>CAWUFW010009190.1:0-600000 GCA_963921515.1 Calotriton arnoldi
TCTGATCCTGTTCAGGTCTTACTTCAAACTTTTCTTCTTCCGCCTGAACCTGTTTGTAGGAGAGTAGGATCTGCTTCACATGGGTACACCCACTTTTTGCTGATGCTTCACTGTTTTTCAACATTAGTCTGGCTGGGGCCCTGCTAATCAGAACCCCAGCCTAGCTGCTTCCTCTCTAAAATGGTTTCCATGTGCCTTAGGCACATCACTGATTGGAATCTGGAGTGCCCTTATAAGTCCCTAGTATATGGTATACTATGTACCAAGGGCATAGGTACCTCAGAGGCCTACCAGGGGCTGCAGCATGTATTATGCCACCCCTGGAAGGCCATCCAAACTGACACCACAGGTCTGCTACTGCAGCCTGGGTAAGGTGGTGCATGCACCCCTTACTGTGATATAGGTTACCTATATCACTAAATACATACACACATATAAACCTATAAGTCACTCCTAAGGCAGGCCTTATCAATCCTGAAGGCAGAGTGCGTGGTTCCTATGTGAGAGGGTGCCCCTGCATGAGCAGGGCCCCTCTGCAGCGTTCGGAGACCCTTCTCTGATGCTGTTTGTAGTGCAGCCTGACCATATACTCTTAAGCGCATTATAACCTCGCGTTAAATGCTAACTTTGGAATGGCTGCACCTAAACATGTCGTGTTTGGTGTCAAACATCTTGGAATACTACCCCCGCCAATTCTGGCGGCGGGGGTAGCATTCCACCCTTCTAGAGGGAGAGACATGTTAACTCTGGCCTGGCCGGTAACTTCTTTCTAAAGCCCTGGCATCACAAAATGGATGCTGCTGCCACAGACACGAGTCTGGCCTCCTGCTGCTGGATGAAACTCCGGCAGGGGAGGCCTGGACAATAGGTTTCCTGTCCCAGGGAGGTGTGACCACCTCCCCAGACAGGATAATGTGTATTGGGGCTGGGCGGGAGCACTTTCGGGTGCTTTGAAGTCCTGCACTGGGGGCACACTTGGTGTCCCTGTGCATACCCCAGTTCAAACCGGATCAGGGGCTTGCAGCCCCTGCTTTGGCGCGAACTGGACAAAGGGAAAGGGGTGTAGCCACCCCTCTGCCCTGACCCACCCATAGGTGGGGCCACAGAGTAGTCCAACCCCTAAACTTAGTATAAGTATAGGAACCCAGTCCTTAGGATTTTAGATTATCCCTGGACGAAACTCTGAAACAGAATCCTGGACCTTCGACGCTCTACTAAAGACTAGAGGACAGAAGAATCTCCCTTGGGGTCAAGGAGTGACTCCCCTGCTTGGCAGGCACCAAAGAAGCAATTGTTCGGTCTGCATCGCCTAAGCTCCCGTCGGACGCCGAAGTCTTTGCATCACTAGAGGTAGATTTCCAGACTTCCCCGAGGCTGCCCTGAGTCCCCAGTAAAGCTGAGGCCCATAGCTGTCGTGGGTAACTTGGAACTGTGACCCCTGGACACTGCACGCATTTGCTAGTGCATCCTCTTCTGGGTCTCCCACGAAGTCATGCTTTGGGCTCTGAGTAGCCCTAGCCTCCAGCACCAACTGCACCAAAGATCACTGGCCTCCACTCCACGAGTGTCCTGTGAGCCAGATCCACATGCGACGTCTCAAGGCTCCTTCACGGTCGCTAGCCCGTTGGCTAGTAGCCCTTCACGAAGGCCAATCCTTTTCTTCTTGGGCACCCTGGTTGCTCCAGGCCTGCCCTCACTTACTCTTGCTGGGTGAGTTCCTCAGACCTTGCTGGTCTGCATCATCGACGATCTTCACTTTCATCGAGACTTGCCGTTGCCAAGGCTTGTTGGGTTCAATCCGGTCGCCGATGCCTCAGCACTCGACAGACATCGTGTACCAGCCCGATTCCTGCTCCTGGTCGCCGACAACGCCTCCGGGACCTCGTGGCTGAAGAGTCAAGACGACCGTCAACGCACCTGAAGCACTCAACATCGGTGGGCATCTGTCCATCACCTTCCTGGTCACTGGCTAGTGACCCAGACTCTGTCCCCTCTGCTTTCAGGTTCTTTAGATCTCCGATCCACTCTTGGATCCACCCGGACACTTTCCACTTGGTCGCCAGCAGCACTTTGCAGCAGATCGCCATTCAAATCGACGACGAAACCCGACCCCGAAAGGCACCTATGCACCCGGCTTCCCTGGGTGAGGTAACACGAGTACTCCGGTGCTCCCGTGGGTAGAGACTCTAGAATGACCTAGTTCTCAAAGGGTTTGCTCCAAGTCCTCCTTTAAGTGTCCCTTTTCTTTAATTTCCTGATCGCGACTTTCTCCATAGAAGTTAACGGCGTATCGCGGTTGTGTATTTACACTGCACGCGTCCCCCGTGGGTCCCCTGTGTCACTACCTTGGGTGGTTCCTTGTGGTCCAAGCACTTCTAGAGGCTCTAGGCCTAGTGTCTAGTTCAGTCGTGGTTCTTATACCACTTTATTGGTATATGGTTTGGTACGCCCCTAGGGCCCAAACGTGTATTTGTGCTATTACTGTGTTTAAATAACTTATAACTTGTGTACTTCGAACTCTAGCCTCATAAAGAGACTAGAGGGGTGTGTTTAGCAATAAATACATATATTTTGAATATATACCTGGTGTGGTGCTCTTTCATTTGGTCACTCAAGAGATTATAGACTGGTAAAACAAGCTGCTTTACATTCCTTCAAGACTTAGCCTGAAGGCTGCTCTCCATAGCTACCACTAGGATAGCTTTCAATAAGGTTGTCTTTAACCTATCTCCAATAAGGGGTTGTTTGGACTGGTGCAAGGTGCCCACTATAATTAGTGGACAGCATATGCCAGGCCAACTTCTCACATTGGTGTGCAGCGTGTGGGATTCCAGCTTGCTATTGTTTTACCAGATAATCTCAATTGAATTGATCAACTGAAAACCACTAAAGGTACCTAAGGTACATATAATTTAAGCTTAGAATACAGTAAGTTCTACTGAACTTAGAGTTGTGTGTTAAGGGATAGCACACCCTTTCTACAACTCAAGAGAGTTTAGTAGGCCACACTAGAGTAGGTAGTGCATACACCACACCTCACTAGTGATGTCTTCAAAGCCAGGACCCAGTGAGTCCTTGCCAGAAGCCCATGGGCTTCTCCCCTCCAAGTATGATACACTCCCATTCTTGGAATTGAGAGCATTATGTAACTTGAGGAAATTGAAGACAGGACAAAGTCCCACCACCCAACATCTTAGAGAGATGTTGGAAGCTTATGATCTCAGTAAGCCCTTGGGGACTGAAGGGGTAGGAGCTGAGGGTGGGGCAGAAGATGAGGGTGGGGCCAGGGGTAGCAATACCCCCAGCCCCCCTCTGAAACTGGCCAGGAGGGTGACAATGACCCTGACCTGGATAACCCAATCCCTCCTGTGGACGATGAAGAGGAAGATCAGGATGATCCCCACTTTGTCCCCCCAGGAAGGATTATGAGTGTGCCCAGAAAGTCTAGATCTCCTTCTCAGGAGTCTTACCACTCTGGCACCTCCATAGGGACCTCTGTCTCATCTCATAGGAGGGAATCCTCTCATGAGAGGAGAAAGAGGCTGGTTCAATATGAGGAAGCTCAGCTTGAAATCAGAAAGCAGCAACTGGCTGTAGACAGGGAGTCCCTAGATCTCTACAAAGAGAGAAGAAAGTTGGGACTAGAGTCCCATGGTGGCAGCCATGTCCCTAGAGATAGGGAAAGGTCCTATGACCATAGGAACCTGAGCAAGATTGTCCCTCCCTACCAGAGTGGGGATGACATCCACAAGTGGATAACTGCCCTAGAGAGGGCCTGTAAAGTACAGAAGGTCCCTCAGGAGCAGTGGGCAGCAATCTTGTGCCTCTCCTTTGCAGACAAAGGTAGAGACAAGCTCCTCACTGTTAGAGAGGAGGATGCTGATAATTACAAGTTCTTGAAGAGTGCTCTTATTGATGGGTTTGGCCTAACCACTGAACAGTACAGGTTGAAGTTCAGAGATACCCAAAAAGCACAGACTCAAGACTGGGTAGACTATGTGGATTGTTCTGCCAAGGCTCTGGAAGGCTGGTTGATGGGCAGTAAGGTGTGAGACTTCTCAGGATTGTACAATCTGATAATGAGGGAGCAGATTCTTCATAACTGTCAAAATCAGCTGTTGCATCAGTACCTGGTGGACTCTGATCTGACCTCTCCCCAAGAATTGGGAAAGAAGGCAGACAAATGGGTCAGAACCTGGGTGAAGCAGAAGGTACAGAACCAAGGTGGGGACCCTAAGAAGCAAGATGCTAAGAACTCTGAAAAGGGCGGGGAGAAGGGTAAAGATCAAAAGTCTTCATCAGGCCCCCAAAAATCTTCTTCAGGTGGGGATTCACAGTCTACAAAAGGGAAAGGCCAAGGAAAACCATGGTGCAAGGTCTGTAAGCAAAAGACCCACTGGACCAGTGATTGCACCAAGTCCAAAGACTCAAGTCCAGCACCCACCAATGCCCCTAAGGCACCTTTTCCCCCTAGTACAGTTACAGTTGGTGGGAGTGCTCCAGCCAAGGGTTTAGTAGGGTTCACCCTGGGTACTGAGTTGGGCTCTGACCTAGTCAGAGAACTAACTCGGGCTGTGTTAGTCTGTGATGGAGGCATGGATGTGCCCTCCTCTATGAGTCCCAGTAATCTGGGCAAGTACAGACAACAGCCTTTAATCAATGGACGAGAGGCTTTGGCATTTAGGGACACAGGGGCAAGTGCCACAATGGTGACACAAGACCTTGTGAATCCTGGGCAAGTTATACTTGGTGAGATGTACCAAGTGACCAATGCTAGCAACGTCAGAACAGACCGTACTCTGGCAGTTGTTAACTTCTCCTGGGGAGGGGTAACTGGCCTTAAGAAGGTTGTGGTGAGTGCAAACCTACCAGTCGAATGCTTGCTTGGCAATGACTTAGAGACTTCTGCTTGGGCAGAAGTGGAGCTCAGGACCCATGCAGAAATGCTGGGGATCCCTGCAGATGTGTTTGCTGTGACCAGGTCACAAGCCAAAATGTCTAGCACTGAACAGGCCTTGGATTCTGGAATAATGGACCAAGTGCCTTCCAAGAGGAGGAGTAGTAGGGTTAAGGCAGTGCCTTCCCCTTGGCTCAGAAGGAAGATCAGTCCCTTGAGGGGGATGATCTCAGTCCTGAGGAAGGAACTGTCCCAGAGGAGCTTGAACCTGACCAGGTTGAGTTCTTGGGGACAGGGGGACCTTCCAGGGCAGATCTGAGCCAGGAGCAGCAGAGCTGCCCCTCCTTGAACCCCTCAGACAGCAAGCTGCTGCTGAGGCTGCTGGGAAAGCTAGTGGTCCCCATACAGTGTATTGGGATGATGGACTCCTGTACTCAGAGAGTAGAGACCCCAAGCCTGGTGCTACCAGGAGGTTGGTTATACCTTTGAAGTTCAGGGGCTTCCTATTGACCCTAGCCCATGATATTCCCTTGGCAGGTCACCTGGGCCAGAACAAGACTTGGGACAGAATTGTCCCTCACTTTCACTGGCCCCACATGTCTGAAGACAGCAAGGAGTTTTGTCGCTCCTGTGTAACCTGCCAGGCCAGTGGCAAGGCAGGTGGCACTACAAAGGCCCCCTGATACCACTACCTGTGGTGGGGGTGCCCTTTGAAAGGGTAGGGATTGACATTGTTGGTCCCATGGATCCCCAAACAGCATCTGGGCACAGGTTTATCCTGGTGGTAGTGGATCATGCCACCAGGTACCCAGAAGCTATTCCCCTCAGGACCACTACAGCACCTGTGGTGGCAAGGGCCCTCCTGGGAATTTTCTCAAGAGTGCGCTTTCCTAAGGAGGTAGTATCAGACAGGGATGCAAACTTCATGTCTGGGTACTTAAAAGCAATGTGGAAGGAGTGTGTAGTGACTTATAAGTTCACCACACCCTATCACCCACAATGCAATGGTTTAGTTGAGAGATTCAACAAAACCTTGAAGGGCATGATTAAAGGGCTCCCAGAAAAGCTTAGGCGAAGATGGGACATACTCTTGCCCTGCCTTTTATTTGCATATAGGGAGGTGCCTCAGAAGGGGGTTGGTTACAGCCCTTTTGAACTTCTGTTTGGCCACCCTGTCAGGGGTCCACTGTGCTTGGTGAAGGAAGGTTGGGAGTTACCTCTCAAGCCCCCAAAGCAAGACATAGTGGACTATGTACTTGGTCTCCGCTCCCGGATGGCTGAGTATATGAAAAAGGCAACCAAAAACCTTGAGGCTAGCCAGGAACTTCAAAAGGCCTGGCATGACCAAAAGGCTGTTCTGACTGTTTACCAGCCAGGACAGAAGGTGTGGGTGTTGGAGCCAGTGGCCCCAGCAGCTCTCCAAGACAAATGGAGTGGACCCCACACTATTGTTGAGCAGAAGGGTGAGGTTACCTACTTAGTAGACCTAGGAACACCCAGGAGTCCCCACAGGGTTCTCCATGTCAACAGGTTAAAACCATATGTGGACAGGGCAGACATGGGCTTGCTCATGGCTACTGATGAAGGGCAGGAGGAAGAGAGTGACCCACTCCCTGACCTGCTCTCACAGAACCCTGACGATGGGTCAGTAGATGGTGTAGCCCTGGCAGGCAGCCTCACTACCCAGCAACAAACTGATTGTAGACAGGTGCTCAATCAGTTTAGACACATGTTTTCACTGACACCCAGTCAGACCACCTGGTGCACTCATGAAGTGGACACTGGGGACAGTCTGCCTATTAAAAATAAGATTTATAGGCAACCTGACCATGTCAGGGACTGTATCAGGACCGAAGTCCAGAAAATGTTGGAATTGGGAGTTATTGAACCCTCAGATAGCCCTTGGGCTAGTCCAGTGGTCCTTGTGCCAAAACCTCACACCAGTGGTGGAAAAAGAGAGATGAGGTTTTGTGTGGACTACAGGGGTCTCAATGCAGTCACTAGGACTGATGCCCATCCAATACCAAGGGCAGATGAGCTCATAGATACTTTGGCCTCAGCCAAATATCTCAGCACATTTGACTTGACAGCTGGCTACTGGCAGATCAGACTAGCTGATACTGCAAAGCCCAAAACAGCATTCTCAACCCCTAGTGGGCATTATCAATTTGTGGTGATGCCCTTTGGTCTGAAGAATGCACCTGCCACTTTCCAGAGGTTGGTGAATACAGTTCTCACAGGTCTGGAAGCCTATAGTGCAGCATATCTAGATGATATTGCTGTCTTTAGCTCCACCTGGGAGGATCACCTGGTCCACCTCAGGAATGTTTTACAGGCCCTGCAAAAGGCAGGCCTGACTATCAAGGCCACTAAGTGCCAGATAGGGCAGAGTCAGGTTGTGTACCTGGGCCACCTTGTGGGTGGAGGCCAGGTTCAACCTTTGCAGAGCAAGATCCAGACTATCATGGACTGGACTGCTCCCACTACCCAGACTCAGGTGAGAGCCTTCTTAGGCCTGACTGGGTACTATAGGAGATTTGTCAAGGGGTATGGATCAATAGTGACACCCCTGAATGACTTAACTTCTAAGAAAATGCCCAAAAGGTTCAGTGGACAGCTAGCTGTCAAAAGGCATTTGATGACCTGAAGCAGGCCATGTGCACTGCTCCCATTCTACAGAGTCCTGATTACTCCAAGAAGTTCATTGTTCAAACTGATGCATCTGAATTGGGGGTAGGGGCTGTACTGTCACAATTGAATGAAGAAGGTCAGGATCAGCCAGTAGCTTTCATTAGCAGAAGGCTGACCCCTAGAGAGAAACGTTGGTCAGCCATAGAGAGGGAGGCCTTTGCTGTGGTCTGGGCTCTGAAGAAGTTGAGGCCATACTTGTTTGGTACCCACTTCCTGGTTCAGACAGACCATAAGCCCCTCTTATGGCTAAAACAAATGAAGGGTGAAAACCCCAAACTGCTTAGGTGGTCCATTTCCCTACAGGGGATGGACTTCACAGTGGAACATAGACCTGGGAGTAACCATGCCAATGCAGATGGACTCTCTAGGTACTTCCACTTAGAACATGAAGACTTAACTGGGCAAGGTTAGTTTAATGTCCCTACGTTTGGGGGGTTGTGTAGGAGAGTAGGATCTGCTTCACATGGGTACCCCCACTTTTGCTGATGCTTCACTGTTTTTCGACATTAGTCTGGCTGGGGCCCTGCTAATCAGAACCCCAGCCTAGCTGCTTCCTCTCTAAAATGGTTTCCATGTGCCTTAGGCACATCACTGATTGGAATCTGGAGTGCCCTTATAAGTCCCTAGTATATGGTATACTATGTACCAAGGGCATAGGTACCTCAGAGGCCTACCCGGGGCTGCAGCATGTATTATGCCACCCCTGGAAGGCCATCCAAACTGACACCACAGGTCTGCTACTGCAGCCTGGGTAAGGTGGTGCATGCACCCCGTACTGTGATATAGGTTACCTATATCACTAAATACATACACACATATAAACCTATAAGTCACTCCTAAGGCAGGCCTTATCAATCCTGAAGGCAGAGTGCGTGGTTCCTATGTGAGAGGGTGCCCCTGCATGAGCAGGGCCCCTCTGCAGCGTTCGGAGACCCTTCTCTGATGGTGTTTGTAGTGCAGCCTGACCATATACTCTTAAGCGCATTATAACCTCGCGTTAAATGCTAACTTTGGAATGGCTGCACCTAAACATGTCGTGTTTGGTGTCAAACATCTTGGAATACTACCCCCCCGCCAATTCTGGCGGCGGGGGTAGCATTCCACCCTTCTAGAGGGAGAGACATGTTAACTCTGGCCTGGCCGGTAACTTCTTTCTAAAGCCCTGGCATCACAAAATGGATGCTGCTGCCACAGACACGAGTCTGGCCTCCTGCTGCTGGACGAAACTCCGGCAGGGAGGCCTGGACAATAGGTTTCCTGTCCCAGGGAGGTGTGACCACCTCCCCAGACAGGATAATGTGTATTGGGGCTGGGCGGGAGCACTTTCGGGTGCTTTGAAGTCCTGCACTGGGGGCACACTTGGTGTCCCTGTGCATAACCCAGTTCAAACCGGATCAGGGGCTTGCAGCCCCTGCTTTGGCGTGAACTGGACAAAGGGAAAGGGGTGTAGCCACCCCTCTGCCCTGACCCACCCATAGGTGGGGCCACAGAGTAGTCCAACCCCTAAACTTAGTATAAGTATAGGAACCCAGTCCTTAGGACTTTAGATTATCCCTGGACGAAACTCTGAAACAGAATCCTGGACCTTCAACGCTCTACTAAAGACTAGAGGACAGAAGAATCTCCCTTGGGGTCAAGGAGTGACTCCCCGGCTTGGCAGGCACCAAAGAAGCAATTGTCCGGTCTGCATCGCCTAAGCTCCCGTCGGACGCCGAAGTCTTTGCATCACCAGAGGTAGATTTCCAGACTTCCCCGAGGCTGCCCTGAGTCCCCACCAAAGCTGAGGCCCGTAGCTGTTGTGGGTAACTTGGAACTGTGACCCCTGGACACTGCACGCATTTGCTAGTGCATCCTCTTCTGGGTCTCCCACGAAGTCGTGGTTTGGGCTCCGAGTAGCCCTAGCCTCCAGCACCAACTGCACCGAAGATCACTGGCCTCCACTCCACGAGTGTCCTGTGAGCCAGATCCACGTGCGACGTCTCGAGGCTCCTTTGCGGTCGCTAGCCTGTTGGCTAGTAGCCCTTCACGAAGGCCAATCCTTTTCTTCTTGGGCACCCTGGTTGCTCCAGGCCTGTCCTCACTTACCCTCGCTGGGTGAGTTCCTCAGACCTTGCTGGTCTGCATCATCGACGATCTTCACTTTCATTGAGACTTGCCGTTGCCAAGGCTTGTTGGGTCCAATCCCGTCGCCGACGCCTCAGCACTTGACAGACATCGTGTACCAGCCCGAATCCTTCTCCTGGTTGCCGACAACGCCTCCGGGACCTCGTGGCTGAAGAGTCAAGACGACCATCAACGCACCTGAAGCACTCAACATCGGTGGGCATCTGTCCATCACCTTCCTGGTCACTGGCTAGTGACCCAGACTCTGTCCCCTCTGCTTTCAGGTTCTTCAGATCTCCGATCCACTCTTGGATCCACCCGGACACTTTCCACTTGGTCGCCAGCAGCACTTTGCAGCAGATCGCCATTCAAATCGACGACGAAACCCGACCCCGAAAGGCACCTATGCACCCGGCTTCCCTGGGTGAGGTAACACGAGTACTCCGGTGCTCCCGTGGGTAGAGACTCTAGAACGACCTAGTTCTCAAAGGGTTTGCTCCAAGTCCTCCTTTAAGTGTCCCTTTTCTTTAATTTCCTGATCGCGACTTTCTCCATAGAAGTTAACGGCGTATCGCGGTTGTGTATTTACACTGCACGCGTCCCCCGTGGGTCCCCTGTGTCACTACCTTGGGTGGTTCCTTGTGGTCCAAGCACTTCTAGAGGCTCTAGGCCTAGTGTCTAGTTCAGTTGTGGTTCTTATACCACTTTATTGGTATATGGTTTGGTACGCCCCTAGGGCCCAAACGTGTATTTGTGCTATTACTGTGTTTAAATAACTTATAACTTGTGTACTTCGAACTCTAGCCTCATAAAGAGACTAGAGGGGTGTGTTTAGCAATAAATACATATATTTTGAATATATACCTGGTGTGGTGCTCTTTCATTTGGTCACTCAAGAGATTATAGACTGGTAAAACAAGCTGCTTTACATTCCTTCAAGACTTAGCCTGAAGGCTGCTCTCCATAGCTACCACTAGGATAGCTTTCAATAAGGTTGTCTTTAACCTATCTCCAATAAGGGGTTGTTTGGACTGGTGCAAGGTGCCCACTATAATTAGTGGACAGCATATGCCAGGCCAACTTCTCACACTGTTCTTCTATTTTTCCCTCCTGAGGCTCATGAAAGTCTCTTTTATTTTCCACCTGAGTGTGTTCTTCTTTCCCTGTCTTTTCCTGACTACTTTCCTGTCTTTTCAGTTCTGTTTTTCTTCTTGTTTCAATAACATCATCAATTACTTCAATCACTGGTATCCACTCTTCCTGACTTGTACCTGGCTGTTCGTCATATGGTTGTCTTTCAGAATCTATCACTCTAGATTCTTCAATTTTACAGCTTACAGCTCCTGACGCTTCAGCCTGTTCAGTCAGTGGTTGCTCTTGTTGTTCTGATGGGCTCGGAACTCTTCTGATATGACTGGCATGAATCCAATTGGGCAAACCTGCACACTTCACTGCTGTGGTAGTGACTAGTATGACTTGCTGCGGTTTGTCCCACCTTGGTGCTAGGCACGACTTTCTTGCGTATTTCTTCACTAGCACCCAATCTCCAGGATTCAAATCATGCGCTTGGTCTGGCTGTCTTTCAACTGCGTCTTCTCCAACCTGGTGAGAGACAGAACGCACCATTTCAGCCAATCCTTTGTAATAGTCCAATACCAGATCATCAGTTATACTCATTAGTTTATTTCCAGGAATAAATGCCTGTCTCATGGCTCTTCCCATGAGAATCTCATGTGGACTCATTCCTGTTTTTCTGTCTGGAATACTTCTGAGACCCATCAATACAAGAGGTAATGCATCTGGCCATTTCAGCTTTGTGGATGCACACACCTTCCCCAATCTTGACATGATTGTGCCATTCATTTGCTCAACAATTCCAGAAGCCTCTGGACGATAGGCACAGTGCAGTTTTTGTTCAATATTAAATGCAGCACAGATTAATCGAATTATTTCAGTATTAAAATGAGGGCCTCTATCTGATTCCAAAGTGACTGGAAAACCAAATCGTGGAACTAACTCCCTCAACAACAATTTTGCAACTGTAAGACTGTCATTTCTTCGAGTGGGATAGGCTTCCACCCATCTTGAGAAAAGGCATACTATGACAAGTATATATTTCAGTCCATTGCATGGGGGTAATTCAATAAAATCCAACTGTAATCTAGTGAAAGGTCCTTCTGCCTTTCCAATCTTTCCCCAGCTAACCACTGTCTTCCTACCGGGATTTTGCTACTGACAGGTTAAGCATCTTTGGCAAAGGCTCTCTGCGACTACCCTGAATTTCGGATTGTACCAACTCTGTCTGAATAGCCTAATCATTGAGTCTCTCCCTATGTGTGTTGCTCCATGATACACTCTTGCCATTTTTGAAAGCAAACAATCTGGCATGACTGGTCTTCCATCTAAGCACACCCATACCTCATCATGTGGTCTCTTTATACAGGCTGCCCTTATCCAAATTTCCTTTTCCTTTTCCTCAACTTCCTCCTGCAATTGTCTAATCTCATCCCATGTTTCTGGTACTGAGAAAAACATAAGTTGGCATCTGGTTTCACCCGTTTCAATTTTTCTGTTAATGGCCACTGTATTTTTGGCACTGTATTTAGCCACTTGGTCAGCATATTTATTTCCAGCAGTCACATAGTCATTTCCTGACTGATGTGCAGCGCATTTTACAACTGCTATCTCTTTTGGCAATTGTAATGCTTCCAACAAATCTTTCACATTTTTGCTGCTTCTGATAGGAGATCCTGAAGAAGTCAGAAATCCCCTCTGCATCCAGAGTTGGCCGAAGTCGTGCACAACCCCGAACCCATATTGACTGTCCGTAAATATGGTTACTCTCTAATTTTTCCCTTTTTTGCATGCCATTGTTAAGGCAACCAATTCAGCCACTTGTGCAGACTTGACCCCAGGTAAACAGGATGCTTCAATTACCCCAGATATTTTACAAACAGCATATGCAGCACTTAGTCCTCCTTCTTGTGTTCTGAGGCAGGAACCGTCTACAAATAACTCATGGTCGGCCTCTTTCAAAGGTGTCTCTTTTATATCAGGCTGGGGCTTCGTGCATAACTCAATCACGTCCAAACAATCATGATCACTCTCATCTCTCACTTCCTCATCGCAGGGGTCTGGCAGTAGGGTAGCTGGGTTCATGATCATACACCTTATCACAGTCACGTTCTCAGCTCCCAAAATCACTCTTTCATACTTAGTCAATCGACTAGGGGTGAGATGCTGTGTTCTTGTCAAAAGAATCTCAACTGAGTGTGGAACAAAAACCTTTACCGGATGTCCCATAACTATCGACTCACTTTGCTCCAGACTCATACAGGTAGCAGCTACTGCTTTTAAGCAGCCAGGCAATGCTGAAGCCACTGGGTCCAATGTAGCTGAAAGATATGCCACTGGACGTCGACTCAATCCATGTCTCTGTGTTAAAACTGAAAGTGCACAATTTTCTCTCTCACAGCAAAATAATGCAAAGTCTTTTGAATAATCAGGCATGCCCAAGGCAGGAGCCTCACACAAACAATTTCACAAATGCCTCTATGCAGTCATCATTCCAGTCAATCGGA
The DNA here is from genome assembly GCA_963921515.1 of Calotriton arnoldi. NCBI lineage: Eukaryota > Metazoa > Chordata > Amphibia > Caudata > Salamandridae > Calotriton > Calotriton arnoldi. The sequence continues at coordinate 13,273 of CAWUFW010009190.1, forward strand.
TCTTTTGCTCTTTTCCGGATCATCTGTATTAATGGTTTTGCTAACATCGAAAAACCATTAATCCATTGCCTACAGTATCCAACCACTCCTAGAAACATTCTCATTTCTCTCTGAATCTGTGGCAATTGCATTTCTTTGATTATTTTTATTCTTTCCGGTGTCACTTTTCTAACTCCTCTTTCTATTTTATGCCCTAAATATCTAACTTCTCGTTGACAGAATTGTAATTTTCTGGAGACACCTTGTGTCCTCCTTCAGCCAAATGGTTCAACAATGCAATTGTGTCTGTAACACAATCTTCTCGTGTTTTTGATGCCACCAGTAGGTCATCAATGTACTGGACCAGAACAGATTTTCCAGGCATAACCAATGACTCTAGCCACTTTTTCAAAATCTGATTAAAAATTGAAGGACTCACTGTGTACCCTTGAGGAACTCGACACCATGCGTAAATACGATCCTCAAACTTAAACGTAAAAAGATACTGGCTGTCTGGGTGCAAAGGAATAGAAAAAAACACTTGGCATAAATCAATTACTGTAAACCAACCTGCATTCCAAGGTATCTGATAAAGGATCACTGCTGGATTTGGCACTATTGGACAACATGGCACTACAATCTTATTTATTTTCCGTAAATCCTGCACTATCCTGTATTTTCCACTAGGCTTTTTCAATCCCATTATTGGTGAATTACAGCTACTACCCATCACTTCTTTTAAAATACCTTGTTTAACCATTCGTTCAATTTCTGGAATAATTCCTGCTTTTACTTCTGGACTCATCTTGTACTGTAGGGTGTTTGGATACACTGCACCTTCTTTCACTGTCACTTTAACTGGGTCTATATTTGACATTAGCCCAATGTCTTTTCCTGTAAAATCTCACACGTCTGGATTAACTGTGGCTCTCAACTCTTCTGGTAATTCATTTTCAGTCATTAGTGAAAACATTTCATCTACTTCTGTTCCCTGTTTGGCTAGCATCATCTTGTACACCACATCTTCATCAGGGGTTTGGAAAGCGACACCATCCGGTGTACAATAGATCGTGCAATTCATCTTGCACAAAATATCTCTTCCCAACAGATTTACAGGACTGGAATCGCAAACTACGAACCGATGCATTTCTTTAAAATTTCCAATATGCACCTCCATTGGTTTGGTGATTGGGGTTCTAGTTTGTTGGTTTGATACGCCAACGACTTTGATTGATTCTCCCGAGAGGGGTAGGTTTGGGATGTCTGCTGTTCTCACAGTAGACCTGGTAGCACCAGTGTCCAATAGGAAAGTAATGTCTTTACCTTCTACTTTCCCATCCACAAATGGACCTGACTGATCTACCGGCAAGGATGCGCCAAGCACGCACTCCTCTTCCTCCCCCCTCAGGCACCGTCATTGGGTAGGATCTGAATTTTCCTCATCATTCTGCAAAAAATATTGTGTAATTGTTCTATTATTCTTACCACTTTCTCCTTGAAATCCGGTGTTCGCACTGAAACTTTGATGATTCACAAAATTTGGCATAGGAGCTGGTGGCGCCTGATATTGTGGAGTAACTACCTGCTGTTGCTGATTCATAAGTACTTCATTCTGCATCTGTGGGATTAAATTTTGATTTGGCCCATTATTACTCTTATTATTTTGAGTACTCTTACACTCGTTCTTCCAATGTCCAATCTTTCCGCACGCATGACAAGGAAACTTCTTTTCCGCTTCTTCTCTGTCCATTCGTCCCCTATATTTATTACCATTCGCTCCTTGATTATTCTGACTCTGTTCTTTCTCTTGATTATTATTTTGGTCATTTATTTTCTCTTCTTGCTGTTCTGCCAATTTAACTTGTGCCCACATCATTTTCTCTTTTAGCTTCCCTACGCCTGGCCTCAATGTCATTTCCGCAATATTTTGCGTACTTTAAAATCTCATCCACTGTCTTGCTTTGCCAACACAACATGTGCTGCTGTATCATCTGACTAATCTCTGGTTTCAAACCATATACAAACCGATACACAAAATGTCCCATATCCTTGTCACCGATATTCTCAAAACCACTATACTGCTTAAACACCTGTAATAACCTCTCATAATATGCATGTACAGTTTCATTTGGTTCTTGGGTTGTTCTATCTATATTCACCCAGTCTGTTTCTTTAGGAGGAATTTTCCCTTTCAAATACGTAATCACTTGGTGATACTTTTTCATCACCTCCTCCGAGGGTGCTCCTGTCTTTGCATCTCTACCATACTCCTCATTAGGCCAATCAATTGTAATTTTACATTCTGTCCATAAATCAGCAGGTACCACTATATCAAATAGACAATCCAAGTCTTTCAATAAAACCTTCGAAACCTTCACAAATCTCTCTACCTGTTTGTACCATTCAACTGGTTTTTCTCTCAGCTTTGGAAAATCATTTGAAAATGATAAAATATCTTGTCTACTCCAAGGAACATGAACATATCCACCTCCAGGAACCTCTCTCATTGGACACAATTTTTCCACTTTGCTTGATTCTCTTACTGGAAATGCAGCTGCTGCTTCTCTCGCTTGTACTTCCTCTTTCTTTCTTATCCATCTAATTCTCCATTTATCAATGTCTCCCCATTTTCGCAAAATGTTCATTAATTCTTTTATCTGTAGTCTCTTTCCAGAAGCATTTACGCTTTCTAAATCCTTGTCAGTAAAGTCCACTCGATATGGTTTCTGTAACAACTTTGACTTCCCTATGTCTATTCCAATCTCTGAAGCAACTTCAGTCAATCTCTCATGAAATATTCTTGCTCTCCTTGTTATACTCTTACACAGAAATAATAATTCCTCATCATTATAAGTGTTCAATCTTTCTGTGCCCACACATCCTGTCATCATCTCTTCCAATTCCACTTTCAATCTGCTGATGTATAAAATCCTTGGTGTTGGGTTCTGATTATCTCTTTCCTGAGCCCATCTTTCTATTTCTTCAGAGGTGACTACTTTTGCGCCTCCAGTTCCAGTATGAACCAAAGGTCTTCTTTCTCTCAAATTCATGAGCGTAACTCTCTTTGGAGTTTCCGTCAAAGGTTCCACATTAGGGAGATCCATTAATTAAATAATTGACTCACTTTTGCTAACCTGATCATCTGTAATTATTATTTCTTTTCTAGGACTATTTAATGGAATTGTCACAGGTTGTGGTTTCTGGCAAATCTTATTATCTCCATACAAGGGGATTACTGGAACAATGGTCACTGGTACTGTCAAGGCTTCAGTATTCAAATTTAATTGACTTATCTTCTGAACTAGTTCTTCTCTAGCTTTATTCAAAGCATCTTTCATTGTCCTGCAACACTCTGTTGTATGACGTCCCATGCAAAATCTGTGGGGTTAATGGCATTCCCATTACTGGTGCACTTGGGGTAACCTTACTAGCTGCTTCTTGATACGGTGGTGGATTTTTAATTAAAATATCCTCTAACAACTCGTCATCTGATTCACCATATCCTGCTGAGTTCATATGTTTCGTTTTCTCCTTACACTTTCCTCCAGATTGTTCCTCAGCCATTAACACTGGATATAAACCTTCTGATACCATAGCTCTCCTCCATTGTTTCATCTGCCCTTCACGTGACTCATGCAAGTGTCTGGGAAAGAATCCTCTATACCTTCCACCTCTGCATTTCTCTCGTTCATATGACTCAGTCTCCCATTCTTCCAAAGCCTCATATTGAGTTAACCTAGCTCTAGGTTCCAAATCATTCATTTTCAATCTCAAATTCTGAAGAATCCTCCCATTAAATGTACCATCTTTAGGAAATGCTAACACTCCATCATCCTTCGTATATTCTATCCAGTTTTCCAACCACACGCAAGTATGATATCCTCTTTCCATCATCATAAAAGATGCTGGTGTCTTCCGTGGCGGAATAGGAATTCCCTCTCTAGTCAACACAGGCGTATCCTTTACAAAGAAATTCTTAATTTTCTTAAAAAATGACATCTTTCTTTTTCTCCATACATCCTTGAGGAACGGTGTAGAAAATTGTATTCTGCAAACCCTTGAAATCTTCTACCTGTACGTCTTGCACTAACAGTCAAATCAAAATCCCGCATACAATTTTTCTCTCCACCAATCCTAGCGCGGCTTCTAACTAGCTATCCAATCAAATTAGGCTCGCGCTCGTGATCTGACCAATGCCAGCGCGGCCTTTTCCTGACGTCAGTTCTGCTCCTAACTACTGACCCCTCCTTTACAAGGCTGCTCCTGTAACACGCCCGCTGTTTCTACCAATCCCAGCGCGGCTCACTGTGACGTCAGTACCACTCCGGCAACTGACCCTCCCTTCACAAGGAAATACGAAAAACTTATTTCTCGATATTTTCTTTCAAATTCTTTGTTATTAATGACATAAAAACATTCGCTACTCTGTCTGTTACACTAAATCAAAGGATAGTTCATTTCTTTCCACTGCAAGTAAAACCCTTCCGCTTACCCTTCATTCAAGCTCCAGAGAACCTGCTACTCCTCCGGTGTCACCCGTTTTGGGAAATTTGAGACCAAAGTTTCACCAGCGAACTCCTTTTGCTGTCAATCTAGCTTGGAAGAACCTGCTACTCCTTCAGGGTTACCCTTTCTAGGTGATATAACGCCTAAAGTTTCACTAGCAAACTCTTTGATATCAATCACTCTCACTTTTACGCAGAAAATAGTCCCTATTTTAACACTGCCAGCCCTACCTAGCTTCTCAGTGTTATTCCAACAGACGAGTAACCTCACTGCAGTGTGGTTTCTATCGCCACACACTATTCATTCCCCGGGAATTTTCCAGACGACATAAAACAAGACACTTAGGGGCCGATTACGAAAAGACCGCCCGCATGGCTTGCGGCATCACCGCCGATCACATTACCATGCACCGCCGGAAAAATCAGACCGCCGCGGTCAGAACCCAAGAAACACCGGCGGCGCACGTGCAGAAAATGCGAAATACCCTTCACGGCGGTCGGATCCACTGCGGAAAGCTCACTACCCGCCGATACACAAGCGGAATTCCCATGAGTGCAATTATGATCTTACCGCGGTGCCAGCGGTACGACTGCTTGTTTCCGACCGCCGCGATTGACAGCAATGATGAATGGGAGAGCTGGAGGAATGACCATTGCAGTCCGACCGCGGCGTCCGCGCGGAAATAGTAATGGCGGTCGGAAGCAACTACACCACAAAACCACCAAATGTGGCTGTGCATCTGGCTCAGCCAATGAAAACAGCCAAAACATCCCATTGACACATGCCCCTGGCAAATAAGAACTACAAATCCCAGCCCAACACAGACAACACACCTGACATGAATATCCAGTTGGGACCCACCCACATAGCTGAGCATAAAACCAGCCCCTGCATGACCACAATTCTTTGCACAACTCCAGAACAGAAGGGCCCAACAACATCACACAAAGGATAGGCAACCCTGCACACATCACACCATCACAAACATACACACACCACACACATCACCACCACCGCCACCACCTGCACACCTGCACTCTCAACCACTCAGCACATCACACACCATGGCACATAAGATGCCCAAATTCACTGATGGTGAGTTGTCAGTCATGGTGGATGAGATAATAAGAGTTGAGCCATATATTTTAGGAAGCAGGGTCCAACAGACCCCATCAGCCAGGCAAAATCAAATGTGGCAAAGGATAGTTGACAGAGTCAATGCTGTAGGGCAATTTCCATGCAACAGGAAGGAGATCAGGAAGAGGTGGACTGACCTCAAGAGCAAGGTCAAGGAGAAGAACAGCAAGAACCGTGAGCTGGCAAACCGGACTGGCAGTGGACCTCCCATTCCACCAAGAACATTCAACGCATGGGAGGAGAAGGTGCTTGGCATACTGCACCCAGAGAGTTGCACTGGAATTGAGGGGGGAATGGAGGCTGGTAAGTACCAACAAAAGTCTGCCATAACACTGCTATGTAGTAGCTTACACAACTAAAAAGCAACACCTCCTAGGCCCAAATGTACTCATGTCCACCACACTCCCCCCAAACATGTCTCACAGATCCCACAATAACTCCCTTTCATTCACCACAAAGGTACATAACATTATTTACATGGGGGCACATGTACAGGCAGCCAGCACTACAACTCCCAACAGGCCCCCTTGTCCCACAGCTGAGCAGGATGGAGCATTCCCCACACCCACAAGCATGGGCCAGCCATTTCCCTCCAATGTGTAACCTTACAGGTAGGTAGCCATCTCAACAGGGAGGGGTCTTTGTGGCTGTGAAGTCTGCACTACAACTCCAAACAGGCCCCCTTGTCCCACAGCTGAGCAAGATGGAGCACTCCCCCCACCCACAACCATGTGGCAGCCATGTCATTCCTCTCAACAAACTTACAGGTAGGTAGCCATCTTAACAGGGAGGGGGGTATGTGGGTAGGAAGCCAGCACTACAACTCCCACCAGGCACCCTTGTCCCACAGCTCAGCAGGATGGAGCATGTCCCCCCACCCAGAACCATGTGGCAGCCATTTCATTGTTCTCATCAAACTTACAGGTAGGTAGCCATCTCAACAGGGAGGGGTCTTTGTGGCAGTGAAGTCTGCACTACAACTCCCAACAGGCCCCCTTGTCCCACAGCTCAGCAAGATGGAGCACTCCCCACACCCACAACCATGTGGCAGCCATTTCATTCTTCACATCAAACTTACAGGTAGGTAGCCATCTTAACAGGGAGGGGTGTTTGTGTGTGGGAAGCTTGCACTACAACTCCCACCAGGCACCCTTGTCCCACAGCTGAGCAGGATGGAGCATGTCCCCCCCACCCAGAACCATGTTGCAGCCATTTCATTGCTCTCCTCAGACTTACAGGTAGGTAGCCTTCTCATGCTCTATTGTCCCACAGCTGAGCAGGATGGAGCATCCCCCACACCCCCAAGCATGGGGCAGCCATTTCCCTCCAATGTGTAACTTCACAGGTAGGTAGCCATCTCAACAGGGAGGGGTCTGTGTGGCTGTGAAGTCTGCACTACAACTCCCAACAGGCCCCCTTGTCCCACAGCTCAGCAAGATGGAGCACTCCCCACACCCACAACCATGTGGCAGCCATTTCATTCTTCACATCAAACTTACAGGTAGGTAGCCATCTTAACAGGGAGGGGTGTTTGTGTGTGGGAAGCTTGCACTACAACTCCCACCAGGCACCCTTGTCCCACAGCTCAGCAGGATGGAGCATGTCCCCCCCACCCAGAACCATGTGGCAGCCATTTCATTGTTCTCATCAAACTTATAGGTAGGTAGCCATCTCAACAGGGAGGGGTCTTTGTGGCTGTGAAGTCTGCACTACAACTCCCAACAGGCCCCCTTGTCCCACAGCTGAGCAAGATGGAGCACTCCCCCCACCCACAACCATGTGGCAGACATTTCATTCCTCTCAACAAACTTACAGGTAGGTAGCCATCTCAACAGGGAGGGGTTTTTGTGGCTGTGAAGTCTGCACTACAACTCCCAACAGGCCCCCTTGTCCCACAGCTGAGCAAGATGGAGCACTCCCCCACCCACAACCATGTGGCAGCCATTTCATTCCTCTCCAACAAACTTACAGGTAGGTAGCCATCTTAACAGGGAGGGGGTATGTGGGTAGGGAAGCCAGCACTACAACTCCCACCAGGCACCCTTGTCCCACAGCTGAGCAGGATGGAGCATGTCCCCCCCACCCAGAACCATGTTGCAGCCATTTCATTGCTCTCCTCAGACTTACAGATAGGTAGCCATCTCATGCTCTATTGTCCCACAGCTGAGCAGGATGGAGCATCCCCCACACCACCAAGCATGGGGCAGCCATTTCCCTCCAATGTGTAACTTCACAGGTAGGTAGCCATCTCAACAGGGAGGGGTCTGTGTGGCTGTGAAGTCTGCACTATAACTCCCAACATTCCCCCTTGTCCCACAGCTCAGCAAGATGGAGCACTCCCCACACCCACAACCATGTGGCAGCCATTTCATTCTTCACATCAAACTTACAGGTAGGTAGCCATCTTAACAGGGAGGGGTGTTTGTGTGTGGGAAGCTTGCACTACAACTCCCACCAGGCACCCTTGTCCCACAGCTCAGCAGGATGGAGCATGTCCCCCCCACCCAGAACCATGTGGCAGCCATTTCATTTTTCTCATCAAACTTACAGGTAGGTAGCCATCTCAACAGGGAGGGGTCTTTGTGGCTGTGAAGTCTGCACTACAACTCCCAACAGGCCCCCTTGTCCCACAGCTGAGCAAGATGGAGCACTCCCCCCACCCACCACCATGTGGCAGCCATTTCATTCCTCTCAACAAACTTACAGGTAGGTAGCCATCTCAACAGGGAGGGGTCTTTGTGGCTGTGAAGTCTGCACTACAACTGCCAACAGGCCCCCTTGTCCCACAGCTGAGCAAGATGGAGCACTCCCCCACCCACAACCATGTGGCAGCCATTTCATTCCTCTCAACAAACTTACAGGTAGGTAGCCATCTTAACAGGGAGGGGGTATGTGTGTAGGAAGCCAGCACTACAACTCCCACCAGGCACCCTTGTCCCACAGCTCAGCAGGATGGAGCATGTCCCCCCCACCCAGAACCAAGTTGCAGCCATTTCATTGCTCTCCTCAGACTTACAGGTAGGTAGCCTTCTCATGCTCTATTGTCCCACAGCTGAGCAGGATGGAGCATCCCCCACACCCCCAAGCATAGGGCAGCCATTTCCCTCCAATGTGTAACTTCACAGGTAGGTAGCCATCTCAACAGGGAGGGGTCTGTGTGGCTGTGAAGTCTGCACTACAACTCCCAACAGGCCCCCTTGTCCCACAGCTCAGCAAGATGGAGCACTCCCCACACCCACAACCATGTGGCAGCCATTTCATTCTTCCCATCAAACTTACAGGTAGGTAGCCATCTTAACAGGGAGGGGTGTTTGTGTGTGGGAAGCTTGCACTACAACTCCCACCAGGCACCCTTGTCCCACAGTTCAGCAGGATGGAGCATGTCCCCCCACCCAGAACCATGTGGCAGCCATTTCATTGTTCTCATCAAACTTACAGGTAGGTAGTGACTGCATGTACCCCGCCATCCTCATCTAAATGCATGTAGCCACATAACAACATCAGCACTAACATGTCAGCCAACTTTGCATAGTTTTCAATGCCACATCCAGTGTGCAGACATCTAAGTGCACGTAACTGTCACATATTTTGAACTCATACTCACCAAGTCACAAGTGAAACAAATGCATCCCACAATTGTGCACAGCAGAGAATGCAATGTGGAAGTGCCATGGTGTCTGAGCATGAACGCCCATCTCAACACCAAACATGCATGGTCTACATGGAAAAAAAGGGAAGTACATGTGATTCCAAAGATATGTACGACATGACAATGGTTCCTACTAGCTCTGTTGAAATAGATAACATGAACAGCTAAATGAAAAGACGCACAACAGAAAAATGATGTCACACAATTCGGTAGATGAGGACATGTCCGTGTATTAACACGATCTGTACACTGCACCAAGAATCAATTCCCAACGAAAACCATGGACTTAAAAGGTTGTACCTCAACGTCATGACATGGTGCACAGCATATAGCAGGCATACAAAGTCATTGCATTGTAAAGTGTGTGTTGTATCAAATGTCTCAAACAATTGTCTAACATCAAGCTTGTTGCATGCAACTCAATCACCATATCACCTCTGTTCAACAGGAGATCAACAACTAACTGCAGAGGATGACACCAACATGCGGAGCCAGTCTCCCCCCCTGGAACATGGACTCTCGGATGCAGATTCCCCAACATTCTCCGACGAGGATTCTCAAGCTGGCCCTCTGGTGTGGGAGGGACTAACATGTCTCAAACCCTCATTGTCCCCACTACCACCACCACCACCACGGCAAGACCAACCATGCTGCCCCCATCCACTACGAGCTGGGTGGCCTCCACCACCACCACCACGGATAGAACAACCGTGCTGCCCCCTGCCACTACGACCTGTGTGGCCTCCACCACCACCATCACCACTGCTGCCTGCAACACACGCCCTGCCACGGTGGTTACCAACACCACCACACAATCCCAGCATGACAGGGAGAGTGTGCCAGTGCGTCGGGGGACTATGCCACAGGTCCGTGTCAGGAGGGCAGGTGGGAGTACAACTGGGGCAGAGACACAGGAGGACAATGACCCTGAATCCCTGGCCACCATTGCAAGAGTCCTTGGTGCCTACCAAGAGAACCAGGGAGTAATGGGCCAGCTTGCAGAAGACATGCATGAGATCCGCCTGCTGCAGCAGTCCATGGACACACGGATGGGCCAACTTGTCGACCTTGTTGGCCAGCTAGTGGGTGTTCTGAGGGACAGACTCCCAGCCCCAAGTGCCGCTCCACCCCCCTCCAGTGGATTGCCTGCTGTGCAGCCCAACATTCCAGCTGCAGCCACAGAGAGGGGTGTGCAGGAGGAGAGTGAGTTCTCAGACACCACTGTCCCTGCAGCAGATGCCCCCCCTCCCAAACGCACCAGGGGCCGTCCGAGAATCCACAGGGGAAGATTTGGTGGCAGGCCACCATACCAACGCCACTCACAAAGCCAGCCATGATGGTATCTTGTTGTTCCCCTTTGCATTGACTATGTTGACTATTCTTGCCCACATTGCCATGTTGATGGCCTGAGTCTGTTGGACTGTGTGACTTCTGCTTTGTGGTGACTACACTATTATCAAAGCCTTGATAGTAACATCCAAGCAAACACACAATGTCACTTGTCTACAAAGTCACTTACATTCAAGGGAAGTAGTTGGCAATGAGCTGTTGACGCAGGTCAACACCTTCCTCTTCACCACTATCATCCGCACTGGAAGTGTGTGGGTGTGCAGGAGGGGGCATCTGCTGCTCATCGTCATCCATGATCAGCGGAACGGCTTTGCGCAATGCAAGGTTGTGTAGCATGCAGCATGCTACAACTATCCGGCACACCTTTCGTGGGGAATACAACAGTGCACCTCCGCTCTTGTCCAGGCACCGGAATCGGGACTTCAGTAGGCCAAAGGTGCGCCCCACCACACGTCGTGTCCTACCATGTGCCTCGTTGTAGCTGACTTCACCCGAGGTACTTGGATTCTGCAGTGGGCTCAGCAACCACGGCCTGTTGGGATACGCTGAGTCACCTAGAGAAATGTTGTGATACAAACAGTTGACGAGAACAGCATGTCACACACAGCACACTACTTGACTCAGTGTACACGCTCTGGATGTAGATTTTCCATCAGCCGGGGTACAATGCTGTTCCGTAGGATGTAGGAGTCATGGGCGGAGCCAGCAAATCGCGCACAAACATGGCTGATGATCATATCAGCTTGGCATACCACCTGCACATTTATGGAATGGTAGTGCTTCCTGTTCCTATACACCTGCTCACGTGCCTGTGGTGGGACAAGGGCAATGTGTGTGCCGTCAATGGAACCAACTACATGAGGAATGTGGCCAAGGGCATAAAAACCAGCCTTCACAGCAGGCAAATCTGCTGTATTCGGGAATCGTATGTATTGGTCCTTGTATAGCATCATTGCGGACACCACATCCCAGAGCACCATGCTGAATGTTGGTTGCGACATCCCACCGGCGGTGGCCACCGTGTATTGGAAAGAGCCCGTAGCGAAGAAATTCAGCGCTGCCATGATCTTCACGGTTGGGGATAGGGCAGTTGGATATGTGCGTCGAGGACTCAGATGGGGCTCCACCTGAGCACACAGCTCTTGCAGTGTAACGCGATCCAGATGAAATTTCCTGATGATGTCTACATCCTCCATGTCCGCCAGGACTGTGAAAGGCCGGTGCACATTTGGTCGTCGCCTACATGAAATGGGAGAGGACTAATGTTATTCAAATTACACAATGAGATGTGTCCGACTTCTCACATCTTGACTCACGCAGCAGAAACAATGAACGTACTCCAACAATTGCTGAATCCACAACTCAGATGCAGAGAGACATTCACCACATGTGTGTTTACAAGGGGTCATGTTGTACATACTGACTACCAGACAAACATATTCAGAGGTTGTGAATGGTACACCAAACCATCTGGTGGCCCCAGGCCTAGGAGTAGGTGACACAGCACAGGTATGAGACAGCAACACTGCTGACTCATATGTAGCTGCTTTACCTGCCACACCTTCTTGTTTAAGTTGCACAGACCACTAGTTATCATCACAATGTGCACAGTGTGTGTAAGCTGAGCACATATCCTACTTAAACCAGCCATGGGCACAGTAACATACCACCATTATGTGTTCAGGCAATCATTACTGTTGTTTGATTAGCCATCTCACACATTAAGTTGATTCCAAAGATGAGACAACATCATACAACCAATAGATGTACATCCACACACATATCATAGGTGACTTGAGTAAGTGCATGTCAATGCATGTCACAGTTTCCACAGACATGGCATGTGTAGGCATCAGTGAGTTTAATGTCACACCAGCATTCATTGTACACAACAAGTGCACAAAGACACTATGGAGGCATAGTGTTCAATTGTTAAATTTGACCATTGCCATTGCTAGTGCATGATGTGCCCATAACCACGGTAGGCGTGCACCGCCACCGCGGGGCCGCTCATTGGCCACACTTGAAAGATGCAGCATAGCGGTAGCGACCACCTGTCCCCCGCGGTGTGACACCACCAATGCCATTGCAGCCAATGGGACCCGCGGTCGCGGTAGTGAAATGCTACTGTGGAACCCGCGGTAGGCGCGCACCGCCACCGCGGGGCCGCTCATTGGCCACACTTGAAATATGCAGCATAGCGGTAGCGACCGCCTGTCCCCCGCGGTGTGACCCCACCAATGCCATTGCAGACAATGGGACCCGCGGTAGTGAAATGCTACTGTGGAACCCGCGGTAGGCGTGCACCGCCACCGCGGGGCCGCTCATTGGCCACACTTGAACGATGCAGCATAGCGGTAGCGACCGCCTGTCCCCTGCGGTGTGACACCACCAATGCCATTGCAGACAATGGGACCCGCGGTAGTGAAATGCTACTGTGGAACCCGCGGTAGGCGTGCACCGCCACAGCGGGGCCGCTCATTGGCCACACTTGAAAGATGCAGCATAGCGGTAGCGACCGCCTGTCCCCCGCAGTGTGACACCACCAATGCCATTGCAGACAATGGGACCCGGGGTCGCGGTAGTGAAATGCTACTGTGGAACCCACGGTAGGCGTGCACCGCCACCGCGGGCCGCTCATTGGCCACACTTGAAAGATGCAGCATAGCGGTAGCGACCGCCTGTCCCCCGCGGTGTGACACCACCTATGCCATTGCAGACAATGGGACCCGCGGTCGCGGTAGTGAAATGCTACTGTGGAACCCGCGGTAGGCGTGCACCGCCACCGCGGGGCCGCTCATTGGCCACACTTGAACGATGCAGCATAGCAGTAGCGACCGCCTGTCCCCCGTGGTGTGACACCACCAATGCCATTGCAGACAATGGGACCCGCGGTCGCGGTAGTGAAATGCTACTGTGGAACCCGCAGTAGGCGTGCACCGCCACCACGGGGCCGCTCATTGGCCACACTTGAAAGATGCAGCATAGCGGTAGCGACCGCCTGTCCCCCGCGGTGTGACACCACCAGTGCCATTGCAGCCAATGGGAACCACGATCGCGGTAGTGAAATGCAACTTTGAAAACCGCGGTAGGCGTGCACCGCCACCGCGGGGCCGCTCATTGGCCACACTTGAAAGATACAGCATAGCGGTAGCGACCGCCTGTCCCCCGCGGTGTGACACCACCAATGCCATTGCAGCCAATGGGAACCGCGATCGCAGTAGTGAAATGCAACTTTGAAAACCGCGGTAGGCGTGCACCGCCACCGCGGGGCCGCTCATTGGCCACACTTGAAAGATGCCAGCCAGGTGGACCAATTGCAGCAGCTGCCTGCCACTGATACCAACCCAGGGGCCTTTAAATCTCTGTGGGAGAGCCACACATTTCACATGCATTGAGACACTGCAGACTGCCATTCCTCTACAACTGCATATTTTGCTGTATCCTGGACCCAGTGATGGCGAGAACAGAGAATGTCAGGGCCCGTCCTTTCACTACAGAGGAGCTGGAGCTTCTGGTGGACGAGGTCCTTGCACAGTATGGGAGGCTTTTGGTGCACCAGATGTACTGGTAAGTGTCTCTGATTCCAAGTGTGAGAGTGATCAAAATGATACCATGATGTTGCTGTGCAGTAGTATGTGCCTGTGAGTGCAAGTTGATGTACAGGCATCCTAATAGTTCACATGGCATGCTCCATACATGTTCTGTGGGAATTGACTTTGATTATGTGTAGAAAATGGACACTCCTACAGCCATTCTTGCACAAACTTAATGAACATGTTGGTCTGAGACTAGGTGATGTAAATGTGTGTTACACTGCCATGCATGCTAACTTCATGTCAATGGTGTCTGTAGGCTTATTTCCGCACCTACATAAGGTGATTGTAGGTAGGGGGAGACATGCATTGTTTAAACAGCCATACATATACGATGGTGTTCTGAAACAGCACAAGTCGGGACTGATTTTTACTGTGCCATGTTATGTGACTGTCCACTCACTCATCACAACCTCATATGTGACTGTTGAAATGTATATTGGTAATGAGCACTAACTTATGTGTGTTGACTATTTCTTAAGTGCACTATGTTGATGTGAGCATCATGCACATTAGTCCAATGCATGAGTGGAACCCACTTGATGTTAATGCAACAATAACACTTCACATCAATGTAAGTAGTAGATGTCATCCTTACATTGATTTGAACATGTGTTCAGTCTGGCATGTGTTGGCACTTTTCACCCTCTCATGCTGTACATCCATGTGATTTATCTGAGGGACCATGTTGAGCCGCACTGTGAGTTCCTCTGGCCTGCACAGACACTGTCCAATGTTACTCTGAGCCATGCCTAACTGGTCTGAGTCAAACATGTGTTTAGTCCACACACCTAATACTCACTGAGCCATCATAGTCCTGAGAATTGCACAATCGAGGACTTAACAATGTGAGAAGTGCGTGATAAATCTGATTATGTCCCAATATGTTTCCTGAGAAATGCATTGAGCCATTCACAGGCCAAGGGGATCGTGGGGTGTGTAGTGGTGGACACAGTGAGTCTGCCACTACACGTCATTATTACTGTATTGCATGTCATGCTCACTCACATACTGCATCACAGATGAGGGCCTTCTGCACATGGCTGTCTGTGCTGCCATTGTGCATGTGTATGAGATGGCTATGTACTGTGTGCCTTGCCATACATGCATTCATTTCTGTGTAGTATTGTAATGAACATGTACTATGTGTCATGCTGTATGGCCTCTGATGAAGATGTAGCGATTTGTGCGCCATGCATTTATGTTCTCCTGTGCTGACACACAGTGTGAATGACACAGGGTCTCTGATACTTCCTTTTCTTGTCTCCTGTGCCTGCAGCTGAAGGTCCACCAGCGTAAGGCCGCATGGAAGAACATTGCACGGAAGGTGCGGACTCTGGAGTGTATCCAACAGACGGCACACACACTGCCACAAGAGGTGGGACGACATCTCCCGTCTGAGCAGGACCGTGGCAGAGATGACGGTGGGGCTGGTCCCTCGCAGTGGCAGGTTGGCGCGCCGAACCATGACTCCACTAATGTCCCGCATCTTGTCTGTGACACAGCCAGAGCTGTATGAACGTTTGAGGGACCATCAGCAGGAAGTAAGTGGTGAGTATTCTGCGTAGGCTGACTTTGGGTGTGAGTGACTGCATGAATGGCGACCGTGAGACATTGCTGATCTTGCTGCTGTGTACATTTTTAGGAACTACTTCTCAGTGGCCTATGTGTTCAGTGCAGGTGTCATGTATTTTCCCATAGATGGACTTGATCATGTGTTTCATACAATGGCCCTTGCCATTGCATGATGAGATGTGGCCTTATGACATCTTCTGCATTCTGGGTGTCATGGACATCACCAGGCAGTGTACAGCAGTGTGCATCATGTCAGTGTGCATTTAACGATGTGTGCACTACAGGACTTGTTAATGGTGTGAAGTACACATCTGACACCAACGTGCATCAGTTTGCAAGATGAATTGCTCACCTTGTCAGACATCAGTAGCTCATGGACATTATTAAGTAGAAATTTGAATCTGTATCTGTGTTGTCCCCTTACAGTGACTCCATATGTGACAGAGGCAACATGCTGAGATGTATGCCTCTCTCACATACAGGCACGTGGGTATGCTTGCAGAGATGTTTAGGTTACATTACAAGGAGGCAGGGACCTGCTATTTGCCGGTGTGAACCTCACATGGCTCATTGATGTAAACAATGCATATTTCCATGCATCTTCTGTGTTCAGCATGATTGTTGCACATGCAGACTGCACAGGGTGTTGTGCAACTTGGGGTTGTCATTTTCTAGTCTAGTTCTGTGCTTGCATTTGATGTTTGTGTGTATGGCACTGTACTGAACCTATGTCTCTGTCCATTGCAGCATCTACCGAGTGCACAGAAGGCCATGATACGGACACCAGTGCTGAAGCATGTGGCACGCATGATAGCCATGAGATCACTGACACTGATGTGACCAGCGCCTCGGAGGGGGACAGGAGTGTCCTTGAGGACTCACGCGCAGAAAGCACAACCTCAACATCATCGGACTCCAGTGGGGAGTCAGCGACAATGGTGGTCACAGGGAGTGACAATGCTGCCTCTTCCTCCACCACACATCGGCCAGTGCCCACCATCCCGGCTACTACCACTAGTGCTGTCCGTGCCCGCAGGGCTGTTAAGAGTAGAGTCGCCTTCACCCCAGGCACCGCTGCCCCTGCCCTGTCTCCCCTGCTGCCCTCAGTGTTGAGGCGATTGAACTCTTGCGCCAGCTGTGTGTGGGTCAGACAGCTCTCCTAAATGCTTTCCAGGATCAGGACAAGAAGTTGGGACAGGTTCTGGCATTTATGGAGGGCATTCATTCGGACGTGGGTGGGCTACACAGGACTGTCCAGGGTTTGTCCTCCACCGTGACGGCAGCCATTCAGCTATCACAGCATCCAAGTCCAGCCCCAATGCCTTCACCAACCACCCTGCCAGTGGCAACCCCTGAGGGAGTGACCACACAACTGAGCCCTCAGGCCCCGAGTCGTCGACACCCAGCACACGACAGCAGCGCTCCAAGCGTGCAAGACCACAGACACCATCCCCAAAAAGTGATACAGGCACACAGGGACGCAAAGAAAAAAGCCCTTCACATGACACTCAGGGGCATCAGGCAAAGAAGCAGGCCTCTAGCTCACGGTCCACAAGATTGCACCCATCACAAGAGACTCCCATCCACACAACTGCTCCAAGTGACAGACAAACAGTTGGCATGCCTGATGTGGTGCTGGTGCCGCTGAAGGGAAAGCCCACAAAGCAACCTAAGACTGCTTCACCCAGGACCTCTACTCCCACCCACACCCCTGTGAAGCGTGGTCAGGAGAGCAATGTGAGTCGTTCACCAGGGCCACAGGGGATGGAGGGCAAAAGGCAAGCAAAAAGCAAGGCGAAGTCCACATCCTGCAAATCCCCACAAGGAGGGCCACCTGCACCTGTCACACCTTTGGTGGCGAGGGACTCTGTTGTGCCAGCCACACTTCCCACTACTCCCAAGACACTTCTGCAATATCGTATACCCAAGAAGTGTAGAGGCAGCCCTCAACATTCACCCTCACCCACTGTGTCTCACGGCAGCGTCTCTCCGCCTCCACGTGCCACCATGCCACCCGGTCCGAGCAGCCCTACACCTGCCACAGCCACTACTGCCTCTGTGTCTCACGGCAGCATCTCTCCACCTCCACGTGCCATAATGCCACCCGGTACAAGCAGGCCTACACCTGCCACAGCCACTACTGGCTCTGTGTCTCATGGCAGCATCTCTCCGCCTCCACGTGCCACCATGCCACCCGGTACAAGCAGGCCTACACCTGCCACAGCCACTACTGGCTCTGTGTCTCACGGCAGCATCTCTCCGCCTCCACGTGCCACCATGCCACCCGGTACAAGCAGGCCTACACCTGCCACAGCCACTACTGGCTCTGTGTCTCACGGCAGCATCTCTCCACCTCCACGTGCCACTATGCCACCCGGTCCAAGCAGCCCTACGCCTGCCACAGCCACTGCTGACTCTGACTCTGACGAGCCTCTCTCGCCCAGGTCCAGTTCCGCCAGTGTCCACGACAATCAGCCACCTCCCAGTCCAACTGACAGGCAAGTCTGAGGCACAGACCCCCTCCCATACCCATCTCTCCCACAGCGGTGCCTGGACTGCGCTTTGATAGCCCCGGTGCTTTGTTCATTCACATGGCAGTGTACGGTGTTCCACATTCACTGTAAACATTTTCATGCACACATGTGCATTGTTTGGACTGTGGACTGGCCAATGGCCTTTTATTTGTTTGACATTTTGTGCCTATCAGGTTATTTTGCAATAAACACTGTTACTCCTGTTGTATCGTTTGTTACTGCCCTTGCTTAATTAAACATTTTGATGTGTGGGTATGGATGAATGTGCCACATGCTCTGCATGGCACTTCCACATTGCCATTGACTTCATTCACTTTGTCATTGTTTGGCAAACGTAACACACACTTTTGGTCTGCTTTACTCTGAGGTTTGGGGGTGCAATGATGTTTGTGGGTGTTGATGTACTCTTGCAATCATCATTTGCTGTTGATTTCAGTATGATTGTACACATGTCATGTTAGGGGGCTATACCACAACAGAGGTGAATTCTACACACAGTCTAACTTGCGGGGTGTCCAAGGTTGGTGATGTCTGTGTGATGTGTTTGGATGTGTGGACAGCAGTGTGTGTGTGGTAATCTTGTGAAGGCCTGTCTTCGTACTCACATGGGTATATTTGGATGTGTGCAGTTGAGTGGTCACACAGTGTGCTTGGCCTGTCCTTGTCAGTGGTGTTGAGGTGTATGTGGCCCTGTACATGCCAACTACAAACATGTATGTTCCAGGTGGGGTTTGCCCCCTAATACTCATCTTGGCAGTGGCAGGAAGGGGTTTCACAACACATGCACCTTTTTGGCATTACTTTGCAGGTGGGGTTTGCCCCCTACTACTCATCTTGGCAGTGGCAGGAAGGGGTTTCACAACACATGCACCTTTTGGCATTACTTTGCAGGTGGGGTTTGCCCCCTACTACTCATCTTGGCAGTGGCAGGAAGGGGTTTCACAACACATGCACCTTTTTGGCATTACTTTGCAGGTGGGGTTTGCCCCCTAATACTCATCTTGGCAGTGGCAGGAAGGGGGTTTCACAACACATGCACCTTTTTGGCATTACTTTGCAGGTGGAGTTTGCCCCTACTACTCATCTTGGCAGTGGCAGGAAGGGGTTTCACAACACATGCACCTTTTTGGCATTACTTTGCAGGTGGAGTTTGCCCCCTACTACTCATCTTGGCAGTGGCAGGAAGGGGGTTTCACAACACATGCACCTTTTTGGCATTACTTTGCAGGTGGAGTTTGCCCCCTACTACTCATCTTGGCAGTGACAGGAAGGTGGTTTCACAACACAGGCAGCTTTTTGGCATTACTTTGCAGGTGGGGTTTGCCCCCTAATACTCATCTTGGCAGTGGCAGGACGGTGGTTTCACAACACAGGCAGCTTTTTGGCATTACTTTGCAGGTGGGGTTTGCCCCTAATACTCATCTTGGCAGTGGCAGGAAGGGGGTTTCACAACACATGCACCTTTTGGCATTACTTTGCAGGTGGAGTTTGCCCCCTACTACTCATCTTGGCAGTGGCAGGAAGGTGGTTTCACAACACAGCCAGCTTTTTGGCATTACTTTGCAGGTGGGGTTTGCCCCTACTACTCATCTTGGCAGTGGCAGGAAGGGGTTTCACAACACATGCACCTTTTTGGCATTACTTTGCAGGTGGGGTTTGCCCCCTACTACTCATCTTGGCAGTGGCAGGAAGGGGTTTCACAACACATGCACCTATTTGGCATTACTTTGCAGGTGGGGTTTGCCCCTAATACTCATCTTGGCAGTGGCAGGAAGGGGTTTCACAACACATGCACCTTTTTGGCATTACTTTGCAGGTGGCGTTAGCCCCTACTACTCATCTTGGCAGTGGCAGGAAGGGGTTTCACAACACATGCACCTTTTGGCATTACTTTGCAGGTGGGGTTTGCCCCCTACTACTCATCTTGGCAGTGGCAGGAAGGGGGTTTCACAACACATGCACCTTTTTGGCATTACTTTGCAGGTGGAGTTTGCCCCCTACTACTCATCTTGGCAGTGGCAGGAAGGTGGTTTCACAACACAGCCAGCTTTTTGGCATTACTTTGCAGTTGGGGTTTGCCCCCTAATACTCATCTTGGCAGTGGCAGGACGGTGGTTTCACAACACAGGCAGCTTTTTGGCATTACTTTGCAGGTGGGGTTTGCCCCCTAATACTCAACTTGGCAGTGGCAGGAAGGGGGTTTCACAACACATGCACCTTTTTGGTATTACTTTGCAGGTGGAGTTTGCCCCCTACTACTCATCTTGGCAGTGGCAGGAAGGTGGTTTCACAACACAGCCAGCTTTTTGGCATTACTTTGTAGGTGGGGTTTGCCCCCTACTACTCATCTTGGCAGTGGCAGGAAGGGGTTTCACAACACATGCACCTTTTTGGCATTACTTTGCAGGTGGAGTTTGCCCCTACTACTCATCTTGGCAGTGGCAGGAAGGGGTTTCACAACACAGGCAGCTTTTTGGCATTACTTTGCAGGTGGGGTTTGCCCCCTACTACTCATCTTGGCAGTGGCGTGAAGGGGGTTTCACACCACAGGCAGCTTTTGGCATTACCTTGCAGGTGTTGTTTTGCCACCTATTACTCATCTTGGCAGTGGCAGGAAGGGGGTTTCACATCACAGGCACCTATTTGGCATTACCTTGCAGGTGTTGTTTTGCCACAATACACCTATGGACTTGTTCACATACATCACTATCCCTGAATGTCAGATGGGCACACATTTTGATGTTGAACAGGGTGGGATGGTAGGAGCTGTGATGGTATCAGGTAATGTCAGCTGCTACCAACAGAGGCACACACTGTACATTTGGGCCAGGGCCAACACAATCCTTACACGTCCCTGTGACTGCCCATGCGTGCCGCTGGCCCTGCCTACTGGATTGTGCGGAACTTTTCCCGCGTCTTCACCACTGCGGTGACGTGACCGGGAGGATGCGGTGATGACGTTGTTGATGGATGGCCCCGATGCGGAGGTATGGCATTGACGTACCTGCGGTGTTGTCGACAGCGGCGGCGTCTTTGTTGATGGCGGATCAGGAACAGCAGCGGTAGGGCTTGTAGAGCAGGATCCATTGCGGTAGCGAACGCGTGGAGTTGTGTGTTATTGCCGTTTTCCTCCGCAGTATTGTTTCCGCCATGTTTGAATGGGTGGTTTCTCCGTTGCGGTCCGATTGCCTATTTGAGGCATTGTGATTCGGACGGCGGTCTACACGTCATTCCGCACGGCGGTCTCCCGCTATTGGCTACGTCCGCCATCGTCGCGGAACCAAAGTGCTGGCGGTACTGGAAACTCCGCGGCGGTAGGGATTTGGCCTATGTCTGCCCATCGTAATATGGCGGGCGGGGATTTGCGACCGTGGTTGGCAAAACAGCACCCGCCAGGCCGGCGGAAGCCACCGCAGCCACGGCGGTGCCGATCCGCCCGCCATCGTAATCGACCCCTAACTCTTTTTGTTAAACATAAATCAATAATCAATAATCTATACTTATCACCAAACTAGTCAATAATAACCATAACTCTGCTACCAGAAAACTGATCCAGCGGTGTTCTAACAGCAGATACTCCACTACCATATATTCACCTGGGCCCAAATAACTTTTTCCACTAAACAGCGAGTAGACCGTTGGAACTTAGTTTATGCTTTTCATACTTCAGGATCTAGTTATTTCTTTTCCCTAACTAAATCTTTCACTGATCAATTAGTTCTTTCCTCTGGTCAATGGACCATTAGTTGGAACTAGTTGATGGTGATAATTAACATAACTTATTAAACCTTTCTCTATTAAATGAAATAAACACAGACTCAGAAAGTTTTAAAATCTTTATCTAAATTAAGTGAATGTGAACCAGCTCAAAGTTTCAGTACAAACACCCTCATCCGCAAGAGTGTCAATTCAATCAATTCTCAATAGCGATAGCAATTCAAATCCACACAATAACTATGCTCAGAAAGAAGAGGACAGAGAGAGAAGAACATCTATCAATACGATGAATTCATATTTACCAAGGATGGTGTGAAGACCAACCCCCTGGCCAAAGGGCTGGTAAGGGTCCCCCGGGATAGATCAGGAGACAAAGACTTCAGGACAGGAATCAGGACAGGATACTTCACCTCTCTAAATACCGACGACTGCGTCGCATCCCTCTCTGACACTCTCTTCCTCCTCGTGGTTCTTCCGCGATCATCTTTCTAACCCAATTAAGTTAAATAGATGGTTCTGCATTCGATTTCTTCATCAGCATCTCACAGCATCAGCACCACCCACAGCACCAGCAGCATCCTGAGCTTTGCTTCGCCTCTGCTGCTTCTGCTCCCGTGTCATGCTCATTAACTAACTAAAACTACCTCAATTATACCTTTCCATACCCATGTACCACCCATTAATGTTTCAATTTCATAAAATACTAACTCTGATTGGACAGGCGAAGGGGGGATGATCATCACACTATGCTTACATTTCACTTATTTCATTAAACCATTGTTTCAAACCCCTCCCCTCAAACTTTATTAAATCATTTCCTTTCCCATACATCTCCAAACTTTATTAATATAAAATGTTGCAATGCTGTGAATAAAGCTCCTTCATATGAACTCTTCACCCTCATGTTCCCAGGGCACATCTCCGCTGGCCTTGGACGCGTGACAAGTCCTTACTCATCTCTCTTTATTTTCTCTCTGGTGCGCATGCGTGGGGTCAAGTCAGTCAGCTCAATTCAGACAAGTGCAGAAGGCCCAAATGCGCACTAATAATAAAGTCAAAAGAAGAAATGTTATTCTCAAAAATAAATGGTTTCACTGTACACCACCAACCTCTACTCTAACCCACTCCAATTATTATTATTCTTTCTGCATTTGCGTTAGTATAAAACTTACTTTCTATTTCGGTCAAGCAGGTGCCATGCATGTGAGCTTTCAAGCGGCCATTTTATTGCCTTTTGCGCAGGCGCAAGATTTTCCCTCCAAGCATTAGTACGTCATACTACGCAGATGTAGTAGACGCATGCGCAGTAAAGATCCCTTGTTAAAATGCGTTTTAGTCCTTCGTTCATGTTATTGCAGTTAGTAAACACATAAGCAAGCTTCACTGTCCCGTGTGTCTTTTTCTAAATGCGAATTATTATTAATTACAAACACGTTGTTAGTAATTTGTTAATGAGTAAAATGAGAGGATTGCTTCCGAGCAAGTCTCATTTACGAGTCCTTGCTCCATCACTGTGTTACCTATTTGATGTGCAAGTGTTCATGCACACATGTGCGGACTTGAAATTTGGACTGGCCAATGGCCTTGATGTTTTGCACTTTTGATGCCTATACAGAGTTTATGTAATAAAGATGTTGGGAGCCTTGTTGCTGCCCTTGCTAATGATGCAGTGCAATGTATGTGTATATGTTCATGTGACACATGCTCTGTATGCCACATTCACATTGGCATATACCTGATTTTCTTTTGCAGAGGTTGCCAGAGGTTACAGCCACTTTTGTGCTTCTTGACTCAGAGGCTTGAGGGTGCAATGATGGTTGTCTATGATTATCTACTCTTATCCTAATCATTCTATTGTAAGGTCTCCAATTTTGTACACATGTCATATTTGGATGCTGTACCACAACAGAACAGAATTCTATTCACAGGATAACTTGTTTGGTGGACAGGGTCCGTCACATCTGTGGGATCTATCTTGATGTGTGAACAGCAGTGTAGATGTGTAGTCATCTTGTGTAGGCCTGGCTTCATAGTCACATGGGTACATTTGAATGTGTGCACTTGAGTAGTCATACAGTGTGATTGGCCTGTCATTGGCTGAAGTGTTGATGTGTATGTGCCCCTGAACATGACACCTACACACATGTATGATCCAGGTAATGAGTGCGTGTTTGTTTACATTATCAGACACCTGCTTTAGATTTTGGGCACATGTAGGAGTTGTTGGTTGAGCACTGTGCAGTTCGTCTGTATGACCTTGCAGTCCTGGGGTACACCTACTTGTTGTCCCTGTCAGTTGTGAGTATGCAGAGTGTGTCACTGCAATGTCTGTGTTGTGGTTTGATGATCAGCCATGGCTCTTGCTTACGTTTGTGCTCACTGTGCTGACCTACTCAGGCAAACTGGCATATTAAGTGACTTTTCTCATACATTGATGTCACTTTATACTTCTTTTGGACAACTGTGTGGTATTAAGAGTCATACCATCCCCAATAGGGGCTTTTGATGCCTACACATTGTGAGTTACTCCTCTATGTGTTTTTGCTCTGTACACTGCTCACCTGTCCAATACTAATGTACACACCACTTCAGTCTAATATCTTCCACCCCATGCCTTGCCAGTGTGTGACCCTCCCCACCACTTCATAGTGTGACACTATACTGTGGGAGGATGATCTGTGTCCAGGACCAATGTTCCACTCAGGACTGTTTCACAATTTGTTATGTGCTCTTTTCTTCTACTTGATTGCAGTCATGGTTGCTCATGTACAGTGTGGATGTTTTTCCAGCACAGTCCTCTAGTCGTGTTCCATGCATCAGTGTTTTCCAGAGTTGTGCAGCAGTAGGTGATAGCGAAAGTGTATTTCTGTTTGCTGAGGTAATGCTACCCATCCTGAGTGTGATATGATCTGTGCCCTGTGATGATTTGTGATGTTGAAGTTCATGGTGGAGCACTCAGATATGTGTGATACTGGTTTTGTTGGTGTTCACACACTGCTTACTGTGCATGCACTGCTGTCAGTGTATGTTGCCTTGTCCTTGCCTGTTGTGAGTCCCCCTGATGTCCAGCTGAGTTTGCTATGTGATGATTTTGTATGTGCATATGTTGTGTATTTGTTGTTGATGGATGCAGTCTTTGGCCTGTGTTGGCTCTTTCTACTGACAGGCCCATGTGTGCGTAATGTTATTTTTGCATGACATTGTGTGTGAGGAGTTTGTGTATTGAAATACATTCAGATGTGTGTTGAATTTGTAGTGTGCATTTCTTGTGTGAATGTCACATGCAGCAATGTGGAGTCTTGTTCATTAGCTTGTTTTGAGTGCACAATTGTGCTATGGCCTTCTATATTTGAGCAGTCACTTGTCAGGAGTGAGCATGTGCATGCGTGTGCTACACATTGACACCATGCTCACTTTGTAACTGGTGGAATGTCTATGTCTGTGTTAGCAGATTTGTCCTATTGCACACAGTTAGGGTTCATGATTGGCATTTGATCATGTATTTTTTGATTGGTTTGGATGATGGTGTCTGTGCAGTTGGCCTGAGTAAAAATGTTATCTATTCCGGTGCTGTCTAGGATCAAATTGCCTATCCACTGTTTGCCTGCACATGGCTGAGCTTGTTAGACTTCTTTGGATGTTGTTTGTGATACATGTGTTTGGCAATTAGTTTGTGATCAGCATTGGTTCAGACATCCCTGAATGGGATTCTGACATTTGTAGATACACACCAGGGTGTGGCATTGGTTATCAGGAAAGTCACAGGACATTATTTTCACATTTATCTGTGTTTCTCATAGGTGTGGAGTAGTGAAGGTGTGAGATGGGTAGATGAGGGGTAGGTGTGAAGGTCATACTTGGGTTTGACTGTCAGGGAGTGTGGCAATGAGCCATGAGTGTTGTGCTGGTGGCATACACATGTCAAGATAGTTGACACAGATGAGGGGCTGGTCACTGTATGGCTTATGGCAGTTCCTATCATTCCTGGGCCAATGCATAGCTTGCATTGCTGTATCACAGGGATATTGCACAGATGTTACTTTAGTTCAATGTCAATCACTGTGTCACCCATGTATGATTTGATGGCCTAGGTGTAGTGTGATATGTGGCACCTCTTGCATGTCATGTACAAATGGTATTTGGAATCTCTCCATGTTTTTCCTGCACTGTGCACTCCACTTTAGGCTAGTTTAATTATTGTCATACATTGTTGCTGACTTATGGTATGTGTAGGAGGCTAAGTTTAAGTGTGTGAGCTGTCTGAAGGACTTGACATGCAGTGTGAACAGTTCCAAGGTTGTTAATCTGCACAGTGACTCTTCATTTCTTCAATTACTCACTTTAATTCACATGAATGGAAGGCAGGTGTGAGGAGGAGGAGTGTTGTCATGAGTCTCAGGTCAGAGTTTCCTGCTGTCAAGATGGAGTCTTCCTGACACTTTGGCATTCATTCACTACTTTGTAGTTGGTGCTCCCTTTGTTGAGGTGGAGTAATGGTGTGTAGTTGTTCTGTGAGTTGGCAGTGTAGTCAGTGTTGTTGATGTACTGGACATACTCACATGGTGTCATTTATTGCAGCAGTACACTTGTGAGTCAAATGCACAGTGGTGCTTACTTTGAGTTTGCTGTTTGAGTCAGGAATTTCTTACTGTGTTGCATGGTATGGGCTGTCATTGTGTGATATGGTCTGCCATTGTATGTGCTGGGCCTATCAATGTCTGCTTAAGGTTGGGATGATCTGTGATTGTGTGGCAGTGGTGTCTAATATGATGTGTCATCTACCTGGGCTCACTGACTCATTCCAACACCTTGTTGGACTACTGTGAAATGCACATGCACACCCTGCTTGGTCTGCCCTCCTCTGTTCCACATTGTATGTGGACTGACCCTTATTTGTGTGCAATGATGACTATCGTCATTTTGGAGGGACTCTTGCCTCACCCCACACTCATGTTCCTATACAATTGATGATGATCCTAATGATATGTCACTATAGATAGTGTCCCTGCACATGACTTCTTGCTGCAGATATGTTGTGCTGAGTGGTGCTTCTTTTATGTTACATGTGGTGTGGATGTTGTGATGTTGGTCTTGCTTGTCTGGGACAATGTCCTGGACTCCTATTACATTTTGGGCAGGTTTTCCTGCGGATTCACCGCTGCGGTGACATGACCGGCACGACTGGGCTAGTTGCAATAATATCTATGGGGATGGGTGACTCCAATGCAGAGGTGTCAATTTGTGACGTGCAGGACATGTGTATTTACACTGGGGTATATGTTCCTGTCTCCACCAGGGTGTCTGATGTAGACAGGACATGTATTTGAGAGCGACAGTTGTGTGTTGGGGTTGTATGCGGGGATGTGTTATTGACTTACCTGCTGTGTTGACCGCAACGGCATCTTATCTGCTGGTAGTGGATGAGGTACAGCAGCGGAAGGGCTTGTAGAGCTGGATCCATGGGGGCCTGGAACGTGTGGAGGTGTCTCGGATTCGAGTTTCTATCTCCACAGTTGTGCTTCTGCCGTCTCCGAGTGGCTAGTTTCTCCGCTGCGTTCTGATAGTCTGGTTGAGGCATCGTGATTTGTCCGGCGGTCAGAACGTCATTCAGCACGGAGGTCTTTCTCGATTGGCTCCCTCCGCCACCGTTGTGTAACGAGAAATCTGGCGGATCCGGAAACTCCGCAACGGACGGGAAATGGGCTATCTTTGCCCATTGTAATATGGCGGTCGCAAGGACTGCCGCAGGAGTAACTAAATGGACGTTTTCCGCCACCGCCAGCACAGCGGAGGTACCTACAACCGCCATCGTAATCGGCCCCCAAGCCGCCAGAATCTGGTGAGTTTCACCAAGTGAATTTGGTGACATTTTATGATTCGATTTGAGTTTTCAGCTTTTTTCTGGGCATGACTTGACTTGGGGGCCAAGTGGAAATGTCTGAAGCCCTTGGCTTGACAAACCTGGTTTTGTGTATGCATTTAAAAAGTTCGGTATAGTTTTATCTGCACTTGCACTGCAGGGGCTCATTGTCTGACTTTGGACATCAGTGTGTACACTTTGAATACTCAACAGTGTAGATCTGTGCCACATAGTGAAACTGTGCCATTGTCTAAGGCTGCATGTGGGTCATACCAGTCACCTGGACTAAAAGCAGACCATCAAGGATCTTCGGCGTTCGTACGCAGTTGTGGCTAGATGTTGTGGAGTGGTTGATAGCATCCTCATAGAATTACAAACACCCCGCAAACCTGAAAGAGCACTGATCCTTTACATTCGATGTAAAGATACCTGTCAACCTTGCGCGATTGTGCATTTCAATTATGTAAACTAAAAAACAGTGACTAACACATCTCTTTCATTAGGACAAACCAGTGGAGGAAAGTGGTTG
The DNA here is from genome assembly GCA_963921515.1 of Calotriton arnoldi. Taxonomy (NCBI): domain Eukaryota; kingdom Metazoa; phylum Chordata; class Amphibia; order Caudata; family Salamandridae; genus Calotriton; species Calotriton arnoldi. The sequence goes on from CAWUFW010009190.1 coordinate 41,705, forward strand.
GTAGTAAGATTGGAAAGGCTGGCTTCTGCTGCTATACCGGCCAAGCCTAGTTGCATTCTGATGCCATATTGGTGATGAAATTGAACTTTGAACTTAAACTAATTTAGAACTACAAAGAACATTAGTGACTATTCTAAAGTCATGGTGTTGATGGAAACAAACTTGAACTATTCTTGAAGGTTAAAGCCCCCATTATAGGTTTTATGGAGCATTATACCCTAGGAATTTACCCTTCTGGGCAAATACAAGTATTCCTATGTCTCCAGGCCTGGAATTATTGGGTCCTCAAACTCTAGATCAATTAGTTCTGAGCCAGGAAACACCAGACCTGGAGCCTTGTGAGAAGTTGTGGTAACTGTTGGCAGCTCCCAGGCCCCCATCCACCCTCATTCTACAGCATGGGTGGAGCAGAAAATGTTCCCACTAGCTGAAGTAAAACAAACTCTATCTAGTTTATAGAACTCAAGGTGAGACACAGGGACATTTACAAGCCCCTATCGCCACAGGAACGTCACTTTTATCGTCGTTCCAGTGGCGATAGGGACTTCGCCTTATTCATAAGGGGGCGTTAAGCCACTTAATGTGGCTTAAAGGCGCCTTGTGAATAAGGCACCCTTTCATGCTATACTTAGCGTGAAAAGGGTGGAAAATGGGTGTTGCGGTGGGCAACACCCATTGATTCTGATGCTGCCCCATATTTACGAGGGGGACGTAAATATGGACCAGCGCCAAAATTAGGACCAGAGAAAACCTGGTCTTAAACAGCGAAATGAGGAGAAATGCTTTATTTCTCCTCATTTTTGCTGTTTCTATGTGTGCTGCATTTTGCAGCACACTTAGAAACAGCAAAACGCCATGTATGATTGTTTACGTGCAGGAAGGTGTCCCTTCCTGTACATAAACAATCATTTTAAAAATGATGAGTTGCAACTTCCATGTGTGATGCACAAGCAGCACACATACGGTGCAGCCCTGCATTTGTAAAGTGACAGAGCGCGGCGTTAGCCTTCTTGGCTTAACGCCACGCTCTGCCACTTTAGTTGTAAATATGCCCCTCAAATTCATCTTCACCAGAGAGTATGTTGTGACGACAAATGAGGTAGTAAGCTTAGCGAGATGTACAGTTATGTGTGTCCCTTTTGAGATACGTATTTTTTGCATGTTTAGTTTTGAGATATCCATCTGCAGAAAGTTGATTATATAGAGATACAGTTCATGTATATCTATTCACAATTGCAATTAAGCATCACTTTTGTTAGATGCTGTGCATAATGTTGGTACCAATCTTACAGCTCCTGTGTTCAGAGATTTGGCTGGTGATTCCCTACTCATTAGAATGATTTATTTGAAACAGAATTGTGTATCATTTTTTTCAATATTGAAGCATTTCTTTGCCTCCGAAACATTGCCCATCTTTGACACTACTGGATTACATAATCTGACTTTTATCCAACGAACATGATTAGTAAGGAGATTATCACTTTTGAAAATGCAGTTCTCACTGACATTGATCTTTTGTTTCAGAAAATTAAATTCTATAGACAAAATATGTCCAAGATGGAACATCAGGCTTTAATAAATTTGCTAAATATGACAGACTTGATAATCAGACCAGCTGATAAAGGTAGAGGAATTGTGTTGTTGGACAAAACTGATTGCATTACAAATTTGGACTCTGACAATGTTGGTCATATTTACCCAGTGTTAATTAATCCAATCTTGTTCCATTTCTCTCACCCCTCAGCGACCCCTCAGCGACCCATGACCTTGACTGGTAGGTCGCTCCCCACCACACAGCTCCGTCTGTGTGCCCTGCTGCTGCCCCTGATTGTGCTCGTTTTTTTTCCTTCTGTGCCCCCTTGCTGCCCTGATTGTGCTCTTTTTTCCTTTCTGTGCCCCCTTGCTGCCCTGATTGTGCTCGTTGTTTCCTTTCTGTGCCCCCTTGCTGCCCTGATTGTGCCTGCTTTTTCCTTTCTGTGCCCCCTTGCTGCCCTGATTGTGCTCGTTTTTTTCCTTTCTGTGCCCCCTTGCTGCCCTGATTATGCTCGTTTTTTCCTTTCTGTGCCCCCTTGCTGCCCTGATTGTGCTCTGCTTTTTCCTTTCTGTGCCCCCTTGCTGCCCTGATTGTGCTCGTTTTTTTCCTTTCTGTGCCCCCTTGCTGCCCTGATTGTGCTAGTTTTTTTTCCCTTTCTGTGCCCCCTTGCTGCCCTGATTGTGCTCGTTTTTTCCTTTCTGTGCCCCCTTGCTGGCCTGATTGTGCTCGTTTTTTTCCTTTCTGTGCCCCCTTGCTGCCCTGATTGTGCTCGTTTTTTCCTTTCTGTGCCCCCTTGCTGCCCTGATTGTGCTCGTTTTTTCCTTTCTGTGCCCCCTTGCTGCCCTGATTGTGCTCGTTTTTTTCCTTTCTGTGCCCCCTTGCTGCCCTGATTGTGCTCGTTTTTTCCTTTCTGTGCCCCCTTGCTGCCCTGATTGTGCTAGTTTTTTTCCTTTCTGTGCCCCCTTGCTGCCCTGATTGTGCTAGTTTTTTTCCTTTCTGTGCCCCCTTGCTGCCCTGATTGTGCTCTGTTTTTTCCTTTCTGTGCCCCCTTGCTGCCCTGATTGTGCTAGTTTTTTTCCTTTCTGTGCCCCCTTGCTGCCCTGATTGTGCTCGTTTTTTCCTTTCTGTGCCCCCTTGCTGCCCTGATTGTGCTCGTTTTTTTTCCTTTCTGTGCCCCCTTGCTGCCCTGATTGTGCTCGTTTTTTCCTTTCTGTGCCCCCTTGCTGCCCTGATTGTGCTAGTTTTTTTCCTTTCTGTGCCCCCTTGCTGCCCGGATTGTGCTCGTTTTTTTCCTTTCTGTGCCCCCTTGCTGCCCTGATTGTGCTCGTTTTTTCCTTTCCGTGCCTGTTTCCCGCCGCTGCGCCCCTGCGGCCCCGCCCCCTCACTGCCCATTCGCTGCCCCATTCCCTGCTCCTCCCTCCCACCTCCCCATTTATGGCGGCCGCTGCGTGGTGAAGAGAGCGACCCCTGACCTTGACTGGTAGGTCGCTCCCCCACCACACAGCTCCGTCTGTGTGCCCTGCTGCTGCCCCTGATTGTGCTCGTTTTTTTTCCTTCTGTGCCCCCTTGCTGCCCTGATTGTGCTCTTTTTTTCCTTTCTGTGCCCCCTTGCTGCCCTGATTGTGCTCGTTTTTTCCTTTCTGTGCCCCCTTGCTGCCCTGATTGTGCTAGTTTTTTCCTTTCTGTGCCCCCTTGCTGCCCTGATTGTGCTCTGTTTTTTCCTTTCTGTGCCCCCTTGCTGCCCTGATTGTGCTCGTTTTTTTCCTTTCTGTGCCCCCTTGCTGACCTGATTGTGCTCGTTTTTTCCTTTCTGTGCCCCCTTGCTGCCCTGATTGTGCTCGTTTTTTTCCTTTCTGTGCCCCCTTGCTGCCCTGATTGTGCTCGTTTTTCCTTTCTGTGCCCCCTTGCTGCCCTGATTGTGCTCTGTTTTTTTCCTTTCTGTGCCCCCTTGCTGCCCTGATTGTGCTAGTTTTTTTCCTTTCTGTGCCCCTTGCTGCCCTGATTGTGCTAGTTTTTTTCCTTTCTGTGCCCCCTTGCTGCCCTGATTGTGCTCGTTTTTTTCCTTTCTGTGCCCCCTTGCTGCCCTGATTGTGCTCGTTTTTTCCTTTCTGTGCCCCCTTGCTGCCCTGATTGTGCTAGTTTTTTCCTTTCTGTGCCCCTTGCTGCCCTGATTGTGCTAGTTTTTTCCTTTCTGTGCCCCCTTGCTGCCCTGATTGTGCTCGTTTTTTTCCTTTCTGTGCCCCCTTGCTGCCCTGATTGTGCTCGTTTTTTCCTTTCTGTGCCCCCTTGCTGCCCTGATTGTGCTAGTTTTTTTCCTTTCTGTGCCCCCTTGCTGCCCTGATTGTGCTAGTTTTTTTCCTTTCTGTGCCCCCTTGCTGCCCTGATTGTGCTCGTTTTTTCCTTTCTGTGCCCCCTTGCTGCCCTGATTGTGCTAGTTTTTTTCCTTTCTGTGCCCCCTTGCTGCCCTGATTGTGCTCGTTTTTCCTTTCTGTGCCCCCTTGCTGCCCTGATTGTGCTCGTTTTTTTCCTTTCTGTGCCCCCTTGCTGCCCTGATTGTGCTCGTTTTTCCTTTCTGTGCCCCCTTGCTGCCCTGATTGTGCTCGTTTTTCCTTTCTTTGCCCCCTTGCTGCCCTGATTGTGCTCGTTTTTTTCCTTTCTGTGCCCCCTTGCTGCTCTGATTGTGCTAGTTTTTTTCCTTTCTGTGCCCCCTTGCTGCCCGGATTGTGCCTCGTTTTTTCCTTTCTGTGCCCCCTTGCTGCCCTGATTGTGCTCGTTTTTCCTTTCCGTGCCTGTTTCCGCCGCTGCGCCCTGCGGCCCCGCCCCTCACTGCCCATTCGCTGCCCCATTCCCTGCTCCTCCCTCCCACCTCCCCATTTATGGCGGCCGCTGCGTGGTGAAGAGAGCGACCCTGACCTTGACTGGTAGGTCGCTCCCCACCACACAGCTCCGTCTGTGTGCCCTGCTGCTGCCCCTGATTGTGCTCGTTTTTTTCCTTCTGTGCCCCCTTGCTGCCCTGATTGTGCTCTTTTTTCCTTTCTGTGCCCCCTTGCTGCCCTGATTGTGCTCTGTTTTTTCCTTTCTGTGCCCCCTTGCTGCCCTGATTGTGCTAGTCTTTTCCTTTCTGTGCCCCCTTGCTGCCCTGATTGTGCTCTGTTTTTTCCTTTCTGTGCCCCCTTGCTGCCCTGATTGTGCTCGTTTTTTTCCTTTCTGTGCCCCCTTGCTGCCCTGATTGTGCTCGTTTTTTCCTTTCTGTGCCCCCTTGCTGCCCTGATTGTGCTCGTTTTTTTCCTTTCTGTGCCCCCTTGCTGCCCTGATTGTGCTCGTTTTTTCCTTTCTGTGCCCCCTTGCTGCCCTGATTGTGCTCGTTTTTTTCCTTTCTGTGCCCCCTTGCTGCCCTGATTGTGCTCGTTTTTTCCTTTCTGTGCCCCCTTGCTGCCCTGATTGTGCTAGTTTTTTTCCTTTCTGTGCCCCCTTGCTGCCCTGATTGTGCTAGTTTTTTTCCTTTCTGTGCCCCCTTGCTGCCCTGATTGTGCTCGTTTTTCCTTTCCGTGCCTGTCTCCCGCCGCTGCGCCTGCGGCCCCGCTCCCTCACTGCCCATTCGCTGCCCCATTCCCTGCTCCTCCCTCCCACCTCCCCATTTATGGCGGCCGCTGGCGGCCGCGCAGCGGACATGCGCAGCGGGCGCGCCGCTGGCGTGCCGAAGGCGCGCCTAAGGCAAGCCCGTCTGCGCCCGTCCGCGCCAAGACCGCGCCCAGCGCCAGAACCCCTGGTCCGGGCATCCCCCGCGCCCGCCACATCAACAGACGCCGATACGACGCCCGCACCCTCCACGCACTCAACCCCGGAAAAGATCACGCCTGCTACCGGGCCACCCCGAAGCGCACCCAAGGGCCCTTCACCTGCCGGAACTGCAGCTTCGCCAGCACCCGCCCCGCCAAACCACCGCCCAGGAAAGAACCCAACTACCTCAGATGCATCCTCCTCAACACCCGCTCCGCCCGCAAACACGCCATCGAACTCTGGGACCTTCTCGACTCAACCTCCCCAGACGTCGCATTCCTGACGGAGACCTGGCTGAATCCCGCTTCAGCCCCCGACATCGCCATTGCCATCCCGGACGGCTACAAGATCACCCGCAGGGACCGCACCAACGGAGTCGGAGGAGGCATCGCCATCGTCCACAGGAACACCCTCAGAGTCTCAACCAACACCGACGACACCCTCAGCACCGCCGAACACATGCACTTCCAGATCCACACCGATCCCAACACCACCCTCAGAGGAACCCTCATCTACAGACCCCCGGACCCCGACCACAGTTCAGCGATTCTATCGCTGACTTCGTCAGCACACACGCCATCGCCTCCACGGACTACATCCTCCTCGGGGACCTGAACTTCCACCTCGAGAACAACAAGGACACCAACTCCACCACCCTGATCGACAACCTCGCCACCCTCGGACTCAGACAGCTCATGATTACACCCACCCACGCCGCCGGCCACACGCTAGACTCCATCTTTTCCGCAAGCCCACACGTCTCCTTCAACCACACCTCCGAACCCCACTGGACTGACCACCACTGCATCCACTTCACCTACAGGAAGCCCACCACGCACCACGCACCACCGCACCGAACAAATGCCTCGCCGCTGCTGGAGCAGAGTCACCGAAGACCAGCTAACCACAACCCTCGCCCTGAGCCCACCCGCCGAACCCTCCGACCCTGACACCGCCGCCCGCAACCTCAGACAGTGGATCGACGACTGCGCCAACACCCTCGCCCCGCTCAAGAATCCGCCCAACAGCCACACCAGCAAGAAAGCCACCTGGTTCACCGAAGACCTCCAGGCCTCCAAACGAACATGCCGAAAACTGGAGAAGATCTGACTCCACGAACGGACAGCGGACAGCTACGCCGCCCACAAGAGCGCCACCCGCAGTCACCATCACCTCATCAAATCCGCCAAAAGGGCCTCACTCAAAGACCGCCTAGACAACAACGCACACAACAGCAAAGAGCTCTTCAACATCGTGAAGGAACTCTCCAACCCCAGCTCCAACACCAACGACATCCCGCCGTCGCGAGACCTGTGCGACTCACTGGCCACCTTCTTCCACCGCAAAATCGCCGACATCCACGACAGCTTCAACACCACGACCGCCCCGGCAACCACCGAGACCACTGCCCCCACAACCACCAACCGCCTGCTCTCCTGGACCAACATCAACGACGAGGACACCAGCGAGATCATGAACACCATCCACTCCGGCTCACCGCTAGACCCGTGCCCTCACCACGTCTTCAACAAAGCCAGTACAGCCATCGCGCCCCATCTCCGGAAAATAATCAACATCTCCTTCGAGACAGCAACCTTCCCGGAAAGCTGGAAGCACGCCGAGATCACCGCCTTACTCAAGAAACCCAAGGCAGACCCCAAGGACCTCAAGAACTTCCGACCCATCTCTCTGCTCCCGTTCCCCGCGAAGGTCACCGAGAAAATCGTCAACAAACAACTGACCCGCTACCTCGAGGAGAACAACATCCTGGACCCTTCCCAGTCCGGCTTCCGCAGCAACCACAGCACCGAAACCGCCCTCATCGCCGCCACCGATGACATCAGGACCCTGCTAGACAACGGAGAAACAGCAGCCCTCATCCTCCTGGACCTATCAGCCGCCTTCGACACGGTCTGCCACCACACACTACGAACACGCCTTCACGACGCCGGGATCCAAGAGAAGGCCCTGGACTGGACCACATCCTTCCTCTCCGGCAGAACACAAAGCGTCCACCTCGCCCCTTCCGATCCAAAGCCACCAAGATCATCTGCGGCGTACCCCAAGGCTCCTCCCTCAGCCCAACGCTGTTCAATATCTACATGGCACCCTCGCCCACGTCGCCCGACAGCACAACCTCAACATCATCTCCTACGCCGACGACACCCAGCTGATCCTCTCCCTCACCAAAGACCCTCACACCGCCAAAGCCCACCTCCACGAAGGAATGAAGGCCGTCGCCGAATGGATGAGGACCAGCCGCCTGAAGCTGAACTCGGACAAGACGGAGGTCCTCATCCTTGGTTCCAACCCTTCAGCATGGGATGACTCCTGGTGGCCGACATCACTGGGAACAGCCCCGACACCCACCGACCACGCACGCAACCTAGGGGTCATCCTCGACCCCACCCTCTCCATGACTAAGCAGGTCAACGCCGTTTCCTCATCCTGCTTCAACATCCTCCGAATGCTCCGCAGGATCTTCAAGTGGATCCCCACCAAAACAAGAAAAACAGTCACCCACGCCCTCGTCACCAGCAGGCTGGACTACGGAAACGCCCTCTACGCAGGAACGACGGCTAAGCTCCTGAGACGGCTGCAACGCATCCAGAACGCCTCTGCACGTCTTATCCTCGACATCCCCCGACGCAGCCACATCACACCCCACCTGAGAGACCTGCACTGGCTCCCTGTCAACAAGAGGATAACCTTCAAGCTCCTCACCCACGCACACAAAGCACTCCACAACTCCGGACCAGCCTACCTCAACAGACGACTCAGCTTCTACACCCCCACCCGCCAGCTCCGCTCCACCAGCCTCGCCCTCGCCACAGTCCCCCGCATCCGGAAAACGACCGCCGGCGGCAGATCCTTCTCCCACCTTGCCGCCAAGACCTGGAACACCCTCCCCACCAACCTTCGGCAGACCCAAGACCTACTGGCCTTCAGAAGACTCCTCAAGACCTGGCTCTTCGATCAGTAGCAGCACCACCCCACTCTTCCCCCAGTGCCTTGAGACCCTCGCGGGTATGTAGTGCGCTTTATAAGTGACATGATTGATTGATTGATTGAACATAGATCATTGGCCACCAGACCACCACCTGGGGCCCCCATGCTCCATTATTGCTCGAATACTAAACTACCGGGATCGAGATTCTATCCTGCGCATGGCAAGAGAAAGCAGAACATCACATACCAGGAGAGCAGGGTGGCTTTTTTCCAGACTTTACAATGACTGTTCAGGCCGCCCATAAGGAATTTGTCACAGTAAAAAAGAAATTGCGCATGGCCAACATTCCCTATGCAATGCTATATCCTGCACGCCTCCGGATCACATATGAGGGCAAACCAAGATTCTTTACAGCGCCGGGTGAAGTCACGGAATTCCTGATAAAAGATACAATGGGAGCGATCAGGATCGCCACGCTCAGTGTCTTCAGCACATTCAGACTAAACAGGGATGTTGCTGCAGGCGCTAAGGACTATCTTTCTTGTTTATTGGCTTTCTTTCTCTGGACCAGTCACTGGTAAACACTGGGGCTAAGATATGATGCGGTTCCTGCCGAGCTGGGGGACACCCGGTTTCAGGTAGGGGGCTTGCCCTGCCTTGGGGGACGCCTGATAAGTGCGGTAAGGAAGGAAGAACAATTCAGACTGTAGATCCCGAGACTTGTTGTAAATACTCATAATGAATACAGACCCCGGGAGGCAATGTATATTCAGCATTGTGAGAAGTTGGCCTGGCATATGCTGTCCACTAATTATAGTGGGCACCTTGCACCAGTCCAAATCGACTCTTATGGTAGGTAGGTTAAAGACAACCTTATTGAAAGCTATCCTAGTGGTAGCTGTGGAGAGCAGCCTTCAGGCTAAGTCTTGAAGGAATGTAAAGCAGCTTGTTTTACCAGTCTATAATCTCTTGAGTGACCAAATGAAAGAGCACCACACCAGGTATATATTCAAAATATATGTATTTATTACTAAACACACCCCTCTAGTCTCTTTATGAGGCTAGAGTTCGAAATACATAGGTTATAAGATCTTAAATCACAGTAATAGCACAAATACACGTTTGGGCCCTAGGGGCGTACCAAACCATATACCAATAAAGTGGTATGCGAACCACGACTGAACTAGACACTAGGCCTAGAGCCTCTAGAAGTGCTTGGACCACAAGGAACCACCCAAGGTAGTGACACAGGGGACCCACGGGAGACGCGTGCAGTGTAAATACACAACCGCGATACGCCGTTAACTTCTATGGAGAAAGTCGGGATCGGGAAAATAGAGGAAAGGGACACTTAGAAGAGGACTAGGACAAAACCCTTTGAGATCTAGGACTTTGAAGAGTCTCTACCCACGGGAGCACCGGAGTACTCGTGTTACCTCACCCAGGGAAGCCGGGTGCATAGGTGCCTTTCGGGGTCGGGTTTCGTCGTCGGTTCTTATGGCGATCTGCTGCAAAGTGCTGCTGGCGACCAGGAGAAAAGTGTCCGGGTGGATCCAAGAGTGGATCGGAGTTCTGAAGAACCTGAAAGCAGAGGGGACAGAGTCTGGGTCACTAGCCAGTGACCAGGGAGGCGATGGACAGATGCCCACCGATGTCGAGTGCTTCAGATTCGATGACGGTCGTCTTGACTCTTCAGCCACGAGGTCCGGGAGGCGTTGTCGGCGACCAGGAGCAGGATTCGGGCTGTTGCTCGATGTCTGTCGAGTGCAGAGGTGTCGGCGACCAGATTGGACCCAACAAGCCTTGGCAACGGCAAGTCTCGAGTAAGATGTAGATCGTCGATGATGCAGACCAGCAAGGTCTGGGGAACTCACCCAGCGAGGGTAAGTGAGGGCAGGCCTGGAGCAACCAGACTGCCAAGTAAAGAAAAGATTGGCCTTCGTTAAGGGCTACTAGCCAACGGGCTAGCGACCGCGAAGGAGCCTCGTGACGCCGCACGTGGAGCTGGCTTACAGGACACTCGTGGAGTGGGGGCCAGTGATCTTCGGTGCAGGTGGTGCTGGAGGCTAGGGCTACTCGGAGCCCAAAGCACGACTTCTTGGGAGACCCAGAAGATGGTGCACTTGCAAATGTGCTCGGTGTCCAGGGGTCACGGTCTCAAGTCACCCACGATAGCCACGGGCCTCAGCTTTGCTGGGGACTCAGGGTAGCCTCGGGGAAGTCTGAGAATCCACCTCTGGTGATGCGATGACTTCGGCGTCCGACGGGAGCTTCAGTGATGCGAACCGGACAGATGCTTCTTTGGTGCCTGCCAAGCAGGGGAGTCACTCCTTGACCCCAAGGGAGATTCTTCAGTCCTCTAATCGTGAGTAGAGCGTCGAAGGTCCAGGATTCTGTTTCAGAGTTTCGTCCAGGTATAATCTAAAGTCCTAGGGACTGGGTTCCTACCTTTATTCTAAAAATAGGGGATGGACTACTCTGTGGCCCCACCTATGGGTGGGTCAGGGCAGAGGGGTGGCTACACCCCTTTCCCTTTGTCCAGTTCGCGCCAAAGCAGGGGCTGCAAGCCCCTGATCCGGTTTGAACTGGGGTATGCACAGGGACACCAAATGTGCCCCCAGTGCAGGACTTCAAAGCACCCGAAAGTGCTCCCGCCCAGCCCCAATACACATTGTCCTGTCTGGGGAGGTGGTCACACCTCCCTGGGACAGGAAACCTATTGTCCAGGCCTCCCCTGCCGGAGTTTCGTCCAGCAGCAGGAGGCCAGACTCGTGTCTGTGGCAGCAGCATCCATTTTGTGATGCCAGGCTCTGGAAAGAAGTTACCGGACTCGTCAGAGTTAACATGCCTTTCCCTCTAGAAGGGTGGAATGCTACCCCCGCCGCCAGGATTGGCGGGGGTAGTATTCCAAGATGTTTGACACCAAACACGACATGTTTAGGTGCAGCCATTCCATAGTTAGCATTTTACCGCGAGGATATAATGCGTTTAAGAGTATATGGTCAGGCTGCACTACAAACAGCATCAGAGATGGTCTCCGAACGCTGCAGAGGGGCCCTGCTCATGCAGGGGCACCCTCTCACATAGGAACCATGCACTCTGCCTTTAGGATTGATAAGGCCTGCCTTAGGAGTGACTTATAGGTTTATATGTGTGTATGCATTTAGTGATATAGGTAACCTATACCACAGCAAGGGGTGCATGCACCACCTTACCCAGGCTGCAGTAGCAGACCTGTGGTGCCAGTTTGGATGGCCTACCAGGGGTGGCATAATACATGCTGCAGCCCCTGGCAGGCCTCTGAGGTACCTATGCCCTTGGTACATAGTATACCATATACTAGGGACTTACAAGGGCACTCCAGATCCCAATCAGTGATGTGCCTAAGGCACATGGAGACCCTTTTAAAGAGGAAACAGCTAGGCTGGGGTTCTGAATAGCAGGGCCCCAGCCAGACTAATGTCGAAAACCAGTGAAGTATCAGCAAAAAGTGGGGGTACCCCTGTGAAGCAGATCCTACTCTCCTACACAACCCCCCCAAACGTAGGGACATTAAACTAACCTTGCCCAGTTAAGTCTTCATGTTCTAAGTGGAAATACCTAGAGAGTCCATCTGCATTCGCATGGTTACTCCCAGGCCTATGTTCCACTGTAAAGTCCATCCCCTGTAGGGAAATGGACCACCTAAGCAGTTTGGGGTTTTCACCCTTCATTTGTTTTAGCCATAAGAGGGGCTTATGGTCTGTCTGAACCAGGAAGTGTGTACCAAACAAGTATGGCCTCAACTTCTTCAGAGCCCAGACCACAGCAAAGGCCTCCCTCTCTATGGCTGACCAACGTTTCTCTCTAGGGGTCAGCCTTCTGCTAATAAAAGCTACTGGCTGATCCTGACCTTCTTCATTCAATTGTGACAGTACAGCCCCTACCCCCAATTCAGATGCATCAGTTTGAACAATGAACTTCTTGGAGTAATCAGGACTCTGCAGAATTGGAGCAGTGCACATGGCCTGCTTGAGGTCATCAAATGCCTTTTGACAGCTAACTGTCCACTGAACCTTTTTGGGCATTTTCTTAGAAGTTAAGTCATTCAAGGGTGTCACTATTGATCCATACCCCTTGACAAATCTCCTATAGTACCCAGTCAGGCCTAAGAAGGCTCTCACCTGAGTCTGGGTAGTGGGAGCAGTCCAGTCCATGATGGTCTGGATCTTGCTCTGCAAAGGTTGAACCTGGCCTCCACCCACAAGGTGGCCCAGGTACACAACCTGACTCTGCCCTATCTGGCACTTAGTGGCCTTGATAGTCAGGCCTGCCTTTTGCAGGGCCTGTAAAACATTCCTGAGGTGGACCAGGTGATCCTCCCAGGTGGAGCTAAAGACAGCAATATCATCTAGATAAGCTGCACTATAGGCTTCAGTCCTGTGAGAACTGTGTTCACCAACCTCTGGAAAGTGGCAGGTGCATTTTTCAGACCAAAGGGCATCACCACAAATTGATAATGCCCACTAGGGGTTGAAAATGCTGTTTTGGGCTTTGCAGCATCAGCTAGTCTGATCTGCCAGTAGCCAACTGTTAGGTCAAATGTGCTGAGATATTTGGCAGAGGCCAAAGTATCTATGAGCTCATCTGCCCTGGGTATTGGATGGGCATCAGTCCTAGTGACTGCATTGAGGCCTCTGTAGTCTACACAAAACCTCATCTCTCTTTTCCCACCACTGGTGTGAGGTTTAGGTACTAGGACTACTGGACTAGCCCAAGGGCTATCTGAGGGCTCAATCACTCCCAATTCCAACATCTTCTGGACTTCAGTCCTGATACAGTCCCTGACATGGTCAGGTTGCCTATAAATCTTGTTTTTAATAGGCAGACTGTCCCCAGTGTCCACTTCATGAGTGCACCAGGTGGTCTGACTGGGTGTCAGTGAAAACATATGCCTAAACTGATTGAGGACTTGCCTGCAATCAGTTTGTTGCTGGGTAGTGAGGCTGCCTGCCAAGGCTGCACCATCAACTGACCCATCGTCAGGGTTCTGTGAGAGCAGGTCAGGGAGTGGGTCACTCTCTTCCTCCTGCCCTTCATCAGTAGCCATGAGCAAGCCCATGTCTGCCCTGTCCACATATGGCTTAAGTCTGTTGACATGGAGAACCCTTTGGGGACTCCTGGGTGTTCCTAGGTCCACTAAGTAAGTGACCTCACCCTTCTGCTCAACAATAGTGTGGGGTCCACTCCATTTGTCTTGGAGAGCTGCTGGGGCCACTGGCTCCAACACCCACACCTTCTGTCCTGGCTGGTAAACAGTCAGAACAGCCTTTTGGTCATGCCAGGCCTTCTGCAGTTCCTGGCTAGCCTCAAGGTTTTTGGTTGCCTTTTTCATGTACTCAGCCATCCTGGAGCGGAGACCAAGTACATAGTCCACTATATCTTGCTTTGGGGGCTTGAGAGGTAACTCCCATCCTTCCTTCACCAAGCACAGTGGACCCCTCACAGGGTGGCCAAACAGAAGTTCAAAAGGGCTGTAACCAACCCCCTTCTGAGGCACCTCCCTATATGCGAATAAAAGGCAGGGCAAGAGTATGTCCCATCTACGCCTAAGCTTTTCTGGGAGCCCTTTAATCATGCCCTTCAAGGTTTTGTTGAATCTCTCAACTAAACCATTGCATTGTGGGTGATAGGGTGTGGTGAACTTATAAGTAACTCCACACTCCTTCCACATTGCTTTTAAGTAACCAGACATGAAGTTTGCACCCCTGTCTGATACTACCTCCTTAGGAAAGCCCACTCTTGAGAAGATTCCCAGGAGGGCCCTTGCCACCACAGGTGCTGTAGTGGTCCTGAGGGGAATAGCTTCTGGGTACCTGGTGGCATGATCCACTACCACCAGGATAAACCTGTGCCCAGAGGCTGTTTGGGGATCCATGGGACCAACAATGTCAATCCCTACCCTCTCAAAGGGCACCCCCACCACAGGTAGTGGTATCAGGGGGCCTTTGTAGTGCCACCTGCTTTGCCACTGGCTTGGCAGGTTACACAGGAGCGACAAAACTCCTTACTGTCTTCAGACATGTGGGGCCAGTGAAAGTGAGGGACAATTCTGTCCCAAGTCTTGTTCTGGCCCAGGTGTCCTGCTAAGGGAATATCATGGGCTAGGGTCAATAGGAAGCCCCTGAACTTCAAAGGTATTACCAACCTCCTGGTAGCACCAGGCTTGGGGTCTCTACTCTCTGAGTACAGGAGTCCATCATCCCAATACACTGTATGGGGACCACTAGCTTTCCCAGCAGCCTCAGCAGCAGCTTGCTGTCTGAGGGGTTCAAGGGAGGGGCAGCTCTGCTGCTCCTGGCTCAGATCTGCCCTAGAAGGTCCCCCTGTCCCCAAGAACTCAACCTGTTCAGGTTCAAGTTCCTCTGGGACAGTTCCTTCTTCAGGGCTGAGATCATCCCCCTCAAGGGACTGATCTTCCTCCTGAGCCAAGGGGGAAGGCACTGCCTTAACCCTACTACTCCTCCTCTTGGAAGGCACTTGGTCCATTCTTCCAGAATCCAAGGCCTGTTCAGTTTTAGACAGTTTAGCTTGTGACCTGGTCACAGCAAACACATCTGCAGGGATCCCCAGCATTTCTGCATGGGTCCTGAGCTCCACTTCTGCCCAAGCAGAAGTCTCTAAGTCATTGCCAAGCAAGCATTCGACTGGTAGGTTTGCACTTACCACAACCTTCTTAAGGCCAGTTACCCCTCCCCAGGAGAAGTTAACAACTGCCAGAGTATGGTCTGTTCTGACATTGCTAGCATTGGTCACTTGGTACATTTCACCAAGTATAACTTGCCCAGGTAGCACAAGGTCTTGTGTCACCATTGTGACACTTGCCCCTGTGTCCCTAAATGCCAAAGCCTCTCGTCCATTGATTAAAGGCTGTTGTCTGTACTTGCCCAGATTACTGGGACTCACAGTGGAGGTCACATCCATGCCTCCATCACAGACTAACACAGCCTGAGTCAGTTCCCTGACTAAGTCAGAGCCCAACTCAGTTCCCAGGGTGAACCCTACTAAACCCTTTGCTGGAGCACCTCCACCAACTGTACTAGGGGGAACAGGTGCCTTAGGGGCATTGGTGGGTGCTGGACTGGAGTCTTTGGACTTGGTGCAATCACTGGTCCAGTGGGTCTTTTGCTTACAGACCTTGCACCATGGTTTTCTTTGGCCTTTACCCTTGGTAGACTGGGAATCCCCACCAGAAGAAGATTTTTGGGGGCCTGATGAAGACTTTTGATCTTTACCCTTCTCCCCACCCTTGTCAGAGTTCTTAGCATCTTGCTTCTTGGTTTCCCCACCTTGGTTCTGTACCTTCTGCTTCACCCTGGTTCTGACCCATTTGTCTGCCTTCTTTCCCAATTCTTGGGGAGAGGTCAGATCAGAGTCAACCAGGTACTGATGCAACAGCTGGTTTTGACAGTTATTAAGAATCTGCTCCCTCATTATCAGATTATACAATCCTGAGAAGTCACACACCTTACTGCCCATCAACCAGCCTTCCAGAGCCTTGGCAGAACAATCCACATAGTCTACCCAGTCTTGAGTCTGTGCTTTTTGGGTGTCTCTGAACTTCAACCTGTACTGTTCAGTGGTTAGGCCAAACCCATCAATAAGAGCACTCTTCAAGACCTTGTAATTGTCAGCATCCTCCTCTCTAACAGTGAGGAGCTTGTCTCTACCTTTGTCAGCAAAGGAGAGCCACAAGATTGCTGCCCACTGCTCCTGAGGGACCTTCTGTACTTTACAGGCCCTCTCTAAAGCAGTTATCCATTTGTGGATATCATCCCCACTCTGGTAGGGAGGGACAATCTTGCTCAGGTTCCTATGGTCATAGGACCTTTCCCTATCTCTAGGGACATGGCTGCCACCATGGGACTCTAGTCCCAACTTTCTTCTCTCTTTAAGGAGATCTAGGGATTCTCTATCTAAAGCCAATTGCTTCTTCCTGATCTCCAGTTGAGTTTCCTCATACTGGACCAGTCTCTTTCTTCTCTCATGAGAGGATTCCCTCCTGTGAGAAGAAACAGAGCTCCCTATTGAGGTGCCAGAGTGGTTAGACTCCTGAGAAGGAGACCTAGACTTTCTGAGCACACTCATAATCCTTCCTGGGGGGACAAAGGTGTGGTTCTCTAGATCCTCATCTTCATCTTCCCCAGAAGGGATTGGGTTTTCCAGGTCAGGGTCATTGTCACCCTCCTGGTCAGTTTCAGAGGGGGGCTGGGGGTAGTAGTACCCCTGGTCCCTTCCTCATCTGCTGGCCCACCCTCTGCTCCTACCCCTTCAGTCTCTGAGGACTTACTAAGATCATAAGCCACCAACAACTCCTGGAGGTGTTGGGTGGTGGGACTTTAGCCTGTCCTTAATTTCCTCACGTTACACAAAGCTCTCAGTTCCAAGAATGGGAGTGTGTCATACTTGGAGGGGAAGCTCAATGGCTTCCTGCAGGGCATCTTTGGATCCTGCTTTTAAAGACATTACTAGTGTGGTGTGGTGTATGCACTACCTACTCTAGTGTGGCCTACTAAACTCTCTTGAGTTGTAGAAAGGGTTGTGCTATCCCTTAACACACAACTCTAAGTTCAGTAGAACTTACTGATATTCTAAGCTTAAATTATATGTACCTTAGGTACCTTTAGTGGTTTTCAGTTGATCAATTCAATTGAGATTATCTGGTAAAACAATAGCAAGCTGGAATCCCACACGCTGCACACCAATGTGAGAAGTTGGCCTGGCATATGCTGTCCACTAATTATAGTGGGCACCTTGCACCAGTCCAAATCGACTCTTATGGTAGGTAGGTTAAAGACAACCTTATTGAAAGCTATCCTAGTGGTAGCTGTGGAGAGCAGCCTTCAGGCTAAGTCTTGAAGGAATGTAAAGCAGCTTGTTTTACCAGTCTATAATCTCTTGAGTGACCAAATGAAAGAGCACCACACCAGGTATATATTCAAAATATATGTATTTATTACTAAACACACCCCTCTAGTCTCTTTATGAGGCTAGAGTTCGAAATACATAGGTTATAAGATCTTAAATCACAGTAATAGCACAAATACACGTTTGGGCCCTAGGGGCGTACCAAACCATATACCAATAAAGTGGTATGCGAACCACGACTGAACTAGACACTAGGCCTAGAGCCTCTAGAAGTGCTTGGACCACAAGGAACCACCCAAGGTAGTGACACAGGGGACCCACGGGAGACAGCGTGCAGTGTAAATACACAACCGCGATACGCCGTTAACTTCTATGGAGAAAGTCGGGATCGGGAAAATAGAGGAAAGGGACACTTAGAAGAGGACTAGGACAAAACCCTTTGAGATCTAGGACTTTGAAGAGTCTCTACCCACGGGAGCACCGGAGTACTCGTGTTACCTCACCCAGGGAAGCCGGGTGCATAGGTGCCTTTCGGGGTCGGGTTTCGTCGTCGGTTCTTATGGCGATCTGCTGCAAAGTGCTGCTGGCGACCAGGAGAAAAGTGTCCGGGTGGATCCAAGAGTGGATCGGAGTTCTGAAGAACCTGAAAGCAGAGGGGACAGAGTCTGGGTCACTAGCCAGTGACCAGGGAGGCGATGGACAGATGCCCACCGATGTCGAGTGCTTCAGATTCGATGACGGTCGTCTTGACTCTTCAGCCACGAGGTCCGGGAGGCGTTGTCGGCGACCAGGAGCAGGATTCGGGCTGTTGCTCGATGTCTGTCGAGTGCAGAGGTGTCGGCGACCAGATTGGACCCAACAAGCCTTGGCAACGGCAAGTCTCGAGTAAGATGTAGATCGTCGATGATGCAGACCAGCAAGGTCTGGGGAACTCACCCAGCGAGGGTAAGTGAGGGCAGGCCTGGAGCAACCAGACTGCCAAGTAAAGAAAAGATTGGCCTTCGTTAAGGGCTACTAGCCAACGGGCTAGCGACCGCGAAGGAGCCTCGTGACGCCGCACGTGGAGCTGGCTTACAGGACACTCGTGGAGTGGGGGCCAGTGATCTTCGGTGCAGGTGGTGCTGGAGGCTAGGGCTACTCGGAGCCCAAAGCACGACTTCTTGGGAGACCCAGAAGATGGTGCACTTGCAAATGTGCTCGGTGTCCAGGGGTCACGGTCTCAAGTCACCCACGATAGCCACGGGCCTCAGCTTTGCTGGGGACTCAGGGTAGCCTCGGGGAAGTCTGAGAATCCACCTCTGGTGATGCGATGACTTCGGCGTCCGACGGGAGCTTCAGTGATGCGAACCGGACAGATGCTTCTTTGGTGCCTGCCAAGCAGGGGAGTCACTCCTTGACCCCAAGGGAGATTCTTCAGTCCTCTAATCGTGAGTAGAGCGTCGAAGGTCCAGGATTCTGTTTCAGAGTTTCGTCCAGGTATAATCTAAAGTCCTAGGGACTGGGTTCCTACCTTTATTCTAAAAATAGGGGATGGACTACTCTGTGGCCCCACCTATGGGTGGGTCAGGGCAGAGGGGTGGCTACACCCCTTTCCCTTTGTCCAGTTCGCGCCAAAGCAGGGGCTGCAAGCCCCTGATCCGGTTTGAACTGGGGTATGCACAGGGACACCAAATGTGCCCCCAGTGCAGGACTTCAAAGCACCCGAAAGTGCTCCCGCCCAGCCCCAATACACATTGTCCTGTCTGGGGAGGTGGTCACACCTCCCTGGGACAGAAACCTGTTGTCCAGGCCTCCCCTGCCGGAGTTTCGTCCAGCAGCAGGAGGCCAGACTCGTGTCTGTGGCAGCAGCATCCATTTTGTGATGCCAGGCTCTGGAAAGAAGTTACCGGACTCGTCAGAGTTAACATGCCTTTCCCTCTAGAAGGGTGGAATGCTACCCCCGCCGCCAGGATTGGCGGGGGGTAGTATTCCAAGATGTTTGACACCAAACACGACATGTTTAGGTGCAGCCATTCCATAGTTAGCATTTTACCGCGAGGATATAATGCGTTTAAGAGTATATGGTCAGGCTGCACTACAAACAGCATCAGAGATGGTCTCCGAACGCTGCAGAGGGGCCCTGCTCATGCAGGGGCACCCTCTCACATAGGAACCATGCACTCTGCCTTTAGGATTGATAAGGCCTGCCTTAGGAGTGACTTATAGGTTTATATGTGTGTATGCATTTAGTGATATAGGTAACCTATACCACAGCAAGGGGTGCATGCACCACCTTACCCAGGCTGCAGTAGCAGACCTGTGGTGCCAGTTTGGATGGCCTACCAGGGGTGGCATAATACATGCTGCAGCCCCTGGCAGGCCTCTGAGGTACCTATGCCCTTGGTACATAGTATACCATATACTAGGGACTTACAAGGGCACTCCAGATCCCAATTAGTGATGTGCCTAAGGCACATGGAGACCCTTTTAAAGAGGAAACAGCTAGGCTGGGGTTCTGAATAGCAGGGCCCCAGCCAGACTAATGTCGAAAACCAGTGAAGTATCAGCAAAAAGTGGGGGTACCCCTGTGAAGCAGATCCTACTCTCCTACAGGCATCAATGTAGTTGTCGCAGCGCTGTAAGAGAGTCTCCATAACCGATACTGTCTAATATGGGTATAATCGAAGATGGCAAGTTTGAAGTATATCAAAATTAAGGAGAAGAGAGGTCTCTGCTAAAGGGGGGACCAACCACAGTTCAAATGTATGTGAGCACGTAAGGTTCTGGTTCCATCATTACAGTATAGTCACAGACGTTTACTATAGTTTGACCGGCCACCCCCGGGAAGGCGGGTGAAGTACTGGGCATCTAGCGGCCCTCACGAGGGAACACCCCTACTGTTTAAGGCAGAATGGAGTTCAAAATGGGAAGACTCAGAAACTCATTATCGTTCCTCTTATTGTTTACTTATGCTATGGGAATGTCTTTGGCATGATTGGGATGTTAAAGTGGGTGGGGGGACTGTTGGTTATTTTACATGTTCGGTACATCGCAGACATGTTCGTTGATATGTGTCACATGCAGGGTGGATGGAACTCCAAGGTCAGAAATGAGTATGTCAGTATTGTGGCGCATGACACATGGTGGAATGCATTAAACTCTTGACCTGGAATGTAAGGGGGCTAAATAGCCCCAAAAAGATTTGTCAGGTATTTGCTTATCTTGACAGACATCATGTGCAAATGGTATTACTGCAGGAGACTCACTTAGCAAAATTGGGGGACATGCGAGTGGGCGCAAGGTGGGCGGCATCATATTCCTCTTACTCTAGGGGGGTTCTCATAATGGTGAAAAAAGGGGTCCCTTTCATACTTACTCACACCGTATTGGATGAAATAAGTCGAATTACGCTAATACAGGGGGTCCTCCATGGCAAGCACATCACCATTGTCACCACATATGGGCCCAACACTGATGACCCCGAATTTTACCGTCAAGTAGAGCACAAACTATACACACTACAGCCTGAGATAATACTGTAGGGTGGTGATCTAAACACGTATCTGGACTCCACTATGGATCGTAATGCAACAACAGATTAGCAGGGGAAAAGGTCCGCACGAGTGATACAGGACATTATGGGCGCACACTCGTTGACTGACATCTGGAGAGCGAGACATCCCCAGACCGGAGAGGGGCTGCACATCTCATCAGTACACAAAACCTGGTCCCGGTTAGATTATTGGTTTATTTCGGGGGAGGCAACCACATGGGTGGAAAACGAAACTCACATGCCGAGAACCCTGTCGGATCATTCACCAGTGATGCTAGAATTGGCAGTCCCCACACAAAATACACAAGCCTTCCAATGGCGGCTGCAGCCCACATCCTTTTTGAACCTGGTCTTTAAAGATGGGGTCCGAGCAGCTATAATACAATACTTCCTGGAGAACCAGGGAATGGTGGAAAGCGCGGGTAGACTATGGGAGGCGTTTAAAGCTACAATACGCGGCACCTGTATAAGCCTCCAGGAAGGGGTGCTGAAGGTCCTACGGGCTAAGATGCAAGAGATTGTGATGGGACTAGAGAGGCAATATGAGGTATCACAAAATGTAAATATCCTGGCAGAAATCAGGGAACTTGGTCTCGGAATATATTGAGACAGCTGACCAGGAGATTACAAAGCAGACGCGGCCAGGACCTAATCACAGCGTCTCTGCGGCTCCGTGTTTCACTCACGGCTTTGATTCTCCCTCCCTCTAGGTACCCTCTCCGGGACCAGTTTTTGGTTTCGGGCTCCCGATCCTGCGAGCCTGAACTTTTTCCCCCAAGGTACCCACTCCGGGCCCACCGCATTGGATCGGGTACCCGACCTTGCTGCCTACATTCTCCAGCTGTATTGCGGAGATTAGCATGGTGGGACTCTGCCCTGATTGACCCCGGATACATTGTGTACACGGGACCGCCTTCCACACGGGTCCCTCAATTAACTTGACGACTTACCAGTTAGTCTGCCCTGGTCACCTTCCAGCACCCCAAAAAAATTTTTGGCAACCCGGTCCTGAAGATGATCCTGACTAAATAGGATCGAAACGCACGTCGACCGATCTTACAGCGCAACTTATGGCGCACATTCAGCTCTGGTTCACAAAATTATATATCATGTGTAAATTACTAAGATGATCAATATCGATTGAACCATTGATTCTTGTACCTAATTTTTCTTCACCTTGTCACCTTGCGTCTTCCGCTGTGTGTTTCACTTGTCACTTGCGCCGTCACTCATTGCATCACGAGCACAACGTGCACTAAGTCCTCTTGGGTTGCCTTCGCAATTTTTGCTTACAGTGCTGTTATAACTGTTTTGTATGAATTGAGATTTTAAATATATGATGCCATGAGCACTTTTGAAAGAAGATCGGAGTCTCCCTCTTTTTGCGTCTGCTTTGTAATGTTGTGTACATACATATGCATTTGCCTTCCTTATTGAATCCGGTTGAGACATTGTTGTAAATTACGCTTAGTTACCCAGATCTCAACCTGGTCTATGGGTTATACTCCTGTTGCTTTTTACCACGACCAGGAGATTAAGCACGTGTCCAGACGATGGGTGGCCAGAAAGTTTGGGGAGGGCGGAAGGCCCGGTCCACTGCCTGGCAGCCAAGATAAGGGCACCTCGCACACAAACATATATCACAGAGCTGGAACATCCTGATGGAACAAAATGTTACAATACACCCGACGTACTCTCTCAATTTGTGGACTACTACACAAGACTGTATAGCACCGCAGAGTCGGCGGCGGTGGACGAGACCATGGCCTATTTGGATGAGCTTTCGCTCGCTTGGTTATCCTCAGGACAACCTGAATATCTTGTTTAACCGATCACTGTAGACGAGATAAAAGTAGCCATACTTGCGCTACCTAATAGAAAAGCAGCGGGCAGTGACGGGCTGCCTAGCGAATTTTACAAGGCCTTCGCTGACCTGCTAGCTCCACACCTGTACGAAATGTACACAGAAGCATATGATGCAAAGACACTCCCCCCATCATTGAGAGAGGCCCTGATGATAGCCTTACTAAAGCCTGGTAAAAACCAGGCGAAATGTGAATCTTACAGGCCGCTTTCGCTCCTGAACATAGATATGAAAATACTGGCAAAAATCATAGCGACCAAGTCGTGACCTTTGATGCCGGTGTTAGTACTCCTGGATCAATCGGGGTTCGTCCCAGAGAGATCAACCACACATAATCTGAGAACAATGTTCGCCATATTGCAACAGCTGAACCCCGACATGAAGGCAGCAGCAGTGCTGCTGGATGCAGCTAAAGCCTTCGATTCTATACAATGGGGCTAAATGTTCGATGTGATACATTGGATGGGCATGCCACAAGCGTTCACACAATGGATAAAGTTACTGTACACCGACCCGGTGGCTAGAATGCAGATAAATAACAGCCACTCCTCTCTAATCCAGGCAGGGATGCCCACTATCCCCCATATTATTTGCGCTTGCGCTAGAACCATTGGTGTGTAGAGTGTGGCAAAGGCATGCAGACACTGCGCTGGGGTTTCGGCAGAGGCCACTGGCTATATCGCTATATGCGGATGACATGGTGCTGTATGTACGCGACCCAGAGGAGCGGCTAAGCCCCTTGATAAGAGAATACATTAAGTATGAAAAATTCTCTGGTCTCAGAATAAATTGGGAAAAATCCTTTGTGTTCCCCCTAATGGGCTGCACAACGCCATATAACTTGGACTTTCTGCTGTTGTGATGCGATGAGCCAGTGAAATACTTAGGGGTGTGGATACATAAAGACCCTGACATAGTGCTAAAAGAAAATTATGGTTGAGCCTTATCAGCTACGGAAGACCAGGTAAATAAGTGGATTAAACTCCCCTTGACACTGGCGGATAGGGTTGCAGTTATAAAGATGGTTATCCTTCGCAGATTTTTATATCTGTTTATTAATTTCCCCCTACAATTGACTAAAGCCTTCTTTGCAGTACTCCGCACCCTGCTCATTAAACTGGTTTGGGCGGGAAAGCAACCCCGCTGCCGATGGGAGGTGCTCACGAGTCCGTACACGCAGGGGAGATTCGGGGCTTATATTATCTGTGCGCGCAAGCACATTTTGCTCACTACTGGTTCTCCCCGCCACCCTTTCTTCCCCACATAGCGGTGAAGGCGGATGGGGTATACCAACTGCCACTTACAGCTCTCCTGCCAAGACCGCATTGACTAGGCCCCAGAGTTAAAATCAATACTGCTGGCAGCACGATTAAGGCCTGGCAGATGCTTGCAGCATGGGCCGGAAAAACAGTGCACCTCTTTTCGCCCCTGCATTGCCCCTGGCACACTACCCTGGCATATCGATAACAGGCAAACCTAAAGCGCTAACCTTGCTGGCGGAGATGAGAATTGCTACTCTGGGAGATGCATACCCCAACGGCTCCTACATTACATTAGAGGCTGGTGGCAACACTCCTCTACATATGTTTACATACTATAAACTACAGGCAGCCCTCAAAACAGTGAATCCACAACATTCAAATGCACCACAAACATTAAAACCGCTATAGCTCATGCTAGATACCTCCTCCAGAGCGAAACTGATTACCCGGCTATATAACGCAATGCAATCGTATGGAGTATGGAGAAATGGAACACAGTGTTAGACATACCTATTACAAAGAAAGACTGGGAATATTGCTGCAATTTAACTGGGCATCTGACAGCGAACTGCAATCTGCGCATCATACATTTCAAGTACATTCAGCAGCTCTATTATACTCCGCAGCAGCTACATAGATATGGGCTGAGAGAATCGGATGGCTGCTTAAGGTGTAGTGCACCGGATGCGAACTTCATGCACTTGGCATGGCATTGTGTGGCTGTGCAGAACTTTTAGGGACAGGTTACAAAAGCGCTATCAGACATGGTGGCGGAAGAAGTGGTGTGCACACCACGTATATGCCTGTTGGGGCTGGTTTCGGAACTGCAGCCACACTGTCGGAAGCTGGTGGCGATCACCCACCTGCTGGCAAAGCAAAAGGTAGCGCAAAACTGGGGCGGCAGAAGGGCACCAAAATGTGATCATTGGCTTACGGATATAGCGTATTGTAAAGATCAACTAGCTTGGTACGCTGAGGAACTCCCAATAGCATCTAGATCTAAGGGCATATGGACCCCTTTCACTACATATTTACTAATGAACCAGAGAGCAACCCCATCAGATACAGACCCAGATACCTGATGCATTTACGATGCATGCCATTCTCTAGCCCCGACGAAGGTACATGATGTCATGTAAATGCTAGCAGGAGTTATATAAAAAGGGACCTTGTAAATGTGACAAAATGCAATATGGATAATGTGAATTTACCGTTGTTTTGAGTTGTGTTATTGCAAAATGAATAAATAATTTTTTTTTTTTAAATGTGTATTTAAAATATTGTGAAAACATACTTTCTATATTCTATATCTGTTACAATAGTAAAATAAACCATAAACAAATAAATATTTAGCAAATATAAAATGTAAAGCAAATTTTTGGGAATTTAATTTTACATTTAAAAATATACATTAAATATAAAAGTATTTTTAAATATTCTTCTCACTCTTTTCCAGCGTAAACGCAAAATCCCACTACTAAAAAATATTATGTTACCATAACGATTTTATTTAATATGTTTACTTAAATTACATTTTTTGCCTAAATGTAAAAAATATAAATAATCACATATTAATTACTAAATTTAAAAACAAAAGTGTATTTTACATTCAAACATATAAAGTAAATAAAAAGTTAAAGTATTGATGAAAATTAATTCACTAACCAAGATATTTTTTACAACAACATATTTTACAACAATCATAATATACCTAAAGAATGATATTCTTAGCTGCAATATTCCTGTTGACGATATTTCCCGCATCACAGTATTTTCATGATAATACTCTGGTATCACAATATAGGAAATTCAATATTTTGCCCAAAGACTCCAGTGGACTCAGTGTACAGTGTTCAAATCCACTTATTGAATTAGGGAGAGAATTAATTCCCTCAAGTACATGATATACATAGTCCCAGTGGAACGTGTCAAATGCCTTTCCATATACAGTGTTACCATTGAAGCAACACTCGCATCAGATTGGATGAAGTACTTCTTCTGTGGATAAACCCATTCTCATCACGGTTTACCAGAATTCAGAGAAGTGTCAGTATTCTGATTGCTATTATTACCTCAGTAATTTATATTCAACATTTAACCTGAGGACTATATGAGGAGCTGTTCATCCTAAAATGGTTAGGATTTAGGACAACTTCTACAGTGGCCTCCCTCATCATTGGGAGGAGTCTACAATCCCTCAAGTGCTAGATGAAATTCCACTGCAAATCTGTTGAAGCCTTAACCATCAACTCAATTGTGTGCTTCACCTCCGGGAGAGAAGGAGCCCCCAGCTGAGGCTTCTGCTCCTCAGTCAGTGCAGAAAGTGTTTTTGCCTGCAGTAAGGTCAATAATAAGTCTAGATGTGCACCCAATTTTAGGTCAGGCAACAAAAACTAATATTATGCAATACTTCTTTTATTGTCCTGCTCGCAGCAGCAATAGAGAGAACTTAGAACTTTTAAAACATTCTAACAAACTATGAAGTCCAGGAACATGCAGCTCTCTTCCTTCTTTTGTTGCTGCTGCTCACAAGATAAGTATTCTCCTTTGATCTCTATTGAGATTACTTTTAAGAAATAGTTTATAGCTGTGTGTATGGATGGTAGTTATTGTTAGTTGAGGGTTAGCATTGTTCCTGACATGTTTTGTAATATTTTTTAAACTATAATACTGCCGTTTATATCTAGATTTTACTTTCTAGTGTTATTATTATGCTTCTTGGTTTATACAATTAGGATAATAATAATAATAATAATTCAGTCATTTATTGAGTGCGAACAGCTACCTCCTAGGAGGTGCCCCGGCGCTTGAAGCGATAAGTGACATACGGGAGGCAGGCATGATCAAGACACTACAAATTAAGCCTGGGTAAAGAGCCAGGTGTTAACTGCCTTCCTAAATTGTGTTTCGGAAGAGATCTGATGCAAGGAGTTAGGAAGGGAATTCCACAGCTTGGACGCTCCAAACATAAAGGATCTACCACCAAGCCGGATTTTCTTCACTCAAGGAGTGCAAAGAAGTTTCTGGGAGCAGGATGTCAAAGCATGCGACTGAGTGTAGACACCCAGCCTCTGTTTCAGATACGAAGGGCACGGATCCCCTTGGGATCACTCGACTTATGGTGTGCAGGCTTTCAATTGGCATTATTGAATAATCACATGCAAGGCGGTGTTAGAAACCATCCTTGCGCATGCGTGCCTTCAACCCAATTAAAGGACGCGGTCTCCGGAGCGACCGCACATCCCGACCCTGATGCACGTTCTCCGGAGCAGCAGCATGTTAAGCCAATCGCAGGTTGAGCTGCGGTTGACCAGTTTGCAGTCTCCCAAACGGCGTGCTTGTTTTTGACATAGCCCAAACGGGGTCGTATATTGCTATGCTGTATTAGAGGAAAATGCTTGGCAACACGCTGGTCAGGCCTCACGTGATCGACAGATCGGCTGCCATTTTAAGCATTTGGGAAGACAGATATCAGTTTTCATACTAATTACTATTTTGAATCTTTTGAATTGAATTAAGCATCTAGGATTACACTGCCTGAGGTAATTTTTGGCATTTTTAGTCCGGTTGCTAGGTAGTTGTTTATTAAATTTGAGAAGAGATTAGATATTTTAGTAAACTTTTACAATAAACTGTAAGGATGTCGGAAGAACAGTTAGAAGGGAGATTAGAGGAGTAGTTGGAAGGAATGGTCAAGAAAGCTATTTGAAAGTTGATGGGGTCCTTAATTGATACCAAAGACAAGACAAGAAATTTGAATCATTATATGCGAAACAGAAGATTTCTAAATTAACAAGCACTAAAGAAAGGTAAAGTAACAGAATACTCAGGATGGAGTAAGAAAGCTAATGCAGGAGAGGAAAGAAGTACGATTGATGGCGCAAATGTTATGATTAGTGCGCAGGCACTGTGGATGGGCAAAATAAAAGCCCTCAGGATGTTCCAGAAACAATCGATTCTGATTAGGCTTCAGAGCCTGAAATACACATGTCATACTCTTTGGAGTTTGACTCTGACTGTGATGTAATTGAGATCAACAAAAAAGGAACATCAGATGAGGCAAGCAAGGCATTAGGGCCAAAAACAGCTATTCTTGATCATTTAGGGGATGAAATGTTGATCGTCTTATAATGAAACATCCTCTATCCCCGGAATGTGCACCATCACAACATGTGGCTAAGAAGGGACATATCTAAAGAGGTTAGATCTCAACTAAGATTGGAATGTTCACGTTCTTCTTTACCAGATAATGTTGCCATGACTCCAGATTTGGATGTCAAGGTAGTGGTATTCATAAATAAAAGAGGAAAGGACCCAAGGAAGAGCCTAGATAGGGGATTGAGGTCCTGTCAGGATTGCCTTTTAGACATGATTGGACCCCTAACAAAAATATTTGAGTTGGCCAAAGGGACTTACCTAAATGAGAACCCTGTAGACTTGAAGGAGTTACCTCAGTAGGTCCAAAGAGTCATTTGTTTACTGGGCAATTAGAATACCACATTATCAAATGAGAGGAGAAAAAGTAAACTTTTACATATTTACCCTAAACTAATTCAACTGGCAAGTAAGGAACAGGGTCCGTCCTCACAGAGTTATCTGTTTGGGAATGATTTCAAAAGAGACATTGCAAAATACATTGGGGTTTTCAGTTTAATACAAAAATCTCAAAAAGATGCAAAAAAAGTATTCGCTGACAGAGTTTTTCATTGCGATACCAAAGGGGATGATGGACGGAGCGCTTGAGCTAATCAAACACTCACCCCCAGTCAACTGATCTGGGTTTAATCCATCATCATTCTTTAGCTCACTCCACCACCCCATATGCAAATCAGTCTGACCCTGTGCCTCATGGGAACAGTCCAGCCCGAACTGCCAAGCCATGTCTTCCCTGGACCGGAAACAAGCATCCTGGGACCGGTTTCTGGCTATTCAGCCGTCATCAGCCAGGCTAGCTTGAATCCAGTGGCAAAGTGAGCAAGCGACCCACGTCTGGGCATACCCTGCCAACTTAGGGCGAACAAAGCGATACCAAAGGGGATGATGGACGGAGCGCTTGAGCTAATCAAACACTCACCCCCAGTCAACTGATCTGGGTTTAATCCATCATCATTCTTTAGCTCACTCCACCACCCCAGTACAGACATGGCCATATGCAAATCAGTCTGACCCTGTGCCTCATGGGAACAGTCCAGCCCGAACTGCCAAGCCATGCCTTCCCTGGACCGGAAACAAGCATCCTGGGACCGGTTTCTGGCTATTCAGCCGTCATCAGCCAGGCTAGCTTGAATCCAGTGGCAAAGTGAGCAAGGGACCCACGTCTGGGCATACCCTGCCAACTTAGGGCGAACAAAGCGATACCAAAGGGGATGATGGACGGAGCGCTTGAGCTAATCAAACACTCACCCCCAGTGAACTGATCTGGGTTTAATCCATCATCATTCTTTAGCTCACTCCACCACCCCAGAGTTTTTCATTGGGCTGGGAGAATGAGGGGTCCGTTCCCTGACAGAGGGCAAGCTGGATGAAGAACCTATTTGGGACGTGGCGCAAGATAGGATATGGGACCCATCAGGGATTTTACCCCCCAAAAAAGCAATTTAGTGGAAGATCATCCTGAGGCGATAGGAGGCAAAGAGGCTTGACATCAGGTAAGAATCTTAATAGGCCTTTCAGAAATGCCAGTAAAGTTCGGTGGCAGGCTGGCCCAGTTTTATGAGAAATAGAGGTTGGTGACCCATGACCCTTGGGTTCTAGAGACTGTTAGGGGATACACGCTGGAATTTATAGTTACGCCTGTAAAGATGAAGAAACCTTAGGAGATAAAATTCTCAGAGGCAGAAATTAGGTTGGTTACCCAAGAAGTAGAGGATTTGGTTGCGAAAGAAGCCATAACGGAGGTCTCAGATGTTGTTCTAGGGTCGATCAGCAATATATTTTTGGTAGAGACAAAAGTCAAAGTTATGCGGCCTGTGAATAATTTAAAAACGTTTAACGAGTGGTTTGTATATCATCATTTCAAGATGGAGGGGATCCATCTGTTAAGGGATGTGTTAAGGAAAGGAGATTGGTTAACAAGGCTAGATCTGAAAGATACGTACTTGACTGTTTCAATTTGGGAGCCACAACAGAGATACCTTCAGTTCAAATGGATGGGAAGTCATAGCAATTCAGGAGTCTCCCGTTCGGACTATCCTCAGCTCCTTGGTGCTTTATGAAGATGCTTTATCCAGTGGAATAAGAGTTTGAGAGGAATAAGGTTGATTATATATCTGGATGACATTTTAATAATGGGTCAGGAAAAGGAGGTTGTGTTGAAACATACAGAGATGGCTATGGAGTTGCTAGAGTTCCTGGGTTTTGTGAGAAACAGAAAGAATTCCTGTTTGATTCCAAGTCTGGAAACTCAATTTCTAGGATTTGCTGTGTATACAATTCAGGCAGAATTGAAGCTACCCTGGGAGAAGTTGAAGAGGATATGAAAGGAGTAAAGAAAGGTGTTAGGGATGGATGAGATGCCTTTCAGGGTTTTGACAAGGATTCTAGGTCTATTATCTTAAAAATTCAGGTGACATTTCCAGGACCCCTGTACTACCGAGCCCTGCAGAGACTGAAAATGAGGAGCATGAGAATCAATTGGTTGTATTTTCAAACAATAGCATTAGCTCAGAAGTCGAGAAAGAGATAGAATGGTGGCTCAGGAATGCGGAAGCATGGAATGGCAGAGCTATTTTTGGGGAAGATCCAGAGGTAGTGATAGAATCAGATGTGAGTTTGGAGGGATGGGGAGGAAGATGTGGAAACTCATCCACGGGTGGAGTTTGGACAATTCAGGAGAAGAGGTTACATATCAATTGTTTAGAATTGTTGGCAGGTTCATTTGCAATATGTTGCTTTACTCAGTGAAAAATTAAGTTTTGTGTAATGCTACGCATGGACAACGTTTTGTCAGTGAGGTATGTCAACAAGATGGGACCACGATCAAAGGGCTAAGCAGATTTGGTGAAAGACTTTTGGGAATACTGCTTTAACAAAGGAATTTCAGTTGTGGCAGAGCGTATTCCTGGTCTAAGCAAAGGTGTAGTGAATAGGTTTTCAAGGAATTTCAAAGATTCGAGCAATTGGAGATTGAACAGAAAGGTATTTTTGGGAATTCAGGGGAAATGGGGCACTTAGGTGTAGATCTTTTTTTGGACAGACTGGACATTCAATTGAGGAAGATTTTCAGCTGGAGACTAGACCCAGAAGCTTGGGGAGTGGATGCTTTCTACAAGATTGGAGGGGACTAGCACCTTATGAATTCCCTCCATTTGCGATGTTGCAAAGACTTCTGCTGAAGATGCAAGGAAACAGTGGCGGTTATTAACTCCAGTTTGGAGGTCACAAGCTTGGTTTCCTATTATGGTGGAGATGACAATGGACTATTCGGTTTTGATACTGAGGTTATGAGAAGTAATTCTGGAACCAGACTGAGAGTTTCGCAGTCTGGTAGAACAAGGACTTCTGGTCTAGATGGTATGGAGGATATCAGGAGACAGTGGGAAATGCCAGGACTTTTGGCAGAAGCTTTCAGACTTATATCAGAATCCTGGGCTTTAGGAATGTTATATTCCATATAGGTACCCTATATAGGTACAGATAACATTGCAACCTTTCACCTATATTCTTCCCTACATTACCTACATAACGGTTCTTAGGCACTGACCTTTTACCTAGATATGACACTACATTCAGAACGCAGGTTTTTCCTTGGTTCGATTCTCATACGTTATGCATGAGGCATGAGGCTTCTTGGAAGCATAGCAGGACCAACAGTAGGATTACCATCTCCTGTATATTATCTCTGTATAAAGTTCAGGCCCAATGTCATCCTTTAGGCCGACACAGTAACACAGCAAGGTAGGACCCCTGCGGGTATGACTTCCCGGCTGACACACTGACCATAGACGCTGAGGTTCCTGCATGCAGACGCTCCAGCTAGCAGTGGTCTAACATCCCTCGCGGGGTGTCCAACTCAAGACCAGGACGGGGTCCCACATTCTCAGAACTCTCAGGTAATGGGTTGGACTAGATCCTAGAGGGATTCTTGGCATAACACCTACATAGATGCTAGGTACATTTAGGTACATCTAGTTAGGGAGGCATCGTAGGAGTTCGCACTTTTTATCATGTGTTTTATGTACTTGTATATATTCATGATTTATGCAAGATGGTAGAACTATACCATCTCTTTACTTTTGTAATATTGCTAATCATATATCTCTGCTACTGTCTAATGGTTGTTGCAGCTCATCTATGCTACACTAGAATAACAACTGTTCAATAAATCCTTATTGACAAACGCCCAGTATGGTTATTCTGTGTATCTCTGAGACAAACTAAGTGAGCATGAGTGACTGAGCGAAAGGTAGTATATTGTTTCCATGATTCTGGGGGATCAGGGTTGTTATGTTCTGAGGTTGCCAGAATCTATTCTCTCCGTGATGAGAGGAGATTATAGTGGCAGTGTGAGCTAGCTAATACAGACAGGCTAACGTATCCGGTGGGGGTGCTCGGAATCAGTCTGCCACCAATCCCACAGTTTATGTTATCCAAACGCGCAGATCCTGTATAGGTAATATAGGAACTAAACAAAATGACGCCGCCAACGTTGGTTGGGTACTTATTTTACAGTAGAATCTGAGTAATTCAGTCGTGCTATTCTCAGAGACCCAAACTCACAAAAACACCAGAGACAACTGGAGTGGGTGGGCACAAACTCCGCCACAGCTAAGTAGGCTAAAAAATCCTATTTATTGGCTGTTGGTTAATCAAGCTTGAAGGACACAGTGTTCCTAAAATTGTGCATAAACACTGTATCTTGGTTTCCTTGAAAACTATTTTAGTGTACTAAAAACAATGACTAACGAGGTCTTAGACCCACTGCAACAAGCACTGCCCCTCACAGACGAGGAAGATGCAGACGCAATACAAATTGCACCAAACTTTAGAAATACGGTCACCCTGAGACTGCTAGAGCATGGTCTATCATCCAGGGGTGGCATAGTAGTTTTTGTGATTGAGGCACACAAATCAAACAGAACAGAGGTATTTTATTCGTGGGTTACATTCCCAGCAGCAAATGCAAGGACAAAAACATTTCACTCCTACACAGAAGTAGATGCACCAGCGGAATATTGTCCGTTTGAGGACATTGAGGTTCCGCTCACATACCAGGAACACTTATACTGGTTTAAAGGCGCCCTACCTCACATAAGAAGAAGAGTAAGACTCGGCCCGCTCGGAAGAGAAGGGATCAACATGGCCAATATTAACTGCCTACACATCACATCCTGACATTGAAACAATGCCACCAGGAGACTTACTCACACAACACAAAGATTTAATTAAAATATACAGAAACTTGACGCAATTCCTCATGAGGACACTTACAGTCCAACCAGCAATAGCTGCAACAAATGGAACTCAAATTCAGGGTACAGCAACTAAAATTACACCACAAACATTACACGAGGTAATGGGTAAAATGCCCACAAAACGTGAACAAATGCCATTCTGGGTAGCTCAGAAAATAACACAGCTAGAGGAAGTATTCCCGAATACTACCCTGTATGAAAAACACAGAATGCTAACAATCTGCTTGCCCATGGGGATAACTCCACAAGTAGAGGATTGTACCACTTGGGGTACAGTCATTGCTGCCATTTATACCAGAACTCATGGTATCCCGTCATTAGCAGTGGTACCAGACGTATTGAGACAGATACAAAATGAGTACGGAGCAGAGCCTGCCCTAAACTTAGGGATGAAGTTACTAGGTAACTATGCCCAGGTATCAGCCATAATACTAGCTAACATTAAGGGGAAAGCAGCTTCAGTGGCTATCCGCCAACGCCTAAGGGAGTCCAGTCCTTTAGAACGGGAACACAAACTACCAAAAATAATTGAAACTGCATATGCAGAATTAGGCAAAGACAGTTTGGGTGGGAAAGCTTTAAAACCACAACTGATGGGCAGTCCTGAAAAGGACACTTCTAAGCAGACACCTGCTTCGACAAAGAAGAAGTGGGACAATAAAAAAAAAAAAAACTTTAAAGGAAATAGATCTCAATCCTGAGGTTGATCTCCTCCACAGGAGCCCTCCGAAAAGAGGTATAACCTCAGGAATAGGGATAATATTAGCAAACCTGACAGGTATCAGGATACTGATACACATTCCTCTCGTTCCTTTCAGGTGTCATCGAAAAATTCCGAGAGGGAAGGATGGTCAGACAGACAAGAAGAGCGTACAAAGTCCAGAGACAAGCAGCACTCTCAAGATTACACTTCTAAAAAAGAAGAGAAACCAAAGCAAAAGCCACAGTTCAAAAAGAAGAAGGTTGCAGGTCTAAAGGTCAGACAGGCCCAGAATTCTGAGGACTCGACTACTGATCGGGGAATGGGCTCTGACGATGCTAGACAGTGCGGCAGAAGTAACAATAGCTCGCCAGAACCTGAAGGAATTTCTGGTGACAGCGGACTTGAATGATTATATCACAGTAGAAACACCCGATACTAGGGTAAGTGTCCAACATAAAGTATATGAAATAATGCTCCAAATGGAGGGGGACAAATGTAGAACAGTGAGAGGTCTCTTTTGGGAGAACCTGACGTTTGGCTATGATATTTTATTAGCTGAACAAGATTGGCCGCCATCATTCGTCATGGATTGCCCTAAAGGAGAATCGGTAATTCTTCCGGCCTTCTCAGATCATATTCCCAGGCACTTACAACATACATATGCGCAGGAGTGGGCGGTAGCCCAGGCTCCGGAATTAAACAAAAACCATGTTGGATGGGATGAGGATTCAACCCACCACATAATTCCTTTAAAAAATACTCCAACTGCACAGAAGCAGTATCCAATAAAGCAAAAAGCTAAAAACAGGTCAGGAGATCTTAGATCAACTTGAATACCAAGGGGTGATCGAAAATTGCACCTCATCAATGAACAATCCTTTGTTTCCAGTCATGAAACCTGACAATTCGTATCGTATAGTTTTAGATTATAGACATTTAAACACTTGCACTAAGATATTTGCAGTCCAAAATGCACACAGTGCCGCATTAATGAATAACATTGTGCGGAAAAAATATAAAACAACACTTGATATCTCAAATGGATTTTTCTGCCAGAATATAGCGCCTGAAAGCAGGTATCTAACAGCCTTCTCAG
Source organism: Calotriton arnoldi (assembly GCA_963921515.1). NCBI lineage: Eukaryota > Metazoa > Chordata > Amphibia > Caudata > Salamandridae > Calotriton > Calotriton arnoldi. Next base: position 76,746 of record CAWUFW010009190.1, read on the forward strand.
CGCTAGGGTCCCAGCGTCAATTTTGTCGACTCACCCAAGGGTATAAGAACAGCCCGGGGTTGTTTTCGGCCAGGGTAACAGAGTTACTTCAAAATTTGGACAAAGAGGCATTGTCCTACATGGATGATATTTATCTAATGGACGATGACCTAGAGGAGCACTTGAACAGAGTGAATACCATAATTTTGGGATTTGCATCTGAGGGTTACAAATTCAACTTTAAAAAATCAAAAATTGCCCACCTCAGTGTTCTGTTTTTAGGATATGAGCATTCAAGTGAAGGAAAAAGCCTGGCAGACAATTTTTTAGAAAAATGCGCGCTGCTCCAACCTCGAAAATCACAGAAAAACTTACAGTCAATTCTGGGTTTCCTAAATTTAGGTAGAAAATACATTTTAGATTACGCAGAAAGAGTGAAATCTTTCTACGACTTAATAAAACCTGATTTTTCAGTAAAACAATGGACACAGGAACATACAGATACACTTTGTTCCTTACAAGCTGACATGATAGCTTCCAAACATTTACAGACACGCGTAAACGTACGCAACCTGGTGATCCGTATAGTTGCGGGTCAATCTGGGTACACCTATCTAACATATAATGAGAGTGAGACAGTACCAATTGCATACAAATCACATTTGTACACAAATGCTTAGATGCGCTTCGCATCTACAGAAAAGATTCTGACAGCAGTACAGACTGCTGTAGTGAGAGAAAGAGCACTGGCTCAGGGGAAATGAATAATAGTAGCAACTCCGGTTCCAGCCTTAGAGGCTGCGACAAAGGCAAGCGTTCCTAATGCTAAAGCTTTACATTCGAGATAGATACAATGGGCTAATTCTCTCACTGCAACAGATGTAGAATACAGGTACAACCCAAATTTAAAGACACAAGCATTCCTGCAATATGAACAAGAATATCCTCTACCAAACGAAATAATGCCTCTAATCAGTATGAATATATCATTTACACTGACGGATCTGCTCAACCGGCCATAGGAAGTAAGCAACAATATAGCGCAGCATGCACAATCGTTAAAGGTCACATGCAGGATGGAAAGTTCCACCCAAGTTGCACAAAAACGCAATCTCTAGGAGACTGCACGGCACAGCTGGCAGAGTTAAAAGCTTTGATACTGGCACTGGTGAATACGGATCGAGAATTCCCCACACTAATTGTGTGGGATTCCTTTTACTGTGTGCAGTCTTACAATGAATATTTGCAGTACTGGGTTCAAAACGGGTTCAAAGATACAAAAGGTGGCACAATTAAGCATAAAATGCTATGGGAACAGGTAGTGGAGTTGAAAACCGAACTACCAAGGGCTCACGTGATACATACACTGAGTCATCAGCGTGATGGCGTTCACGTTGAAGGGAATTCATTGGCTGATGAAGCCGCAAAGGGGGCTGTACGCACGGATTCCGTAGCTGCAATCACTTGTTCTAAAACGAGAATAGACGGTGAGATTATGGTAGCTATCAATGCTTGTCGCAAGAACAGCGGAGCAGTACCGAAAAGGTTTCCACTCAAGTACTCCTACAAGTTAGATGCCAATAACATTCCATTTGCTCAGATTCCTGGAGTGGGGGATAGAGTAATTCCAAACATGGATCGCAGGTTAGGTTTAATTCTAGCAGCACACAAAGGGATAGGTTCTGCACATGCAGGAGTTACAGCGACTGTTTCTTTATTGAAACAACGCTATTAGTGGCCTGGGTTAACGAAGCAGACCAAAGACTTCGTCTTAAAGTGCGATATCTGTCAACAGGAAATGAGGCCACCACAGCTCGCCCAGCACAAATCCCATTATTAGACAGCATCAGACTGTCCATTCGCGTGCATTCACCTGGACCACTGCGGCCCCTTAAAATGTGATGGGGCTTACAGGTATATCATGGTTGCAGTGGATTCCTGCTCAAGATTCCTATGGGTGTGGCCCCAACGCTCGGCTGACGCTCGAACTGTTATCAAAGTTTTGCGAGTCTTTATAGGGACATACGCAATTGGCACACTACATTCTGACCAGGGTCCTGCATTTTGCTCTTGGGCTTACAAGGAGGCCATGCGAGGATTGGGTGTAGCATTGCAGTACTCATCTCCGTACCATCCAGAGGGAAATTCGGTTGTGGAGAGAAAAAAATGGGACTTAAAGCAATCTAGAGTATTAGGCACGGGTGAAAGTTGGGTAAAACATCTGTATGGAGTCCAGCGAGCTTTGAACAATATGCCAAGAAGTTCTCTGGGGGGTCTCTCCATATGAGGTCCTATTTGGGACAAGAATGTGGGTACCTGATCTTGATTGTGAAGGCACAGTGGCGGATGAAAACCCTTTTGACATCCATGATCGTTTGGCTGTTTTACAGGATCTAAATGAATCCAGGACACAACAAAGTAATGTCCATCTGAAGCAGACCGCCACTGGGGAAGTCAAATCAGTCACGGCAAGACCTGTATGGATCCCAAAAGTTGGGGATCTGGTCAGAGAGAAAATAGCGGACAAGAAAGAATTTGGGCCATCCTACAGAAAGCCTGTACCGGTCCTAGCAATTGAAGGAACAAGAACTATACTTCTACCGCCTCTTGCCGGAAAAAAGGAGAAAAGATTTGTCTCAATCGACCTAATCAAACCACACTATTTGGCCGATACTGAGTAGTAGGCCACGTGGACTCCAAAGTAGCAGACGCCCTCCTCTTGCTACAATTCAAGAAGTTCAAACGGAAAGACTCATCGCGTTCGAAGAGTCCCCTGAACGGAATGAAGGACTATGCAACAATGCTATGGAACTCGTTCCTCTGGAACCTGAAGTTGAACTTCAAAATCAAACTCAAAATGACAGACAAATTGCCATTTGACCAAATACAGATGTCTACGTCAACATGCCTCGACAAGAGCAAACCATGATTTCTACAAATCCTGATGCAATACCAACAATTGATCGAACTGCTTCTGGCTACTTCATAAACTTTGATACATTTTCTTTGGATCCAAGCGAACCGGAAATGACGCCAGCCAAAAAATCACACAAGCAGCAAGTTAAAGACTTTCTGAACTTTCTTAAAAGAACTTACCTGGTATCACCGTGGGTAGAACTATGGATAATCACCGGGATACTTTTCTTTCGTTTCTGGCTAGGCTTAGTACTAGTTTTTAGTATTCGGTATGCTTGTTAATAGAAGATACCTTCGACAAAGCTCTGCAGCCCAAAAGGTGAACTTACTTTTAAAACCACACCTATCATCTCATTGAGAACAAAGAGACTTGTCATCAGTGAACATTACAGCAGTTCCTATACCGGATGGTATAGTTTGGGACAAGGTTGATTTCGATCTATTCGGCCCGACCGAACTTTTAAAAATTCCACATTTATTTAAAATATCATTAAGTGATATCATTACCTCAAGTACATTTTCTGATGATTGGGATTTTGAAACTGTTAATAACATGTTATCTGATTTGGAAAAATCTGCTGCGTTTTCTAATAGTGAAACATTGGTAGACACATCAGATTTCGAGAGTATTTTATTGTTATCAACACCATGGTCATCACTTTTTACATAAATCTGCTAATCCTAGACCTGTGTTCACATACCACCAGTGGCAACATTGTCCAACACTGCCGAAAGGCAGTTCAAAAACATTTACACAGAAGTTTCCATATTTTTCGGGGTTTAATATGTCTGACCCGGCCTCATATTACTATATGTTTGCACCAACATCAGCACAGAAAAATATGTTAACAAACACCAAACAGATTTACTCTTCTTCCTTTATTGCCCGGTTGTCTGAACAAGGTTTCGACTTATGGAAAGACACCATAGACTTAAAATCAGTCTGGGGTACTAGAGAATGGCAAGTTCAGGGAACAGAAGCTTTGTTTAGAGCATGCCTCATCCCTCAACAAATTATGTTTTTGAACGAGACAGTGCAACAGACGTCTTGCATTGGACTAGCCAAGAACAAAGACTTGAACAAACCTCGGCTGCCGACTCCATCACACACCGAGGGTAACATAGCATCATAGGAAGAGATTACAGTAGATGACATCATACAATACAACAGATCAGACCCTGATTGGAAAAAATTGTTGATTTGGCCCACAGACATTAATAGTTGTCAGACAAGATTCATGGGTAAAGCCGAAGGGTTTAGTATCCATAGGCCAGATCCACATTATGTACAGAGACAACATCCAGGGGTAGTGTCATCCTACATTGTTGGGAAGTTGTGCCTCGATTGGCTAAAAACCTCAACACTCACACAGGTGAAACAACACTTATCCTTACTGTCACAGGATGTGGATCTTAGGGATTTTTTAATGGGTCCCAGGAAGCCACATCAGAAAAGTTTCTATTATGCCTTCTATAATGAAATATGGAAAATATCCCAACAAGAGGCCACAGAGAGACTACGAGAGATAGACTGTATAAATCTAGAAACATCTCTAGCAGTGGTAGACAATGGGTTAACTACATTGACCTCCAGGATATATTTCTTAGGCAACATTGTATCTTCTGAGATAGACATACTAGAACAAGATTTGGCCATATTACAACACGGGCAATCACAGTTACGTTCTATTATGTTATTAAGCTGGATGCTGCAATCTTTGCATGCAGGCTACATGCCTTGGCGTTATATCAACAGTACGTCTCTGTTTTCTGAATACAATCTCACAGATAAACAGATAGAAATGGCACAAAGGGGAGCTAAATATACAATGCTGCGTATCGAAAAACTGGATAGATTAGCATTTACAGTGGCAGAATCACCGTCCACAGAATGGCTAATCCATGGCCACATAACTCTACCGGTCACTACTTTTCAGTTTCAGTATTGCCGTGAACAAAAGCAAGTAGGCAGAAATGACGAAATGGGTAAGGAATACATTAAGGAATCATGGGTATTACCATACAGATTTCGATGCTGGAGTGGGGATCGTGAAGTGTTTCTGAGCGGTACAAACTGTGAGAACGCTTTAAGTGGATCACTCATATGCCAGGATATAATGCTGCACGGGGCTTGTAATGGTTCTGTGGCGAACCTGTCCTGCCATCTGTGGGGTGCCCCAGCTGCTGTGATTACTCCAGCATTTAGGCTACTTTCGAATAGAAGTTACTTGATGCTGAACAGTCAAGGCTGCTGTGGAATGCTCCCGGGCATCACATAGCTGGTAACCGTGAGCTCCAGGGTTACTTGTTGTATGCAAGTATTGTTTCCACCGACATATACAGTCAGGGAGGCGCCGTTATTGCCTTCACTGACTGTTTCTTTAATACGGTTTGATACTCTAAGCAGAATGAAAGCCATGCTTCTACAGAAGTCTGTGCCCTTAACCTCCGCTTGAGAGACCTTTGATCTCCAGATCGCAAGGTCTTCGGCAGAGATACAGGCGCTAATTCAGACAAACTGCCCTTTCCATTTCGCAGAAATGGTCAATCGTATCTTTAACATGTATTATACGACAGGCATAGTCCACCTATTTCAGACCATAGGTTCTGTACTTCTGAGCACCTTTCAGACGGTACTTGGAGTTATCCCAAACTTCATACACTCCGTATTTGGAAGCATCTTTGGAGGACTTCCGCTCATCCTGTTCCCAGCAGCAGGTATCCTGATTGTTTTATATTTGCTACGCAATGGATGTCTCAGTCACCAAAGAGATGGAAAAAGCACTCCTGGAATGTAAATACAGTGACCGCATGGTACAACACCTAGGCACGCCTCGCCTAAGAGAACTAAGTGCATCTTGGTTCTTGTCATTTCGACCAGTCTGGATGGACTGCATCTTACCTGTCCTCTGATGCCTGTTTTGCGGAGAAGAATGCGTGTTAGACCTGTGTTTGACACTCCCATCATGTGCGCCACCGGACGTCAATGCGTTACTGGACCCAATAACGGCCCATGTTCTGCAGTGTCCTCAGCGTATTCCAATGTTGATGGCGGCATTCCTTGAGCCACCGCAGGTAGTAACTGCACCTGTTGGTCTGAACACCGGCTCCTCCACTGACACCCAGGCTTTGGAGGGCGCACAGGCTGCCCCAGTACCGGCTGCGGACAGCGTGGAACACCATCTGTGCTCAATTGACATACTCTGCGAGGTGTTACAGGGGCTGTCTACTGCGGAAGCAAGCAACGGAAATGTTGCGTCTACCAGCCAGGACACATAAACATTTGACTCATTTGGCTCGTCATGTGCTGGGAGAAATTCGCTCTTTTTTAAACAAGCTCAAATTTGGAACTATGACAATAAATTGAAATTCATTAAATTTTTTGGGGCATGCATGGCTTTTTAATTCTTATAGGGGTTCGGACTATAATCACGGACACTTTTGGAGCTAGAAAAATTTTCTTTTTACATTTTTTACATTTTTTAGAAATTGTTTAGAAATTTAAAAAATGTTTTTGCTAAAGAGATGTTTTTATAAAAACATTGTGCGTACCGCTATCTAGTTATGCTAGTAGTACAGTAATAGGTTACATATGTCGTCCAATCGGAAGAGGAGTGGGCGTTATATTCCATATAGGTACCCTATATAGGCGCAGGTAACATTGCAACCTTTCACCTATATTGTTCCCTACATTACATACATAACGGTTCTTAGGCACTGACCTTTTACCTAGATATGACACTGCATTCAGAACGCGGGTTTTTCCCTGGTTCGATTCTCATGCATTATGCATGAGGCTTCTTGGAAGCACAGCAGGACTAACAGTAGGATTACCATCTCCTGTATAATATCTCTGTATAAAGTTCAGGCCCAACGTCATCCTTTAGGCCGACACAGTAACACAGCAAGGTAGGACCCCTGGGGAGACCTATGGGTATATATACAGCACATCTTGCTTAGGAAGATAGAGGAGACCGTGACTTCCCAGCTGACACTCTGACCAGAGACGCTGAGGTTCCTGCATGCAGACGCTCCAGCTAGCAGTGGTCTAACATCCCTCGCGGGGTGTCCAACTCAAGACCAGGACGGGGTCCCACATTCTCTAAACTCTCAGGTAATGGGGTGGACTAGATCCTAGAGGGATTCTTGGCATAACACCTACATAGATGATAGGTACATTTAGGTACATCTAGTTAGGGAGGCATCGTAGGAGTACGCACTTTTTGTCATGTGTTTTATGTACTTGTATATATTCATGATTTATGCATGATGGTAGAACTATACCATCCCTTTACTTTTGTAATATTGCTAATCATATATCTCTGCTACTGTCTAATGGTTGTTGCAGCTCATCTATACTACACTAGAATAAGAACTGTTCAATAAATCCTTATTGACAAACACTCAGTATGGTTATTCTGTGTATCTCTGAGACAAACTAAGTGAGCACGAGTGACTGAGCGAAAGGTAGTATATTGTTTCCACGATCCTGGGGGATCAGGGTTGTCATGTTCTGAGGTTGCCAGAATCTATTCTCTCCGTGATAAGAGGAGATTATAGTGGCACTGTGAGCTAGCTAATACAGACAGGCTAATGTATCCATTGGGGGTGCTTGGAATCAGTCTGCCACCAATCCCACAGTTTATGTTATCCAAACGCACAGATCCTGTATAGGTAATATAGGAACTACACGACAGGAACAAGAAAGGCATATAGATTGGCCTGGCAACAATGGGTTCATTGGTGTATACAATGGGATTATGATTCCATTTCAAAAGATGTAGTACATGTAGTTATCTATTTGATGGAATTATTTGCAACATGACCATTGTATGCGGGTGTTGAACCCTCCTATGGCAAAATATGCTCATTATGGAATATAAGACAGGTGAGATGGAGTGATAATTTAGATCTGACTCTGAAACAGATCTCTTGACAACTGACGTTACTGCTTTGTTTTGTATCATTCAGAAGTGCATCAGATGTCAGAGCTCTGGATGTTACAAGTAGGGCTTACAACCGGAAAACGTTTGTTTTTACAATAAAAGGAGGACAAAACTTTTGTCAAAAACTATATTCTATCCATATTTTAGATGAAATGAAAGACTGCGTGTGGTAAAATGCTTAAAGGAGTATGAGAGATGGACTGAGAGTTTGAGGAATGATGTGGCCCCGTTGTTACTTTCTTACACAGTGCGGTCTCACCACCAACTTTGGCTAGAAGGGTGAAAGAGGTGATGAAAGAAGCATGTGTAGATGTGAGCTAGAGGTGCATCAGCATCAACAGCATTCGTGTTGGGTGGTGGATTGCAAGACATTTTAAGGGCGGCAGACTGGTCAAATGAGAATATGTTTATAAGTTGCTACTTTAAACCTGTGGTGAATGCAATTGATAATGCTTTAAAATGGACTTTAAACTTGCATATTATTAGCCTCCATGGTCTGACATAAAATGTAGATTTTCCACAGGTTGGTGGGCAGAAAATTTGGATTTTATTAAAGACATAGAGGCTAAGATTAGCCCACCACATTAACAACCCACCCTAATGGAAAGCATTTTGTTCTGACTTCTTTCAGACTAAGACAACTTTAAAGGAGAAAAGTTGGAGTTTTGGCAGAGAAAGATTTAGTTTTGGAGATGAGTTTTCAATGGTATCTAATTTGCAGCGCGTAAAGAAGGAAGAGAGCTGCATGTTCCTGGACTTTGTAGTGTGTTTGAATGTTTTAAAAGTTCTAAGTTCTCTCTATTGTTGCTGCTGTGAGCTGGGCAATAAAAGGAGTATTGCATAATCTTAGCCTCCGTGTCTTTAATAAAATCCAGATTATCTGCCCAGCAGGCTGTGGAAAATCTAGATTGTGCTGCATGAAGTGCAGCATAACAGGACACGTAGATAGCATTCATGCTTGTTTTTGTGCAGTCCCTGGAACGCAGTGACAAGAAAATGGGGGAAAGGGAAGGGTCTCTACTGCCTGTAATCATGCCCCATCTACCATCCTGTTACCTTGAAAATGATGTATACTTGTAAATCTGCAACATTCTAAACTATGTAGTTTGGGTATTGTCTCACTATGTCTGTGTTTACGTACGGTTTGTCACACATTCCCTCAAGAGGGGGCAAACCCTCATTTCAATGTCCACATTTTCTCCAATAGCTCCATCTTAACCCCTACAGTAATTCTGATACACATTCCTCTGACAAGCACTTTGAGCTCCCTCAGTTCATCTTTTTGTGATCCACTGTCCCTTTTGTTATCAGTACATTAATTCATTACAAAATTTCTCATTGACTGGCTGAAAGTTGTGTTACCCATCACTGTTGCCTGCAGTGTCTACGTTTCCTACAGGATTCCTAGCCTAAGTCACAGTAATCATCAATGGGTAGGGATCTGACAGTGTGGTATGTATTTTGTGGTGCCAGCTGTGCCCATCAAATGGTTGGACACCAGGAATATGTCCTAACATGTATGCAATTTATTTATGAGGGAGTAGAATGAGAACTCTTATCTCTTTGGCCACACCAGGTGCCACAACTCATGCAACTCTCAGTTAGCCATCCACATTTAAGCTACTGTTGTTTGTCTCATATTGACCGAATTAGGAACAAGTGGGTATGACCTATATTGATCATTATTTGCTACACAATTGTAGCCACCAGCATATGGTTGGTACACAACCATTAAACAGCAGTAACTGACCCATCATGTCCAGGAATGCCACCAGGTAGCTATTCATTTAGTACAAGGCACATATAATACCAACATAACAAGTCGTTCCTCTGCTCAGGAAAGAACAAAACTAATCTGCCCACATACCACTCAAGCAAAGCAACCAAATACTCTCCACTCACGGTGCAATGTGCTACTGTGTGGTACCGGGCACAGATCTAAGAATGTACCTTATATTCAGGAAGCAGAGTAACAAAACAGTAGGCTTTTATCTACCGCAACACAATCACATCACCTCCGAGCCAAATAGTCCAAGCACATACTCTAGGCAATCTACCACATACTGTCAGTGTCCTCAAGCAGCAGCCAGTTCCTCCACCGATTTTCCCACTCACACTGCCGCAGTCCACATTAATCGGCTGACAGCATATTGTCAACTGTCATTGGTGTGACAACTGAGCCCTTCCAGAGGGAGCTTTAGTGGTGTCCATCTCCTCATCGTATATAGTTTCTCATCACAAGCATCACTAGTCGCGGTGGGATGATACGACCCATTAGTCACTTGCACCACCTCCACCGCAGCTACTTCTACAGCCCTATTTGCCACTCTCTGCCTCGCAGAAAGGTCAGAGATTCATGTCAGTAGAATACAATACTATCAGTAAAGACAGGCTTTTCTTTCTCTTGCAGGCAAAGAAGTTTGTCTTTATAGCCTCTAAGCTCTTTGTATATAGTTGTACAGCACGCCATTAGGGTACAGTGTAACTCAGTGCATACATGTCTACCAAAACATTTTAAGAGGCGGTTGTTAGACCTGGCATCCTTGGCGTGGGTCTCCCTTCCATTTTTTGATGATGCCTCCAATGTTATTGATCTGTTTTTGCTGGTTTAGATGCTTTGGGCACTGTGCCACTGCTATTCAGTGCCACAGTGCAAGTGCTCCCTATTGTAAATTGATGTATGTATTAGTGACTCCATGATTGGATGATTGGTTTACTTGTCAGTCCCTAGTACAGTGCACTGAGTGTGCCCAGGGCTTGTAAATCCAATACCGCTGGTGGGCTTGCAGCACTGGTTGTGCCACCCACAGAAGCGGCTTGTAAAATGTGTCTCAGGCCTGCCATCGCAGAGCCTGTGTGCAGCCTAGGGCTGCCATGTCGACTTGGTGAGTGCACCCACTTACCAGTCCCTAAACCTTCCCTTTACTGCATGTTGGTCACCCCTAAAGTAGGCCCTAGGGCAGGGTGCATTGTAAGTACAAGGTATGACATGCCCTGGTGTGTGTGGCATGTCCTAATAGTGAATTACAGCCATTTTCGTTTTTCACTATTGCAAGGCTACCTGCTCCCCATAGGCCAGAATGGGCAGACTGACTATTATACCTTATAGTCAGAACTGACCCAGGGAACATGGTAGAAAAACGAATTTAGTATGCCTGAACTCAGAATGATAAAATACATCTTTTAGTGAAGTTGGTTTTAACATTCTGTGTTTGAAAATACCACTTTTAGAAAGTGGGTATTTTCTTGCCTAAACTTCCAAGCCTGCCTCTGCTAGGTTGTGTATTCCTTGTCTGGAGATTGAGTGACAGGGGCTGGGGGTGGCTACAGGAGACAGGGTGAGTCAGCACAGGGCTGAATAGAAAGATCTGAATCCAGAGTGGAGGGAGGAGTTGCACCTGGGTCTGAATAGGGCTGTGCCTGCCTTCCACAATGCTGGCTCCACCTCCTGCCGGGCGGCTGAGCACTCTGCCCCACATTCTGAAAGGAAAGAAGGAGTCAGAAAAACAAAGTGCTCCAGGACTGACCAGAACTGGTTTTGGGCTAGGCAGAGGCCTCTCTGCCTCCAGAGAACAAAGAGAAAAGGTGTATAAAAAGGGGACCCAGACCCCTAGGAAATTAGATCACTTTTGGGAAACAAGAAGAAACCTTTGCTGAGGAGCGGAACCAAGAAGAAACTGAGGAGAGACTATCCCTAAGCCTGAAGTGCTGATTGGGGGATTGGCCTGCAGTGGTTTGCCTGACTGCCAAAGAAAGGAGAAAGGAACTTTTGCTTTGCTGTGACTTTCATCAACTTGTGAAGGATCTCCAAGGGCTTGATTTTAGAGCTTGCCTCCTGCTGACGTCTCAGGGACAACGGACTTCACCCACCAGCTCCCCCTGTGTTCCCTTGCTGGGAAATTGGACCTTCTGACACACTTGCGTGTCTCTGGGAGCTGGAAGCGCGACTCAACACGAAGAAGCGTGTCGCCGCAGCCGCTGAGTATCGCATCGCCGGAGAAGAGTGTCGACGTCGCAGCAGACGCCGGCGCATCCCCGAAGAAGCACGCCGCATCCTTTGAAGCGCCTCACAGCACCGGAGAAAAGTGTTGCCGTCGCATCAGACGCCATCGCATCCCCGGGACAGAGCATCGACCTCGCATCAGACGCCGACGCATCGCAACACGAGGCGCGCCCCGCATCCCAGGAGAAGATCGTCGACCTCGCATAAGACGCCTTCGCATCGCCAACGAAGCGTGTCGCAGGGCCTGTCGCGGCTCCAAAGACTCATCGAAATCGCCGCACGGCCGTCGGGCGTGCACGCATCACCTCTTCGTTGTCGCAACCTCAAGAAGACGCCACTTTGTTTCTTTTGCACCAGATCTTCAACGCATCACCGTCCTTGCATGTAAGGGACTACCGCATCACCTTCCCTGCAACACTTTTCGTTGCCCTGCGTTACGCATCTTAAGGTACATTGAACTCAAAGTGTCGCATTTTCATTTTAAGAGACTCAAGCTAATTCTACCATCCTTAAAGTACAGTATTGTGGATTATTTATGTTATTTATGGTCTTGTGGTAAATCTATATAAAAGATACTTATTTTTATAATACAACCTGTGTGGTGTCCATTTGTAGTGTTGTCACTGGATTACTGTATGTGTTCACAAAGGCTTTACACACTGCCTCTGAACTAAGCCTGTCTGCTCGTGCCAAGCTACCAAGAGGGTGAGCAGGGGTTATTTCAGGAGTGTACCCCCTTACCCTGACTAGAAGCAAGGGTCCCTATTTGGACAAAGGTACCTACCTCTGCCAACTAGAGACCCCCAGTTCTAACAGCGGTGCACAACACTGACCAGCAAGGACCATAAACACATAGACATGCATACAGACCCACACATCAAAGATAGAGGGCCTACTTTAGATCTAGGTGGACTGGTTACTCCAACACAACTGTGATGGATATCCTGTCCGCCGAAATATAAATCCCAGATGATATAATGGGATTTATATTTCGGCAGAAGGGATATCCATCACCATTTTGACGGAGTAACCCATCTGCCAAGATCTAAATCAGGCCCACAGTCTATTAGCTGACATGAAGGCATATAGTGAGGAACAAAGGCAATAACTGAACAAAAATTAGAATGGAAATATAGATGCTAGTTTCAAATCCACTGCATATGTAGGCCCTTTACTAACAAATCCACATTTGAAATAGATCAAAGATTAATGCCAATTCATAATATTAGAGAAATCTTCTTCGAGAATAAACCAGTCCCCATACCTATTTAATCAGGTATTTCATAAGATGAAAAAACGAAAGAAAATGCTACACATTGGGCCAAATGTTCTAAGGTTCCCTTTTGCATTTCTTAATTGGCGACTCCTAGGAGGAAATCACAATTTAAGAAATGCAAAGCCAAGGGTGCCTCTGGGCTTAAGGCCCACCTGGAGGCACCCTAAATTTCCTAGTGCACATGTAAGGGCACATATGCCCTAGGGGCATATGTGTGCTCCATATCACAATAAAAAAATGAATTTTTCATGCATTTTGTTTTATTTTGCACATGATTTCCTTTGACTTGAAGTCAATGGTAACTGCATTTCCTAAATACCCAAGTCGTATTTAGGAAATGCTTTGTATATGTGCTTTAGGAATCGCAAATAGTTCATCATTATTTGCGATTCCTAAATCATGGTCCCAATTTTGGATTACTACTGTGTAGAAATCGCAAATTGTGACAGGTTTTGGCACTTTGTACATTTGAAAAGGCCATTTAGCATTTCTTCGGCTTCGTACATCTGGGTCATTATTTTCAATTTATTTAGTGTGCTAAACATATGATTGGTATTTATTATGTCTTATTTTTATGATCCTTCTTTAACACGAATTGAATTGATTTGCCCTTTCCAAACTCTACACAGGTTCTTTTTAAATTATTTTACTGTGCACAGAGACATTGCATCTGTTTAATTCACTAATGGATAATTGTCTCCAAGCTATTATACTCAATTTATTTCAATAAATAATTGTCTTTAGGTTTAAAAAGAAAACTATTATCATAACCTTTATGCATAATCCCAGGTAGGATAAAACCAAATACTGGCAATTTACTATAAAGCATTAAATACATGTTTTCAGATTGGTTAAGGCGATTCTTAAGTATCTTGCTATGTTGCATGAACTTATCTAACCTTTTTGCAGTCTATCATGGCATACACATTTGCAGGAACAAAAGGGCTCACTAATTGGAGCTGGAAGAGGTTTGTTGGCTTTATATGTGCTTTGGGTAGTGGAAATAATATGGGCCTGATTCACAAAGGTAACTTACAATTTTGAGTATGTTTACTGCTTTTCAGTATTTGCAAAGTCAATAAGAGAGATAGGCCTTACAACAGTAAAAACAACTTTAGGATTTTATCACTACCAGGACATATAAAATTTAAGTACACATGTCTTACTTTTTAAATAACATACACCCTGCTCTATGAGGCTTCGGGCCTACCTTTGGGGTAACTTATACGTCTTAAAAAGGAAGGTTTAGGCCTTAAAAATGGTTAATTTTGCCTTGTTCAATGGCAGTTTAATACTGCACTACAGGCTGCAAAGCATGTGACATATTTCAAAAGGCTACTTCACTGGACATGTTTTAAAAGGCTACTTCACCGGCTGGCAGAGAAAAATGCACAGTCCCAATGCCAATAAAAATGGGTTCAGCAGCAGAAGGCAAAAATCTGGGGGTGACCCTGCAAAAAGGACCAACTCCAACAGACCCTAACTCCAGTTATGAGAAGGCATAAGTGTAATTTAACTTAAAAATGACTGTGAATCCAGCCTAAAATTAGTATCTTGAACTTTGCATTTCCTAACATCACAGTTTTCAATCAGTGCCACCATGTCATGGTGGTTCATATGCATAACCCCAAGTGCCAAATCATGATGCAATTCTTTGCCAAGCCAAACGATGTTTTTATTTGTGTGCAGTGTTATGTAACAAAATGTGTATTTGCTTAGCACACAGCTAATTGAGAGGGTATCTTAGCACTGAAGCAGGAACTGCAGTCTTCAGTCTCTTACAGATTTCAAGAGCTGAGGAGGTTGATTTGACGTGCAGAGTCAGGTTGTTCCAGGCTTTAGGAGAGAGGCAATATAAGGTTCTGCATATATCCAGAGTGTGTGCGAGTAGAAGTCCTGCTGAGTGGAAGTGTCTGGTATGTTTGTGGATGTTTATGGGGTTGTGGAGCCATGTGGGGCCAATATTGAGTAAGGCTTCGGATGTGAGAGAGAGGAGTTTGAAGAGTGCTCATTTGTGGATTGGGAGCCAGTGAAGCTCTTTGAGATGTGGGGTGATGTGAGTGGGGGTTTGAGGGTGGGCCTGGCTGGTGAGTTTTGAATGGACTGGATTCTTCTGGTCAATTGAGTTTCGTTTCCAGCACAGAATGTGCTGCCCTAGTCCAGCCAGCGTGTGAGAGGGCTTGGCTGACAGCTCAGCAAGTGTTAGTGGGAAGCCATCTGAAGATCTTCGTTAGCATCTTGAGTGTGTGGAAGCAGTAGATGGAGACTGTGTTCACTTGTAGTGTGGGGTGAATTTACTTAACCTGATATTTCTCTGAGTTAGGTCTTGATTTTCAGACAGTACAGCTTTGAAACAGTGAACAATTTGCCTCCTTCTGCTTGTGGGTTGTGCTGTCTAAAATAATGTACTGACTTGGAAATATCGGATTCACTTTACATACTGAAGGCACATGAAAACAAGCACTTAGCCCTGGGCTGAGCCAGTGATGTCCATTGTGATATGGTCCCTGTAGAACATGGTGGTGGAACAACAAAATAATGCACTGAAGGGGAGAAAGGAGATAAAACAACAATGATCAGATCTTACCTTTATGAATATTTTCTGACAGCTGTAAACACGTCTCTCTGATTCAATATAATCATATCTGGGTAGCAGCCAATGTTCTTTCTCAGTTTGATATAGTATAATCGAATAATTTTCCTTAAGGCAGAGCAAAGTAGGAATGATTGCTTGGATACCACATTCCTTCAAGTGGAGATGCATATCTTATAGTGACAATTTAGTAGGCAACCCCACAAAGGTCAAATGATTAGTAAAACATATGCATATCTCCTAATGAGCATAGTAAATTGATTAATTTAGTCAGCGAATTCACAAGAAATGAATTCATTATGTATTTGCTTTTGAAGAAGATGCAAATGACTTTCACCATGAGCAGGGTTGAGGAAAGTTTTATAAGTAGCCATATACAATGTGATGAGCTACTGCAATAAGAAGGCAATGCAATAAAGTCAAAATGTGTGACTGTCTGAATGGACATGCTACAGTTAAGTATACCATAGGTCAGCACACAATCCAATTAAGAGGTAACCTAACACTGTGTTGTAAAAAACTGTGAAGATATTTGTAAGAAAGAACGCTTTTACAGTAGCACTTTTGTAACTAATGTAAACAAAGCCGCCAACGTGGAATGAATAGAATGTATGAGCACCAAAGCTTTCGAACAAAAAAACAGTTTGAAATGACGGGTTTTTGGAGGTGAGCACGTTATTTATTTAATCAAGGAAGAAGCCAGTGGTGGCTGGTGACATTTTTGCGAAGGTGGGCGACAAGATCCATCATGCATTTCACTGAGCAAGGAGCCCGACTATCTCTTTAATGATGGATTAGGAAAGGTTATAGCATTTCTCAGTATAATAAAAGTGACACCTGCAGCAGGATATACTACATGTTTGTTAAAAATGGGGTCTCTAGTTGGCAGAGGTATGCACCCTGTCCAAGAAGGGGCCACTACTCTAGTCAGGGTAAGTCAGATAAACACCCTAAATTAACCTGTGCTCACCCTCTGGTAGCTTGACACAGAGCAGTAATGCTTAACTTAGGATGTAGGAGGCAATGTGTAAAGGAATTATAAACAGTAAAACAGTGATAACACCACACAGAAAAAATCCACACCAGGTTAGAAGAATAGAGCTTAATTGAATGAACAAAACAAGACCATAATGACAAACGTCTAGTAAGTAGAACTGGAGTTATACATTTTTAAAGAATATGTTTATTCATAATGCGCCAAGGGGGGCAATCTAGTTGCGCTGGACCAGGTCAAATCTTTAAAGTAAAGCTGACCGTGATGGAGTGCGAGTCGGATGCACAGGCCTCGTTGAAATAGTACCTTCACAGAGAAAATGCATTGATGTTGAGGAGCAGCTGTGAGGAGCAGAGGAGGCGATGCATTGTCGCAGATCTGAAGGATTGTAGGCGATGCGTCGGTTCCGAATTGCACAGTTGGGTCCCGCATCATAGAGCTCAGGGTGATGAAGGAAATGCGTTGTCATCGAGCCGCGCTGTCAATGCTTTGGAGTCCTCGAAGCAGCGATGCATCGAAGGCGAATGCATCAGTTCCGACCAGTGCAAAGCAGACGTCCATGAGACTTCAGAACAGGAGGCAAGCAAGGAAGCCCTTGGAGTAACTTGGTTCTGGGAATGTAGAGATTCAGGTCCAGTCCTTCTCACCATCAGGCAAGGCACAGCAGAGCAGGAGTCCAGCAAATCCAGCAGAGTCCAGCAGAGTGTCAGTCCTCTCAGGAGCACAGAAATTCTTCTTCCTGGCAGAGTGTACTGAGTTGGTGGTGTCAGGGATTCAGTACTTATACCCAGTTGTGCCTTTGAAGTGGGGGGGAGCTCAAAGAGGGGCCTCTGAAGTCTACAAGGTCCCTGGCCTTCCTGCCCTGGCCCCAGATTCACTACAAGGGGGTATGCAGCTCTTTGTGTGGGGACAAGCACAGCCCTATTCAGGTGCAGGTGTCAGCTCCTCCCTCCCATCTAGCTCAGGAAGGCCCATCAACCTGGTGATAGGCCATCAGGATGTGGATGTCACACCTCAGCTCCCTTTGTGTGTGTCTGTCTAGAGGGAATGCACAAAGCCCAGCTGTCACCCACCCCAGACATGTATTCAGAGGCAGGCAGAGGAACAGAATGGATAAAGTAAGAAAATGCCAACTTTCTAAAAGTGGAAATCTTAGACTCACAATTTAAAATCCGACTTCACCATAAGTTGTGATTTTAAACTGTGGCTCCTGAGATACAAAAATCGAAATTTCTATCTTGTCCCAATTGGGAATTACACTTATATGATGCAATAAGGCAATCTTAATATTAACCTATAAGCAAATTAGGCCTTGCAGTAGTGAAAGACGAATTTAAGAGTTTTTCACTACCTGCACATGTAAAACTTAAAAGTTCATGCTCAACTTTTTAAATACACTGCACCCTGCCCTTGGGGCTGTTCATGGCCTACTGTACCTGGCAAGTGGGTGAACTGCGGTTTAAATAGCAGACATAGGCGCTGCAATGGCAGGGCTGGCACATGTTTTTTTAAAGGGGTACTGAAGTGTGTGGCACAATCATTGCTGCACAGCCACTAGTAGCATTTAATGTACAGACCCTGTACACATGTAGTGCGCTTTACTAACGACTTATAAGTACATTTAATATGCCAATTGTGGATAAGTCAACATTACCTTGTTTTAGGGAAAGAGCACCTGCACTTTAGCACTGGTCAGCAGTGGTAAAGTGCCCAGAATCCTAAAGCCAGCTAAAATGAAGTCAGAAAACCAGGAGGTCAGAAAGCATAAAAAAAGTCAATGGAAAACCCGCCAATGATGCTAGGTCTAACAATGTCCAACTTTCAATAGTTTTCACTTATACATATGACTTTAATGCTTGCAGAGGAGCAAGGCCCAGGGGTATGTCGTGCAGAGTAGCAGAATTCCCATCTCAAGGTAAAAATAGACTCTTGGTGCACATTCTGTTGCACTCTGGAAATGAGAGAGGAGCAACAATACTTACACAGCAGGAAAGGGTTTCAGGAAAGAGAGTGAGTGAAAAAAAGCTTTAGGAGGCAATAACTGTGAAAATGACACATCAGCTACACAGTGAGTAAAAATATTGCTCAGGTTTGATTTACCTTAAAAAACAGAACACAAGAGGCATTTGGCAAACAAGAACAGTTTGTTTAATTAAACAATACAGCCGGGAGGACAGTTCTAGGCTCAAAGTCTGAGGACTGTCTGAATTTACATAGGGTTCACGTGCATCTTATATACAATTCTACAACAAGCAATAAACATTTCTGTTGTACCATATATGGTGAGGAATGTTGGTTGCTGCCTTAGAGTCATAAATTAATGGTCAAATGGTTACTGCAGGTGGGTCTCGACCTTGCGTGGCCACAGTGTGGCCAGTGGTGTATGTGTCCAGATGTCCGGCATGGGAAGCTCATGATCACTATGTGTGCTAGGTCCTGACTGGCTATGTGTTCCTAATTCATGTAGCATTTGACTTTATGGTGTTTTCAAGCATGCATGCCCCCTCAGGTCATGTGTGCCTTACTGGGGGCAATGTCCCCTGACAATTGTAGTGATGCTGCGCCGATCTGTGAAATTGATCGAGTTTCCTGCCCATGTTTTTGATTGCCAGCTATGTACCCTCCAACCTGTGACCCATCAATCAGTTGTCCTGGGCCTAGGTAGCAGGGCCTGCCTGACTACATATTTGCATGTCAGGGTAAATGTGCAGTTCAGGATGGGTGATTCTATCAATAAGGAGGATAGTTCATTTTTATTGATAAATGCATCAATATCCATATTAACATTCCCCCCTGTAGTTGCTTCTTCAACTACACAACCAAACTCATGCGTTTGTACCATTACTTTCCTAGGGTCTTGTTGTTCCCTGTGCTCGCATTTGACTACGACGACCTTTCTAGTTATTTGCATTTTACCCAATTTGAGGACTGCGTTTTTACAGCAGGAGTCCTCCAATTACATTACCCTGCAAACCAACAAGAACACACTAACAACTGGCAACAGTGATTTACACAGACTGAATATCCATAATGGGAGCTAGGAGAACCAGCACGAAAACTACTCATGCTCAGGGGCACCTCCTTATTCATGCATGCTTCTCTGTTGATTATGCAGTGCTTGGATGGCAAGTGTCAAAGTTCTATTGTCCATGTCAATACCTGGAATTAAAGTGCAGCAGCAGCGCTGATCTTGGCGCAGACCACTTCCTCCATTGCAGTCATTAAGTCCAGCACATACTGATGCGGCATTACCATGAGGCAGATGGTTTGCATTTCTTCCTTGATTGAATTGAGGCCGAGCTCAGTGCTGGTCATCATTTTGAGCATTTCCCATCTGGTTATCTGAAGCCAGCAGACATTTGCTTTTGTCTGTAGGTTGAAGAAGGGTATCGACCCCCAGGCCCCCAGCTGTGCCTCGATGAACAGTCTAAACCCTTCTGGGATGTCCTTGAACTGAGCCCAGCCAAAATAGTCTATCACTCTCTTCTCAAGAGCTTGGTGCAGCAAGGTGGTCTTTTTCTTTAACGGGTGCTGGTACAACTCTGTTAGTTCTTCTCCGGGAATGACCAAAGTCGGGTGTGCACAGTCACCAGGGAGCACAGTCCCCTCCAACCCAAGACCAGTTGGGTGTAAACATGTTCGCCTCATTGCTAGTAGAAATCCATAAGCGTGGAGGTGCCCCATTGCATATCCGGAATGTGCAATATCACTCCACAGTTAGCATTGGTGCCCATTAGAAGCGTTCCTTTCAATCTGAAACATATGGAATATAGTGTAAGTTTCCATAAAATATGGGGTTGTCCTTTCCCTTCTAACTAAGTGTATCCACCCACTTCAGTGTCCCAGATATCCTAACATGGGTTAGTCATACTTTCATTGAACCCTCCCCCTTGCGACATATTCCCCTGTTTTATCCCCAAACTTGACGGCCCTACACCGGAGACCACTTGTTGTTAAAAAAGACCGTCCCAGATACGCTAAGGGCCACCCTCGTCCACAGATGGATGCAGGAGCGAACCTGTTTGTGCATTATTATTTTTTTGCTACCTCCAAGAATCTCTTCTCTGGAAAGTCTTGGGGCCAAACAGTATCCTCCCCAATGGCGCCCTTTCTACGCTTCCTCTCCAGTTCAGTTTGGGTTCAATGAAGTGGTAAAATGCTGTTGGGTTGATGTCATATCAACTCAAGTTTACAACTACCCTGTGAGGCTCGATCTTGTTGGGCTGGATCTTGGCCCTTTTCCTACATAAATAAAGGTGAATAAGGCACTTTGTTTTTTCGGGAGCTACCTCTTAGGACAGGTAAAGCCTATCTGCGCCTACCCAATGAGGGATCAGCGAACAGATATAACATGGCCTGGCTGATGCTTGGGAGCCGACTGAGGTCATGTTTTGGTACAAAGTATTTTGAAGGAGGGCGCTATGTAGTGCGTGCTGGATGCTAGTGTTTGCTTAATTGTAATTTTTAGGTGACAAGTGAGAGGTCCCTATGCAGGCGCTATAGTTCCACATTTGTGAACCCCTTTTTGGCTCGGCAGTTCCCCAATGGCAAGTACATGTGGTATTACCCATAGTAGACAGAGGGTATATATGCATAGAAATATACATAACTTTTGTTATGATATTGTAGTTCGAGGTGTGATTCCGTTCGGAGCCATCTGTGCTCTTCTGGTGGCTGTGTTTCTTCTGCCCAATTGGAAAATGTTCCCGGTATTTAATTCCTGGGTGTCCTCGCCATGGAATGGCTCGACTACACGGAGGAATGACACACCCACTCGTGTGTCAAGCAGGCCATGGGTTTTTCCTCTTTTCATTGGTAAAGTTCGGCAACTATCCTTTTTTCTTTCTTTCTTTCTTAGTGGAAGTTGACGACACGTCACATTGGTGCACTTTTGTTGTCTTCTCTGTCACCTGTTTTGAAAGAACTTTGCTGATTGTTAACTGAGAAACATTACATATGCTTTGTAATTAGTGTTTTTTTGACTTCCTATATCTTTTTTCCTACTCTAGGGGTGTGATCTCCACACTCCACTAGTCACAATCTAGTGAGGCACCGGAAGGTGATCCCTGTCAGGCATGTTTTAGTAATTTTGGTGCGGAAGAGTGATTATTAGTTATCTAGACGGATCAAATATTTTTTTATGTATATAAACCATTGAGCCCCGCCCTCTAATCCTAACTGGATGCTTAGATGGGTGCAAATTAGGTTTTTGGGTGGTCTCATGAGCATAGGGAGGGGTGGAATTGTTGCTTTTAGTTGCAGTCCAACGCCGACTCTAGTTTTCATCATAGGCACTTCGCCCAGTGGTCAGGTTGCTGTGCCTCCCTTCCAGTAGTTATTTTCCTGTATGGGTGGTACATCTTTTGATACTTCCCTCAGTTGTGTTTATTATGCCCTATTTACATTTGGACAACTATAGGTGAGTGGGACACGTGGTGAGAGGGGGCGTATCGCTGGTGGTACTCCTGCCACATGCTGTGAGCACATTTTGGTGCGTTTGCACCTCTTTATTCCTGGAATGTGGTGTGTAGCGGGGTGACCTTCCCTCGTGGTTTTCAGGTACCTGGCTTAGGCTGATCTTGACCCCGCCTTTGTATCTGGAATGTTTCTTCTGGGCTAGCTTTGGGTGTTTTTTTTATCTTTATATTAGGGTTTTTTCCTGAATCTCGCGTACTCTATCGGTTCGCTTTTTTATGTGGGGCAGAGGATAGGGGGCTGCTCTGTGGCCCCCTTTTTCTTCTGCCTATGCTGTGTCGTGGTGTCCAAGGTTGTGGCCAATTCCTTCCCTGGATGGTACCTGTACTATGCATGGTATGGCGGTGTGCGTACCTGGTGCCCAACGTTTGTCTGAAGCTGCAGCGGGGATTTTCAGATCCGACCCCCCTCCCGGGACAAACCCTTCGACCTCGGACCACATCCCGCTTCCTCTGAGCGGATTGGGGAGCCTGCTGTCCCTAGCTTGAGGCTGGGGTCGCTACAGTGAACTAGTGCATCCTTTGTTGATTTTGGAAGGGTGTAGCAGGGGGATCAGACTTTGAAAAACAAAAAATGGGACAGTTCACAAAACACAGAAGAAAGCTAGCTAAATCAGCATTTGCCCTGCAACACCAAAAATGTGACTATGCTGGGCTACCTGGACTTTTGACAAACAAATGGCAAAAGTCGGCAAGGTGACGCTGGAAAAAAAATAGGACTACCTCAGCAAATCCAGGATGCCTGGTCACCTTGGTCGTACCCCCCCCCCCAACTGGAGGCTTGGACACAATATCATGCTGAGGCCTTGCAACTTATTGGCCCTTCGTGTGCGCTGTGGAGTTTTTAGGGTTTTACCATCCCAGACGCACAGGAATCTTTGTTCCTGCCACCGAGGATAGCCTAATTTTAGACCGAAAGGGGGCCTCCATTTGATGTGGAGGATTCTAGCTTTTTGGGTTGTGGTCAGGATTACACGACGAAGGAAAGATGGGCCCCAGAAATTGCGCCTGAGAATAGGGACCTTCTGAATTGGTCATTAGAACCAGTCCTTTTTTTACTTTGGTTGCAGGACCTGGATGTCTCTTTTAAACAGTTCTCGGTCATGCCCTTTTGTCAGACTGCCCTGCCCCTGGGGAGTGGCCAGGCAACTCCACCCTGGGGGATCAGCAGCAGAGTGTGGCCCCTGGATATCATCCCTTGATGACATACTTGGTGCAGGCCACCGATCGACACAGCTCTCAACCGCTCTGAATTTCTGGATGCAAGTAAAAAAAATTGAACTCCCATTGCTGTCTCTTAATCCTTTTCTGATATGGTAGTAGTTTTGGGGGAAGGGGGTAAGTAAGTGCTAGTTATTAACCATTGGGTGATAAGTTGTTGGGGTAATTCCTACTTGTGCTGGGGGTTTATTTTACTGTGCATTTTGGCTCTGTGATTGTGTGACGGTGCTACCTCTCCACACTGTCACCTCTCTCTGGGGTTTTGTGGCCCTGGTCCTTGTTGCATTGTATTGCTTGCCAAAATGCTGGCTCCCTGCTGCGGTTGTGTGGCAAACGGTGAACCTCCTGCGACTGGGTGTAGGTTACATTCTGATTCCCCTGTGCTTGGTGCTGAGGAGGGACATTGGTGGGGTGTTGTGGTGGCTGGCCCTGGCTCCTTGGCTGCTGGTGTTTTGTTGTTCATGGTACGCCTTTAACCGGCATCTCTCTGCCAGATGACCCAGTCTATGGCAATAGTAGCACTACCCAGGGTCTGGTTGCTGTCAACCCCCTTGGCCTTTGTTGCCATAGCCTGTTTGGAACCCTCTGGGGTTTTGCAGTGGTGCCCCGATTGAGACTGGTGCCATCTGCACAGTTGTATTCATCTCTGCCCCCTCAAGGGCAGTTTTTTCAGTTTGTGTTGGACAAGTTTTGCAGTGTCCCTTAGGGCCTGCTCCTGCTTCTCTCTATCCTTCTCCTGCTTCCTTTTGGGGTAGTGGAGCATATGTGCTTATATCTCTCACCAGGGTTTGGTATCTAGACCAACCACGCTGTCAAGCCTGCTCTGTATCTCGGCTGGTGACCCCTTTTTAGGTCTCGCCTACGCAGCGCGCATGCGCTGCTTAGGCAAAAAGACCTTTTGGAATCGCTTCGGCTTTTCAGCCAAAAACGTGCACGCGTTCCATTGCCTTCAATGGCAACGCGTGCACGTTTGGCGATTCACTTGCGGGAGCGAGCAGCTGGCGCCATATGGTAGCAATTATCGCGCCTTCCTGCTCGCTCCCGCAAGGGAATCGCGCAGGCCCCCTCCTTTCTCCCCTTGCTGCCGCAGGAGGCGTGCACGCGCGCTTGTGCTTGTTTCTTTTGCTGCATGTCCCTAATCTAAATCCATATTCTCTGCGACTATATAGCAATACAGGGTGGCCCACAGGGTAGACTATCATTGCACCAGGGTCGTCTCCTGCCTCAACAGGCTAGTTCTAAGGGCCTCCCTCTCCAAAAGGGCTGCCTGGGTCGGAATCTGAATGCACTGACCTGCCGGGTTACTGACGGTGGGGGAGGGGCGTACAGCCACGGTGCAGGTGACTGCCTGGGTGTGAGGTTGGGGTTGAGGGCTTGTAGCCTTGTCCTTGTGGCAGCTTAGTAATCTTGCCAGTCTCTGGATGCATGAAGACCTGCGTCTGCCTGGCGTCAAACCCTTCTGCCAGTATTTCACGATAGGAGCCTCGGATTCTCCTGATCTGTGTCGAAGGTAGCTTGGTGTCAACAGAAGACTGTCGCAGAGGCGCTCTCTAAAGGGGGGAGGTTCGGTACCCTTCAGACAGGAGTGGGGGACTGCGGGCGGGGGCTCGACGCTCTCTATTGGGAGCTTGCTCAATGCTGACCAAAGCCAGCGGGAGGCAGAGAGTCAGAGGATGGGATTTTCTTTCCGGCCTGTGTGGTGCTCGACACCCATTCCGGTGGCAATCAGTGCTCTGCCTTGGCATAGGAGCCCTTAGTGAATGGGGTTTGTTCCCCGACATTGTTGCACTGAAGCAGTTCTCACATCCCTCGATATCTGCTTGGGTCGCAGCCCTGCTGGCTTCAAGGCCAGGGGGCACCCCTTCTCAAACGTCTTCGGAAGCGCTCAAGGACAATATTCTGGGCTGGGTGTCGGGTAAGCTCCTGGGATCCAAAATAGGCCTGTCTCTTCCTTCTCGAAGCCGGGAGGGTCCCGTTCACTGAAAATACCAGGGACCTCAAAGAATGACTGCTGCTGCTTTTTAACTGCGCTCAATTCGGTTTCCTTCGGTGCCTCGAGATCTTCGCTTAAATCAGAGGGGAACTCACAGGAGGTCCTGTTGTAGTCTGAGATAGTCCAAGATTGCAAACACTGCGCTGGTCCATGCAGAAGTACTTTGCATCTTGGACAAAACTGGAAGGGTGTGTTTCATCACCCCCTTCCGATCTGTATTCTCTGGGGTGAGCTCTGGACATAAAGAAAAACAAGCATTTGCAATGCAATAGGCCTCGCATTTACGCGAGTTTGAGCTATTCACATTGCAAATAACGATGCCTTTTATTTTTGTTTTCGTTTTTAAAACATAAATAAAAGGCATTGTCATTTACAATGCCAATAGCTTAAACTCGCGTAAATGCGAGACCTATTGCATTGCAAATGCTTGTTAAGAATGTTGTAGAAAAATGCAACTTGTGGGCATGCTGGGTCTCTGTTAACGTTATTGCAGGAATGTGGGCTTGAGTGAACACCGTGTTTGTCTGTTCCCCAATTAGGCTTTTTACTAGACTGATACCTGAGGTGTTCTTCTTGTAGCATGTAATCCATTTCCCCGCCCCGTCCAGCAATGAAGGAAACTTTGTACTTAGTCCCTCTTTGTACATCATGGCAGGTAAATATCCTCCGCTGCACCCTTCTGCAGCAGTGGGCACATTCTTGACCTGGATGGTCCTACAGGTTTGTCCCCAACATAGCATTCCCATTGTGCGAGGCATTGCTGTATTTAGAGGAAGTTCAAGTTGGGATTTCCTTATTCATGTCTAATGCAATCCTCCGCTACTGCCATGTCCTCGGGCTCAAACAATCCCTCCCTAGGCCAAGACCAGTTATATTGGTCCCTCTCTTCCGTCCTGTATGCTAACAGATCGCAAAACGCGTACACAAAACTCTTGCCTTCCTCTTTTGCTATTATCTCCCTGGGGGTGGGCCTTTCTTTGTGGTGCACCCATGTGGAGCAGCGCGTGTCCTCATCGCTGCTCTCCTCGTGTGCCCATAAAGGAGTTATTTTGTTTTTCCTGCATCATGGGTGGGTGAGCACCAGACTGCCATGATCGATGATATCTTAGTCAGCCCTTCTCCTTTGATGAGCAATTGGAGTGACTTTGAGCCCTGTTAGTAGCCTTTCATCTACCTCTGGTTTGTCCCAGCACTGCACCCTATACCTCTCTCTGCTTCCCTCATGAGGGGAGCGCGATGTCCTGTGTTCTTGGTCTAATTCCTGGTTGGTGTCCTTTCACTCTTGAGCAGAAGCTCTTCCTCATGCCATCTGGCCTGCCTCTTTTGCTCTGAACTATGAGCTGCTTTTGTTGACCTAGCTTTGCTTTTGAGTTCAACCTCTGTTTTCCTCCTCAACTACCTGGGCGAATCCTGTATCCCCACCCTCGTCATTGGTTCCCGGAAACTGGAGCTCTCCTCCTCTCCCGAGCTTGCTGAATCACTGTCTAGATCTGCCACGAACTTCTCTGACACATGTCCCTCCTTGGGCAAAGAAAATGTCTATGCCTTCGAGTGCGATTGCCACTCTTGGCAAAACTTCCTTAGGTTTTTTATTTGCTTGGGGAACCTAGGGGCATATTAGCAAGAAGAGGCGATAATCATCGCTAACCCTGCTTAGCGTGATTTATTTTATCGCCGGCTATCGCTGGAATATATCGCCATGCTAACGCTGTATTAGCAACGATTAGCGCTATGGCGATGAATATTCCAGCGATAGCGGGGGAAATGGGCCAACATCACTGAAAAACCAGCGATGTTGCATGGAGAAGGAGAACACCTTGCTGATACGACCCTGTGGTCGTATCAGCATAATCCACCCCTCCATGTTAGGTATGGCTAACACCTGCTAATTGCAGGTGTTAAATAAATTGCGATGACCCCGGTTAGCGCGACTTTTCACGTCGCTAACTGGGGCCATGGCCACCTTGCTAATAGGCGATAGGCCTGTTAGCGGGTGTTTCCCAGGTTTGTTCGTCGGAACGCCCACTTTGCATGTCATTAGCGATAAATATCGCTGACATGCAAAGCGGTAAAAACGGGCGCTAATGCCCGCAAACTGTCGCTAACTGCTGTTAGAGACAGTTTGCTGATAGGGCGATATGAATATCGCCGCTTTAGCGGCAAAAATTGCCGCTAAAGCGGCGATAGTGCCCTTGCTAATATGCCCCCTAGTTTCCATGTGCTCGAGTGGGGAATCTATGGCTATTTTAGTAGGGGTTGGCGGAGCTCGCGGAGTTGCACCACACGGAATTCCGAAGAGTTGCATAAAAAACCAAGTGGGAGGGGCGTGGTCTCGCTGCAAATGGAGTGAGACGCACGCCATTTGAGCTCCGGGCCGCCGTCTCCATTAATAGCGATTACAAGCAACTTCACGGCGTAAAAAGTACACTGGGTGGAAGCGCAAGCTAGCGGAGTAACTTGAGTGCCTTCTGAGCTTGAACTAAGCTGGCGGTGATCGACGGAGGAGACTCGGGCTGTGTGAGCGGTGAGGCCTGAGACCCGGCAGCCCGCCCGCCATTTTGGCTACTCGGCACCCACAAGTCTGCAACCGTTACCTCTGACGGCACTCAGGGGCACCTGGGAGGCTTCCCGGCTTCTGAGAAGTATATTTGAGGCTCGGAGGGGACCCGACGCTGCAGACTCTTCGCCACCCTGGCCTAGACTGCCGACCGCAAAGCGCCACAAGAGACGCCCGCCATCTTGATCGCCCGGATCCTGTGGGACTACGCCGGAGGCTCCCTGAGAGATCGAGGTGTGGCCCTACGCTCTCCCACTGTTGCGGGGGCGTGTGCATGGCCCAGAGACAACCAGGAGCTGCGGATCTGCAAGTCGGCCTGCCGGTGTCCTGGAGGTGAGAGCCGGACGTCGGCGAGCAGGGGTGCCTCCGCCATCTTGCCGCCTTGAGGGGTAACGGACCTCATCTGGAAGCCAGCAGGCAGCCACCAATAGAGGAGTCCGGGCGTGCAGCACCTGAACAGGTACGAGAGCGGGGGGGCGCCGTCGCTGCCGCTGGGGGGGACTGCGCTGATGGTCTGGGCAGCTTGGGACTGCACTCCGCGGTCGTGTTCTTGGGCCTGAGACATACCCCAGCGGCGGCGCCCCTGCCCTGCCTGGCGGGATCCCCACAGCGGCTCCAAACCCATCACATCGCTGTGAGGACCTTGATGGTGCAATACACTGTCCTAGGGCACAGCAACCTCGCCGGACACCGACGCCTCTGCCCCTGCTGGGGCCCCCCTGCGCGCTGGCCTTCCCCTCCTGTGCCTTTGGCGGGGAACACTGGGCAGACGGTGGGATCATAGGCTCCCCGGAGGGCCTAGAAGTTAACATCTGCGGTTGTGGAGAGCCGGGGAGCAGTCGAGGCGCTGCGGGGAACTGAGACCGTGGTCTGGGGGAATATGGCATATCGGCGACCAACCTGAGGAACCTGGACCTCTGCTAACGAGACCGAGGGCACTACCAACTGCTTAACCCATTGGGGTAGCACAGAGCCCAACGCTGCACTGTATTGCATCGCCAGCTTCCACACACCCCCTTTGACCGGCGCTGTTGCCTTTGTCGCTCGACGCGCTAATCACTGGTTTGACTGGCCCGACACGCTATCTGGTCCTCTCTTCACCGCCAGAGCGGCCACCACGCCGCAATACACCTTAGTGGCTTTCCCATTGCCCGCTGGTGGAATCTCCTGGGCATGCCAGGCCTCGTGTAAATGGAGGGGTGACTCTGCAGTTGGGCTAACCTGGCCCCATCTCACCTTTGGAACCTGCGCTTAACTGAAGGCCCCTGAATTTGCACACCGCACCACTACACCACTGGGCCTGGTCTTCCCCTACGGCGCCCTGCTAACCACCCCCAGGGCCCTGAAGCTGTGAACACGAACACGCTTGGGAATAGACAGCTGTCGGAAAGGAGATCTCCCTACTACATGAACATGACCCGTTCAAAACCCGGGAAGGAGCCCTCAGCAACCCCTAAAGATGCTACAGTCCTGACCATGTGGAACAAACTGGGTTCAGTACCAGCGCTTGACGCGATGCCGGCGGCCGGGGGTTCATCAGAGCCGGTCACACAATCCTTCATGACCCTCTTTATGCAGGAACTTAAATCGGAAATAGAGTCCCTGCGCACCGAGGTCCAAGCTTGTGTAAAGGACCTCCGGAAAGATGTGGGAGAGCTGGGTGGACGAGTAGATGACCTTGAAAAGACCCTGGATTCACGTACGGAGGACCAGGAACACCTATGGCAGCGGCTAGCCACCCTAGAGGAGCAGCACATTGAGTTGCAGATCAAGCAGGAGGACCTGGAAAATCGGGGGCGCCGAAACAACATACGCCTGCGGGGGATTCCGATTGGGGCAGAAGGCACTGACATAATGACTTTCGTGGCCGACCTGCTCCATGACATTAGGGGAGACGATGACATCTCGCCGCCCGCTCTGGACCATGCGCACCGAGTGTCTGGCTCTCCTGGGAGGCCAGGCCTCGTCACTGACATCCTGACGCGGGTCCATTTCTTTACTGAGAAGGAGGCTATCCTTAAGGCAGCTCGGGACAAGCCTGAGATCTTGTTCAGGGGCGCACCCATCCAGTTGTTTCAAGACTTGGCCCCCACGACACTTCGGCGCCGCAGAGACTTCCATCCCATCACGGACAAACTCCAGGAACTTAACATCCGCTATCAATGGGGGCATCCCTTTGCTCTCATCTTTCAGTGGGAGTCCAAGCGCCGCGTGCTGAGATCCTACAGGGAAGCGGCCCAACTGCTCCAGATCCCTGACACCCCCCCGACAAGTCCATCACGCAGGCCCCCGAGGGCACGAATACCATTGAAGCCGCAGTGGACCACGGTCCGTCATGCCAGACAGCCATCCTCCCGAGAGCGAAGCAGCTCATCTCAAGAAAAACAGGACATAATTCAGCACATACGATCCTTAGAAGGGGGTCAGTCACCCTCAGGCTCGCAAGCACATGCTACCAAATAACTGGAAGCTACAGATGTTGATCAACTTCCACTACGCTTTTCATCTCTGGGAGGGTCCCCGGCCCTCATGTAACTGGCACTTCACTCTCTTTTTCACCACCCAAGAGACGCAACTACTCAATAATTATCCTATGCCAGGACGACGGCCCCGGATCACGCTCCGGAACTAACGATTTGATACGCAGCACGATCACCGACCCCCACTCCTGTTTCTGGGAGAGTGACATCTCCGGGACAGCCTGTGCCACTGTGCCTGGCTCCTCCCTGGACTGGAATAGGTTCTGTTGGCCATGTTGGCCGTCAGCCCAATTGGGTTGTTCCGTTAATCTCTGTTCCTCTCTCCCTCTTTCCTTTTCTTGCCCATCTCCCCGGCGGGGGGGCCCCTTAGACAATAGGGGGGACTTACATTGGATGCCATGCTTCTTCCCGCCCTCCCATCCTGTAGCGACCATCACCACTCTGGGGCTTCGGGACTCTTCACTAGGTCCCTGTTTCTCGACCCTGTCCAAAATCCTGAGTCACCTGCCTGGGATAGCGCTTACACCCGATGCAAGACGACTATGACCTCGGCGCCCTGCTTGAAGCTTAACGTGAAGGGACTTAACTCCCCCAATAAGCGGCGTCAGATATGGAGGTATCTGCTACTACAAAATCCAGACATCGTCTTTCTTCAGGAGACACACCTCCTCAGGGTTGACACCACACGCATGACTCATCCACGCTTCCCCCTCCAATTTTGGAGCTCAGCGTCTACTAAGAGAGCGGGTGTAGCCATCCTCTGCAGAGCAGGCATCCATCAGGGAGACACTAAAGTAATCTGTGACACAGAGGGTAGATTTCTTAAGGTGGTGGTTAAGCTGGGGCATCGCACTCTCACCCTTTGCAACACCTATGCGCCCAACCAGGGCCAGGACTCTTTCTTGCGCAAACTCCTGCGGGAACACATAGTACCGGTAAACTCGGACCTCATACTGGGGGGTGACTTTAATTTAGTGTGGGATGCGGGCCTTGATCGTAGCAAGGGCACATTTCATGGGGTGCGGGCCATGTCGGCGGTGACAAAGAGCTGTATCACTGCTTCGGGTCTGGTAGACATATGGCGTTACCACTCCCCTGAGATCCGCGACTACTCCTATTATTCTCATGCGCACCGCTCCTACTCACGAATTGACTACCTCTTCATCTCACACTCCCTAGTCAAGGACATTCTCTCAACCACCATGTCCGATATTTCAATATCTGACCACGCGCATGTGGAGCTACTCCTTCATGAGCGCTTCTCTCACCCCAGGCGACCTACTAGGTGGCGTTTCCCCCCCCACATCCTTAGAGACCCAGTCGACACGGCGGAACTTCAGGCCGCCATTCTCTCTTATTTTGAAACCAACGACCTCCCGGAAACACCCCTCCCTGTCTTATGGGATGCCTTCAAGGCCACGATACGTGGCACTCTCACATCTATCGCTATTGCCCGGGTCAGAGAGGCCCGTTTATATGAGGACAAGCTCACACGCGAAATCAAAACGCCCATTAGCGATTCATAAGCGGCGTTTAGCTATACTCAGGGGTCAGCTCCGGGCCCACAGAACCAACAAGGCTGAACACGCTCTCCTTGCACTGCGACAGCGCTATTACGACGGAGGGGACAGGGTGGGTACCATCTTGGCACGTCGCCTGAGAACACGGGCAGCTAAAGCGCACATCTCTAAACTAAAATTGGGTGACGGGACCTGGGCCACTACAGAATCCGCCAAACTTCAAGCATTTCAAAATTACTATGCATCCCTTTACGCGAAAGACACGCCTAATCCTGATCAAATATCGGCTACTTTAGACGCCTGCGACTGGGGTCCCCTTAGCGCGTACCATTCCCAACTCTTGGAAGAACCAATCACGCTAGAGGAACTAACCAGCGCTCTTAAGGAACTTCCGCTCGGCAAAACACCGGGCCCAGATGGGCTCCCAGTCTCGTTTTATCGTGCCTTCTTGCCACAACTCCAACCATACATGTTACGCCTCTTTAATTCTTTTACAGATGCGATCGGGCCTTCTGCAGATATGGCTATGGTGGAAATAGCCCTAATCCCGAAGCCCGGGAAGGACCCCACACTCTGCTCCTCCTTCCGCCCCATCGCCCTATTAAACACAGACCTTAAACTCTACACTAAAATACTTGCTAAACGCCTCAGCACGCATCTTCCAGGCCTAATCGAACCGGACCAGGTGGGTTTTATCCATCAACGTCAAGGGGCGGACAATGTGCGCCGAGTTGCGCACCTGGTGGGGAAAGCGCGCCACTGGAAGATACCCTCTTGCCTACTTTCGCTAGACGCCGAAAAGGCATTTGACAGAGTGGATTGGGTGTTCCTCCGAGCCGTGCTGCAGAGAATAGGACTAGGCCCACAGATGATAGCGCGCATTATGGCCCCTTACCTCTCACCGCTGGCCAGGGTACGAGTCAATGGCCAACTCACGCAACCTATTTCTATTCTCAGGGGCACTAGGCAGGGATGTCCCATGTCCCCTCTACTGTTCGCCCTCGTAGTTGAACCACTCGCCATTCTGATCCGCCGATCGCCTGATATTCATGGTCTTACTCTCGGGGGCATAGATCACAAGATAGCTCTCTTCGCAGACGACCTCCTTCTCACACTGTCCAACCCGACTTGCTCGTTGCCAGCAGTACACACTCTGCTGCAGTCATACGAGCAAATCTCAGGGCTTAAAATCAATCATACGAAATCATGGGCTCTCAACCTCACGATTCCGACGGACGAAATTGCGGCCCTGCAAGCCCTTGTCCCCTACCAATGGGCTACTAGTTCTATCAGATATCTAGGACTTAATCTGACTCCGGATTTGGCCAGCTGGTCCCAAGCTAATTGGCAAGAGTACAAAAATGCAGTTGTAACCGACTTACGCGCATGGAGATCCCTGCCGCTTTCCTGGCTGGGGCGCCTTAATACAGTTAAAATGTCCATCCCCCAAAGATACTTTATTTATTCCAGACCTTGCCAACGCCCATCCCAGAGCACCAAATTCAGAGCCTACAACATGAGTTAGTTGCATTCATATGGGGATTGGAAGCGACCGCGATTCTCCAGTAAAATCTTAATGCTCCCGCGCGATAAGGGTGGGCTCGCCTGCCCTAATCTATTAGAATACTATTGGGCATCCCATCTCCGCTTTATACCAGAGTGGACAGCTTGGGAGAGCGAGAAGGTATGGTTCCATATGGACAGGGCGGTTACCTGTCGCCCTCTCTGGGATCACGCGTGGCTCCCCGTGAAGCACGCTCCCGTAGTGCATATATGGCGACCCCTACTAAGACTGTACTCGAGATTTGGGACAGGCTGGCCGTCCGCAAGGGTCTCACTTCTTTTCCGTCTCCGCACACCCCAATTGCTCGCAATCCGCAATTTCCCCCTGCTCTCCGCCCGCCCCATTTCGCAGAATGGACGGACAAGGGTTGTAAAACGGTGCGAGATCTATTTCAAGGGGGTAACGTCAGAACTTTTGCCCAATGCAAGCAGGAATACCAACTATCAGAGAAGGAGAGATTCCAATATATACAGCTCCGGCACTGGATACAGGCGTCCTCTCTATCACAGGCAGCTACACGGCCTTTCACACCGTTCGAACAGCTGGCCCGCACATTTGATAATTCCAAGGGATTGATATCTCGCATATACCAAGTCCTCCAGCATTCACAACGCCCCACTCCACACCCTTACCAACAACAGTGGCAGTCTCTTCCCGGAGCCGACATTGCACCCTCTCAGTGGACACGTCTTTGGCGCGATATTCCGAAGACTTTTCATAGCATTCCCCAGCAGGAATCCGCATATAAGGTAATTACCCAATGGTACTATACCCCCCTCAGGATACATAAAATGTTCCCCAACTCCTCACCTCTCTGTTGGCGCTGCACTCATACACGGGGAGATTTCATACACATATGGTGGTCGTGCCCTCTCTTGACCATCTACTGGAAAGAAGTCCTCAGCCACATTAAACGGGTGCTAGGCTACCCACTACCTGAAAACCCACTCACGATTGTACTGGGCCTCAGGCCGGTGAACCTATGGGCTATGACCCGCCGTGATTGGCATCTCAGTCTTCATATGCTTGGAGCTGCTAAGCAGACCATCGCCCTTTATTGGAAAAAGGCGGAAACGCCCTCAATAAATGTGTGGTTCGCCCGCCTGTGGCAAACAGTGGTAATGGAACTGCTCACGGCGCGTCTACAATATCGAGACACCCAGTTTACGAAACTATGGAAGCCACTCGTGGGACACCTGGGACGACTAGAGAATACTAGACTGCAGCCACCAAGGCTGCGGGCCTTACGCCTCTTTAATGATGCTGTACACCCCACAGACCCAGACAGATTTTGGAATCCTCCTGACTGATCACCCGCACTGCGCTCCCACCTACCACATATGATTTAGGTCCTGTGATTCTTGACGCCCCGACAGCTGCTGTTGCTACCAACACAGCCCCGCAAGGCGCTAGAGGCATCCAATAGCAGCGCTACCGCTGCGCCCTATGCGATGCGAGTTCCTCCAGGCACACTGTCACACTGCCCCCGTTCCCCCGTCACATCCTCCCCCCTCTTCTATAGTCCCCTCCTCACCCCCCCCTCTCTTTCTATTGGTCTTTTCTTTTTATTGTTTGTACACTGCTTACAGCCTCTTGGCGGCGCATATGCTAAGTTAAGACATGGCTTCTTGAGCATGAGCTCTGATGAGAGCGCACAGCTCTGCACCCTGGCGACTTGGACACTGCCACAGGACTATCATAGCTGTATGATACCTGTGCCAGAAAAGCGCACAAATGATGTTGTTTCTTGCTAGCCCTGTAATTTCCTGTCATGTGCGATACCCTTGAGCCTATCCAACAAAATGTGTTGAGCCAACGATGCTTGATTTAAGCTATGGGCCACAGTGTTCAGGTTGGCCTCTTTTCTATCACTATGTGGCGCTTGCCAATTGTAAAACGGATTAATGCGTTATGATCTTCTCTAAATGCAAATAAAAATGTGTTTAAAATAAAAAACCAAGTGGAATTCCGGGAGTTCCGCGAGCCGGCAGAGTTGCTCCACTCGCCCACCCCTAGTTATTTTACGCATATGGTGCAAACTGCAGGTTATAAAAAAAGTCAGATCAAAAGTCGAAAACTGCAAAGGGTAACACTTGCAATAAGAATAAAATAGTAATGTTTCAATGTGTGTTACATGTGTGTCAAAGTTTCGACAGTGTGGTAAATATTTTTTTTAAATAAACTAATACCAAAAAACAGAATCACTATTCTAAGGGAGGAACCAAGCTGAGACCTACAACACTATGCAATCACTCTTCACATTACAGACACAAGGGAGAGGAGTTGGCCTAACGGCTAGGGCGGTCGACCTCAGTCTTGGCAATGACGCTGAACATCCTGTGATTCTGGGCAAATCACGTAGGGGCATATTATCAAGGGCCATATCTCTGCTTTTTTGGCTTTAAAAGCCAAAAAGTGGAGATAATGTTTGCGCCCTATTTACAAGGCAGTGCTAACATGCATTAGCGCATGTCAGCAGCCTTTTTACCGACGCCTCGCTTTGCATCTCTAATGAGATGCAAAGTGGGCGTTTCCTACTAACACAACACGGGAATCAAGGAGTTTCAGCACTACTCCCTATCAACAAGCTGGCCCAGGACACCAATACTGGCGTTAGAATCCGCGCTAACCGCGGATAACGCCGAAAGCTAACGTCTGCTAAAAAGCAGACTTAGCTATACATATGATGGGAAGTGGATTGTATGGCTGAATTCACATCTCCCTATTAGCAAGGATTACCTTATCGCCCCCGCTGTAGCGCTGGATTTCCAGCGATGTGCGCGGATTTCGCCGCTATCGCCGGATTTAATATCGCCGTCGAGATATGCGTTGTAAATAACGCGATATTTCGGCGATAGCCGGCGTTAAGCTAATCCGCGCTAAGCCAGCTCAGCGATGTATATCGCTATTCTTTGTTGATATGCCCCGAGGTCAGTTAAGTAAGTGCACAAACTTCAATTTACGTAAAAAGCAAGCCCATTTGATGTGCACTCACTTGAATATGACCTAGCCTGGCAGCACCTGATCCCATATTCTCTTCCATATTTCCTGTATTGAAATTATAATATCGATGACATTTACCTGTCATGCGAAAAGATGTTGAAGGTCAGGTGGTGCAGTCAACAAGCCACTGTGCAAATCTATCAAGATGCTTGCCATTCGCCACCATGAACCCCGAGACTGGCGCAGGTTCTTAAAGAAAAGGGATACTTTTGTGGGGCCAGTTGGCAGCCTTTGTGGCCTTTTACACTAAAATCCACAAAAGCAGTGCCACATGGGAGCGAGCAGTGGTAAGTTCACGGGTACAATTTAGGAATGCCATAGATATGGTGGAGTACATTTGTTAAGAGAAGGTTACCTTTCCGTAAAGAACGGCAACTTCTTCTATATCCCTCACTCTCCTGTTCATAGTTAAAAGACAATCCCCTCTCCAAAGCCACCCTAAAAAATAACATATATATGGGCTGCTGCTTTCACTCATTTTTAAATCTTGGAGCTGATATAAATTTCTATCTGTCCTTCGGTAACCTGCACTACTCAGAACGCATTTCTTGCTCTAGGTGAAGCGTTTAGCAGCCCCCTGATCAATGTAAAATCCAAATCAAACGTAGTAGAAAAATAAATGCATCATATGAATGAGTACTGCTACCCTAGTCTGTTCATGGCTCAGACAGAGCCCAGTACTGCTCGGCTGAACACAACGGAGAGCACGTCTACCTGTTGGCCCAGCACGCCAGAACCTCACACATGCACACAGCCCAGAAGCCATTCTTCCTGCTCATCTAACTGGATTCAGCGCTGAGATGCAGAGCTGCACACACTGCGTGCATGCACAGAGATACTACGGACGCTGAGATAGCAGAAAATGTTTGTGTGTGGTATGAGTAGAGAAGCGCATTTTTGGGGGTTCATTCTAGATAAATCCCACTCATCAACTTCTCCAGCATCATACTGCTGCCGCTTAGGCACCCTCTCTCCCCTTCATGACATCTGAGCTGCTCAGTCACAACAACAAAGGAAATGCAGGCAGAAATCACAGGCACCCACCTTCTCGGAGCTACAGAGTGGCATCTGGGGTACGAGCCCCCTTTGTCTCCTTACAGAACTTTCCTGCACTCCCCAGGTTCGGGGGGCTACAACGGCACAGGCGCTCCTTTCACTGGGGACGGAGTTCACTTCATTCCCGCCCATGCTCCGTTAATCGCAATGTTCCGGCGTCCCTGTTGCTGGATGGCTGTCACCGGAGCTCCCCATTCGGTGCAGGGGGCTCTGGCCCCCTCTCCTTGGATTTGTAAACTGTGCAAGCTCAGAAAGGCCTCTGCACGTGATCTGCCAGCCTCTGGTGGGTACGCAGGCCCTCTGGACCCTTGTCTCTCTGTGCAGGACACACTTGGCTCAGCTGCACACACAACCAAACTGCAGTAAAAAAAATCCTAGTTCTCCTCCCAGTGCAGGCAGGACTCTCCACCCACTCTGCATTTGTTTAACAGTACGAGGAGGGATGCTGACCTCTCATTCCTTCCTGGGCAGCCAGCAATGCGGGCAGGGGGTCTACCAGTAATGAATGACATGAACTTTGAAGTAATCAGACATGCAAAGGTGAGAATTAGTGTCTATTATGTGATCAGCAGCAGAATATCGCCAGTTGGCCTCTCCCACAGGCACGTCGTTGTCTAGCCATTCACAAAAAAGTGTTGATGGGCTTTTGTCTTTGGGGGGATTGTATTGTGACATCACACGGTGCTCCTTTAGCGGTTCAGCTGAGGATTTGTGAGCCGACAGGCACATCTAAATTATTCCAGCTGTGCATCCTTTGGTTTCTGCGCCTATTTCTAAAGCAGTAGGAGCATGTCCACGCTTACCGCTGACAGCCACAGCTCAATTTTTTGTCTATGCAATTTTCTCTACAGAAGACATTTAGAAGCGAGTGTGTCAAATTGCTTACGGGCGCGAGTGTCAGAGGACCACCATTTCAAGCATGGAGGGAGGCATGAGCACACTAACCCTTGTTTAAATTAAATTTAACGCTGCGTTTAAAGTTTCTCTTCACTTGCACTGTGTACTAAGAGGAATCAAGTGGCATGGCAAGAGGAAGCAACTCTTTGCTTTGAGCCGGTCTCTCTCACAGCATCTCTGGTGCGCGCTGATTGGCACAGCTTTTTAAACAGAAAGGTGTTACACTGTCTATCGGTTACACTCACCGGTTTTTCACGGAGAAGGTTTAAAATAGTGGTGGGTGCTGGTAAACTCTGCTACAGTGAGTTTTTGCCAAATTCCGTCTTCAAGTGGTGTGACAAAAACTAACCTTGGGCGGAAAAATCCGCTCCGCTCGCAGAGTTTGCAGATTTTTTGGCAACTCCGCGTACAACGCGGAGTTACCAAAAACTCCGCCCTCCGCAATGGAGCAGAGGTTTTTTTTTGTTTGCGCGTTCAAAATGCGTTTTCCCGCACTCTGGAGCGACTTACTGGGATGCCTGCGTTCGCCGAAGAGATTTCCTATCCTTTCACGTGCGCCATGAGATTTGGTAGCCGGCCGCACGGTCCTGTGAGAGTGTGCGATCGCGAACACGTCATTCGGACACGCCATCGGACTTCCGACGGAAGTTCCGTGAAGATCGTTATGCCGAACATGCAGAATTTGCAAGCTGGAGAAGAATATCTCTCGAGCAGCATAAAACTTTCTCGAAATGATGATTTGGATGAAAAAATCCACCCACTCTGCATTTGACATTTGGCTGTACTTTTTGTGCAAGGAGTCCTTTTTCTTTTTTTACTTTTTTTTTAAGAGGAAGGAAGTGCCCCAGAGTCTCCAACTTCCTGTTCCTGTCCAGCAGGCTCCTCCCAGTGCTTTGTCCATGTCCTGTTCACTTTTCATTTGGATTTGGAGCTGGAAGGATCACTCTTTGTGTCTGCTGCATCATATATCATATTAGATTTGAGGACTTTTGGATTTGAGATTTTACAAGTAAGTTGGAAAATTGGTGTTGTTTGTTTGATTGGGGCATTGCACCTACATTTTGTTGTACTTTACATCGTTTTTAAAAAATGTATTGTTGTGGGTGGCCTGTAGTTTCAGTAGGGGCCTAGTTGTTTTTCTTTGTATGCAATTTTTCTACTAATTTTCTTTTATAAAGGAAACATGTTGCAAAGTTCACTACATTTTCTCCAACATTTGCAATCAATTTGCAACATTTATTTAATTCACTAGCCCAGTAGTCTGCCAATAGGCCTTTCAGCCAGTAGGCCCAGAGCTACTCATGTGTGCATGAAATAACTGTATCTGTGGTGTGTGTTGAATTTAACATCATTTAGGGCATGGATGGCATTGAATTGAATTGCAAAATGTGTTTTTTTGGGGTATTTTACTTTTTTTGTGTGTGTTAAATATATGCCTTTGTTGGATGTGTGTGGTGGTGTGGTTGTTGTGTAACTTGCAAACCTTTTTTAGCCCTGTGGATTTTCGTTTTTGCATTGTTGCATTAAAGCTGTTATGTTTAGCATGCCTCCTTTGTCTGGCCATATAGGCTTGCTTGAGTTCATTGTTTTACAGGCCTCCTGCTTGTTGTTGTGTGAGTGACCATGTGGCTGGTGGCCATTTTGTGGTGGTAGTTAGTGTGCTGCTTTTGCCATAGGCCTGCATGTCTTTCCTTTGTTCCTCTTGGCTTACTGCTTCTTGTTGTTGTGGCCTGGCCATGTGGCTGGCGGGCATTTTGTGAAGCCAGCCAGTGTGCTTTTGCCATAGGCCTGCATTGTCTGTCTTCCCTTTCTTGTTGTTGTGGTGGCCTTGCCATGTGGCTGGCGGCCATTTTGTGAAGCCAGCCAGTGTGCTTTTGCCATAGGCCTGCATTGTCTGTCTTCCCTTTCTTGTTGTTGTTGTGGCCTGGCCATGTGGCTGGCGGCCATTTTGTGAAGCCAGCCAGTGTGCTTTTGCCATAGGCCTGCATTGCCTGTCTTCCGTTTCTTGTTGTTGTGGTGGCCTGGCCATGTGGCTGGCGGCCATTTTGTGAAGCCAGCCAGTGTGTTTTTGCCATAGGCCTGCAAGCTTTCTTTGTGGTGGCAATGCCTTGCCCTAGTTGTTGTTTTGCATGCAATTTTTTTCTTTTTACCCAGCAAAAAAATGCTGGACAGTTCACTACATTTTCTAATACATTTGCAATATTATTTATTTGAATTGATTCACTTCACTATGTGGCCTAGTCTGCCAATAGGCCTTTTTCAGCCAGTAGGCCCAGAGCTATTCATGGGTGCATGAAACAACTGTTTCTGTGGTGTCTGTTGAATTTAAACATCATTTAGGGCATGGATGGCATTGGATTGAATTGCAAAATGTGTTTTTTGGGGGTATTTCACTTTTTTCGTGTGTGTTAAATAAATGCCTTTGTTGGATGTGTGTGGTGGTGTGGTTGTTGTGTAACTTGCAAACCTTTTTTTAGCCCTGTGGAGTTTCGTTTTTGCATTGTTGCATTAAAGCTGTGTTGTTTAGCATGCCTCCTTTGTCTGGCCATACAGGCCTGCTTGAGTTCATTGTTTTACAGGCCTCCTGCTTGATGTTGTGTGAGTAACCATGTGGCTGGTGGCCATTTTGTGGTGGTAGTTAGTGTGCTGCTTTTGCCATAGGCCTGCATGTCTTTCCTTTGTTCCTCTTGGCTTACTGCTTCCATCCCCATTGCCAGCTGCAGCTTCCTGAATGATGCTGCATCCCACGTGATGCACAATCACATTCACAATGCCAAAAAGGTTCCATTACATTTGTATTTTTGTTCTTCTTCTTTCCTATCCTTCCTGAGTGTACACAGTACACCATGAAAGCCCTTGTTGTCAAAGTCTCACAAATGGCTACATTGTTGTTATGTTTTTTTAATAACTGAGTTAATACAATTTAATAATCTTAATAATAATAACACTAACCAGTGTGACCACACACTAAGTTATATATTATATTTGTTTGTTTGTACTAGTAGTAAATTGAACCACAACAATAAATGCCACGTTTCACTGATGTTCTTCTTGCTTCTTAGCATTTAGGTGCACAAAAGAGGAGGAGGCGTCATCACCCATTGTACTGCCAGACAGAAGTCCTGCTGCGCACGACGTCACGTGACGTGTGACCACAGACATCTCTTCAACTTGTGCCACTGCGTGCTGCTGACATCTGAAGAAGATGGCCCCAAAAGAAAGGCACCAGGTCCTCCAGTAACATGAAAGTTGCCAGTGAGAAGAAGAAGGAAGTGTCACTTACCACTTCTGGTGTGTCGGCCAAGATCTTTTTTGGGAAACCAAAAATTGCGCCTGTAGCAGCGGGGGATCAAGCTGGGAGCAGCACCCCCGCATCAGTGGACCCACCCCACCAACCTAGGCCCAAGCCCATGTCTGTCGCAGAGGCAGCCAGTTTCATCATGACAACGCCAACGAGCAGCGATGTTGAAATTGACTTATCGTTATCGCAAAGTAGTACCCAATCAACGCAGGAAACTCAGATAAGTGGACAACAACAGCCACCACCACTGCCCACAATAGTAGTTGTTCCTCCCGAAGTAGGGGCAGTTCAGGAAATCGAGCTTCCTGCAGAGGAAGAAGAGCAAGCCACTCTTTCAGAAGATCCATTGTCTTCCAGATCCCCAGCAAGGAAAAGGAGGGATAGTCCATCGAGTTCTTCTGCAAGCCCCCCTTCTGATGATCTATATGCCACTTGGAGGCAACCACCTCAGTCTGAGAGTGAGAGACGCTACGAGACAAGGCTAGGGAAAAGGAAGGTTCCAGAAAGCCTTAGAGTTATGGAGGTAGATGTAGAAGAGGAGGATGATGATTACAAGCCAGTCATCAGGGACATCAGTCCCGCCCTAGTGGAGAGTGAGACCGACATTACCCCATCCCAAACTGCTGTGAGGGATGTGGCACGGATACCACCAACACAGGTAACACCAACACCACCTCCACCAGCTTCCATATTTGCATTTGCTAAGGCCCGGCAGCGACCTACATCCAGCACAACCACCTCAGTAGAAGTAGGTAGTGGTAGTGCACAGAGTCAAATTCCACGCCAACCCTCCAGTTCATCCGGCATTGCAAGTGGCACCTCCAGAAGCTCCAGAAAGTTCACCTCCCCAGTTTGGGACTTCTTTTCGGTTAGCTGTAAGGAGAACGTTGCTATATGCTCCATTTGTAAATAAGGTGTTAGTTGGGGTAAGCTTGGTACAAACTATGGTACCTGAGGCCAAACAACCCATCTGAAAACACACTGCTTGATCCAGTGGGAGGAACACCTTAAAGGCCAAAAAAGTAAAACTGCGCCCATTGCTGTTGGTGGTGATGAAGAAGTAGAAGATACGATCGCGGTGGAAGGTGAACAAGAGGGAGACATTTTCTCTGGAACACAAAGTAGCTCTTTCCCAGCAGTGCAGTGGGACCGCCCACATCCTCATCAGCCTCAGCAACATCTCAGTGGCACAAGAGTAAGAGTCAGGCTGAGAGTGAGACACCAAGGCAACAGAGTACCGCAACGAAAAAAAGTGCGGCGTTGATCCTAACAACATCTGGCGTCAAGAAGTCACCTGCATCAGTGGCACCAGAAAGGAAAAAAATCCAGCCTACCATTTTCAGCATGCTTAGGTCGGAGGGGCAGTACGAACGCAACCACCCAACGGCACGTTTGTACAATGCAAAGCTGGCTAAAACGTTAGCGCTGGACCTTCTCCCTTTTTCTTTTGTGGAAGGGGTGGGTTTTCTTGAATTTGTGACAGCCATCTGCCCAAAATGGAAGGTTCCCAGCCGGTTCTATTTAGACAGAGTTGCTGTTCCAGCACTACATCACGGCGTGCTGGAATTGCTTGGACAAGCTTTGCGGCAGAGTGCTGTTCACAGTATCCACATGACAACAGACATGTGGACCAGTTGCCAAGCCACTGATTACATGTGCATCACTGCACACTGGATCTCTTTTGTGGGGGTTAGAGAAAAGATATCTGCAGGTGTTGACACTGCTGAGATTTTTAATGCCACTCGGAAACATGCAACTGTAGCCATGTTCGCCATGGAGAAATCTCATACTGCTGCAAACATTTTGGAAGAGTTTAACAGCAAGGTCTTTGAATGGCTGCACCCAAGAGGGCTTAACATTGGTTTTGTTGCCACAGACAATGGCAGTATTATAGTTAAGGCCATGGGCAATGGTGGCTATTTCAGGGCCCTGTGTTTGGCACACTGCATTAACATCATTGTTCAAGACTTTCTGAAAAATGAATACAGAGTCAGCAACTTACTGACCACGTGCAGAAGAATATGCACACATTTCAGCCATTCTTTTAAAGCCCGGAAACAGCTGAGGATCATTCAACGTGAGTATAGAGTGCCAGTTAAAGCACTCATCCAGGAGGTGCCAACACGTTGGAACTCAACTTATTACATGCTTGATCGTCTGTTTGAGCAGTACAGACCAATCAATGAATATGTCAAGCAAAGACTAGGGGATGCTAGTGTGAAAGGCATGACTGTTGAGATGGACCAATGGGGCCTAGTTAAATGCCTGACAGAGATGCGACTTCCTTTCGAGCTCTTCACACGTGAAGTCAGCAAGGAGGACTGTACATGGGCCGAGCTATCCCATTGTTGCACATGCTAAGGGAACAGCTGAAGGGGGTGTCTGCAATGTACGCAGGTGTGGAGGAAAAAAAGAGGCATATGAGTTGGTGGAGAGCTTATCCCTTCGCTAAGTTGAAAATACAAGGGTGCAAACTGAGATTGTGTCATCCAATTATTACATTTCTGCCACAATTCTAGGTCCACGGTACAAAGCAGTACTGAACACTAACACATTAATTCCTTTTTCACAAGTGGATGTTGCCAAGTACAAAACTTGGATAGCTGCGGTAGCCAGTTGCTTTGAAAAAGACCGTCTGGAAATTAGAGGCACGCTACTCCAGCCCACAACAAGTACTGCAGGGCAGCCGGAGTCAAGTTCAACTTCAGAGCCTAAGGGCAGTGCGGTTGGCTCACAGCAGTCAAAACCACCAACATCAACAACAGCAAGAACAGGATCATCAGCCCCAGTAAAATCGGCACAGGAATGGTTTCTACAGCAAGGGCTTGTTAGGTCCAGTGCTGATGCAAATGCAAAGGCAAAAGAGGCCGCGCAAAGCTGAGCACCCCTGAGC
This sequence comes from Calotriton arnoldi, assembly GCA_963921515.1. Taxonomy (NCBI): domain Eukaryota; kingdom Metazoa; phylum Chordata; class Amphibia; order Caudata; family Salamandridae; genus Calotriton; species Calotriton arnoldi. The sequence goes on from CAWUFW010009190.1 coordinate 121,412, forward strand.
ATTGAGCGAATGGTCCAGGCCTATCTGGATGACCCAACAGAGGTCTACATTGATCAAAACCCATTGCTGTATTGGTATGGGAAAAGTCGCCATTGGCCAGTGCTCAGCAGACTGGCGACAAACTATCTGGCTTGCCCTCTCGCAAGTGTCTCTTCTGAGCATGTTTTCAGTGCTGCTGGTGCCATTGTAACAGTGAAAAGGACCAGTCTCTCGCCCCAAAACGTGGAGAGGTTAACCATGATCAAAATGAATCAGCAATTTATACCACCGGATTACACCATACCTGAAGCACAGCAGGAAGAGGAGGACAGTGACTTAGGTGAGGGAAGTAGTGTGGTAGATGACCTACTTCTGGGTGAACCACCAGAGTTTGAGGACGAGCTCTACTTCCCTGACAACTAGGCTTTCAACTTGTTACTTTCTTTCTTCCTTATTTACTTTTATTTTTTCTGTGTGTCTCTGTCTTTCTGGTTTGAATCACAACAAATCCATCACCACGTCTTTTCTTTTTATTGCCGTATTGGAGTTGCAACTGTGTGCATTTATTAAAGAAGTCCACTCCTCCGAGTCCTGTTCCATCCATCCTGACTCGCCCTAAATCCATTTCCCTCAAGCCAGACATTGGATGGAGAATAGTACAAGAAATGTGTGCCTGCCTCGTCGAGTCCCTCCAAAAGAACATGACTATAGCTATCCTCCTTTCCGAGCCGAGAGGGACTGCCCCAAGATGAGAACAGGTAATTATGGCATGCATTGGACGATGACTCTGAGGGATTGGTGTTTGTGTTGTTGTTGTGCATGAAGTGTACTAGTATTTAATCTACACACTCAAAGCAATGTTTCCCTTCTTGTTGTTTAATAACAAAATTGTACTTCTACTGCAGGGCGATCCATTCCATTTTTGAATATGGAATCTGGACTCACTCGGTACACTACAGACTGAGTTGGACACCATGATCATGATGACCACATACTATACTCTTCGCAGTCAGTCAGTAGGATCGGAGATGATTTATGGAATAACTTGGGGCGTTTCATGAAGTGGCATAAAAGGTAAACAAGTCAACAACAACCACAGCAGACCTACATGTCTGTGTAGTGGTGGAGTCGAGTGTAGTGGTATGACTGACAGCAGTGCATTGATTTAGTTACTTAATTTGGAAAATGCTATGTTGCTGTATATGTGTGCTCTGTCTGGCTCAGTCAAAATCTAAGCTAAGTGGAGGTTGGGTGGGTGCCGTGGGCCTGCTCTGTCCTGTTGTTGTTGTAACCTGGTTAATGCTGGAAATAGAGTAGACATGATTTAGCCATGCCGCCTCTGAAAGTGTTCTTGTTGCACTCATCCGTAATTTATGCATTTTTTTTCTCCTTGATTTTTCAATATCCCTTTTGTTTTTCCATCTACACTTACAGGCCGGCCTTTACCCTGTGCTATATTGGGGAAAAACAACTCACACTTACCTTACCAATCCGCATCCGCCAGGCAGGCAGTGGCACCCAAGATTGACGGACGGAGCGTCCATGGAAGGGAGGACCAAGAGAAATACTGAGATGCAACTTCCCAATTTGACCAGGATTATAATAACATACAGTAACTTAGTATCATTCATCATCTTTTAATTAATCTGATTCAGTTTTTCTCTTCAATCATTACGACTGTGTGTCGTTGTTTATTATGTTTGCTCTTAGTCTTTGCTTATATCCCTACAGCTATTTATTAATTTTCTTTGCTAGCTTTAAAAGGAAGCCCGGTACAACAGAACATAAATACAATGTATGTAATTTGGGTCTTTCTGAGGGCAGACCGGCAAGGCAATTGCATAATAATAATAATTAATTATATACTGCTGCCCTGTACTGTCTACTAGTCTAATTAGTACTACTTATCATTAACCACATCATGCATGCATTTCCTTTTTCTCCCTTAACAGATTTATGAATATGATGGTCGTCTGCCAAGATTGTGTGTTGTCCATGTGTAGTGTTTGTCTTTGTCAAACCTTTCCCTCAAATACCCCTTCCCAACCATTCATCAAACCCTAACCCTCTTCCCCCGGGCTGTGTGGTGTGACTAAATTAAATTTACACCAATAATTGATCACACACTTGCTGGGGCGGATGTGGTGAAAGCAAGTAAGCAACACTAATTCAAGGCAGGGCGAGGATCTTCTTCTGCTCTAAGTATATATATATATCGTCGGCCACACTGGCAACAGATTAGATTGCCCAGTGCCCAGTTGCCCACCCATGCTCAGTAGTATTTGCTATTCTCTTTTTTTTCCAGAGGATCATAATTATATTAACCCATTATTAATTATTAATTGCCGTCCTGGATTTATCATCCTTCCAGCACTAAAGGTTACGCTTGTCCACTTCATAGGTCGAGTCCACTACTTCAGTTTGTTTTAACTTTTACTAAGCTATCCCTACCACCATTATGTTTTATTTTACTTTAGCATTGCTTAATATCAATATCATTCATCATCACTTTCTTCTTGTTTGGCAGTCTTCTTCTTGGGTACTTACTACTTACTGTACTTCTACTACTCGTTCCCTAGTCTCCCTCAGGTGACTGACTTGTCTCATTTTCTTTTTTTGCAAATGCAACTGTCTCCTACTGCTACCACCACCCACCATGGCACCTTAGGAAACCAAACCATCACCAGGCAGCCATTGCTTCGCCTAAACATCAATCACAGGTAAGAGAAGAAGTGTGGGGGAGTCAATAATGTATATACTATAGAAATTAATTAATTCACACACCCACATCCTTCCGAGTACATACTACAAAGGGGTTTTAGTTGCAGAATGCATAGACTAGGAGGAGAGGCTGACAGTAGTAAGACAAGTGAGGGTACTGCATCTATCTGTCGGTGTGTTACACTACTGGCAGATTTCAAAAACTGACTGCGGCCCTGCAGCAAAAAGAGTAAACAAAAACAAACAAGGTGACGTAAAAGAGTAACCCACCCCCAGAAAAGATTTGCATCTTATGTATTGGAAAACTATAAATTTATTACCCTAACAAATATAAACTAGAAGAAAAACCCACAACACCTGACCCACCCCTCTCCCTAACCCCAACCAATGTCCAGTAAATTAAATAAATGTCCATGTCCAAGTTCAAGAAAAAGTAAACCCCAAGGTTCCCCAACTAGTCCCAACATCCCACCCACCAAGAAAAAGATTACAAAAGGGGCAAGAGTCAAAGACTGAGGTCGGTGATGATGATGACGTCTAGTGGCGGAGGTGCCAGCTAGTTCTCAGGACCTCCTCCAGCTTGGCCTCCAGGCGCGCCACCCTGAGGAGCACGCGGCGCCGAAAGTTCCTGCAGGAACAACAGGGGTGGGCAGCAGTAGATGTTGGTGATGGGTGGCGGGCGGCTGCCAGAACTCGGCGCCGTACCACCGGAGGCACGGGGGGGCTGGCTGGTCCCCGTGGCATTGGAGGAAGAAGCTGCAGCTGCCGCCTCCTCCTCCTCCGCCAGGACAACCAGCCGGCGATATTCATCCCGGATGGCCTCCAGCTTCCTTTGCAGGGCCCTGGCCGCCAACTCCTGCGTAGTGGTTTGGGAAGGAGTAGCTATATCAAGAAAGGAAAAAAAGAGAATTGTAACCAATACTCTTAGCAAAACAGTAACACAAAATTAAATTACACACATAAAAATTATAGTGGCACAGTAGTAGCAGTAGCACTAGCAGCTGTCGTATCCTCCTCTCCTCCTCACTTCCCTTCCTCTGCCCCTAAGATTTGGATGTGATGATTATACTTTCAGGCACTAAGTATGGAGTAGAGTAGAAGTATTCTTTTTCTCTCTCTTGTTTAGCACAATTAATCTTGTAGGCATGCCAGCTCAGTCAGCTTGTGCCCTGGCCTAGACAGACATACTCGTGTTACAGACTCATGTACTTTACTACTGTCTGCATGTGGGGCAGCTGTACTACACAATTATATGTTTCCATTGCGGCCATACTCTGTTAAATCAATGGCAAATGCTCAGACAATTTCACTTTCACCCTGACTACACTACTGCAATAAGGCACATGATGATGATTAATGATCACATGCTTATGGATGATGAGAAGTGCCGGGTCTGGTGGCTCAGTGGACTAATGCCTCCACTGCAGGGGCCTGTGTTTGACCTCATAGTCACAGGTTCAAATCCTGGCGGGTCCACTCAGCCTTTCATCCATCTGAGGTCGATAAAATGAGTACCATTGAGTTAGGTAACAAGAAACATCTGTTATTCAGCGCCAAGATACCTCTGGGTGAACGTGCGCTTTACAAATACACATGTTATGTTATGTTATGTTAGAAACGGCAGCACGTCATCATGTCACTCACGTGATGATGATGATGATGATGATGATGATGATATACTGAGTGATTTGTAAGTACTAGTTACCATGCAGCCGATAGGCCACCCATGGCTGACACAGGGAGGGGACTGGAGCGGAAGTGGGCCTCTGAGTCGGAGGGAGGCGATTATGGGTTGGGTAAATAATAGTCATGCACAATATATATGTTGTGCTTGCAAACTACTGCGAGTCAAGGGAGTATTCCACTCTGAAATACAAGTACAACCTCAAGCCTTTGAATCAAAAACCTTGCAAAAAAACAGTCCTTGTTCTTCCCAGGGCTTGTTTTTTCATTTACATTCAGTGCATTGCTCTTCTAGCATTATTATTATTTTATTCTCATCTTCTTCACCCTTGGCTTTGGTACTCTGGCACAGTTTAATTTTCTTTTACATTCTCTTCATCCAGTCTGACTCTGTTTTCACCTACTATATGATACCATCCAGGCATCCATCCATCCAAACATGGCTATCATAAACCGGCTTTCACCAACAACAACATACATTTAGATATAACCAACCACCACCCATGCCATGCGTCCTTGCTTGCCTTAGAGTTTGACCCCTCAAACCCCCTCAGAGGATTCCTTTCACCCATTCAGTTTCACCCACCCAGACAGGCATCCTTTCTGCTTTCTCTTTAAACTTTCACCCATCCTTCAACTACCCATGCATCCTATTCCTATCATCTTCATCCGCCACCTAGGCATCCCGGGGCCCCTTCCTTCACCCACGCATCCTTCTCTGCCAGTCATACATGTCGTCTGACTGTTTGTCTTCGTCATAAAACTGTCTTTGCTGAGTTGAAGATAGAATATGCCATTAGTTACTCAACCCCCGCCGCTAATGCTAATGTTTAAGTAAAGGCCAGGGTGTCTTCTTCAACTGTTCAGTGTTCACAACAACTTAGCCTCAGCAGAAGTACAGTGTACTAGTACTGAGTGTACTGTACACCCTTGCAGCAAGTGTATTCATCGTTCTCAATAAGTAAGGAATATGACTTACCACCGCCCGCCACTGCTGCTGGCTCACCTCCTGTGGCTGCCGCATCCGCTCCCTCCGGAGTGGCATGGTGGCCCTCACCGCTGGCCCCGGCACTGGTGGTCGGTACGCCTGGAAAAAAAAATTCCCATTTATTTAGATGCCATATATGCCTCCCCTATTTATTTTTTTCATTAGCAAGATTGAAAATACATCATTATTAATACATATACACCACACACATCACTATCTACAATTCGGATACTAGAGTACAGTAGACGGTATGTCCTATCAAAAATAACTAAATAATATCCGGTTGGGCATTTTGTTGGTGGCAATTTTTGAAAAGCCTCTCAAGAAGAGGGCAACCCATAGAACTGGACTCAGTGACTACAGCTATTGGTGTATCTCATTTTTTGAAAAGAAGAAAGAGTGGCCAACTGGGCGGATATGAGGTCTCTCTTAGTTGGAAAATAATGGTGCCGTCCTCCTACTCCTCATACTTCCTTCCAGCCATGGTGGACGGTAACAGTTGTTCAGTGTTCACCATCAATTGCTGCTACTAAAAAAAGTACTAGGCCAGGATTAGAAAAAGTAAAATACACCACTTTGGGGGGTCCTACTCCTGTCCAACAAGAGTGACCACCATTACTGATTGAGCATGTTGATGAGACAGTAAAAGAAACTAAAGCCTTCTCATCTCACAATTCACAAACCTGCGGATATACCTTACTTGTCTTGGGCATGCAATCTGCAGTCTGCACAGCACATTAGTGCTACTAGTAGTAGTAAGGAGATCCTTACTAGTACTAGTAGTAGCCTAGGACCAATGGGTTCTCTGAGTCTCACAGTACCACTTCTAGGCAATCCACATACGGGGAGAGAGAAAGCTCAGTGAAACCCAGAAGAAAGCAAGCTACAGACAGACTGTCTAATACAGAGTCAGAGCAGAGGTTAGTCAGATGCAGTTTGATTTGATGCAAAAATAAAAACAGACACTAGAAGAAACAATGTTAGTAGTACTCAGTAGTCGGTAATGGAGCAAAAACAAGAATTTAGAAACAGATAGATTGAAGAGGATTTTTGAAAAATTTAAATTAGGAAATGGAAATAATAGAGCGGTAAACGTTAGGGAAATATTAATATATTACAACACCAGGAGGACTTACTCCGGCCAGCAGCAGAGCCATCTGCGCCTGAGGCCGCTTCCTGCTGCTCCTGGTAGCCTCTACAGCTCCCGCACCCGCCGCACTGCCAGCTGCCCCAGTCTTCTTCTTGCCCCTGGATGCTGATCATGTAAAGAGACAAAAAATTATTTGTGTTAAATAAATAAATATAATTGCTTTAAAAATATTTTTAGACAGGAAACGGCAATTGCAATAACATTGACCTATGCTAAATCAATCAGATCGACTTATTCGACTAGTAGTAGTCGACTAGTATGTATCGCAGTCGAGTACCATCCCATCATTATTAGTCCACAGTTCAGTACCGATTCCTGAATCCTAAACATACCTAGCCCACCTATTCCTGACTTTGGAATGAATTGCAAAAAAATTATATTTGCTTCTAAGTTCAGATCTCATTCCCAATCATCTCTCAGTCTCAACTCCAACAACCCCCTTTGACAGGCCAATTACTAAGTCTGCATTTATTCTTCTTAATGCATAGATGGACGCATGCATATTGCATACACCAAATTGGTTGGTTGCTATTCACTCACTATAAGAACTACAAAAGGTTCTACTAGGACTGAAGTCATGTGAGAGGACGCATCACGAATCACGACGCAGGCCGCTAAATTACCAAATAATACTAACTAACTACTACCACTATCTTAGTGACAGGAGACAGGACAGCCTGACAGGACAAAGGAAAGGACTGGAGTCTTTCCTATGTGGATTACCTACCTAACTTAAATTCTCTAACCTCTCTTACATAACCAGCCCAAGTGATTGCAAAGTTGCAAATAAGTACGATTAGTTAGTAGCGCCGAGCACCTGTCTGGAAGTAGCAATCAAATAATATAAGATTTTTAAACATAGGTTACCTGCATGTAAGCACCAGCAGCATGGTAGCTATTTGCGAAAAAAATTATATTCACAATAATAACATAGAACAGAAGAACACAAAATAGTAATATAAATAGCTACTCACCAAGCCCCGGGACCTCATCACCTAGCAGGTCCAGCAAGTCATGCTCCCGGTCCAGGATATCGGACCACTGCTGCGTCAATTGGTTATGGGTGCGCCGGACCCCAGAGCAGCAAAACACTGCCGAGTGCACCCTTGCCCACTGCCGGTGACGCTCCCGGAGCCCGTACCCGGACTCAGGCCTGCCGCCTGCTGCCAGGGTTAAGGGGAGGTGGCTCTGGATAAAAAAAATAGTGCGGCCACCTCCGCCTCACTAAATAAGCCCCGTGCCTGCACCCCTTGTGGGTGCCACCTTCCGCAAGGAAGGGGGTCGCGGCTCTCACTCCGAGCCCTCCTCTTAGTCTTCCTCTGGCCCTTTGCCATGGTTCTGGGTAGGGGGGGCGGAAAAGAAGAGGTAGGAACTAAGAAAGTAAGTAAAAGAAATGAAAAAAGCAAGTAATAGAAAAAGAGTGAAAAACGCAGTAAAAAACACACAAAAAGTAGGGAAAAAAGCAAAATATACAATCAGGAATAGAGAGGGATAGATAATTAATAAAAAAGATTAAAAAAAAGTTTCTAGAAACAAATAATTGCAAAGATATAAGGAGGATAGAAAAACAGGCCCAGAACCATAGCAAAAAGTGAAAAACAAGATGGCCGCGCCCATTGGCGACCGCGTGGTGAAGTTTGCGCAATATTTCCTCTCGAGCACGCTAAAAGCGTCCCCGAACACGCAATACGCGTTCCCGAGCAGGAAAAATGCATCGCGAATGGGTGGAACAAGCAACTCCGCGCGCATGCGGAAGTTCGCGTAGCTCGTTTTTTTTCGGCTTCGCGGAATTCCGCGTAGTGCGACTACGCGAACTCCGCCCAGGGTTAACAAAAACTCTGTGAGCTCTGCCGGCAGAGCGAGTTTACCTCCTACCCCTAAATCTTAGTTAATTGACTAATAGAATTGAAATGGCGTTTTTCCTAGTTTGGTTTGCCAAATCATGGGGGCAACTCATACGTGGTGCACTCTTACAATTTTATGTATTATGAGCTCAGCGCCTAAATTTCTTACATAAAATAGCTCAAACAAGTCTGCCGCTATCCACTCCTAGACAAGGTGGCAATCACTAGTACCAAACCTAATAACGTGGGAAACACCGGCCCCTCTTGATCACACATAAGTTACGCCCAGTTTCCTGGGTCCAAGTTTTTCCCCAAAGTCTGAATTACACCCTGTGTCACACTCAGGTGTCAAGCGTGGACTCTGTGTCTACACCTCTCACACGACTCAGATTCTAACAGTGTTAAGAAACCTGTTTAGCACTGAGAAAGCCTTTTCAACTAAAACACTATGGGTATATTCACAAGAACGTGTGCTAAACATCCCCAAAAAATGTTAACACAACTTTACACATCGCAGCCTATCGCGGGAAAATAACCCCTTGTTAACCTGGAATTCACAACACGGCGGTACCATGCGATAGTCTGCCGAAAACACGGCCAATGTCTGCGATACAACCACCTCGATGGAGATAAAAACACAAACCACAACACAAAAAAATGTGCGATGAGCCCATTCGCGATGAGGAAAGCAGCGATAAGCACCTCCAGGCCCGCGACACACACACGGCAGGCGGGAATAAGCACAACAAAAGCAGGAAAAAGAAAGACAAACCAAACAGAAAACAACAGCCAAGCACAATGGAGGCAACCGGAGCCAGTATAAAACCCCACAAGCCCCATTGGCAACAAAGCATTGTACATGGCAGGCCATCATGGACAAGGTCAATGCAGCCGGAGAGCGGAAGAGGACAATGGAAGAAAACCAGAACAGCCGGAATGATGCGAAACGCACAAACAAGCAGAAATACGCCAACAACAAGAAGGCAGCAATGCACACCGGAGGTGGGAGTCCAGCGTCACACCAGGAGCTGGATGACATGGAGGAAATGGTGTCCACCACATCAGTCTGGAGATGGTGGCAGGACTCGGGGACCGGAAACTGCCCAAAACAACAGACACCACAGCAACAGGGAGAGGAACGACCAGGGACTGGGGGGACGGGGGGAGATGGGCACAATGGCACACATGCACAATTAAGCACAGCACAACTGCAGACAAACCATGCCCAAGAGTAACAACACCAAACAAGAGCACAAGTCACACAACCCGGCAATATCACACCACTGAACAAGCACAGAAGTGAAAACCACACTGCCTGAAAGGGAGACGGGTGAGCCAAATCAGAGCTGAAGGGACATCTCACACACAATGCAGCACACACACATAGGAAGCAGAGCACCCCAACATTGAACACAATGTGGTACGAACAGCAACATTTGCACAACCCAACACAGGACACAAGTGCACCCGCTTGTGGCCGGTAAACGGCCATACGCATCTGGCAAAGCACGAAACAGGGACATGATAATGCACAAGTACCAACACACAGCCCTGATGGGGTAGCAATGCACGTATGGCAGGGATCCCGAGAGTCCGTGACACACACATTGGCATACAAATCAAGACACAACACAGTTGGAGACAAGTGAAAGTGCGGAAACTTTATCAACAAGTGCGTGTCAGTACGGCCAAGAGAAGTGCCACGATATGCAGACCAATGCAGCAGCATGTCTGAATGAGGAACGTAGGAAAGCGCCCATGTCCACCCCGGGGGAGTTCATCACCAACACAAGTCAGTGCCAACCCGCGTTGGTTGTCCGCGCATGGATCAGGAGTCCAGACCAATGCAGCCATCTCCACTGTCCTCTTGGGACATGTGACCAGATTCCCAACATGCAACCAGGCGTCGGGACATGTGCAATGGGTCACATCCAGTTGTGGCTGCAGGTACCTTGTCACTCGTCCATGAACGCCAGTGCAGCAGCGTAGGCCAACATCTCTAATGAGAGATCGTTGTCCACCACATCTGACATGTCGTCGACGTAATCCATCAGCTGACCCAGACAGATGTGCTGACTCCAACCCCTGGCCCCAATGTGCACCAAAGCCCAATCGGGTAGCGGCTCAATGTGCTCACTGCACACGATGACTCGTGCAATCTCCCAGGTCCAGTTGCCAGCATGCATGCCAAACATCCATGCATGCCATAAACGGGCATCACGGTGACACTCCTGGTCGTCGGCCAACAGGGGGCGCACACACACGTCGAAATCCAGGTCAGCTACAGTCACGTTGGAGAGGCAGACATCCATGGGCCACTCGAATATGCACGAGCGACAATGCAACACAGGCTGAACGCAGGTGACGTTCGCAAGGCGGAAGCTCAGTCGGTAACTTATCCGCAGCACTGCCAATGGCAGTGCCCCCAGTACATGCAGCAGATGTGCACGGTACAGGTCCACGTGACTGGAGTCGAGCATGTGTCCGGGATGGTCTGCCATTGCGTCAGTGGCTCTGCTTAGAGCGGCACTGGCTTGCCCTGCGCCAGTCCTGTGGATGAAATGGCACAGCTCGGAGCAATGAGCAGTGTCTGCGTGCAACGGGTGCAGGCCTGGGGTGGGAGTACGTGTGAAGGCCATCTCATGCACGCTAACTATGACCAAGGACTTCTGCGTGTGGGATGTGTACACATTGGGCTCACGTCGGGCAGTGCGTAGTGTGGGAGTCGCAAGTAAATGCTATCGTATCTGTCAGGGGGTGCTGGCCACATGCAAGTCCCAGCTCAGAGCTGCAGATGTGCCATCCGCCTGATAGTACACACAAAGGACCCTTCATCCCTACAGTAACTTCACCATCTGCATGCATTCAGGAGATGTACAGAGGCCTGTCGTGCGTGTGGTGGGATGAATTTGACCCTGGGAATCATGGATGATATGCCCAGCATGTGGCACATGAGCGGCCACACTGTGTGTTACGTTGCCTCACAGCTGCTCCTCCCTCCCACGAGCCCCCACACTTGTGTGCGCTGCGCGGTTGTATCACGTGCACTCCTACGGCACACCATTGTCATGCCTGTCCGCGCATGTCCAGCGGCATGCCAACAACACTGTGACCCTGGCCTTTGAAGGTGTGCGGCCACGTGAGTGTAGGCCAATGGTCCGGACAGGGCAGACACAGGTGTACAGTCCATGGCTGGCTGTGATTGCGCTGCGAAAGAGGCTAGGCAACAGACTCATGCAGCCGCAGGACTCATACACATAACACCTGGCATGCATGTGCCAAGACCCTGAGCGGTCTTGCGCTCCTACATTTCCCCGTACGTGCGGGCCCGCCCTCCTAGTGCATGCTACATTGCAACATCGACTACTGTGGCCCTGGTGGCGACAACACCCCAACACAGAGACACACTTACCGCACATCCTGCCCAAGGCCTGTTCCGAGCCATGCCCTGCTCCCCCTGCCGAATCAGCACACCCCTGCGCTGACCTGATGTACGCCGGACCAGCACACGCCGCTTGTGCATGCAGGGGGGGGGACGGGCGAAGCTACATGTCCAGGGTCACTGCCAACACTGAGGTGACATGGTATCGTCCGCTGAAGACAGCACACTGTGATGTTGCAGGGCCCGTGCCCATCATGCTGACACAATGACCACACGGACACACTTTCTCAGATGGTGTGAATGGCTACGGGAACGTGCGCCCGGCCACATTTATTAGCAGGCACACATATCGAGTGACACCTGTGTTGGATGTGTGTGGGGTGTGTGCACACCAGCCGGCAAGGGCTGCCTGGTGCAGTCAGAAATCGACAACAGTGTACATCGTAAAGGACACAACCATCCAACCGTAAAGGCCCCATGAATTGTGCTGCACAGAGTTAGTGCCCCCGGATGCACAGCGTCCTGCACGGGCTTACCGCCACGGGCCGCTGACTTGCGGGGCACTGGGGCAGGGTCACGAGAGCAGGGCAGGTTCCCGTAGATGACAAAGGGGCTTGTCGTAGAGTGTCTCGGTGGACAGTGGAAGGTGTACCCCCAGGGCATGATGCAGAGGGCAGAACCACGCTGAAACAGTTACTATGGTGGAGATGAATGGAACAGACACATGTCGGACACCAAGTCCGGTCCAGCCAGATGAAGATGCAGAAAACCACCAGGCTATGGACTCAGACGACACCAAAGTCCAACCAGAACGTGCCCATGATTCATTGCGCACAGAGTTAGTGGCACCAGTGCTGTTAGGGCATGCCGCCTGCGATGAGGCGTGTCCAATGGTGTGGACTCCTCCACATCTTACCCAAGACACAGTTCCACATGTGTGACCTAGTGGACTGCAGTGTAGGCCTGAGGCAGCGGTCAGCACGGGCCATTCACCGAGTGTCGCGGGCTCAGGTTGGATGGCCCCACCGGCCTGCGTAGTTCAGTTTCAGTGGCACCACGGGACGAGGACTTGCGGTGAACAGGGTTGATGGCACCAGGTCGGTTGTTGATAGTGTTTGATCACCTCCGTGACTCTGATCCGGCTTTCGTTCGGACTGAGCCGCATCTTCCTCTTGCTTCTCTCCGTGCGTTCACTGGTGTGGACTCTGCCATTCATGATTCGTGACTAGGTGCTGGATGTGGGACCTACTGGTCCGCAGGGTAGGCCTGAGCCCTCATCCACGTGTCGCTGGCTTGCGTTGAACAGGGTTAGTGGCACCACGTGTCGCCGGCTTGCGTTGAACAGGCTTAGTGGCACCACGTGTCACCGGCTTGCGATATGGAATTATGCCTCACTGATCGAAGGGAGTCTGGTGCTGTGGCCGCTGCCACGGACTTGGGGTCACTGCCATTCAAGACTCAGGACACAGTTCCACATGTTGGACCTACTGGGCCGAAGAGGACGCCGGTGGAGTATGTAAATGGGAAAGGAGTAATGTGGGCCAGCGTCGGGGGGGCCAGCGATGGTCTGCGGAGGCTGCAGAGGTCGCGGGACTGGTGCTTGGAGCTTGCACTGGCACGTGGTGGGCCCTCATCGACACACGCCGGTGTAGGCAGGTGAGCGGAGCCTCGTTGGTGCGCTGGGGCCGGCATGACATGTTGGGGGACCAGTGGCCCGGGGTGCAGCAGGTGCACAGGGACGCAGGCCCCGCCGCGCTCGGCGCAGGACTTATGGCAGGCCGAGAGGCGCCGCACTGGCAGACACGTTGTCCATTCCGAATGAGAACCACACCCAGTGTGACAGGCTTTTTGTTCACACCCCTACGCAGGCCTGGCGTATGCAGGTCCAACCCACTCCGCGCGCGCATGCAGAGGGGGACATAACGTGCAACATTTCCGCGGTCTGCCCCACAGCCTGTGGGGACATGGTAGCGTCCACTGGCCACTGCACTCCATGCACCAGCAGTTGATCTCCACATGGCCATTTCCGTGGTTTGCACTCTGTGGTCTGTCCGGCACCTCCACGCCACACCTGGCATTGGGTAGGTTCACATTCCTTAGACACTTGCTGCTCTCACACATGCCTGCTCCATGCCTCTCCTCGCATCCTGCTGTTGTGTGTCTGTGGTGCCATGCCGTGGCTGGGTTGTGGGCATGGCAAGGCCAGCTTCCAAATGGAGCCGTGTTGTCGTGTCTGGTCGGTTGGCATGTTGTGTGTCATGTTGAATGTAGTTGTGCTGCGTGCCCATTGCCAGTGTCATGCGTTGCATGACTGTGGGCTGGAGGTGTGTGGTGTGTTCATTTTGGACTTACCAACAGGCACTGCATTTCCATGGGTGCCATCCTGGGAGCACTGGGTGATGATGGACTGTTGGGAGATGTGAGAATCATGCACTCTGCCTGGGGAGTTGGCCACGACATTGTTGATGAGTCCCGGTCGGTCCACTGTTGCCTGCACATTCATGATATGCGTGTGCTTTCTGTTGTGGTACATGTGTGCAGTTGATTGGCCCTGACACGTGAGGGAATTCAGCTATGGCGTAGGGTCCTTGCTTGGTCTCCAGCAGCTCCTGTGCAGGGTGGGTGAAGTGGAGGTGCTGGGGTACCAGGCTGTTGTTGGCATCCAGGACAGGTGTGATGACCTTGTATGGGGCTGGCTGTGTGACTCCTCCGACTCTGGCATTTGTGGGTTGGATGGTACCAGAGGCCGACATGTGCTGCGCAGCCGGCAGCTTTGTCTGCGGAGGGATGTTGGTAGTCCTCTGGGTTGGTACCGTCAGCAGGTGGGGGATGTGGGTCAGGATGCGGGTGATGGTTGTCCTTTTGGGCCTGTAGTGGGCAATGTCCTCCTCTGGTGTTGGGTCTGGGTGGCAGGTGCGTTTCAGGTGGGTCCGCTGTCTTTGTGTACGCTGCCTCTGTGGTGTTCCCCGGGGGGCGGGACGGGTCCTGGGGGTGGTGGCGGGCCTGGGGTGGGTGGGGGTGGGTGTTGTGTCCCTCATGGGTCTCGGAGCTGCATGATCATTGTCTCCATGGCATCTGTGGGTCTTCAGATGTGGCTCTTGGCTGGGCTCCCTTTCATGCTGAAGGTAGTCGTCCTGCTTAACACCAGCAGAAGGCAGGTGTTAAATCCCTGGTGCTACCGCGGCTTATCGCCTGTTTTTGGTTCACATCGCAGATCTGGCAGTTCGTTGTGAAAGTGGTGTTGTGGTTTTTTCGTGTGTTTTTGCATGGGAACGCCTACTCTGCATCTCATTAGGGTTAGTTGGTGGTGTCCACTGTGGAGATACATTTTGGGGCAGTTGTCGCGGGAATACTGGTGATGTCTGCAGTTTGCACCCACTTGTGAATGGGGTGTTAAATCTATCTCCACTTTTGATGGGTTAAGGTGGGGATAAATCGGCGGTAGGTCCTTGTGAATATGCCCCTATGAGACTGACGTGCCAACTCCACCCATTCAGTATAGCTGTATCACAAAAATAGCGTCCTGGTAGCCATAAAGGGCTAAATAATAATTTTTCACCTTTCCTAGCGTGCTGACCTCCGAAAAAAGGGGACTTCAACCGGATTGCCACCGAGGCCACCTTACAACTGATACAGTTGGGACATACAAAATAGGTGATATGCTTTTCGCTAGTTTGCCATACGCCAAATGCTTTTAAAGACAATGTTTCAGGTTCAAATGTAGTCTCTAGCCCTCTATGACAGGTGCTTCAGGACAGACATCCGCCCCACGGATTCAGCTGAACTTCCAATCAATTGTGGTGTCTGCCTACTTTTCTTATTGTGCAGAGTGAATCTGTCTCGGCAGGGTCACCTTCCTTCGACTGCAGTCGGGTACGAGGTCCCAATACCCTCCAACCTTGCTTGCTAAAATGTTGCTCAGGTTCAATTGACCTTAAAAAACAGAAGACAGAGGCGTTTAGCAAAATAGGAACAGTTTCATTAAACAATGCAGCCGGGAGAATAGATACAGGCTCAAGGACTGAGGACTGTCTGAATATACATAGGGTTCATCTACATCTTATACACAATTCTATATGGTGAGGAATGTTGGTTGCTGCCTTAGAGTTATAAATTAATAGGAAAATAGTTACTGCAGATGGGTCTCAACCTTGCATGGCCAGTGGTGTATGTGTCCAGATGTCCGGCATGGGAAGCGCATGATTAATACGTGTACTAGGTCCTGATTGACTATGTGTTCCTAACTCATGTGGCATCTAACTTTAAGGTGTTTTTAGAAGCACGCGTACCCTCTCGAGCGGTGTGTGCTTTATTGGGGGCAATCTCCCCTGACCATTGTAGTGATGGTACACATATCTGTGGTATTGATCAAGACTTTCCTGCCTCTGTGTTTGCCTGCCAGTCATGCACCTTCCCACCAGTGACACATCAATCAGGGCAGTACCAGGTCTGTGCTCCACTGTGAAGTCCATCCCCATTAGCGGTAAAGATCATCTCAAAGGCTTTAGATTCTCCCTCCTCATCTGCATGAGCCAACGGTGAGGTCTGTGATCAGTTTGAACACAGACTCAAGTACCAAACAGGTATGGTCCCAGCTTCTTCAGGGACCAAACCACAACAAAGACTTCCCTCTCGGGGGCGTGGCCGAGCTGCGAAGCGAGATGCCGGCAGCTTAGTGTAGCTCCGTACTTTCCCCCCTCCCTTCGTTTATCCGTACCAAGTATCCGATGGTCCGAAGTGGGCATTCTTAATCGGAGGCTCCAGTGACCCGACCCTGAACAGCCAGACTCTGGAGAAACGCAGTCGACTTGGTTCAGAGCATAGGATTGGTTGCGGCCTGCGAATAGTGGAGAAGCCGGGGTCTCGAGTGGAGAGGAGAGCGGACGGCGAGCCCGGCCGACCCCACTCCTCAGACATGCTCAGCCTCCGCAGCGGGTCCGAGGCCCGGGCCGGAGAATCAGGAGAAGGCATTGGTGATCCCCATCGCCCAGAGTTATAATTGTCCTACCAACTCGGTGATTTTTAAAATAGAGGCCTACACAGAGTGGAGAGGCCGGGGACTCGAGTGGAGAGGCAGGCGGACGGCGGGCCAAGCGGACTACTCTCCTCGACCACCCCCATCAACCGCAGCGGATCGAGAGACCGGAAGAAGACGTCGGTGATCCTCCTCGCCTAGAGTCATAGTGACCCGGCCAAGACGGGGACCCGCGGTGACGAGGGGGGCCGTGGCCGCCCGCGATAGCGCTACAGAGGAGCCGCCATTTTTGCAGACTGCCCGGGACGGGAGACGGCGGATTCCAGACATTGATCATCCTGGGGGCCCCTGGTAGGTGGAGATCGGACACAGGGGGACCGGGGAGTGGCCGTTGCCCTAAAGCGCCTGCGGGATTAAGAATAAAACCGACCCCGGACCCTGAGCTTGTTCGCCACAGATCAGGCGTTGCCGGTGTGAGTGAGATTGGAGCGGGTGTGACCCCAGAGGCGGTGCTACACTATCTGAACCTGCATTCTCCACATTGTGCTCGATTGTGGGCCCCGCTTGACCTGTTGTGCTGGTGGGGGCCCGGAGGCGGAGTGGAGCGGCAGCGGCTGGAGCAGAATCTGATCACCCCGCTCTATCCTTAGGGCCACGGCCTGGGCTCCGTGACTATACATTCTATCTGCCACATGGGGAGCAACCATTACAGGGGTGAGCAGCCTGACAGGAGTATCGGCCTGTAGCGTCCCGCAGACGGGGGACCACATGTATTGAGTCCATTGGAGGTCGACTGATTGGGCAGCTACTTCACAGCGCGCCCGGTCGAGGGCTGGTACCAGTGACTCGTAGGGACATACGTATAGTCACCGATTATTTCAGGCTCTTGCCACCACCAACATCCTTGCTCTCCTCGACCTGCAGTTTCACCCCAGGGAATCGGTCTGGCCTTTAGGAGGAGGTTGGGAGGTGGCCGCACTACCGGGTGTGGCCCCAGTTTCTGGCCCGGGTGATCACCCATCCCTACTGTCACAGTCGGGGCGGCCACAACACGGCAGTGTAACTAGACGCAATGGCATCATCGAGGGGTAACAAGCCGGTGCAGCAGAACAGACTGGATCGCTATACACTTCCTAAAACCTCGTTGCCTGACTCTTCACCCGCGAGCAAGGGCGGTGGAGTCCCGTCAGACGCAGATCCAGAGCCTACACTCAAAGACGTAATGGCAGCAATCGCTGGGATTAAAACGTCTCTGGAACACAAGATGGACGCACTTACAGTGGAAGTGAACTTGCTCAGGGCAGACCACAACAAGAATAGTGAAAAGGTCAAACAAGTGGAGCTCACAACGGCGAGTCTGGTGGAGGACACGTCTCAGCTGCAACTGGATATTAAGGAACTCCAGTCCTTCCGGCAATATGCGGAATCTAAACTGGATGACTACGAAGCGCAGATGCGGCGCAATAATGTTCGCATTTTAGGGGGCCCGGAAAAAGCGGAGGGTCCAGCCACTGATCTCTTTGTGGAAGACCTCATCCTCAAGCATCTGCAACCCAAGGGGCTGGGAAGACTATTCGTCATTGAAAGAGCTCACAGAGTCCCCGGAGGTAGACCGAAACCGGGGGCGCCCCCGCGTCCTATCCTAGCCAGAGTCTTAAACTTCAGGGATCGAGACGTAATTCTTCAGCATGCCAGAACGGGACCGCCACTCCGGTACGAAAACTCGGAGATAACCTTCTTTCCGGATTTTACTCAAATGGTTCAGAGACAAAGACGCTCCTTCCTCGGGATAAAGAAAACACTAAGAGATAAAGGTTACAAATATGCTATGCTCTTCCCTGCCAGGCTGCGTGTGGAAGCTGACGATAGGGCCTGGTTCTTTGAACACCCGGAGGCGGCAGCCGAATGGTTGGAGCGTCGCTGACCGATAGGCAATACCTGGCCAGTGGTAACGTACTGTGTTGGGGTGATTGTACATTAATGGACTCAATTGACAAGAATGTCGACAGTTACATTGGTTGGACTCATAGGGACACTTCGGGCCTGTAACATAGTGGGAGGGAGGGGAGGGATGGAGGAGAGTATACCCCCAATCTTCTTCACTTAGTTCAACTTAACGGGCGACAGGCACTCTGCATTGTTGTAATCATGGGCAGTTTTGAGCCCAGAGTGCAGGGGAGCAGGGAGGGGGGGAGTTGGGAGGGGTTCAAGTATTGTTATATGTTTTTAAGGAATCGTCAAGGCATTGCAATCCGGCAACACAGACACATAGGTGACACGTGAATGTCAATGAGTATGCAGTGGGACAAAGGGTTCAAATTGATGAGCTGGAATGTTAATGGTCTGGGGGACAAAGTCAAGAGAACAGTGGTGCTCCAGTATGTGAAGAGACATGCCCCTGACGTAGTACTGCTACAGGAGACACATCTGGTGGGTAACTCGTGTAAAGCCCTCAACAGGTGGGGTTACACCCTGGTGGCGCATTCAGGCTTTACCTCAGGGTCGAGAGGGACGGGTATATTACTGAGGAACTCCTTTCCCCTGACGATTAAATCTACATGGGTGAATGCCGGGGGGAGATACGCGGGTATCACGGGACAATGGGAGGGGAAGGGGTTGACCCTCATGTCAATTTATGTACCGCCGGCTCTCCAAGAATTAGCCTTTAAAGACCTGGGATCCATTCTGTTGACAGTCCCAAAGGGACTCCTAATAGTGGGAGGGGACCTGAACGCAGTGGTGGACGGCACACAAGACAGAAGCCCGCCGAGACAGCTTCGCCCATCCAACAGCTGGTTACTGAATTTTCTGGGGGCTTTGGGGTTGCAGGACACATGGCGTTCATTCCATCCTGACACTACCCAATACACCTTCCACTCGGGTGCCCACAACTCCCAATCCAGGATAGACTACTTGCTAGTTCCCCCAGACCACCTGCAATACATACAAGATGTCAGGCACATGGCGAGGGGCATCTCTGACCATTCCCCGTTGTGGATGCACCTGGTGGTGGGCCATCATAGAGTGGGAAGGGTGGCCCCCATCAACCCTTGGCATCTCCGCAATCCGGTAGTCCACAAAGCACTTCACACCACGATCGAACAATACTTCCAAGAAAATGAGGGATCAGTGAGCTCGTATCAGACACAATGGGAGGCATTTAAGACGGTGGTTAGGGGCCAAGCCCTCTCCCAAATAGCGGGGGTGAGAAAGGAAAAGGTTAAGGAGGAGGAAGCGCTAGAGACGGAGATCCTCCGACTGGAAGAGGAAATGACGGAGCGACCTCATCCAGACACCATTCACAGTTTACAGTTAAAACGAGATAGTTATAGGGCCTTAGTGACAGACAGGGCCAAGGAACTGGGAAGAGAAACGCTAGGTAGAATATACGATCAAGGGGATAAAGCAGGGAAACTAATCGCATGGTTAGACAAACAAAAACTAGCAAGTAGACTGGTGCCGGAACTAACTGACAAAGACGCACATATAATCACGGACCCCCAGGACATCGCAAACGCATTCACCGCCCACTTCAAACAGATCTATACCTCCCAGAACCCCTACACGGTACATGACTCCATCGACCTCTTACGAGACATAACGTTGCCTAAACTCTCGGAGCCAGAGTTAGAATACCTTGAGGGGGCGCTCACACCGGACGAGGTGGCACTGGCGGCTTGGGGGCTTAATTCGGGGAAGGCATCGGACCCAATGGTCTACCGATCGAGCTTTATAAACTCGGGATAGACACTCTTGCCCCCCACTTGTGTAAAATGTGTGAGGAGAGTAAGGAGCTTGGGGAGCTGCCTCGAGACCAAAGAATCGCAACCCTAGTAATGATCCATAAAGAAGGCAAATGCCGGACAGATTGTTCCTCCTATAGGCCAATCTCCCTATTGAATGCCGAGCCAAAGATCTTAGCTAAACTCCTCGCCACTCGACTGATCAAAGTCATCAATAACCTGGTACACCCGGATCAATCCGGTTTTATGCCCCAGCGCAACACGGCGTTAAACCTGCGTAGAGTGCACGGGGTGATGGGGAGGGCGGACACCATACAGGAGGAGGCGGTGTTGGTGTCTCTGGACGCCTCCATGGCATTCGATATGCTCGAATGGCCATATCTATTTGCAGTTCTCGAGAAAATGGGTTTTGGGCCCCAATTTATCTAGTGGGTGCGACTCCTCTATTCAAAACCACTAGCCCAGATTGTAGTAAACAACAAAAAATCTGAGGTGTTCGAACTGGGTAGAGGCCCTAGGCAAGGATGCCCACTCTCTCCCCTCTTGTTCGCCCTGGCCCTGGAACCCCTGGCATCCTGGGTACGGAGGAATCCGGTGATTCGTGGTTTTAAGTGGGCTGAAACCTGGGAGGACCGCATCTCATTGTATGTGGACGACATATTGTTGTTTCTGACATCCCCGAAGGCCTCGCTCACAGCAGTATTCGATATTTTCGCCATCTTTGGCAGATATTCAGGGTATTCCATTAATTGGCTCAAATCAGTATTGTATGTCCTGAAGGGACCTCTCGCCGGACTTCCTAGGAACTGCCCGATACAGATCACTACACAGGGCTTCAAATATCTTGGTATCTACATCACTTCTAACCCCGCAGATAGATTAGCTCAGAACCTACTCCCTCCCTTGCAGAAATTGAAGACAGACTTGGAGCGCTGGATGAAGCTTCCGCTCTCGCTGCTGGGAAGAGCTTCCCTTTTCAAGATGATGTCCCTGCCCCGGTTCCTCTATGTCCTACAAAACTCATTAGACCTCGTTCCCGCAAGCTACTTCAAAGGGATCGAGACTCTACAACGCCGTTTACTATGGAATGGGAAGCCACGTATTGCACTATCTAAACTGAACCTTACCTGGTATGATGGGGGGATCGCCCTCCCCGATCTTAAAAAATATTATTGGGCAGTTCACCTGACAGCCATTAACCATGGCACCTACAGGCAGGCGGGTGACCCGGGCTATGCGATGGATCGCTGGGTACTACCTGGAGGGAACTATAACCGTGCGCTCTATTCGAACACCGGGAAACACCACCTGACCGGACCAACCAAACAATCGGTGCAGGTCTGGAAGGCAGCCACCAGAAGCCTGGGGTGGGACCATAGGATAACCCTGGCTACGCCACTATGGGATTCGGAGCGGCTTGGGAACCTGTGGTCAACTAAAGGTTTCGACAAGTGGGACCTCATAGGTATATCAAAAATAGGCAACCTATGGGTCAAAGGTGAGGTCAAGTCATTTTCCGCCCTGCAGCAAGAATATGATCTTGCTCCTACAGAGTACTTTAGATACCTACAAGTCCGCCACGCCTTACAATCCTGCCTCCAAAAGGGGGAGACCCCCCTGAGTCCACGCCTCTTGAGGACAGACTCCTCGATGGCTTTTTACCAACGAAGGCCATTTCGCTCACATACAAGAAGGTAGTGAATCACTCTGGAGACCCCCTTGTGAAATTGCGGGAAAAGTGGGAAAGGGATGGTATAATACTAGACGACGACGAAGACTGGGTAACAGCGGTAGCGTCACCACGGGAGGTAGCTATGGCAGCGAGGCTGAGGCTAGTACAGCTCAAAATTTTGCACCGGATCTATGTCACGGGACCTGGTATGGTACAGATGGGAAGAGCAGTAGATGGCAAATGTAGAAGAGGCTGCCGAAGTGAGGGTACCTTCCTCCACATACTCTGGGAATGCGCATTTGTCCAGAAGTACTGGAAGAAGATACATGAGGTGCTGAGCGAAGTGTTAGAGCATGCACTCCCTCTGGAGGCTAAGAGATGTCTCCTGAACGTATGGGAGCCCACAGATCTAAACAATACACGTATCACTTGGGTCACGTTGGGGTTGATGATAGCGAAACGTAATATCGCTCAGAAATGGGGGGCATCACGGGCACCTGCGGTATCCGCATGGAAGAGGGACATGGACTGGTGCATGATTCGTGAAAAATATGTATATGTAGCTAGGGGATGTCCCAAAAAATGGTCCCGCATTTGGAACGACTGGAATGAATATAGAGGGAATGTCTGTACCCCACCACTGGTACCAGCTCAAGATGAATCATTGTAGATGTGAAACAAGTCACCAATTGTCCATATATTGTGCACAATTATCTGAGTGAGAGCCTTGTCAAGATACTGAAACGAGAATGTACTGTATTTTGCCTTGTGATTTTGATTCCTACTGCTTAATAAAAAGAATAAAAAAATAAAAAAAAGACTTCCCTCTCAAAGGCACTACATCTGTGTTCTCTGGGGAGAAGTCGCCTGCTAATCAGGCAACTGGCTGATCAAGGCCCTCCTCGTTTACTTGTGCCAAAACTGCCCCAATTAATTGTTCTGAAGCATCTGTCTGAAGCTCGTGATCTTCTTAATATCTGTGCCGAGGTTGATCCTGCTTATTTGTCGAATGCCACTTTTGGAAGGAGGGATTATGAGTCAATAATTGATTATAATTTTGTATCCCGGGCCTAATGGCGAGGGTTCAGGTGGGTGGCACCATTGTAAAAGTATTGAGTGACCACAATCCTTTGTGGTTGAGCTTTGGTATCCATAAAGGGCTAAGTATGGTCAGAGACAGCCCTGCAATATCTCAACTAGTTGAATCCCAGGGGCTTCGCTTGGTTTTGAGGCATGCTGATCTGGGTAATGTGATAACCAATTTGTGTGCCAACCATCTTGATCCACTCTTGTATTGTCTAAACCCCCCCTGGTTGATTCGCGGGATGAGGATAATTGTTTTATTCGTTTAGGGCTGGCCATCAGAAATCTTCTCATGAGGCCAATTAGCCAGTTGCCCCAGGGACTACGAGGTTCAATTTCTCCTGTAGGAAGGACTCCTCAAATATGCATAGGGCTTTGAAGGAGATCCCTAGAGATAGCCAGTAGATCCAAGTGCTTAGAGCAGAGTATAAAGAGTACCTGAGTAGGAGGAAAAAAGAGATAACAACTGAGTATTGGGGGAGGCTGGTACAGTCCTGTAGGTTGAAGGATGAAACAACTTTTTGGAAGGTGGTTAGGGACATTAGCTTGCTGGGCTCAAGTGTTGACTCTGTTATTACCACCATTTAGCTCAGAGGCTTGGGTGGCTCACTTTAGTGCCTTATATTGCTCGAGCTTGTCCAAAATAGGTCCAGAGGTAGTGGTGGAATTGCCAATTCACATAAGCTTCACCCTGGAATAGATATGGGATGCCATCATGAAGTTCCCATCTAGTAAGACCCCAGGGCCAGATGAGGTCCCTATGGACATATACAAATCAGCCCCGGAACTATGGGCCCCATTATTGTGCACCTGTTTTAATGCCATTACTATCACTGGCCTCCCCGACTCATTGCACACTGCTACGATCATGCCTATCTTTAAAAAGGGAGACTTACTGTCCCCTAGTTGTTATCACCCAATCACCCTGTTGGTCTCTGCTGTAAAAATTGCAGGGATGGTGGTGTTGGAGCCTCTGTTGTCCTGTGTCAGGGAGACAAGCATGCTATCGGAGGTGCAATATGGGTGGGAGGGCCTGGGCACTGTGGAGCAATGCTTGAATTTGCATTTGCTTATTATCAAATGTACCATCGCAAAGCAGGGCTCCCTATGCCTAGTATTCATGGACCTGTCAAGCGCCTTCGACAGTGTGGTAAGATCTAAACTGTGGGCCTTGCTGAAGGGTATGGGAATGGGATTAGGGCTCGTTCAATTTTAGTGGGCTCTTCATTTCGATCTTTTACCATCCATAAGATTTGCCCCAGCTGGGGAGTATACTAGCAGCTTTCTGCTGAAGAAGGGTGTAGGTCAAGGGTGTGTATTGGCCCCATTACTATTCCTATTGTACATCAATGGCCTTGAGGATGCGCTATCTACCTGCGCGGCAGATGTACCATAAGTGGTAACAAAAAAGTTAAGGCATTACTCTATGTGGATGACACAGTTTTGCTTGGGAGAACATACAAGAGCCTTAATACCCTTTTTCAGGTGTTTGTTAACTTCATGGAATCCTTGGGGCTAGCCACAAATCACTCTAAAACCTTCACAATGTTTTGTGGCCCCAAATCCATGAAGATGAAGAGTGTGTTTCTGCAGGGCCACCCTGCTGCTCCTACACAGGACTTTTCCTACTTGGGTTTGGTTTTTGATAACAGGGGTAGCTGGGGCCCCTGCAGATATAAAGCCTCACAAAGGTTTTCCAATGCTGCGGGATATATTTACAACTTAGCCTCATGCATTGGTAAAAAAAAACTGTGGCTCCCCTCTTGGAGGTCTTTAGGAGAAAATATTTACCCATTCTCACCTATGGGGCTGGTATATGGCGATATTCTACCAACACCGCCCTTCAGACGGAAGAGAATAGGGTCCTGCAATGCATCTTAGACATACCCCCAGTCTGCGCCACTTACATTGTCCACCAGGAGGTAGGGGTTGAGTTTGTTGAAGACCGTGTCAAACTGAACCCCCCCCCCACCCTGGTGTTGTGGTGCACTATTTGGGCAAATTTGCATGCAGGTTATAATAGGAAGCTGGACTCTGACTGCGACAGAGGCCTGGCCATACCCAGGTTGCAATATGTTAAGAAGAAATTGTTTACCTTAGGGAGACCAGAACTTTTTTATTTCCGCTCTGCTATTGTCAAGGCTGACATTACCTGGGTAAAAAAAAGCATTTTATGTAAGGATAATGCAGCTTAGAGAGGAGGAGGAACTAGCCAAAACCTCAGTAAGGTAGTATGGGCCTCTGCAGACCACCCCTAATATGGAGACATATCTGTCTTGGCTGGATGCCACTTGGGACAGAGTCCTATTAAAAAGATTCAGATTCAGTTTCATTAGGTGGCATTTGAGTTTTTCTTTGGGCCAGTCTGACCCCAATAAGGATGTAATCTGTCCTTGTGATGAGTCTTTGCCCCAGGGTTTGCTTCAATTTACTTTTCTGTAAGTTCTATTTGGCATTCTTTTAATTCCTTTAATCCGAACTTGCTGTATTAGAAGA
Source organism: Calotriton arnoldi (assembly GCA_963921515.1). Taxonomy (NCBI): domain Eukaryota; kingdom Metazoa; phylum Chordata; class Amphibia; order Caudata; family Salamandridae; genus Calotriton; species Calotriton arnoldi. The sequence goes on from CAWUFW010009190.1 coordinate 147,128, forward strand.
TGCGCTGAGGCCTTGCTTTACTTGCAAGGGCTAAACTGCTCTACACTTTGCATCTCCGTTTGGTCTTTTTTAAAGGGTGCTATTGCCAGGGGAAAACAAATGTTGTTTTGACAGCCTGATCAGTTTGACCTGTTTATATGATGATTGTGGGAATCGAGACCCATGGCAGGATTCCCGTATTTTGCTTGAAGAGGACTTCGATTGTGTTTTCACTAATTGTGTTTTCACTAATTATTTTATCTGTTGTTTTTAGACTTGATTTATTGAGATGATCATGAGATGTGTTTTTAATAATACTTTTTATGTTTGTAATGTGCTTTTATGGCTGTGTTTCACTGCAGAAATAAAGTTTAATCTGATCTGATGTGATACAATGGAATATAATAATGTCAAAATGAATAATGTGTACAGATATTTGAAATACATGAATTCTGTGTTTTTATCTAGACACCTTTTATTTAGAAAAGTATTACCTGTCCAGATCTGAAAATATATATCTAGAGATAGTGAACCAGCATGACCAGATATATGTGTCTAAAGAAGATATGTGTCTTTAAAATGAAACATTTGTAATATTAAAAGGATATGAATACTTTTGTATTCATATCCTTATTATGTTTTTTTAAATAGTATATTGCTGGTATGTAAGGTGTATGAAGGTGAGTGTCTACTTACATGTGAGGAGTCTTTTTATATTTCATTTTTATACTATACATGTATGAAACATAAGTTGTGAATACATTTTTCAAAAACACATAATGAGTTGCATATTAAAAGAAATGCTCTGAATATAAATATGTCTATCCACATACTGATTGAATCATGTTTGGTCAAATGGATATATTCTCTCTTTAAATGTTCATGAACCCCTGTCCCTTTGACCATCAAGTAGCTAAAGCAAACTGTTCAGGAGTACCCTATCTCTTTAACAGATGAACTCGGAAGAGTACAGAGGGAAATGTATTGAGTTAAAGCTATTACTTAGTGTCAGAGAAACGGTTATCAATTTAGGAAGGGGTCCCCTTACAACCTCAATAAGCCCACCGTGGTTAGGACAGGACATACTCCTGTGAAAATCTTTGCTCAACCTCTGGAAGCTTTAGCACAAGCAGCAGGCAATCCCTAAAGAAGGGTATGTTACGTTCCACCGGTATCAACAATTTTAAAATAAAGAATGCAACATGTAAGAAATTGGGTTGGTAGTTGACTGCTGTCTGAGCGCTGGTCAAGTAATAGTCACAATCCCTTGCCGGGTGAACCACAAAAAGTCACTAAATTTACCTGTGCTCAACCCTGGGTAGATTAGCACAAAAACCAGTCAGGCATAACTTAGAGGTAATGTGTAAAGTTTTTATGCAGCACACAAAGTGTAAAGTGCAGCACACAAAGTGTTAAGTGAAAACAGAACACAAGAAAAAATTCAAAACCAAATTCGAAAAATAGAGTACATTTTAATGAATTATTTGACACCAAAACAACAAAAATCCAATCACTAGAACCAGAGTTATACATTTTTAAAGACTTTAGTGAAAACTAGTGCCTAAATGTTCACTGCGTCACCGCGGACATCCAGTCGTGCAAGACAGCGGCTAAGTTAAAAAATGTGGCTGACTGCGATGGAGCACGGTTCTGATGCAGGAACTGGATTAGGCACAGTCAGTGCTTACCTTCAGACTTTGAAAAATCCTTGAAGAAAATATTCTGAAAAGGTTAACGTTCAGAAGGGCAAATATGCAGGAGGTATAAAAGGAGGGAGCGTCATCATTGGATGGTCTTGTGTTGAAGCCACGGTGAAGATTTCTACATTTAGACTTACTCAACAAAATGGAGGTTGAAAATCTCTAAGGCAGAGGGCTGCAGCTGAAGATAGTTCCACAAGGTCAGATACCCCTTTGGTGAAGGACTGCAGAAAAGTATTTGTAATGCGGAGAAGAACGTAGGGGAAAAGCAACAAAGTCAATCCGACTGGCGACGCACCTCGGGCGGATAGGTGAGCAGGTTGATTCCAGTCTCATCCTGGTAGAGCACTTTTGGTCCTAGATTTGTCTAAGTCATCAGTTTTGTTTTTTGTCCTTATGAGCATCTTTAGCACCATAACCAAGGCTCCAGGACTTCTGGGACACCTCTTGGGGATCAGGACTTACTAGGCTGGGTTCAGGTGTGGGTTTAAGATTGTGGGAACCTTTTATGTCCCGGTGGCTCTGAACAGGAGGCCAGCAAACTAGCCCTTGAAGTCACTTCTGGTTGTCCTGGGTGCAGGTGGAGAATCAGGGCTCAACAGCAGGGCTGGCCTCTGAGGGTTAAAGGCAGGCTTCAGGCAGCAATGCAGTCCTTCCAGGTACAGCAGCAGTCTGGCAGAGTGCACAGTAGGTCATATTGGCAGGCAGTCCTCTGCTGGTACTTCCACTGTTCCAGTGGTAAACTGAAGAGTGGGTCTCAAGGGCCTATTGTTATATCCTGGTGTCCTTCTTCTGGAAGGTGGGAGAAACTTCTGGAAAGGTTCTTCAAAGTGCATGGAATTTCCTGACTCCCCTGCGCTGGCTCCAAGCTGGCTGTGGTGGCTATGCAGGGTTGTTAGGCCCTTTGTGAGAAGGCAGAACACAGGCTATTCAGATGTAATTGGGGCTGTGCTCAGCTCCGCCCCCCATCCTGCCAGCAGATGGCCCATTGAGGCTACCTAATCGCTCTATTGTGTGACTGTCTGGGAAGAATTTAAAAAGTCTAAATGTCAGCTACACCCAGTCATGTGACCCAAGACAGGCTGCAGGCACAAAGGAAAATTCTAAAAGTGGCTTTTTCAAATTTGTAATGAAAAATCTAACCTTACCATTGAAGAGGGTTTCTCTTTACAATTTCATAGGTACCAAACATGGCATGTCTACCTGCTCCTAATTAGGAATTACAGCTTATTAAATGTAATTGGGAATCCCCAATGTTATCTTTTGAGGGGTAGGCCTCACATTGGTGAAAAACAAATGTAGGAGTTTTTCACTAACAGGACATGTAAACTTTAAAACTACATTTTGTTAGAAATGGGGTTTCTGGTTAGTTAAGTTATACACCCTCAATCAATCAGGGGTTTGTAAAGCGCACTACTCACCCATTAGGGTCTCAATGCACTAGTGGGGTTGTGTGCAGGTCCGTTGGGGTCATTTGAAGAGCCATGTCTTGAGGTCTTTCCTGAACTGGAGCAGTGTGGGGCTTTGTCAGAGGTGGAGGGGGAGGTTGTTCCAGGTCTTGGCTGCGAGGTAGGAGGAGGACCTTCCACCCGCTCAATTCTTGTAGAAGCATGGAATGGTAGCCAGGGCGTGGTTGGCTGAACTGAGGTTTCTCTTGGGGGTGTGGAAGGAGAGACGGTTGTTGAGGTATTGTGGTCCGATGTCGTGGAGGGCCTTTTACGCTTGCGTGAGCAGCTTGAAAGTAATCCTTCTTTCGACGGGGAGCCAGTGCAGATCGCGGAGATGTTGGGTGATGTGGTTGTGCCTGGGGATGTCAAGGATTAGTCTGGTTGCAGCGTTCTGGACCGTCTGGAGCTTGCGGAGGAGGTTTTTGTAGATTTCGGCGTAAAGGGCGTTTCCGTAGTCTAGTCTGCTGGCGATGAGGGCGTGTGTGACCGTTTTTCTGGATTCGGAGGGGATCCATTTGAATGTTTTACGGAGTATGCCGAGGATTTTGAAAAAGGCTGAGGAGACGGCTTTGATCTGGTGGTTTATCGTGAGCGATGAGTCCAGTATGATGCAGAGGTTATGTGCATGGTCTGTCAGGGTGGGTGGGTTTCCGAGGGCGGGGGGCCACCAGGTGTAGTCCCAACCTGAGGGGGGGAACCGAGGATGAGAACTTTTGTTTTCCCTGAGTTGAGTTTCAGGCAGCTGTTCTTCATTCAGGTTGTGACAGCTTTCATCCCTCCGTGGAAGTTGTGCCTGGTGATGTTGTGTTCTTTGTGAGGGAGAGGATGAGCTGGGTGTCATCGGCATAGGAGAATATGTTGAGCCTGTGGTTTCTGATGATGAAAGCGAGGGGGCCATGTAGATGTTGAAATGGGTGGGGCTGAGGGAGGATCCTTGGGTTACTCCGCATCTGGTCTCTGTCAGTTCTGAGAGGTAGGGCGGGAGTCTGACTCTCTTTGTTCTGCCTGTGAGGAATGCGCATATCCAGACTAAGGCCTTTCCTCAGATCCTGGTTTCTTGGAGTCTGGTGGCTAGTGTGTAGTGGGAAACGGTGGCCCTGGTCAAGGAGGGTGCGGATGTGCTCAGTGGTGGCGAGCAGGGCGGTCTCGGTGCTGTGGTTGCTGCGGAATCCGGTTTGGTTTTGATGAAGTATGCTAGCTGGGTGTTGACGGCCTATTCGAAGACTTTGGCTGTGAATGGAAGCAGGGAGAGGGGCCTGAAGTTCTTGAGGTCCGTTGGGTCTGCTGAGGGTTTCTTGAGGAGGGGGTTGACTTTGGCGTGCTTCCAGTCATTGGGGAATGTGGCATACTCGATGGAGCAGTTGATCGTTCGACATAGCTAGGGTACGATGGCTCTGGAGGCCCTGTGGCAGATGTGGGGCGAACAGAGGTCTCAGAATGCTCCGTAGTGGATGCTTTTCTTGCTCTTTAAGGTGTCTTCTTCTGTTGTGATTGGGGTCCAGGTGAGTAGGGTCTGTTGGGTGGCGTTGCTGGGGGTGGGAGTTGGGGCGGTGAAGAGGTCTTGGTCATCAAAGTTGTCGTAGAGTGTCTTTATCTTGAGGTGAAAGAAGGAGCTGAGTTTGTTGCAGAGGTCTTGGGAGGGTGGGACGTCTGTTGTTTCCCTGTCTTTGGTTTGGCAAACTCCTGTATGATCGAGAATAGTTCCTTGGAGTTGTGGGCATTGGATAGGATTCTGTCTTCGAGAAAGATCTTCTTTGTGGCTTTGATGAGTTGGTGGTGTGCTGTGGTGGCTGCTCTGTAGTCGGTGCGTGTTACCAGGGTTTTGCTGTTTCTCTAAGTCTTTTCAAGTCGTAGGCAGAAGCACGTAGATTCTTGGAGTGCTGTGGTGAACCAGCTTGCTTTCTTGATGTGTCGTCCTGTGGCCTTCCGGAGGGGGGTGAGTGTGTTGACGCAGTTGGTGATCCATCAATAAAGGTTGCTTGCTGCGGTGTTGGTGTCTGACGTGGTTGGGGGTGGAATGCTTCTGAGGGTGGATGTGAGCTGTTCTTCGATGATTTTGTTCCAGTTTCTGTGTGGAAGGTTGTGTGCGTGCTTGTGTGCGGTGGGTTTTATGCAGGAGAAATGGACGCAGTGGTGGTCAGTCCAGAACAGTTCCGTGGTGTGGCTGAAGCAGACCCTGTTTACTCCTGCGAAGATGAGTTCAGGTCTCCGAGTAGTATGTAGTCCGTGGAGGCGAGGGTGTAGGGTGCGATGCGTTCTGCGATGGTGTTGGTGAACGGAACGCAGGAGCCAGGCAGTTGGTAGATAAGGGTTCCGTGGAGCATCGTTTTGGGGTTGGTCTGGATCTGGAAATGGATATGTTCCATGGTGGGCGATGCGTAGTCCGGGTTGGTGGTTGTTATGCGGAGGGAGTTTTTTTGGTTGGTCAGGCAGAACCCACAACTCTAGTCAGGGTAAGCTAGATGCACAACTGAGATAAACTGTGCTCACCCTCTGGTAGCTTGGAGCAGAGCAGGCAGGCTAATCAAAGAGGCAATGTGGAAAGTATTTGTGCAACACACATACAGAGTAACACAATGAATGCACCACAAAAAGACTCCACACATGTTTATAAAAATAGCTTAGTATATTATAACCAAAACAAGACCAGACCGATCAAAATTCAATGCATACTTTTTAAGTCATGAACGTTATCGAATATGCAGGAAAAACCACAGTGTTACAAAACACCTTTGCTGCTTATAGATTATTTACAGTAATGTTCAAAGCTGTGAGTGCCGGGAAGAGCATTTGTGTTTTGCACCCTAGTCGCTGTCTCACTGGACCGTGGTGACTGACACAGATCCCAGCAGGGGGTCGACAGGAAGGTGTTCGTACAGTGTCTGGGTTAGACCGTCTGCCAGGCACTTCTAATGGAAAAGGGGCCACAGGTCACTCTGGACTAGTGTAAGAAAATCGTTTTAGCCATCCGTGGGAATGTAGGTCAACCACAGAGGACCTTGTGAGTCCTGACCACAGGCACAGTACCTTTCCTCACAGGAGCGGTCGAAGCAGACCTGGTGAGCTGAGCACAGACACAGTGAGCTCCTCTTCACAGGAGCAGTCAGCGTGCAACGCAACGTCTGGTGAAGTAGGCAGCCTGCACTAAGGTGTCGTCACGGGGAGACTCCAGTTACCACGGCAATGCTGGGGCTGCGCTGGAAGAAGGGTTTCCCTCGACTCTGCAGCATCTGCTCCAACACAAAGGCGTCAATTTCAGTTAGTGCTTAGAGCTAGTCTTTGTAGTTAGCAGTTGCAGGTCAAAAGTAAGCGCTGTACCTTTGTGGAGCGAAGCACTCAATCTTTTTGAAGCAAAGTCTTTGATGGCCCTGAGACTTCAAGAACAGGGGGAAAGCCAGCATGCCCTTAGAGAATGCCTTAGGTTAGCACAGCCCAAAAGTAGGAGGCAGCAGGCCAGCACAGCAAAGCAGGTAGCAAAGCGGCAGACAACAAGCAGCAGGCTAACACAGCAGAGCAGTTAGCAGAGTGGCATTCCCTCCTGGCAGGACAGCAGTCCTTCTGGCAATGTGCAGATGCAGAGCCAGCAGTGTCTGTCTACAAGTCCAAAAAATGTCTGATCTTAGGGGGTCAGAGACCCAGTACTTATACCCAAAAGTGCTTTTGATATAGGGGATGACTTCAAAGGAACTCTCTGAAGTGTACAAGGATCCCTTTAAACCCAGTCCTGTTTGTCAGGCTAACCCTGGGGGGTAAATCAGTACTTTGTGTGAGGACAGGAAACAGCCTAGATGTAAGTGTGAGCCTGCCCAGGAAGGCTATCAGAATGCAGATGAGTCCTCTGTCACACACAGTCCTTCCTGTTTTTGTGGCTGTCTAGAGGGAATGCACAAAGTGTAGCTTTCACCCAGCCAGACGTGTATGGGAGACAGGCTGTCAGGCACAAAGGGCAAGATGTACGACACATTTTACCAGTCGCAAATGGCCCATCGGGCCGTTTGAGACTGGTAAAATGCATTTTAAATGTACCAACCCTAATTTGTGAGGCGGTAACCTAGTACCAACTCCCAAAATAGAGTTTGTGAGTTTCTATTAGGAAGGGGTGTGCCAAGAGCGTCTCTTCCTCATAGCTTGTCGCACTGGTATGTAGTAATGTTTTGCGACTATGAATGTGGACGCGAAACATTTGCAGTTTCCCACCAATTCCAAATTGGTGGTAAGCCATTTGCAAATGGGAAGGGGTCACCAAGGGACACCTTCCCCTTTGTAAATGGGGCACAAACATTTTTTCAGAGCAGGCAGTGGTCCCATGGACCACTTCCTACTCTGAAAAAATGAAAAGAAAATGTGTCATTTTTATTTTTGAAAAGCATCCCATTTTCCTTAAAGGAAAATGGGCTGCATTATAAAAAAAACTTCTTTATTTAAAAAGCAGTCACAGAGATGGTGGTCTGCTGACCCAGCAGGCCACCATCCCTTTGAGTGCCAGCCATTCCCAAACTGCGACCTGCTTCATTTATATTAATGAAGCAGGTCCCTAGCGACCCATTTGGGAATTGCAAACAGTGTCTCAGACACTGTTGTACATCTGGTCTTGTGTGTGTTGCTAAAAATCACAATTTGCGAGTCGCAAACCCTGATGGTCGTACATCTGGCCCAATGAGCAGTAAGTACGGAGAAATGTACACTTTCTAAAACAGTAATGTTAAATCCAACTTCATCAGTTAATAGAATTTATCATTACCCTTCCAAACATATCGGGGAGAGGAGTTGGCCTAACGGCTAGGGTGGTCGACCTCGAATCTGGGGATCCAGGTTTGAGTCTCGGCAATGATGCTGAACATCCTGTGATTCTGGGCAAATCACTTAATCTCCCCGTGCCTAACAAAAATGAATGTGTCCTCATGTAACGCAACTGGTGCTATGTAAGCGCTCTGATACCCGATACCTTCAGGTCAAGTTCGCGCTATATAAAACTCCGTAAAATAAAAAATAAAAATATATATATATATCAAACATGAAAAAGCTACTCCTCTCTGATCAGGAATTTCAGGTTAAAAGTATATTAAGAAATTACCAATGCTAGCCTATGAGAGGGGTAGGATGCACAGTAGTGAAAAACGAATTAGGCTGTTTGTCACCATCAGGACATGCAAAACATTAAGCTACATGTCCTATATTTTACTTACATAGCATCCTGCCCTTAGGGTTACTTAATGCCTAACTTAAGGGTGACTTATATGCAATAAATGGGGTGATTAAGGCTTGACAGTAGCTTTAGATGTCAAGTCGAAGTGGCAGTAAACTGCACTCACAGGCCCTGCAGTCACAGGCCTGAGAGAGGTTTGAAAGGCTTCTTCTGTGGGTGGCACAATCAGTGCTGGAGGACCACTAGTAGCATTTGAAGTACAGGCCCTGGATATATGGTATACCACTTTACAAGGTACTTACAAGTAAATGAAATATGCCAAACAGGTGTAAACCAATTATACCATGTTTAGAGGAGAAAGCATATGCCCTTTAGCACCAGTTAGAAGTGGTAAAGTGCCCAGAGTCCTAAAGCCAACAAAAAGAAGGTCAGAAAAAGAGGAGGAGAAGGGCAAAAAGTTTGGGGTGACCCTTCAGAGAGGGCCATTTTCCAACACATGTCCAACCTTTTCTCAAAAGATTAATAATTGTATTGTATTGTGTAGTTAATTAAAACCATTACAATTTGACAGACATATTAATGATAAAATGATAAAAAATTCTAGGTCATGAGAAACTACACACATTTTTCACAATTGACAAAATGCCAGGGCATATGGTAGACACTCAAGTTGGCTAAGACAATAAGCCTGTTTAGCTTTCGAACTTGTAGCTTTAGACAAAGCAGAAGACAAGCCTGTATCTAATAAATACAAAGTGCAACGTGCAGTGAAGGTAACTTCTTTAGCTGACCAGTGAGGTGGGCAAAGAGACTATTGTGAACATCTAAAACAAAAGCATTGTTAGAGGTTGCAGGCAGGTTATAACAGGACAAGTAAAAAAAGTCTTGTTAATTCAAACAAGGTGCAGAGTGCAATATCAAAATTGTAGCAGAAAGTTTTCATAGGTCGTTGGGCCGTCCAAAGACAACCTGTTATTCTCACCCAAGGCTAGCGCTTATGCCACAATAAGCCAGAGGGTAGGAGATTTCCAATAAAGTGCACAATTTGAGGTAAAATGTAGCAGTGGCAGAGCTTGTAATGTGTTAGACCAGTGGCTTGTATCATGCAGCACAGGGTCGACATTAAAATAACAACAAACTTATACCACAAAAGGTGTGTGATTGCAACTGGTGAGGGCTAAGTGCAAAGTGCAACAATTAAAATATTAACGGAGTTACCATAAAATTTCATAAATGAGCATGGAAGTAAACCATTAAAATGTTACACATCACAGCACCCAATGACTAAAATGTCATAGATACCAAACATAAACAAGTATTGGCATAGTCAATAGGTCTAGTCCTTGGGACCTTAGAAGTGTATAGCCATGCAGCACATTATCCTGAGTGCTGTGCCACCAGGGACTGAATAGCTATACAATTACTACACAGTGGTTCATGCAGTCTGATTCAGTCTTTCTGAGCGGCATTATGATAACAAACACATGGGGTGGCTCATGTAACGTCAGATGCAACGGGCACTAGAAGCCAGTCTATACAACATGTATATCCCTGTACCAGCGTGATCTTTGAATATCTACTGGCTCATGCAACAGCAAGTTACTGGAGATGAGGGGTGGATACCTAGCCATGAGGGAAAGGAGGGGCGGTACACTGACTCAGGCCATGCCTAGAGGAAGGTGAGTCACTAGTCAATCGAGGATCAGACAAACACATATTTTGTACCTGTATGGTTTACAAGATGGGTAGCGTTAAATAGGAACACAAAAAGGAAAGCTAGATATGAAGTGCTGGAAAAAAAATCCATGAGCACTGCCTGATTTCCTAAAGTCCCACTTTGTTCATGTAGTTTCTTTGAATCAGAGAGCAGGAGGGACGAATCTGGAGTGGATTACCTCATCCACATGGATTTCTCAAAACAGTCTAGAAAAAAACATACACACATGGTAGAAATGGAAAAAGTCAGGGAAGCCCTGTGCCTGAATAGACTAAAGATAACTATTACAGGTTGTATTTTCACCTCCACTTGAAATGCGTGAAGCCTATAAAAGACATGACCTAGACACTGGGCTTCTAATGAAGTGCGATTGTTAATCAACAAAACCAGGTCGAAGAAGTGTGCCAAAATTAGCTGACTAACTGCATCATTTCTGACTGACACCAATTGTGTAGGAATGAATTACTTGTAAAGTGTGCCGTGCTGGTAAGGTGCTCTCCCGAGGCTCACTGGATAAGATGCTAAAGAAATGCTAGAACGCCCCCAGAAGAAATGGAACACAACATGCTATAAACCACTTCGTTTCCTAGCGCCGGACTCTGCTTTATGTCAGCTGTCTGGTAATGCTATCACACCCATGTAAGCATGCTCCAACGGAGCATCTCACATGTGTTATCCACACCCACAGCAGCCCACCCGGTAGTGCATCAAAGGGGTCAGATGTTACAAAGCACACTGACATCCAAATAGAATAATGGCAAATCCACGTGTGTGGTTCACTAACTACTTAATTTACTGCTAGGAACGGACAGTGGTGTGGCGCGAAGTGGATGAACCTACACTGGATGTTCACACTGAGGGCTCACAGTTCAAAAAGTGACACAGGGAGGCGAGCTTTGTGCAAATCAATCTTCATGCTTCATGGAGTTGTGCTCTCTCCTCAGAACTCCCTGCGCAAACCTCCCCCACCCTTCCTGCCGGGGTGTAAGTCAATCAGCAGTCAATCACTGTATATTTAGTGCTAATGTCACTTAATTATCATAAGGTATTGTAGAGGAAGACCAGAACGTACTAAATTGAATTCCGAGCAGTGGGAAAAGGTGGCAAAAAAGACACCAAGCCTGATGGCTGCTGGCATATGTTTCACAATGTCAGTCTCTCACAAAGTACTGTTATTAAGATTACTGCGCGCTTTCAGAGCCCTTATACACACCAGTGTGCCCACCGTGTAAAATAGTACGCCTCTGGACAATACTGGTGGAATAACAACCTTTTGTTAAGAGCCTCATATTGTGTGCACACTGCAGGTTTTTTTAAGTGAATAAAGTGAGCCTCAACGGGGCATGGGAGGGGTCTGCTTCAGAAAGACAACAAACACAACATTCCAACCACCTGAGCCGAGACAATCTAAAAAGTAAGTGGGCCGTAACTAACTTAAATGGCAAGAAGCAAAATACCACATGTAACAGGGCCAGCAACCATGGGAGGGAACGAGGCACTAAAAGGAAGGACAAATGGCCATGATTTATCATTGAAAACTAGGGTATTTAGAAAGGCACACGAAACAACCAATGAAAAGCGATGGGCGTGTTCAAAGCCCACAGACTGAATGCAGCATGTCTCGAAGACAGCGCATGCACGCTACCTAAGCTCGACCTAAAAGTAAGTATTGCTACAATACAGGGCATTCAGAACAGTTTCTTAAAACTACCCAAGATTCAAAGAGTATATACGCCTTCATGGGGGTGGCTCCATCGGGCATTCCAATAAGGGGCTGAGGCTGATACCACTCTGTGTGGCCCCCAGGCGGCAGAGCTGCTTAGCTGCTAAAGCTACAAACTTAACCAACAAAATATTCAGAGCATAGTTCTCAGGGTTAAGGGCATCAATAATGGCCCACCGGCATGAGCAAATGCCCAGTTTGCTCCATTCCTGCTTCAGGAGAAATTTTCATTCCTCAAGTAAAGCTGGGCAGCTACAGACGATGTGTTCCAAGAATTCATCATGCAGACCACACACCCTGCGCGTTATTGAATCCGAAAGCCTGTGCCACCTAGCTAACCATTCTACGAACGGTCATTCCCCATGAGTGCTTATGCTTTGCTAAAGTGCCCATGTCAGCCTGACGAGAAAGGAAGCCACGCACTTTTTGATACATTTCTTAAAGGCATGTTGACTCATGTGGGAGGCCCAATGCTCTCTAACGTTCAAGGAACTAAGATAATCATCAAAGTGCAGATGGTGGGGTTGTCTAGAGTCACCGGTTTGAATCTCATCCCACAATAGGACCTCAAGACATCCTCTCTTGGCGAGTCTGAGTTTGTGGCACAGTTTTTAGAACGTGCCTGCTCTAACCACCTGCTTATCAAGAGGCCCAATTCCAGCAGGATCTGAGCAGCTGAGGATGATCTCGGCAGGCAAAGGCAAACTTGTATATCTTGGTGACAAGTTTATTCAAGAGTTTTCCATCTCTCCCCAGTAAAATTTCACTACCGTAGGAAAAAGATGGAATAATTTTTCCCCTCATTACATTCAAGAGAGGGAGAAGACTTACCCCAAAAGCAAACTTGATACTTTTGAAAGGGACATCTTGAGGACAAAAGCTTTGTTTTCAACTTCCTTTATTTGCCGGACAAAAGTGCACCTTGCATCAATAATGACCTCCAAGTATTTGTATGACTATTCCTTCATGATCCTATTGTCATTAAAGTGCCAGCAGCCCTGCTTGCAAGATTTCCTGCCCAGTGTTGCGATTTTAGTTTTCCTTAAATTGGCCTCTAGACAGTTTGCAATTGTATAGGAGTGTAGTGTGGTTAGCAAACGCTACAGCCCAACTCTTCTATAGCTAAAGAGGGCTAGATCATCTGCATAAAGCAAATTGCAAATGTGTTTGCCTCCTATCCTAGGGGAATGGCTGTTGATAATATCGAGGGTGCTGGACAAGTCAGAGATGAACAAATTAAAGAGAAGAGGAACTAACACACACCCCTTGCAATTTTACTGGATACACAGCAGCTGTCACCCAGTTTGATGCAGACACGTGTTAGTTTTCAAATGAATGATAGCCTCCAGGAGTTTTGGAGGGACGGTTCAATTCTTTAACTTTGTCCAGAGGGCCCCCTGATTAAAAAGGGCCTGGGGGAGGCCATTGAGCCCAGGGCTCCCATCTGATTTGGCCTTAACCAGAACCTGTTGCAGCCAGCTAGTCAGGGATAGTAAGTCTACAATGGAGGAGTCTGAGTATTTGTGATCTCAAAATGTGACGGTGATAGTAACCTTGGTTGGGCTAGTGTGGCAAGGCTCACCCTCTTGCTGGTAGATGTAGCAGTTCTGGCAGTCAAGGTCACTAGACGTGAAATGCCTAAAGAGGAATGATGGCCATTGAAATTCAGAGATGTTTGAATAACCAGATCTGCCGGACCCCTTCACTTGTCGGTTTACCAAGACCCAGAATTTCCTCAAGTTTGTTTTTATACTTTCATATAAAAGAATTGCCCTGAAGTGGTCTGCTCGTCTTGCCTTGTCTGCCCAGACAGCTTGCGTATATCAATTTTGTGCCTGCTTGAGTGCCGTTACTAACTCTATATTGACAGGGTTTTTACTAGCTGCTCTCATGGCAAAGGCCAAGGCTTTCTTTAAGCTTAGGTTCACAACCTTGGGGCTGGGGGTCTTGGTGTAGCTCCGATGTCAAGCATCAGTTGTGTGTGGGAATTTCACGAGGAGCAATGGTAAGGAAGTTAGACCACTCCTCTATTGGAGAGATGTTTCCGATGGCGGCCCCACCCGTAATTGCTATGCATTCGGCCATGATTTTGTCGCGGGTGTCATCCCTCCATTTGAGTCACCTGAGGTTGTCAGTGCAAATTCCCTTACTGGTGGGACAGGCAGGGGCATGTTTAGCCAAGTTGGTGTTAATTATCAAGGCCTGAGGACGATCGTCACTCTCAGAGTGAGGGGCTATACATTAGATTTCCACTAAGGTAAACATTTCCACATTGCATATAGATTAATCGAGAGAAGGCTGTAATTTTCCATCTGATCTTGTCCAGTTAGGTGGAATTACACAGCACCCCACCATATGGACTACCTAGGGCCTACTGTGGGGGTGACATATGTAATATAAGTAGAGTTTAAGGCTGGGCGAGGGGGTTTAAATGCCAAGTTGACATGGCAGTGTAACACTGCATTCAGGCTGCAATGGTAGGCCTGGGACATGTTTTAGAGTGCTACTTAAGTAGGTGTCACAATACGTGCTGCAGGCCCACTGCGAGCATTGAATTCACGGATGCTGTGTATATGGTATACAACTCTACAAAGGATGGACTTACAAGTAAATTAAATATGCCAATGAGATATATGCCAATCAAACTATGTTTAGGGGAGTGAACACAAGCACTTTAGCACTGGTTTCAGCAAAAATTGGAGGTAAGTAGGCAAAAGGTTTGAGAGAAGACCACCCTAAGGCTGACATGTCTAACACAACATCATACACTTCTCAAACAAATTCACAGAAATAGAGAAGACATCAATGAACAATGAAAAATCATTAAAATAGGTTAAGGGGAACTGGAGACATGCATTTTTTATGTTTTTTGGGGAAAAGGGCAAGTAAAAACATAGCGCCAATCACAAATGACTGTTTGTGGTTGATGAGGACCTAGGCATTATTTTAAGACAACCATGATGGAGGTTGAATATACCAAGGGGTCATCCCTGTCAAAGGGCCCGATTCACAAACTGAAATTTGCAGTCTGTAAAGTAGTACTACAGTAGTGATACCCACTTACAATAAAATGCAATTCACATGTGTAAATATAAACTTCCACTTCTCCTATCTCTTTGAGGAGATACCCAAATATATAAGTTTACTACTTAGGGGCCGATTTCGATGTCGGATGGACCTGAGTCCGTCCGACATCGATCTGGAACTGGGACCGACCGACCTCCTGTCGGCGGTCCCAAACCAGCAATTAGGATGCAACTGAACACTGTTCAGTCGCAATCCTATTCTTTACAATGGGAGTGTGCATTCCAACCGGAATGCATGCTTTCATTGTAAAGAGCTGAGGTGCAGTTCATCCCTGCACCCCGTGGCAGGCATGTCAAGGTGCGGGCCATCCGGAGGCCTTGCACTCTATGGGGGCCCTGCTGGGGGTCCCCAATGTCCGATTCCCACAGCCTTTCTGTGTCAGAAAGGCTGGCACAGAAAGGCTGTGGGAATCTGCCATCATAATGCCTTGGGCGGAAAGAGCCGCCTTTGGGATTACAGGCCCCTTTCCGAATGGCAGACAGGCTCTCCGAGCCCGTCGTAAGCCATTCGGAAATCCTGTTTGGGTTAATTTCCGACTGACTCCATCCAAATGGGGCGGTCGGAACTTAATCCATACAGGAGATTACGATGACGTGGGAATGGCTCCGCGGAGCCTTTCCCTACGGCATCGTAATCGGACCCTTAGTAGCAAAGGTGAGAGGGACTGGGGGGAGTGGCTGGAAAAAGTGGAATACTTACTATTAAATGGCAGGTTTTTAATGAAGAGTAAAAAGGGTTTCAGGGAGGGCAAGGGAGGTATTTATGGAGGGCATGAAACCCACCCACAAAAGAGCAAATCATTGCTGTTTACAAGCTGCACTTTTAAAGTTACCGCAGATAAAAAGGACCCAATATAGTAGCAAATGCACTCCAGCTCAGAACTGAAGGAGGTCCAGAATCACACATGGTCAACCACTGGTACTGCAATACCCTCTCATAGAAAATAATGGAGACAGAGACCTAAACTAGAATCCCATCAGAAATAATGTTAAATTAAATACATTGATTTTAACTGTTTCAAATATATGTAAAATTGAATTTAATGTTAAATAATTATACATAAATAATAATATGTTATTCTATATTAAATATTTTAATAATCTTAATTTAAATTCATTCTTACATAATGTTTTGTAATTATTAATACATAATAAGTAAATATACAATATACTTAAGGAGAAAAATGTTTGAAAAATTCTTACAAAATAATTTTCATTGAATTCCATATATTTAAATTAAATACATATTTAATTCTAAATTTTGCTAATGGTGCTGTAGTTTTTTTAAACATTTTGTTCAACATTTAAAATAGGCTACTAAATATAATGACTGTATAAAATTAAATGGCATTACATTTTAATATAAAAATATATTTACTAATTGTTTTAAAGTTTAATAAATGTCTTAAATGCCCCTTTACTTTATCACCTCCACCCCAGTATTTTTACCACCTCCACCCCGGTGGCAGAGAAATCTGTAGTGATAACTTTATCAACTTAAGTTTGAATTAAATGTTTCATTAATTTAAATGCAAGAAATTATATTAAATGTAAATTTTAAATAAGTATTAAAACCATCCCATATAAATTAAAACATTTATCTGTACTTATTTTGTAACAATTTAACTTAAGAATTAATTTATAAATTTCTTTAATTAAAGTTACGCCTATTATCAAATGAAAAACGTTTATTTAAAATATTTGATAAAATATTATTTATTTATTATTTAAACATAATTGTCAAAAAGTAAATTACATTTATATATATTTCTGAACAGTCAAAAATATTAATTTTCTTTAACATTATTTGCTACAGGGTTCTATTTTAAGTCCCTGACTCCATTACTTTCTATGTGAGGGTGTGGGCCACATGTCGTGTTTTTTATTATATAGTAATAATTATTAAAAGTGTTATATAGAATTAGTTAAAAGTAATTTAAATATATTCTAATTAAAAATAATGGTACATAGTTGTAATTCAAAAAAGCATATTTAAATATGTTAAAATAAACTATAAAATGTTGAGATACTTTTTAAATATTAAATTAAATGTTTTATATTTTTAACAATTTTAGATAATTTAATTCAACTTAACATTACTTTACATGGCCTTGTATTTTAATCACTGCATCTGTTATTTTTTATGGGAGGGCCTTGGTCATGTGAGTTGTTACTCACTAACTTACTACTGTTCCTTGTTGGCTATAGTAACTTTACTCTCACAAAATAAGCTCCTCCCCCAGTTTCAGGGGTGGAGAACATGCAAATCTAGAATGTTTAGTAACTTTTCACTCATAAATAGTGAATAGAAAAAAGTAATAAACTTTTTGGAAAGTGTAAGAGTAAGTCACACATATTGTTATGTATGTTGATCTTTGTGAATAGGGGCCTTAGTCTCTTAAATGTAGGTCAAACTTTTCCGGGAGGCAAGGTTCAAGGCTGTGGGCAACTAGGGTTTATCAAAGTCAGATGCATTGGGGTCGATTCCGATTCGGGACGGAAAAAGCACCGACCGACTCGGATCCGGAAAAAATACCGACCGACACGTACCCGTGGCGCACGACACGCCAAGTACGATGCAAGGCGCGAAAAATCCGACCGACACGTACCGAAACAAAGTCGACCGACCGAGCCGCATGGAAAGCAGCAATCCGGCCAGAAAAACACGCGAACCCAACCGACCGACACGCACCCGGAACAAATCCGACCGAAACGTACACGCGAACTCCAAACCGCAAAGTACGATGCAAGGCGCGAAAACCACGACCGAGTCGGACGGAGGACAAGCCGTACGACCGACACGCATACAAAACCGAGCCGAAGCAACACAATACACCGCGACCGACGCGTACGCAGCATAGAAAACTGCACAAACACAGCGTGAACGAAACGGAGAACACCGTACGAGACCAATGCAGGGTCCGACTCGGTCACAAGAAAGTTTCCAACATACACAGACAGTACAAAGGAAAATTCACCCAAAAAAGGCCAAACAAGCAATTACCAAGCCAATAAATACTGGGGGGTGGGGACAGAGAACAAAGACACACCCACAACTCCACCTATATAAAGGACACAAATCACTACCATGAGCCTTTGCAAATGCCATTCCACTGCCAGCACCCAAGAGAAAGCAACCACACACCCACAGCTCATCCCTCACACAAGCCACACACCATCAGCACACCAACAAATACCTACCTCACATACACCCAGCAAAACACACACTCACACACCCTCACCTGCACACCAACACATACATCACCCACCATCACCACCCATCACCATGCCCCCAAGAAGAATCCCAAGTTCCTAGATAGTGAATTGGAAGTCATGGTAGACGAGATCCTCAGGGTGGAGCCACAGCTGTTTGGCACACTGGTCCAACAGACCCCCATGTCGCAGAAAACCAAGATGTGGGAGAGGATCATCAACAGGGTGAACGCACAATCACCATGTCGGCGCACAAAGACGGACATCCAGAACAGGTGGTATGACGTGCGCAGGAGGGTACGGGACATGCTGAAGAAAGACTACACCAACAGCCAACACACCGGCAGTGGCCCTCCTGCCAAGCCAATATACCTCAGGCCCTGGGAGGAGAAGGTGCGGGCCATCCTTCCGCCAGTGAGCGTATATGGACTAGAGGACATCCCAGAGCCTGGTGAGTACACAACAAATGTACACAATATACTGCCACAAAACACACACACATCACTGTTAAGGGGAGAGTCAAACCATGCACTCATAGCAATTACACAGCAACCAGAACAGAATCATCCCAAAATGTGTATGTCAGTCAGATAAACACAACACATGCCATCAAAAAAGTCACATCCAACTGTGCCATCACATGTACAAACAACCACAACTACAGCTAGGCAGTGGCACAAATAGAACTAACAAACACATCCAGACATGTAGCCACCACAACAACACCAACACACAGTGAAGAACACTCAAAGGAAGGAATTCTGTGTATGCTGGCCAAGTCAGTGTAGCCAATAGCATCATGGGAGTCGCAGTCACACATATTGCCCCCCACAACTGTCCCATCAACACCACCATGAACCATGCTCACATCACAGGGAGTGGAGAAGGACCCACAAGATGGCTGACACTGGCTACTGCTGTGGGGAGCACAAGGCCCTGCTGGCAACTGTGCACCAACAAACAGCAGGACACCACTGACTGACATCCTGAGAGACAACTTCCACTCCCTGCAATGCAAGCACGTTCCATGGTGGGATATCTGGCTGGCTAGGTGGGAAGGGGGACTTGCAGCACTGACTATAGTCACAAGCACCTCCCCTCACACCCCCCCCAACACAAACTCCACAGTACCCACCTGGTAGAATGCAATGCCCTCCATCCTAACACAAGATCCCACAAAGAACCACCACCCTGGGTTATGTTGTGTGAAGCACAGGGACACTCTTGGGACTCTTAGCCAAACAACTGCTAGGACAATACTCCCAGCCTTCCTGTCAGCACAGCCAGCCCACCCCACAGGGAAGCAGAGTCAAAAGGAAGGAAGCATGGGCATGCTGGGAAGGGGGTGGAGGCAATAGCATGATGGGAGTCGTAGTCACAGCTCTACATCCCCCACCACATGGCCCAGCAAGCTCACACTCACGCATGCACATCCCACAGAGAGTGGAAAGGCCCATCAAAGATGTCTGACACTGTTGCTGTGTCGTGGGGAGCACAAGGGCATGCTGGGTACTGCACACCAACCAACAGCAGGACACCACTGTCAGCCATCTTGCCATTGCTCTCACACCCACACACACTGAACCCCACACAAAAGCAAGTAAGTATGGGAATGCTGGGAAGTGGGGTGGAGGCAATGGCATGATGGGAGTCGTAGTCACAGACATAGCTCACCCCCACAACTGTCCCATCAACACCACCCTGAACCATGCTCACATCACAGGGAGTGGAGAAGGACTCACAAGATGGCTGACACTGGCTACTGCTGTGGGGAGCACAAGGCCCTGCTGCCAACTGTGCACCAACAAACAGCAGGACACCACTGACTGACATCCTGAGAGACAACTTCCACTCCCTGCAATACAAGCACGTTCCATGGTGGGATATCTGGCTGGCTGGGTGGGAAGGGGGACTTGCAGCACTGACTATAGTCACAAGCACCTCCCCTCACACCACCCCCCAACACAAACTCCACAGTACCCACCTGGTAGAATGCAATGCCCTCCATCCTAACACAAGATCCCACAAAGAACCACCACCCTGGGTTATGTTGTGTGAAGCACAGGGACACTCTTGGGACTCTTAGCCAAACAACTGCCAGGACAACACTGCCAGCCATCCTGTCAGCACAGCCAGCCCACCCCACAGGGAAGCAGAGTCAAAGGAAGGAAGCATGGGCATGCTGGGAAGGGGGGTGGAGGCAATAGCATGATGGGAGTCGTAGTCACTGATATTGGTCACCCCCACAACTGTCCCATCAACACCACCCTGAACCATGCTCACATCACAGGGAGTGGAGAAGGACTCACAAGATGGCTGACACTGGCTACTGCTGTGGGGAGCACAAGGCCCTGCTGCCAACTGTGCACCAACAAACAGCAGGACACCACTGACTGACATCCTGAGAGACAACTTACACTCCCTGCAACGCAAGCACGTTCCATGGTGGGATAACTGACTGGCTGGGTGGGTGGGAAGGAGGTCCGGCTGCCAACTAAACACAACCAATGCAGACCATGTTCACACCCCAGAAAATACATAGAAATGCCCAAATAATGCAGGACAATGTGCCACACCAATATCAACCCCTGACTGTGACGACTCAGGACAATGCAATGTACAGGCCCACACCCAGAGGCAAAGTCACAACTGTCATGTGTGTCAACCATTGATGCCTGCAGAAACATGACATACATTGTTTGTGTCTCCCAAAAACAGGTGATGATGGGGACACAGCAGCAGACGCTGAGGAGTCCCAGTCCCAGGCTCAAGAGGATGCCAAGCTCACTGACGTCGTACAGCCTCTGTCCTCCTCGGACGATGAAGAACAACCTGGCACATCCGGTGCAAGTCAACATGCAGCACCAGCAGGACCACCAGCTGCAGCACCAGCAGGACCACCAGCTGCACCCCCTGCACCCACCCCTCCAACGACTGTCACCACGAATACCATCCCTGCCGACATGGACAGAATAAGGAGCAACACCAGCACAGTGACCCTGGACCAACCTGGGGCCATGGACACCACCACCACCACCAACCCCCAAGGTGGACCAGGGTCAACTGTGCGTGCCACTGCACGCACTGCACATGTCAGCAGGGGTGGTGGGAGGGGTGGGAGACAGAGGTCGCTGCTTGCAGACGTTTCTGGTGTGCATGATGACCCACAACTGGTACGCATAGCTGATGCGTACCAGTCCAGCACCGGAGAGCTCAGCCAGGTAGTGGGGCTCCTCAGAGACATTAAACAGCAGCAGGCTGCCCATCATGCCCGCTTGGACTCCCACATGTCCCACGTGGAGTCACACATGTCCCGTGTGGACTCACACATGTCCCGCGTGGAGTCCAAGTGGGATGCACTGCATGAGATGACGGCGGTGCACAGGGACATTTTACAATGCCTCCGCCAGATGAACAGCAACCAGTCCACACCTCCCTGTGTGCCAACAACATCTGGTGCCGAACAAACTGCAACTGCCACAGGGAGGGAGGAGGACTCTGGTGGAGAGTCCCCTGCACCGCAGCAGCCTGCACTTGAGGCCCCCCAAGAAGAGGGGTCGTCCAAGGAGGGAAAAGTGAGAGGCCGATGGCCAAGCGCAACTCCCAGGAAGCCTGAACCTGTTCTGGATGTTCGCCTTTGTGCACAGACTGTTCACCCTGTTGACGGCAACACTACTCCCACACATTGCATGGGGAGTACAAGTTGGACCAATGTGTCAGACAACTGTGGCCCCGATACTGGGGATCCTGTCTACCCGGACTTTCAATTCACCTAGGAACTTGGGATTGCAAGATTCATGTACAGCACAACCCATCCTATGCACTATTAACACAAATGTATCACAATAAACACACCAATACACCATACTTGCCTCTGTCGTGATTCCAACGTGGGTGCTGTTATGGGGATGATGAACTGCAAAATTACACTGTGTATGTGAACTGCAACAGCAAGGACAATACAGGCATGTGAGTACAGGCAACGTGACACACATGAGGGAGACACACCACCAGGGCTACACGACACATACACACCTAGGCCATCTGACTCATTGCCTACACTGATGTTGCCAGGGAAGACGGTGCAATGCACAGACACCACACCCATTCCCAGTTGTAGTCAAGTAGCCCACAGGTGCAGTAAGCAAATGGCAGTCAAATGTGTGACCACAGACAACGCACATCACAAAGTGAAGCACAGGTTTATTACACAGTTGCAACATGCCGTAACCACTACAGATGCAAGGTAACCCCACCTGGCAGCGGGCACACAGTCAACAACTGTAGACGGAAGGAAGTCCATGGGTGTGGCGCACATCACCTGTAGGGACACAACAGCTACCAGCCTGGATGTGCAATCACGTCGTCGGTGGACACAGTTGACCAAACGAATCTGAAAGTACCCTGTGAAGGACAGAAATGACACACAGTCAAAAGCAATGGAGTACAGGACAGAACAGCAAAACACATGCACAATACATGTTACAAGATACCCACCCAGAACCAAGTTAGCATGTCAACACTGTTGGGGAGTACAGCCCACCTGTCACCATACATCGCAACACACATCCAGTCAAGTGGCCCATGGACACACTCCCACAACACCAGAGCACCACCCACACATCATGCCAACTCACATCATTGACATGACACCTCAGGATACTCACATTCAGCTGAAGAAGTTGGTGATGAGCTGTGTGCGGACATCACCATCACCATCATCATCATCATCGTCACTGGCATCGTGGTCCAGGCCAGGATCCTCCACAGGTGGCGGATGTTGGTCATTGTCATCCTGGATGAGAGGCAACTCCTTCCGCACTGCCAGGTTGTGGAGCATGCAGCAGACGATGATAATCTTGCACACTTTCGCAGGGGCATATGGGAGGGACCCTCCGGTCTTGTCCAGGCAGCGGAAGCGGCTCTTCAGGAGACCAAAGGTCCGCTCAATCACTCTCCTGGTCCGACCATGTGCCTCATTGTATCGCATCTGGGCAGGTGTCACAGGGTTCCTGAGGGTGTCAGCAACCACGGCATGTTGGGGTATCCCGAGTCACCTACGGACAGACAAGTGCACATTAGCTGACTTGGAAAAGTGGGCAGAATACTACAGATCAGATCACACACAATGGCACAAAGTCAGTACACACCGACAAGCCAGGCACGCTGGTTCTGCATCTGTGCCATCATCCTGGGGATGCGACTACTCCTCATCACAAAGGCATCGTGTGCTGAACCAGGGAAACGGGCACACACGTGTGTGATGGTCATGTCTGCAAGACACACCACCAGTGCATTGACCGAGTGGTAGTGCTTGCGGTTCCTGTAGGCCTGCTCCTGGGCCTGTGGTGGTACCAAAGCCACATGTGTCCCATCAATGGAGCCAATTACATGCGGCATCCTCCCCAGGGCATAAAAGTCACTCTTCACGTCAGTGAGTCGTCGCAGTCTAGGGAAATAGATGTACCGGTTCAGGAAGAGCAACATTGCCGCCAAAACATCGCGGAGCACACGGCTGAACATGGTCTGTGACATCCCACCAGCAGTCGCCACTGTATGTTGGAAGGTACCAGTGGCAAAGAAGTGTAGGGCTGCCATCACCTTCACCTTGGGGGTCAGCGCTGTAGGATACGGCCGGCCAGGCTGCAAATGTGGGGACAACTGCACTGCCAAATCCTCAATCAGCTGCCTGGTGAAGCGGTACCGTCGGATGCTGTCCCGTTCCACCATCGTTGCCAGGTCTGGGAATGGCCGATGGACAGCAGGAGCCCTGCAGTGCAGAGGAGAAGTAAGCAAGATTGTCAGTCACCCCACATATGCGGCATTGAACACACTCAAGATCCCAACATACATCATTATGAGGCACAACTACATGAAGTGTGCAGTACCGGAAGGACATGTATGGTACATACATGGCCAACATCTGTCAACACGGTCCAACAGGTGGCATCAATTAGTCGCAGGTTGGCCCATTGGATATCATGAGGCCGTGTCACAGTTCCCATCTCCTGCTGCCGTGTCACAATAACCCCCACAGGGACATGTGAGGACAGATGTGCCCCAGGCACCACAGCTCAACGACAGGTACATTCCCAGGGACCCTGTAATGCCACATGGACACTGGCATTACATGGAGTATCATGTATACACCACAGCAAAACAACCATGACCCCCACAGGTAGTGGCCCCACTTGCCACGGCAGGACAGACATGGACGTCTGTGACACACACGCACAACATCAGAGTCCATGCACACACAACGTGGATGTGGAGACTGTCTCCCATTGTGCACATGAAATCAGAGACATTGTAAACACCACAAGCACAAAGACTGTGGAGGACCATCACTATTGTGCCACTGGGACACCCTGGCTCAAACATACCGTCCCACATGGGACTCACGGGGTATGTGACATGACATACACATACACCACTGTGAAATGTGACCATGGCACATGCACAGATATGAACAGTTGCACATCACAGTGGTCACGTACACGTAACACCCAGGATCCTGTCCCCATGAACACGTGCACAGCCTGGGGGTGGCTGCCCACAGGTGACACCCACAGGACAACATGTACACCAACATACACACAATAGGAAATGCAGCCTTACATGCCTTATGATAAAGTTTGGACAGGCTGTCGTGATGTAGGTGTGCCCCTCACTCCCTGGGAGCTATCTGTGGCTGGCATATGTCCATCTGAGACAGGCATGCTGACATATGCCAGTCACATGTACAGTGATGCGTTGAACAGCAATGGACCGATCGGTGCCTCCGGCCGGCCCATTGCTTTCAATGTGTGCGGGTACGCGTTGTACCCCTGTGCGCGTTGAACTGCAATGGACCGATCGGTGCCTCCGGCCGGCCCATTGCTTTCAATGTGTGCGGGTACGCGTTGTACCCCTGTGCGCGTTGAACTGCAATGGACCGATCGGTGCCTCGGCCGGCCCATTGCTTTCAATGTGTGCGGGTACGCGTTGTACCCCTGTGCGCGTTGAACTGCAATGTACCGATCGGTGCCTCCGGCCGGCCCATTGCTTTCAATGTGTGCGCGGTGCGCGTTGTACCCCTGTGCGCGTTGTACCGCAATGGACCGATCGGTGCACACCCATTGACAATGGGCTTGCCTGGCAACGGACGCGTTTCGGATTTCGAACGAGTCGGTTGCTGGAAATTCAGTTGGTCACCCACAACAATGTTGCAAAATCATGTATGTCATGAAGTTGAAGATTAGAAGGATGCTGTGGGCGTGTTTTGGTGCTGCTATTCCATGGATTGGCCAGATTCAGAAGATGCAAACGACTTGGACCTATCACTTTGGACACAAGGGACAGTATCTGCCTCTCCAGCACATATATATTGCTGGCTGTTCCCCTGAGAGCCCACTTGCCTGCACTACATGCTCCAAGACGACATCTGCCACTGCACTGTTGCTGTCTCTGCCCCTCTGGACCCTGCAATGGCATGTACTGTGGAGAGAGCCCCAGCCTTCAGCCTTGAGGAGAACCAGGCCCTGCTGGACAGCCTACTTCCACAGTACAGCAAGCTGTATGGGACACCAGGGGAGCAGGTGAGTGTTCTGTGCACTGCCTTTCTGAATGTGCATTTCGTCTGACTAGCAAGGCTGAGAGTCTGCACGCCACTGGCTAGCAGGCTCACTGAGTAGTTGTCACCCCCATAGTGTGTAGTGACTTGCACTGGACAGGTATGGTGCAGTGACAGTGCATTTGAACATGCTTTTACTTCCCATGCAATGATACCATGTAGTGACGTCTGGCAAACTGTCCATGGTCAGCTTTGCACTGCCTGTGTACATCATGTGCCCCTGTGATTGAGACATGTATATACAACTGTGTCATGCACGGATATGTTGCATGTGTGGTAATGGCCTTTTCACTTTGTCATCCTCACAGGTTAATGCCCATCGGAAGCAGGAAATCTGGAAGGACATCGTCCGGGCTGTCCGGTCCGTGGGGGTCTACAAGCGCCGGATCCGCAACTGCCAGAAGAGGTGGCAGGACCTTCGGGGCTGGACCCGGAGGATTGCACGGGTCCAGCTGAAGCTGTCGCCTCCTCGCAGGAGGGGCGGAACACGGACCCTGACCCCCACATGCTCCAGATCCTGGCGGTGGTCTTTCCAGACCTGGATGGGCAGCTGAAGGCCAGACAGCAGCAAGGAGGGGGTGAGTCAAAGACTGCACTGTGAACTCTGTATTACATGCTTTGTGCCCTCCTCTGGCCTGGTTCAACTGCCACACTGCAGCAGTCATGTTGTCCAGGAGCCATGTCCCTCTATTGTGCACTGCCCACTGCTCATCTGATACCCAGGTGTGGCCCTTACAGTCAGGGAATTGTGTCACTTGGGACTGTGTCCTTGCAGTTTGCTTCACTAAAGGTGGGGGACAGCATCTGTTTCCCTAACTCTGTTGTGGGCATCATGGGTGGGTCCATTGTTCACACAACGCCTGGGTTTGGACATGTGATCTGCATGTTGCTTTGATATGCGGTCCACTTGCTGAGCTGAGCCACCACATGTGCCTGGGGTATGTGGCACACGCCCATGCAGCGGGTGGGAACAATGTTTGTGCCCCAGGAGTGTGCAGATTACGTGTGTCACACATACATAGCCAGCTATCCACTGTCCAGGGCACATCCCTCATTCATGTGGAGCAGGACAGTCATGCCTACTCCAGGCCATGCAATGCACTCTGTACTCCCACTCCCGTGTATCAGCTGACACATTGTGCACAGTGATTTGACCCCTCCGGTGTCTGCCTCTGTGTCAGTGTGCTGTGGATTAGTTGCCAGGACTGCTGGGGTGTTTCTTGGTAGGTGCTCAGCATGCCCCTGGAGATGTGACCATAGGAGACGATACTTGTGTGTCACATAGGTGTTTGATCAGCTGCCCGTGCAGACTGGGGTATGCGAATGTGATGTTCAGGCAGCTGTTCCCCATTCACAGCAAATTGTGAGGGGCTCAGGTTCAGAGGGTAGTGTCACAGGTCTCCCATATGTCCAATAGGTGTGACCTGGACAGATGAGGGTTGAGATGATGTGTTGTGTGGGGGATGTACATGTGCACTTGTGCAGCTCCAGGACTTGCATTCCCCATGACCTACTATTGTGACACAGTGCATAGTGTTGTTGTCTGGCTGCCAAGTCATACATCACTGAGACAGTGATGTATGACTTAACAGTCATGCGTCTGCCATGGCATGTGTCAACTTATTTGTGGTCCTGCAGGGGAGTGACATGTGCTACATGCACACCATAGTGGCGCTGGCTATCAGGACATGGGTGCATCATGGTGTCTGTCGCTGGTATGCATCACATGCATTTCCTATTTGACTCTGGGCATCCCTTTCATCCGGAAACCTGTACTCACTCAGTGGCAAGAGCTGTGATGTGTCCACACCGTGTCCTCTGCACTGTCCAACTACTGTGTACTTGGTGCATGTGTCCACACTGGGGTGTTGCAATCCAACAGACACCAGACAGATGGGTGCAAGGCCATGTGGGATGTGAGTGCCATGCTTGGCATCAGACTGACAATTGGCTTCTCCTGTTCAGTTAGGGCACTTTTAGCAATGTACAACTAATGATGCCAGGGCTTGCTCTGTGATGTGCTGTGCTCACAGTGGTGGTGTGTGCGTTTTGTGCAGGTGACTGATGTCTGTCTGTTTCCCCATTGTTTGCAGATACATCCACGGCCACGGAAGGGGACAGCTCCACGGACCAGGAGGAGCCAGAGAGCCAGACTGGGTCAGCAGCCGAGGAGTGGTCGGAGGGACCCAGTGGCACGGAGGGCGAGGGGAGCCACACCGAGGAATCCTCAGCACCATCCACCTCAGCTGAGGACCAGAGCAACTCGGAGGATGACTCCCTTGTGGAGGCGGGTGTCAGCAGCCACCACACCCCAGCTAGTGTTGCTGTCCCCGCCACCACCAGCACCACCACCGCCCTCCCATCGGCTCCCATTCCCAAGGTCCGTGGAGGCTCCCATGTTCGGGAGCGTGTCTCCTTTGGGCCAGGCACCGCACCCCCTGCCCCTGTGTCCCCTGCTGCCCTGAGTGAGGAGTCTGTGTACCTCCTTCGCCAGCTCCATGTAGGGCAGACAGCCATGCTGAGTGTCCTCCATGCGCACACCGCACTGTTGACTCAGCTGGTGTCGTTCATGGAGGGCATCTCATCGGGCATGTCTGACCTACAGAGAGGGCAACAGGTCCATGGACTCCTCCCTGACGGCAGCAGTGTCCCTCCTCAGACAGTCCCTCACCCCTCCTGCCTCTGCTCCATCCACACTCCCCAGCACCTTGCCCGTCCCAAGCACACACACACCGGCACAGGCACACACCAGCACACACACATCCAGCACACAGACACACACGCCACAAACTCAATGCACACGCACGCACAGTCAGGGGACTGAAACCAGACTCACAGGGGATGGGGCCCTGGTACACACACACGCATCCACGGGCACTGCGCAGTCCTCAGTTGCCTCTCCCTCCAAAGCACCCTCCCTTGCCTCACCTGCAACCCCAAAGACCCAGCGCCTCTTCCTCAGTGACCTCGGCCTCTTCCCCTCCGATCCAGCTGCCCCAGCATCCAGGGGAAGAGGAAGCCCCCACACGGAGCAGAGTGCCCCTCGCCCCTGGACACCCTCCCCCAGGCGCAGACAGACTGAGGCCCCCACCCGCAAGTCCCCCGGAGTGGTAAGAGCAAGACCCTGCCGCCGCCCTGCAGCTCAAGCACCAGGTCACCTTCCTCCATCCCTCAGGCCCCCACTCCACAGGTGCCCCCGCCACACCCTGCCCCAGGTTCCCCAACCCACAGATATACCATCCCCAAGAGGCTCCGGCCTTCTCCCCCTGCCACTTGCTCTCCCGGCACCACACCCCCGCTGCGCTTGTCTGTGCCACTGATGTGGTGAGGGTGTCCTCCCCCTCTGTCCAGCCCACCTTGCCTGTTCCCCATTCTCCTCCCCTGGTGGTAGGCACTGCAGTGGAGTCCACTACCACCCTGTCTGACTTGGGCACTGCAGTGGCGGACCTGTCCACTCCATCTGCAGGGTCCACTGCAGTCGTGCCGGCACCCACAACATCTGAGCCATGCCCCCAGTTGTGCCGGCACACACCATGTCAGACACCTCCACTGCAGTTGTCAGTGGCTCTCCAGCACCCACCACCCCTTCCCTGCTTCCTCCTGGTGAGCCCTGATCCTGTCCCTGCGGTGCCTGGCCTACCCCCCGGTTGCCCCTCCTAGTGGATTGTCCCTGGTTTTGTGCAGGCATGTGTAGGGTGGCATCTGCCACTGTCACCCACTTGTGACTTTGTTGATGGACTGGCCATTGGCCTTTGTTTATGTTCTACCGGACTTCTACTTTTAATGCCACATATGCTGAATAAAGCAACTTTCTGTTCTCTAGTGCTTTTGCTTCTGATGTACATGATGTTGATGATGCTAACCATGCCCTTGCTGCAGTGATGGTGATATTTGGTCTCATGATAATGAAGTGTTACTATGCAGGAACCCATGTGGTCCAGGGGTTATGTGTCCTATCCTGTGGTGTATCCATGTCATCCATAGCAGCATCTGAGGGTGTCATGTGTTCATTATTTGGCAATGAGATTTCCTACTTAGATTGGCAACTTCACATCTGTGGCTTCCACCCCTGCACATCTGTTGTGCCTGCCATTGTTCTATTCGTCTACTTCCCTGACCGTGTGGCCATCTCCAGTGAACATGCAGGTTTGGGCATCAATGGGGAAGGACTCATCTGTGTTGTCAGTGCAACATTGCTATACAAGTGTGTTGGATCTGTGCTGATGATTCCGTTGGCACTTCCATGACCAGGCTGATGGGACGGGAGCCCTCATTTGTTGCTAATTGTTGATTGTGTGTCCCATTGCTGCCATGGTATGGTATCTGTTCGCCTCACATCTGCAGTCTCCACAGGGTATCTGCATGTGTGTGCCCATTGGTGCAAATATGTAGGTCTGCATTCGGATGGTCACTTCTGTCATTGTGTCATTGATGATTGTTGACGGTGTCAGCCCCCATGGGTGTTGTTTGTCTGCACATGGCCAAAGTTATGTCTTATTTGCACTGCAGGATTTGGCTCCCCCAATTTATGTTGCAATGGGACACATACACTACTTTGCCACTGATGTGTTTGTTGTTCTGTGACCAGGAATCATCCATGCAGTTTGGCAGTTGCACCTCTTACTTTGTCAACACTTGCCTTTTGGTCACTGTGATGATGGGGGTTTGGACCCCATTGCCACAATGTTTGAAATGTGCTTCAGCTATGGACCCCACACTTACCTTTTGGTCACTGTGATGATGGGGTTTGGACCCCATTGCCACAATGTTCAAAATGTGCTTCAGCTATGGACCCCACACTTACCTTTTGGTCACTGTGATGATGGGGGTTTGGACCCCATTGCCACAATGTTCGAAATGTGCTGCAGCTATGGACCCCACACTTACATTTTGGTCACTGTGATGATGGGGGTTTGGACCCCATTGCCACAATGTTCGAAATGTGCTTCAGCTATGGACCCCACACTTACCTTTTGGTCACTGTGATGATGGGGTTTGGACCCCATTGCCACAATGGTCATGGCCTGCTTGCATTGTGGGTGCCACACACATATATGTGTGGCACATGTGCTAGGGGTCACATTGTATGTTCAAAGTCATGTTCGGTGTTGTAGGCATTTGACACAGTCTACACACGCTTGTCATGGTGTTGGGGGATGTCTTTTTCTTGCATTCCCTAGGTTGTGGTGTGCTGGTTGTGTCATGCATTGTCCATCCTATGAGTGGGGTGGTAGTAGTGGTAGGCATCCTGCCCCCTGGTTGAGGGTGGTAGTAGTGGTAGGCATCCTGCCCCCTGGGTGAGGGTGGTAGTAGTGGTAGGCATCCTGCCCCCCTGGGTGAGGGTGGTAGTAGTGGTAGGCATCCTGCCCCCTGGGTGAGGGTGGTAGTAGTGGTAGGCATCCTGCGCCCCTGGGTGAGGGTGGTAGTAGTGGTAGGCATCCTGCCCCCTGGCTAAGGGTGGTAGTAGTGGTAGGCATCCTGCCCCCCTGGGTGAGGGTGGTAGTAGTGGTAAGCATCCTGCCCCCTGGCTAAGGGTGGTAGTAGTGGTAGGCATCCTGCCCCCCTGGGTGAGGGTGGTAGTAGTGGTAGGCATCCTGCCCCCCTGGGTAAGGGTGGTAGTAGTGGTAGGCATCCTGCCCCCCTGGCTAAGGGTGGTAGTAGTGGTAGGCATCCTGCCCCCTGGCTAAGGGTGGTAGTAGTGGTAGGCATCCTGCCCCCTGGCTGAGGGTGGTAGTAGTGGTAGGCATCCTGCCCCCTGGCTAAGGGTGGTAGTAGTGGTAGGCATCTTGCCCCCCTGGCTGACGGTGGTAGTAGTGGTAGGCATCCTGCCCCCCTGGGTGAGGGTGGTAGTAGTGGTAGGCATCCTGCCCCCTGGCTAAGGGTGGTAGTAGTGGTAGGCATCCTGCCCCCCTGGCTAAGGGTGGTAGTAGTGGTAGGCATCCTGCCCCCTGGGTAAGGGTGGTAGTAGTGGTAGGCATCCTGCCCCCCTGGCTAAGGGTGGTAGTAGTGGTAGGCATACTGCCCCCCCTGGCTGACGGTGGTAGTAGTGGTAGGCATCCTGCCCCCCCTCGGTGAGGGTGGTAGTAGTGGTAGGCATCCTGCCCCCCCCTGGGTAAGGGTGGTAGTAGTGGTAGGCATCCTGCCCCCCCTGGGTGAGGGTGGTAGTAGTGGTAAGCATCCTGCCCCCTGGCTAAGGGTGGTAGTAGTGGTAGGCATCCTGCCCCCTGGGTGAGGGTGGTAGTAGTGGTAGGCATCCTGCCCCACCTGGGTAAGGGTGGTAGTAGTGGTAGGCATCCTGCCCCCTGGGTGAGGGTGGTAGTAGTGGTAGGCATCCTGCCCCCCTGGGTGAGGGTGGTAGTAGTGGTAGGCATCCTGCGCCCCTGGGTGAGGGTGGTAGTAGTGGTAGGCATCCTGCCCCCCTGGCTAAGGGTGGTAGTAGTGGTAGGCATCCTGCCCCCCTGGGTGAGGGTGGTAGTAGTGGTAAGCATCCTGCCCCCTGGCTAAGGGTGGTAGTAGTGGTGAGGCATCCTGCCCCCTGGGTGAGGGTGGTAGTAGTGGTAGGCATCCTGCCCCCTGGGTAAGGGTGGTAGTAGTGGTAGGCATCCTGCCCCCTGGCTAAGGGTGGTAGTAGTGGTAGGCATCCTGCCCCCCTGGCTAAGGGTGGTAGTAGTGGTAGGCATCCTGCCCCCCTGGCTGAGGGTGGTAGTAGTGGTAGGCATCCTGCCCCCCTGGCTAAGGGTGGTAGTAGTGGTAGGCATCTTGCCCCCTGGCTGACGGTGGTAGTAGTGGTAGGCATCCTGCCCCCTGGGTGAGGGTGGTAGTAGTGGTGGGCATCCTGCCCCCTGGCTAAGGGTGGTAGTAGTGGTAGGCATCCTGCCCCCTGGGTAAGGGTGGTAGTAGTGGTAGGCATCCTGCCCCCCTGGCTAAGGGTGGTAGTAGTGGTAGGCATCCTGCCCCCCTGGCTGACGGTGGTAGTAGTGGTAGGCATCCTGCCCCCCTCGGTGAGGGTGGTAGTAGTGGTAGGCATCCTGCCCCCTGGGTAAGGGTGGTAGTAGTGGTAGGCATCCTGCCCCCTGGGTGAGGGTGGTAGTAGTGGTAAGCATCCTGCCCCCTGGCTAAGGGTGGTAGTAGTGGTAGGCATCCTGCCCCCCTGGGTGAGGGTGGTAGTAGTGGTAGGCATCCTGCCCCACCTGGGTAAGGGTGGTAGTAGTGGTAGGCATCCTGCCCCCCCTGGCTAAGGGTGGTAGTAGTGGTAAGCATCCTGCCCCCCCTGGGTGAGGGTGGTAGTAGTGGTGGGCATCCTGCCCCCCTAGGTGAGGGTGGTAGTAGTGGTAGGCATCCTGCCCCCTGGGTAAGGGTGGTAGTAGTGGTAGGCATCCTGCCCACCCTGGCTAAGGGTGGTAGTAGTGGTAGGCATCCTGCCCCCCTGGGTGAGGGTGGTAGTAGTGGTAAGCATCCTGCCCCCTGGCTAAGGGTGGTAGTAGTGGTAGGCATCCTGCCCCCTGGGTGAGGGTGTTAGTGGTGGTAAGCATCCTGCCCCCTGGCTAGGGTGGTAGTGGTGGTAGGCATCCTGCCCCCCTGGGTAAGGGTGGTAGTAGTGGTGGGTATCCTGCCCCCCCTGGGTGAGGGTGGTAGTGGTGGTAAGCATCCTGCCCCCCTGGCTAAGGGTGGTAGTGGTGGTAGGCATCCTGCCCCCCCTGGGTAAGGGTGGTAGTAGTGGTAGGCATCATGCCACCCCTGGGTAGGGGTGGTGGTGCGCATTCAGGCCCCTGTGTGCATATGTGGCATTGGTGATGGGCATCCCGCCCCTATGGTGCTGCTGTTGCTGGTGTAAGTATATTCTGCATCCCTGTGTGTGTGTGTGATGTGTCGTGTACGTGTTGTATGTGTTTCGTGGTTGGTGTCTGGCTTACCTTCTGCGCCGTACGCGTCCGTGCCTGTTCCGGTAGTAAATGTAGAATATTGGTATGATCGGGACGAAGGGATTCATGGTTGGTTCGTGTCGTTCGTCCTTCTCGTTGCTTCGCGTCGTCCTCGTCGCTGGCGTGTTCGTCTCGGAGCCGTGGATCGTGTTGTGGCGCGAATCGGAGCTTATGTGCGCCTCTCCCGGATGCTTTGACGTGCCGTGCGTAGCGACGGGTTCGGCGCGTACGGAAGCGCATCGTACTTGTCCGGCCGGACGGGGCTGCATTTTCCTTCCGTGCGACTCGATTCGGCGTTTCCGGATTCGCCTCAGTCGGGGAACAGGACCTGGTTTGGGTGAGTACGGCTCGGCCGGATTCTGTGCTGTTGTGCGCATCGTACTTACTCGTTCGGTGTGCTGTACGGATCGGTCGGGAAACAGGCTTTCGCATGGCTTTTTTCCCGACCGAATGGTATTGGGTGCGCCTCCGACCGAGATCGGAATCGGCCCCATTGTCTTTGATCTCCTGCTGAAACCATTGTTTTAGTATCAAAAGCTCCAAATGTGACTCACCTGGATTTTAAAGCCTCTAAGACGACTTCACAGGTTGGATAGACATGCCCCCTTAACCACCTTTACCTTTGGACTTAGGGCCTAGTTACAAGTCTGGTGGTCATGCGACCGCCAGACTCGCGGTGGCACACGGATGGCGGTCCACTGTATTGCTGATTCCGACTTACAAAGTCGTATCGGCGGTGGACCGTCTGCTGTGCCAGGGAACAGTTGTTTCCTGACGGTGGCGCAGGAGCGCCACAATGCAATATGCTGAGCAGGGACTGGAGCAGTCCCGCTCAGCATATTTTGAGTTCTTGCACCGCCTGCTTTTCATGGCATTTTTATTCCACCACCCCTTTCCTTCAAGTAACACTGCCATTTTAGAAACCTTAAGCATTTTAGTAGGTTTGAGAGTCTTGAAACACCTTTCTCCAGTTTACCAGGTTTTCTCACCAAAACCGAATCCCTAGGACTCACACTCAACTCTTTTTTACATTTCTGATTTTGTCAAAATACAACTTGCCAGTGGCTTGCTTGGCTAAAACAAGTTCCTGCACTTCCTCCAAATTAACACCAATAAAGCGCTGTCCTAATCTGTATTCTAGCCAAGCTGGGTTTAACAGAGCATAAGGTTTTCTACCTCTAAACAAAACAAAAGGAGCAACACCTGTGGAGTAGTATTATAGCTCCTCACTTTCTGCTGCAAATACTCCGCTACATTTGATTTATTAGCAACTGCAGTTTGCGCACCTTCTTTAAGCATGCGGTTTGCCCTGAGCCATTGGATGATGGGCCATATAAGGGAACTCTAACATGCTTGATATCCCATGAACTAAGAAAATTAGACATTTCATCAGAAATTAAGTGTGCTCTATTGTCAGAGACTAATTCCTTAACAGAATCTTTCAAACAAAAAATGCTTTCGAGAAACCTTACAGCATTAGCAGAATCAGGCGATGACACCAATGAAAGGTAAAGCCACTTTGAAAAGTAATCAATTGCCACAATCATGTGTTTATTACTGGTACCTAACACTTTGAACGGACCAGAAAAATTAATTCTGATCTTTTCCCATGAATCTTTTGGCCACTCAACTTGCCAAAGCGGTGAAGTGGAACATTTCCAATCTTTATCCGAACACAGACACGAACGACAATTCACCACATAATTCCTAACCTGCCCATCTATCCCAGGCCACCAATAACAGCGCAAGAAAAAGTGGGAGTCCCAATACACCCTTGGAGGCTTGGGTAGTCAATGTATTAGCAGGTAAGTGTGCCTACAAGGGATTTTCTAACTTACACACAATTTTGGCATTCAATATACAGATAATGACAGCAAGCTCTATCTAGTAGCTTACATTCAGTTATTTAGAAATTTGACTAATTTCTCTTAGAACAAATCTGCTACAAATCGTCTTACACAGGTGTAAATGTTTCAAAAAATAAATTTATAATGAAAACACTTTCAAAGGGTACAGAAGACTGATATAAATGTCTGTATAGAACAACACATAGCAATTGAGGATTCCAGATGATTTGATGTTACAAACCCCTCATTGTCACTAGTGTGAACACCTATTTCTAACAATATATACAACAGGAAGATGTGACTGATCAAACAGAAAACAGATCCTTAAGAAAAATAATTCAACGCGAAAATAGGGTTGATTGTCGACGTTTCTGTCTATATAGTAGACATCAGCTAGACCATCTTCAGGACGTTAAATTCAAGTGTTGAATGACCCTTGGGGAGTTACACGAGCCGTTTCAAGTTGTGGTTGTAACCATTAAAATTTGTCTATTTGAAAACGGAGAAGGGGCTGCTAATTAGCAACCGCCGCTTCAACAATGTTCATGCAGGCTAATTCAGTTAATTACGAACCTCCAGGTATCATCCTCGAGCACCAATATGTCAAGATCTAGCTTGCATCTAGATAATGCCTGGGCCCAGCTTCAACGACGTACCGCTGTCTCTGCAGTCGGCGTCTGAGAAGTGTGCAACTGCCCTATAACAGTGGCAGACATACCCAAATGTCCCAGGTACACCAAAATGATACTTTTCTCCCTCAATCCTGAAGGAGGAACAAAAACATCTTGTCCAATCATAATGTCATTAACGAGGGGTAATTCAGAAGAAATTTGAGAAAACGCTTTTAATTCCACACTCAAACTTCTGTCCCAAGGCCGCCCATTCACCTCATACTTTTTAACTGCATTCAAAACATCATTCTTATCACAACATACATTCCACTCTGTTTCTGAAATAAGAAGCTTATAAGTGGCATCCGTAATCGTCATGACACATTCATCCTCATCTTGGTATTTCAAAGTCATTTAATCACCTTTGACAGGTAGGCGAGATAAACAGTCCGGTCAGATGTTTTTCTCCAGGAATATACAATATCTCAAAGTTGAATTCCTGTAATCGTGAGAGTAATCTGATCAACCGGGAAGAGGCTTTGTTTGAACAACTACAGCTCAACATATAATTCAAACGTTTATGGTCAGTGACCAAATCAAACTTAGATCCCCATATATACATTTTGAATCTTTCAGCTGCCCAAGAACAGAGCAAGGGCTTCCCATTCAATCGTGCTATATTTCTGTTCAGCCAAACTAACCATCCTAGAAGCCAACACAAGTGTTCTTTCTTCTTAATTGATGAATTGGCTAAGCACAGCACCGAAGCCCTTTGCACTGGCATCAACCATGATGACACACTTAGCACCCTGCGTGAACGGTTTAATAGCAGATGCATTAATAATTACATTTTTGAAATTATCAAAAGCCAATTGTGTTTCCTCCAACCATATATATTTCACATTTTTCTTTAATAAATTTCTCAGCGGTTGTACCTTCACAGCATACCCTTGCACAAGCCTTGCGTAGTATTCGCTGAGACCTAAAAATGAACAGAGAGTGTCTTTATCGTCCGGAACAGGTGCCGCACTATTGGCTTTTAAAAGACTACCTTTAGGTTTAATACCATCAGATGACAGATTATGACCCAAGTAATCAATGTTGCTTTCCATGAATTTTCACTTCTCACGATTCACAGTCATACCATGCTTATCAGGCCTCTCCATGACTATGCTCAACAATTCCAAATGGTGAGAAACATCCTCTGAATGAATAAGAATATCATCCTGAAATGCTTGAATGCCAACTAGCCCTTCGAAAATATGATCCATTAACCTTTGGAAAACGCTTGCTGCGAAAGCAAGCCCAAACAGAAGTCATTTGTACATATAAGCACCAAAGGGAGTGATGAATGTGGTCAGGTGTTGAAAACATTTACTCAGAGGAATCTGGTGATGGGCAGAACTGAGATCAATGGTAGAAAAAACTTTGCTTGAACCCAATTTAGCCAAGATATCATAAAATTTAGGCAGAGGATGGCAGTCCACTAAGATATTTCAGTTTAACACTCTCAAGTCTGCACATAAACGAATCTCACCATTTTTTTGTGAGCACTAACCACAGCAGAAACCCAATCAACAGAGGAAATAATTACTTGCCTGCACATGTTATCCAATAAATCCTTCAGTTCTTTACGCACCGATAAAGGCCCGGATCTAAATTTTTGCACTGCATCAGGTTTTAATTTGATAGTGTGTTCAAAACCTCTTATGAAACCAATTCTATCACTTAACACATGAGAACATTTTCCTAATATATTGGCAAGCAAATCGTCATTCCTAAGGGTAATAGTTGACACAGGCATCTCACCTAAAGCAACAGGTTCACTGCTACCAGGCTTGAGAATAATGCCTAATTCAGCTTTGTTTTGCCACCCCAAAATATCACGCCCATTCTCAGCGACATAAACCTTCTGTAGTATCCTCAGGTTCTGTATATATGTTCCCTTTCTCTGTAACTAGCTGCTCAGCCACTGTGAGTGTTCCGTGTAGAATGTTAGTGTGATTGACATGAGTGGAATGCTTGGGTGCCTGGTGTATGAGTGGGGGCAGTTGGAAGATGGGCTGAGCAGCTAGGAGGCTGCTCCTGGTGGGGCTTGCTGTAGCTTTGTATCTACTCTACTTAAGGACTGAATAAACTACAAGTAAATCATCTCGGCTACGTCTACTTTGTCTACTGAACACGTGGGGCCAGCCCACTACATTTTGGCGACGATCTACATGGGATTTTAATTCAACTCAACGCGAAAAGTAACAGGAGTTAAGTTAAAGCTGATGGGGCCAAGAAACAAGGACTTTGAAACATGTAACAAGCTACAAGCAACTCAAGAAAAAGGAACCATGACAAGCACGCGCAGTAGCCCCACCAGTGTCCAAAAACCGGACAGCCCTAGCCCAGGCGTGCTGTGTTTCCATTTCTACATCTACAACATCTTGTTAAAGATCCTATGCTACTACAAATGGCTTCAGTGCCACATCAAATGTCTACAGTGCCACAACAAAAGTCTACAGCGCCACAACAAACGTCTACAGTACCTCATCAAGCAAGGTAATCAGTGGCTGCCTGTGTTTCTGCCCCCAGTGCAAGGTTAAATGTTTTTGTTTGGCGAAAGGCACTTTGGTTCAAGATTTTTATTTGTGGCTGTGCGCTTGTTCAAGACAAAGGGACTCATGGATTCAATCATCGTGTGCTACTTTGTGTGCACAAGTGAAATGCTGATGTCATTCCAACTTGCTGTGTGTGTGTTCTTTTGTCGTGCTCAAAGACATTTTCAAAGAAGTGGGAGTCTGCCTTTGACGCTGCCTTTGTATCAAGGTTGGATCTGAGGGAAGCCCACTTGTGTCTGCTTCACGATGCTGTGTGTTCGTATTACCGAATTTGTATACTTGTAATTGATGGCATTTGCATAGAAGCAAGTATGAATCTCTGCTGGCAAAAATTACACCGCCATTTTCTTCTCAGACAGTGCCGAGCAGACTGAGGACATGTCTGGAAGTCAGGTAGGACTTTTTCTGTCTTACATTGTTGGGGTAGGCTGAGACCTCAAGTCTACAGCGCCCAACCGCCGTTTTGAATTTAAAAAATAGAACTTTGCGCGAGGCAGATACTACACGTGCTTACCTGCATCAGTCCTGCTCATTGTCCCAAGCTGTCTCGGAGTCTTGGCTGTGATGCACTCTTCTCTTCTGCTACGGGGATGCCTTCTTGAGTTTGGAGCACGCTTATGCTGTGAGCCACCCGGCATGGCGTAATCCAACGTGCTGCCATTTTAGGATTGTCATGCTCCTGCATACACGATCCTATTACTGGTTCAGGTTTGCTTTGCCAACCACGTTGTATGCGCTGAATAAAGTTTTACGAAGCCAGTCGAAATGTGAGGATCGTCATGAGGGCAACCGTCGTCTGTAGCGGAGTTGACTTTCAGGTCTCTTCGTTTGTACTGTGTTTCGGGTTGGTTGACATGAACACTTCGGGGAGTCATGTGGTGAGTTGAAAGTATTTAAACAAACAAGAGAGCCCTTCCATCTTCAGTGGGCGTAGTCTTTTCTCCAAAGTTCGTCCTGTTTGTCTCTGCTGCAAAGTACTATCTTCTTACAAGTCTCCAGGAGTTGTTTTCCCTTTACTAAGTACTGTTTGCGTCCTTGCAGCGCCTGTCCATTATCATCACGGTGACAGGCACACCAATGACATTTTTGAGTTTTTTTTGTCGCTAGTTGCAGTCACTCAAACTAAAAATGAAACGATTTGTTTATCTCGTTTACATGTCATATGCTATTTTGTAAGCCTTAACTAGTCATGTATTTTGAATGTAATGTCATAGTTAGTTTCAGTTGTCAGTTACAGGCACACCATTGTCATTGTTAGATTACGAATTTGTTGTGCATCTCTACAAGATATAACGCTATAATGTCTTGTTTTTACAGGAAAAAGACATTAATGAATTTACAGTAATTTGTTTGTGCTATATGCCAACAATTGTTATTTTGCATTTCATATTTTGATGTTTTGTTGGCATGGGAGTGGGTCCTAGTCCCATTTCTCCACTTTACGTTCTTTTTCCCTTATTTTAGGGTTCGCTTAAGGGTTTTGTTCCCCTGTTATGTTAGGTATGGGTGTCAGCCCCATATCCACGCTATTCCTCTATACATGTTTGAGTCAACCCTCACGCTGTTTGGGGTTATGGGGTGTTTCTCCATTTACGTTTGATGGACACTTCTTTGCTGTTTGGGTGTTTTGGGGTGTCAGTCCCATCACCTTGTTGTACGTCATGTTGTGTGTAAGTCGCCCTGCGCCTCACCTTGCTGTGTCCAGTGTGTAAGCCGCCCTGCGCCTCACCTTGCCTTGTTGTGTGCAAGCCGTCATGCGCATCTTGTTGTCTGGATGTGTGTGTGTAAGTCGCCCTGCGCCTCACCTGTTTTTTACGTCGTCATGTGTGTGTGTAAGTCACCCAGTGCTTCACCTTGACGTTATGTGTGTATGTGCCACACTGTGCTGCTTTTGCTGCACAAGTTCTTGGGTGTCAGTCCCATGCAACGTTGTCATGTGTGTAAGTCGCCCCGCGCCTCACCATGTGTTTTTACGTCGTCATGTGTGTGTGTAAGTCACCCTGTGCTTCACCTTGACGTTATGTGCGCATGTGCCACACTGTGCTGCTTTTGCTGCACAAGTTCTTGGGTGTCAGTCCCATGCAACATTATCTGTTTTACTTGGGTGTCAGTCCCATGCAACACTACGTGTTACACTGTTTCTGTTTTGGGTCAGTGTCCCTCACATTAAGGGTGGTGTCTTTCTATTCGCCACGTTCTCCTTATTTGATGAGTATTTCGTTGGGTGCTGTTCACCCACTGTTTGAGTCTTGGGGTACGTTTCCCCCCTTTACTCTTGTGTCTTGCTCACTTGTTGCTTGTGAGTTCATCTTACACTATTTACCTTTTCTTTGTTTACTGTTAAAGGAGGAGGATGGTGTTAGTGTGTGTTTTTATCCTTTCATCCTTCTTTCCTCCTTTTTGCTTGTCTGTTTTCCCTCTCGCGATGTGTTCTATTATGCATCCCTGGGTCTATGGACTGCTTTCACCTTTTGTACTTTACTGTGTATAGTTCTTTTCATTTTAGTTTGGGTCTTATTATTTTTCAGTGTAAAAGGGAGAGGATATGTAGTATCCTCAGGTTCTGTATATATGTTCCCTTTCTCTGTAACTAGCTGCTCAGCCAGTGTGAGTGTTCCGTGTAGAATGTTAGTGTGATTGACATGAGTGGAATGCTTGGGTGCCTGGTTGTAGTGATTGAGTCCACGAAGGTTGGTATAGCTCAAGTAGATTTATTGAAGATTAGAACAAGACCATAACAAGATCAGATCAAGACCATAGCTAGACCCCACCAGGAGCAGCCAGCATGCTGCTCAGCCCAGCCAACTGTGAACATTGACCGCTAACATTCCATAAGATGACATCATAGCAAGGTTCTACAGGCAGGGTATGACTAGCATTGAACTAAGGATATAACATATCCCCCTTTCTCCCAAATAAACAAAAGAACATAGGAGGAGAGGAAGTAAGAACCACGAACCAATGAAAGAAAAGAGGAACTGTAAAGGATGAGAGAAATAAAGAAGAAAGATAAACAAGAACATAAGAACCCATCCTCCCTTCTATACACCAAAGGAAAAGGCAAGAAAACACATAGTCAGAGAAGAGGAGTGAAAGAAGCACGAAGGACTACCCCAAAACACACCCACTGGCCAGAACAGGAATGTAAGAGGGCTGAAAGATGGAAAACCAACAGAGCAAGAAAGCACGACAAAAGAGCAGAGGAAAGCTCAGAATCCACATGAGACACCAAGAAGAAAACCTCAGAAGGAAAACAGAAAAGAAGAGAGAAACAAGAAAGATGAGGAAGGATAGAGGAAACTCATCACCAAAACACCATTATCAATACATAATGAAGCATATAATATAAAGATAACAGTGTATATAAACAAAAAAATTT
Source organism: Calotriton arnoldi (assembly GCA_963921515.1). NCBI lineage: Eukaryota > Metazoa > Chordata > Amphibia > Caudata > Salamandridae > Calotriton > Calotriton arnoldi. Next base: position 189,117 of record CAWUFW010009190.1, read on the forward strand.
CAATATATTAAGTACAAACCTATATGTGCAGATAGAGAGGACTATAACCCCCAAAACAGACCCCAACAAACAGTGACGGAGTATTAAGAGAAATGGGACCAAAACCCACGAAACAATAGTCCTTGTAAAGAAAAAGAGCACACTGATATGTGGAGTGAACGACCGGGTGAAGACCCGTGAACTAGAAATGTAATGCAAAAGGACTGTACCCTTGCATGAATCCCCTGTAAACGGGTAGACTTGAAAGTGTGTACAGGTAGGAACCAGTACTAATGCAAAAGGACTGTAACCGTTGCATGAATCCCCTGTAAACGGGTAGACTTGAATTGTACAGGTAGGAACCTGCACTAATGCAAAAGGACTGTAACCTTTGCATGGTTACCATGTAAATGGGTAGACTTGAAGATTACAGTAAGCAGATGGGACTTAAACCCATTGCTGGCAAATGGGACTAAAACCCATAGTAGTCTCTGTGTTGGGAAGTGGCAAGCATGAGACAGTGAAAAATGGACTCTTTACGGCGTATACCCTCACAACATGTACCTACAGGGTGTATGCCTAGGGTCCCTAAACAACCAAGTACGAAGTTGTTGAGACTACAGTACCTCCCACACATCAAAAAAAGAAAACTGACTTCACACTGAGGATTGAAACAGACTGATTTTGGAAAGATAAGAAAACGGCGTCCTCACACCACGATGCGAAATGTGCCTCCTGTCATCAGGCTTAAGTCAATAGCTTTAACGCAAAAAAAAACAAAAAAAACAGATGGCATAGAGTCCAGGCAGGAACTGCTGATCGCACCAAACACTTGAGACGAGCGTAAACAGCAAACGTGGACTGATTGAACATTTCTACCACCTAAACGCCACATTCCACTTGGCACTAGATGGCAGTGTTGTACTTGAGCAAAAAAAAAAAACGAGTCAATATTTCTTTTTATTTCCCACTCCGCTGCTCCGATGAGCCACTCAACCATGTCCTGTCAATGCAGTGAAGAGGATGCCACTCACCACTGGTGTGAAATACAGGTGATCAGTCCGATCATACAGAGTCCACGGAACGACCTTCCAACGCTGGAGACTTCACACAGAAACAAATCCAACGACGATGACGGTTCCGCATGAATGTCCAGTCATGGAAAGTGCGCATTGTTTGATGTGCTTGGACACCATCTGGTTAGGTTAAACTCCATTGAGGGAAAATGAGGCAAACGGTTGGCATCGTGAAAGCTGAGCACACGCAAAGAGGCAGATCCAACCCCAAGATGGCGTGACGCATTCTACGTCAAGCCGGATGGCTTGCGGCACGTCTGTGCATGCGGGACTGCAGAGAAGACGGAGGAGTGCGAGTCAGGCACCATGGAGACGGAGGTGGGTGCACGCTCTATTACAGACACGCGCGACAGAGATTTGAATAGTAACAAGGCGGTTGGGAAATCCATAAGGTTTCGATGTCTCAGAGTGGTGCAATAACCAGAGACAGGAAAACCCCTCACCTCATCAATGCTCAACAGTGTAAAATAAATACTACACCACACGATCAGCACCACCAGAAAAACGTGTCTATATTTAGGATGAAAGGCAGCTGGGATGAAAAAAAAACAAGCGTTGCGCACTGCATATCCCCAATGCTAGAGTTGACTTAGCGTTGTTCTATGTCCACCTGTCTCTGGCATAGTAAAAATAGTCCAAACATGTTCTGTAGGGACAGCACTGTATAGCATTGAAGATAGGAATGCCTAACTCTGCATTGGGACACAAAATCAGACAGACCAATTACCTCGCTTGAGGAGACAGTGCAGACAAAAATTGTAGACTCACTGTAGAAGGTGCACACTCCGTTGAGACAGCGAGAAGAAGACGATATAAAGCAGCTGATGAGAGGCAAACAGGCAAGACACTTCAAGTGGAACAAACATCCAGATAGTAAAGACACCTTGGCTGGAGCACACATATAGTAGCACACTTCTTCCCCAGACAGTGTGCATTCGTAGATATGTGGCAGGTGAACATACTAGATTAGGCTTACCCTCGCTGAAGGCACAGCACAGGAAGCAGGCACAGCACAAGATGCGTAGAGTTAGTGGGGAGTAGACGCCCAAGCTTGATTGGGCAGCTCTTGAAGTGGCACTTCCCCATACGCACAGGAACAACTGGCAGACTGCTGTGGGCGACCGGTGGGAGGTCACTGGTGGGGTCACGATGGCAGTTGACTTAGCTTAACTTGAGTTGCAGTAGGTCCTGTGTTATTAAGGTTGCTTGAGGTCCTGAAGAGGTGGTAGGTGTAGGTTCTTTTGAAAATCTTTTGTGCCATCATCTTTGTTTTGTGCTGTGCCTTCAAGTGAGGGCAAGCCCACTAAAGTCTGGGGAAGTGCTGTGCTTTCAGTGAGGGTAAGCCTGACGCTCTTCAAGTCTCTACACGTATCTACGCTTGGCGCTGTGCCTTCAGTGAGGGTAAGCCTGCCTTTCACCAACGTCTGCACTCTACTTGTTTTGTGCTGTGCCTTCAATTGCCACACATGGACGCCTACACTGTCTGGTAAAGAAGTGTGCTATTATATGTGTGCGCTAGTCATGCCATTTTGTCTGCACCTCTCTTGACATTAACCTCTCTCTGTTCCTCAACCTGTGTGGGAGAGTCGTGGTCTGACAGCTGGGATTTTCACCTCAATCTTACGCGGGACTGTATAGACGTTTGTACTAATTGGGGCAAGAAGAGAGCTACTGGCTCAAATCTACATTGTCTGCCTTTTTCAAATGGTGATGCTGCGTGAATAATCTTCTACAACTGGATTAAGCTCAAGGTCATTTTCGCCCTTCCTGCTTGGTTTTTGCTGCCTACGTGTTGCTTATATCCCCACAGCCCCGTGTGAAAGTGCGCAGTCTGCCTATCTATTTTATCGTACCAGAGACTGTCTTTCTACGTTTATCCCATCCTCGTCGCCAAAAACTTGTAGTGATTGAGTCCACGAAGGTTGGTATAGCTCAAGTAGATTTATTGAAGATTAGAACAAGACCATAACAAGATCAGATCAAGACCATAGCTAGACCCCACCAGGAGCATCCAGCATGCTGCTCAGCCCAGCCAACTGTGAACATTGACCGCTAACATTCCATAAGATGACATCATAGCAAGGTTCTACAGGCAGGGTATGACTAGCATTGAACTAAGGATATAACATAGGTGTATGAGTGGGGGCAGTTGGAAGATGGGCTGAGCAGCTAGGAGGCTGCTCCTGGTGGGGCTTGCTGTAGCTTTGTATCTACTCTACTTAAGGACTGAATAAACTACAAGTAAATCATCTCGGCTACGTCTACTTTGTCTACTGAACACGTGGGGCCAGCCCACTACACCTTCGTAAAAATGTTCCTGCCTTTAAAAATCAGACTACTGTTAAAATACCCCTTCATTATAATATCATAATCCAAAAGCCTTAGGATTGGCATCCGCATGGATCAAAAGTTTGCTAGACCACAATTTTTCAAAGGTATTTTCAGCCAGAAAGGTAATGGGTGAGCCCGAGTCTGCCATCACACTTAAATCAACTGTACCAATAGCCACTTCACAAGTTGGTCCTCTGCACCTTTTCTTTTGATTGCCAACAATACTAGCATCTACATTGAGTAAAACAATATTCAAAGACTCACACAGTTTATCTTCATCAACTTCTACCTGGTTTACCTTGGTTCTTGTTTTTTTAGATCTACACTCAGAGTAAAAATGACCAAGTTTCTGTCAGCTGAGTTAACACATCGTTAACCTTGTGCAGGACATAAAGCACTGTTTCCAATATGAGATTTTGAACCACATTTATAACATGCCGTCGTTTTTTTGTAACTTTTTTTTTGTACATTCTTAATAAGAACTGCATTAATTCTAAATCATCAGTATTTGCTATTGAGGCAACCTGCAGTGCAACATTTGAATCACCAGACTTAACTCTGAGATCTTCTGTAAGAATCTTGGTAGAAATAACAGAACACTCAATACTACGGGCAATGTCCATGACTTCATCAATAGATGTTTTCTTTGCATGTCAAAATCCGTTCTTGGATTTTTTTGTTGTGACAATTAAAAACCAATTGATCATGTAAAGAAACATCAAGACTAAGCCCGAATTCACACTTAGGGGCCGATTCCGATCTCGGCCGGTAGGGCTCCGAATCGGATTCGGCATAACCGGATCCGATTCGGAGCCCTATTTCCCGACCGATTCGTACGCGCGTCCGGACAAGCGAGTACGATGCGAAATCGCCGACCGACTCGTTCGGGCGTCCCGACTCGTTCTTGGGTCGAACCGCACCGACCGACTCGCTCGGACACGACTCGCACCGCGCAATGGAGACGTTCCCCGGCCGGGTAAGTACGATGCGCGCCGCGACCAGTCCGACCGACACGCGCCGCCCGGCTCAAAAGAGCAGTCGGAGACGATCTCGGGGGTCCATGTCGGACCTCCTGTGCGCATAGCCGCGCGAGTCGCACACCGGGGGACCCATGGGTCCCCCTACCTGTGCGTGTACGGCGCGAGTCGCTCCGCCGCGTACCCGCCTGTAGGGGCGCCCTTGTTCGCCTCGCACCCATTGAGGCAATGGGAGCCCGCGTACGCGTTGTGCACGACCGGCTCCCATTGACTTCAATGGGAGTCCGACCGACTCGAGTCCGATAGCATACGGACGTATCGTACTCGTTCGGTCGGGCTGCACGGGTCCGATTCGGTCGGAAATCTCTCCGGGTCCGGCTCGGTCGGAGAGATTTCCGGCCCGATTCGGAATCGGCCCCTAAGCGTCTAAAGCTCTAAGTACAGCTAAATAATCCTCTATAGGCACCTCAACCATCTGCTTCCTTTCAAAAAAATTATGTCGTTCAAGCATAACAGAAGGTTTGTCTGTATACTGTTTGGATAGTCTAGCAACAGCTTCTAGGTAAAAATCCCAAGGTACGTCTTCGGAGAGAGGTGGAGCCACCACAGGCAAGTTATCAAAACTTGTTGGCCAGTATCCCCAAATGATTGAACAGTGGGGCATGGCGACGAATATAATTGTACTTAGAAGCATCTATTGCCACCAAATAGTTTTCAAAAACCCTAAGCCATTTCCTCCAAGACATTGAGGGACATATTTAGAAGCCCCTATCGCCACAGGAACATCACTTTTAGTGACGTTCCTGTTGCGATATGGGCTTCGCCTTATAAACAAGGCAGCGTTAAGCCACTTAACGCGGCTTAACGCCGCCTTGTGAATAAGGCACCCTTTCATGCTATACTTTGCGTGAAAGGGGCGGGCAATGGGTGTTGTGGTGGGTGTTCTACCGTAACACCCTTTGATTTTGATGCTGCCCTATATTTACAAGGGCAGTGTAAAAATGGGGCAGCGCCAAAATTAAGACCAGGAAAAACCTGGTCTTAAACAGGCAGAATGAGGAGAAATGTTTTATTTCTCCTCGAATTTGCTGTTTCTATGTGTGCTTCGTTTTGCAGCACACTTGGAAACCGCAAAAGGCCATTGATTGTTTATGTGCAGGAAGGTGACCACTGATACAGGTAACGGCCTCGAGGGTACCAAGTAACAGAACCTGTTCCTCTTATAGAAGCCACTTGAAAGAAGCAAATAATCCAGTGAAGAGCAAAAATCCAGTGAAGAGCAAAAATCTAATAAAGATGATCCATGGAAACACAAATATCCCTGAAATACACTAAGAAGCAGGGCGTTGGTGGGTCAAGAATCACTCATCGCCAAAAAGGTGTAGTAGGGTAACAAAGAACATCTGAAGAAACACACACAAGCTGAAGAAATTCTCTTTTAAAAGTGGAGTTTAATCCATAGAACAGACCCACGGCAGCTTCCCTGCTTGGCATCCAGAACGGTCTGCCCAAGCTCACAATCTCGCCAACATTCCCACAAGGAACATTCCAAATTACATTACATAAAAGAACCCCTTAAAGGAGGACATGGAAACTTACACACTACAGTCCCCTGTAAATGTTCTATCAGAGCCATAGTCCATATTGGACGATGCAGATGGCAGCAACCATCAGAACAAAGAGTGAGTGGTTGGTCTGCTTGTGGCTGGAAGGGGTGTCCTCCTAGACCGGTGGTAGCGAGACTCCTTCATTACTGGAACAGGGAATTCCATCTGCAAAAAGCCTGCTTTACTGGTCCCTTTAAGTTTGAAAACTGCTCTATGACATTGTTTCCAGATTATACAACAGAAGTACAATCTAAAATAGTTCCTTCCTTGGAGGTCAAGAAAGGGTTTAGAGAAGCTGGTCTGTGTCATCCGTTACTATTCCGAGCCAAGATTAAAGTAATGATTGATGGTAAACCTTTGTTTTCTTTTACCAAAAATGGGATTGACTGTGCATGTTAATAATGAAACAAAAAAGACAGTGCTGCCCATGTTTCTCCTGTAGAGAAAGAATAAAAAATACAGGAAGGGGCTACAGTTTACAGGAAGCATAGAGACAGACAAGATAACAATCAGAGAAGGATAAGGCAGCTGCCATGCTGGGGGCATCCACAATTGCCTGGCCAGGTGTTTCAGATGTGGACGGTGGCGGAACTTTGGACCTCTTTACCTCTCAGTCAGATGAGGAGGAGAACCCTGTCGACCAAGACAGTCTAACACCACTTAAACCCCGCATGGCAGACAACTTGAGATTCAGGAAGGGAAGGTACCTGAGACGGGGAATATTGGGTGTCGGTTTAACACATTCGAGGAGAAGGAGGATTCATATTATTGCCATGTGCGTTCCTATGCTGTAATGGTTTGGGAATTCCAGAAACAGAGGTGGGTCAATATGTATATGTTGACGCAGACATGTAACTAGTGCTGAATTTGTAAAAAAATAAGTGCCAGGGCACTCTTCAGGAGGCCACTTCTACTTGCACCACCCATTGCCCATGCCAGTGCTGCAAACTGCAGTAGCAACACAATTACTACCCATCACACTCTTACAAGTGTGACAATTCTGACAATTCCAGGCCTCCAAAGCTATAAAAATGGCTTTGGCGGCAGGTATTCGTCATTTTAAATGTGTACTGAATTAATAAACAACTGTTGTTCTGCTTTTCTCTAACTGAAACAAACACTGCCACCATGTGGCAGACTGCCATAAGTGCCGGTGTTGACAATTAATTAAGTGCCGGTGCCGAGCACCGGAAACCACCGTCTCAAATTAAGCACCGTAACGCCCGGGGATATCAACGTACTCCTGTATGGGGAATACGGACCGAGAGGATTTGGGAGTTATATCTCCAATTTGGCATTTGATACGCCCCTCTCGATTGCCTTGACATTAAATTGTAGGCAATGGTTTCAGCACAACAATGAAAGTTGGTGGACGGCCATTGATCTGGGATGTGGGAGTTGGAACAAGTTGTTCATGTCTCACATTTTCTCAAGGACAGTCAGAGTTCCCTTTTGGAAGTTACCAGAGGATGGGTCATGAAGTTGGAAGTCCCTCTGAGGAAGATAATGCTGACAGCGGGCATAGCGGGCATAAGGCACTGACCCTGACCTAGATGTAAGGTGAATAGAAATGGATAGGATGTCCATGAAAGATAAATTCTTGTTCCTGTCATAGAATGGCACATGAGCAGTGGCAGCTGCCACAGGTAAGAGTGGTAGGGCGGTAGGGCGGGGCAGGGTGGGGGTCAGGGAATACGACATATGTCAGGATGAGTTAACATAAAAGTTGCAGACTCGGAGATGCGAGAGCGCAAGGTAAGTGGTTTTATTTCTTTTTTATTTTACGTTAACTCATCCCATCGTATGTCGAGTTCCCCGACCCCCACCCCGCCCCACACCTGCCCCACTGCTCCACCGCTCTTACCTGTGGCGGCTGCCACTGTGTGCAGAGCTTAATTTGAGCCAGTAGTGTCCGGTGCTTAGCACTAGCACTTAATTGCCAACACTGGGTCTTATGACACTCTGCCATATGGTGGCGCTGTTTGTGTTTTTTAGAGATGAGCACAACAACAATTGTTTATTAATTCAATAGACATTAAAATGATTAATACCGGCCACCCAAGCCATTCTGATAGCTTTGGGGGCCTGGAATATTCTGAAGTGCCACACTAGAAGGAGTGTGATGTTCATAGGTGTGTTTGTACTGTCAGCAGCAGCGCTGGCCAGGGAAATGGGTGCTGTAAGCTGCAGAGGCCTCCTGATGACACCCCTGGCACTTATTTTTTTTTTCAAATTAAGCACTGGTGTTGTGTACTGGAAACTTAAGGCAGAAGATGGTGTGCTCAGAATACCTGGGCAGAACATTATCGGATCATAAACCTATTCTTGTCACCATGCAATTAAGGGTGCCACGGCAACCTGTGATGACCTAGAAACTCCAGCTGAGAGAGGCGATTATGGGGTACATTGATAATAATCAGGGCTCTGCCTCCAGCACCATAGTAGAATGAGAGGCATAAAAGTTGATGGTGTGGGGCCACTGTATGGAAAAATTGGTTGGTATTAGGAGGGAGCTGGACACTGAATTGGTTACCCTTGATAAACCATACACAGCCTGGATTTATAGGTGTTCTGAAACCCTACAGCTCAGACTAAACTCACTGAATGTAGAGAATGATACGCATGGATTATTGAGAAGCTACGCTGACACAATTACAAAGAATATATCTCTAGGGTTCATGAGGGCAAGCGTAAGCCAGGGAGACTGTTGGCCTGGTTGATTTGACCCAAGGGTAGTGGTTCACCAATTACATGAATAATGACATTGGGGGCAGTTAATGCACTGTCAACAAGAGATAAATGATAGCTTTTTGGATTATTATGTACAGTTGTATGACGTCCCCATGTAGGCGTCACACAGAGGTGGTGGCCTTCATGGATGGACCACACTTGTGGCACTGAGGACTGAGAAGGTGGAGAGCCTGGGTGGCCCTATCTTGGTCAACAAGATATAGGGGGCCATTATGGAACTAACCAGAGGGAAAATTTGGTGGTCTGATGGGCTCTCGGCTGAATTTTATCACACCCAAAGAGAAGTCACATTGTATGCTACGGCATTGGAAGAAAGAGAACGCCCTGCATCGTCTTGAGAGGCCATGGTAGTGCTTTTGCCTAACACAGGGACACAGGAGGAGAGAGTGACTTCATATAGACCACTCTCCATGCTTAATTAAGACTTCAAAATTCTTAGCAAAGTATTGGCTACCAGATTATACCTTTAAGAAAACTTCTCTTTTTGCATGATCACACCCATTTATTTTGGACTGATGCTGCAGTTTGTTTGACTGTGCAGTGGAACTCTGCTAATCAGGACCCATTGTATGTGCTCTGTCCCTAGAATATGGTAAAAAGGGATCCTGGGGTCTGTAAGTTAAATGTCACTAGTGGACTGAAGCACATATTGTGCAACTACTAAAGTGACAGTGCAAAATAGGACTGCAGGCCTGACATTAATACCCTAGCTGTGGAGCTATAAACTGCAAAATAACCCCTTTTGACAGGCCTAAACCCTCCTTTTAGATATTAATATGTGACCCATAAGTAGGCCTTAATGTCCAATGCAGGGTGCATGATATTTAAAAGAAGGGCATATAAAAGACTAATGAAAAAAAAGTACTTACAGTGACAAGGCCCCAAAAGCTATTTTCGCAATAGGAGGGTTAGCTGTTCCATAGGAAAACATTGGGAGTTAATATTAAAATGAAATAACGTCACTGATACTCTTTGGGGGCAGTTGGCTCTGTTTCTGGCCACATTGACCCTGGTGGGACTCGCTGTCCCAGAGTGCTACACTAATGCCCCGCACCTGGGTAGTGCTGGAAAGTGCCAGCAATGCGGTTAAAGCTCTGCCTTCACTTCTGCAGCTCAGGACATCAATGCTCTTTGGGGGCAGTTTACTGCCACATTGACCCTGGTGGGACTCACTGTCCCAAGGTGCTTCACTAAGTCCATTTGTAGCAGTGGGAGGTACCAAAAATGCTCTTAAAGCCCTGCCTTTAGTACTGTGGTACGGGACACACGTGGGCAGCGGCTGGGAAAATCCCGGGCCAAGAGCGGGCCCATTCTGCGCCCATCAGCGACAGGAAGAGGTGGTTCAGGGCCGCCCCCCTTGGTTTTTATCTCCCAGGCCATTTGTTGGAGTGTTGATGGGACATTTTCCTGGCTGTATGTGGATTTGAGCTGGACGAGGATTGGCTGGTTGTATCCCGGAGTACCCCGGAGTCCCTGAGACAAGTTGAGTGACCTACTGGTCCTTGCCAGATTTGCGGGCATAATGGAGAGCTGCAAATATTTACTACCCATGCCTGGAGTGCATGGACACAGTGCTTGAAAGTGCCTTGCTGCGATACTACCCTGGGTTCAAACAGGGCGGACTCCCTGACTTTGAAAATGAGGTTGGGGGCGATTGTGTGGGGGGTGGGGTGGTTTGATCAATTTTTATTAGTCTTCTAGGAGGCTTATCAGCCTTTGTGGCACCTTCTCTGCCCACTGCTTCATGAGTTACAACCATTGAGCGATTTTTAACCAAGCAGTGTCAGAGGTGTCAAAAGAAATTGAGTTAGCGGAATGAAGGTTATTGTTTTCTAGGCGCAGCCCTCCCTGCCTTCTTGCTATCACCCCTCTCCATTAAGGACCCTAGGAGGGCGGAGTGGATGAGTGAATATAGTGATTGGGGTGAGTTGATGGGGCTGGGGAGGATCAGAGAGGCCTTCGGAAGCTGGAGGTTTGTCCTCGGGGGCATGGGGACTCCAGGGTTGTAAGTGGAGGAGGCAGAGGGTGAGCGTGGGTTTGAGGAGCTTTTGTGCCAGCATGGATTCCCTGATTGACACTAATCTACCTTGCCGCTTACGGGGGACCTCCTTAGTAAGGACCTGCTCTCGGAGTTTAGGGCTGTTTTTGAAGCCAAGCATGATCCAATCATGTCCAGGTTAAATATTATCGAGCCCAGAGTGTCAGAAATCCTGGTTCAATTTAACCCTGGGAGGGCCGTGCAGGTGGGGCACATTGTTTCTTCTGAGCCAGTTTCTCCTGCAGCCCCTGCCCCAGTGGGTTGCACCAGTACGACTAGTGGTGCACTTGGTGCCATGGCTTGAACCATCAGGCGTGAGGGTGGTCATAAGGATGCCACTGTGGCCTCCCAGATCTGACGTGCTACCAAGGTGAGCTGTCACTGGGCCATATCCCCCCCAGCGAGCACTGGAGATGTGCTCAACCTTCCACCAGAGGCAACTCCATACATCGTGGTCCCAGTGGCGTAACGAAACTTGAGGGGGGCCCCCCTGCAGGGTACGTGGAGGGGCCCCTCCGGACTCAATCTGGAGCTCTCTGGCCAAAGTGCAGTGCTGAGGGAGCCCCCTGGAGGTTGGGGGACTCCCTGCAGCGCGGGGGCTGCGGGGGCCTGTGTTACGCCCCTGCGTGGTCCCGGGAAATATCCCTCCCCGATCAAATCCTGCAACTGAATCCTTTCAGGAGCTAAAAAACAAGGTGGCATACTGATTACACCAGCATTCACACGCAAGCATGGGGATTGCTGACTTTATTATTATGGTTCGCAGAGTTAGCTGGGTGGGTGTGGATAGCAGGAGGTGGGCAGGGGACTGCGTGGTGATACATTTAAATAAACTTTCAATTGTGGAGCACGTCCTGGCTGCATTATTCTCTTCTAGGCTCCACAACCCGCAGAGCATAGTAGCTCTTCCCCTGGGGTTCTTATACAAACTGGAGAAGATTTGCAGCCCTCACAGGTATCAAGGATGGCAGACGCAGGGTTTTCATGGTAGCAATCGTCGGAATACTTGCCAGCCTCCCCCGGTGAACCTCTCAAATCGATTTGCCCCTTTGAGTAATCTTGAGCTGCGTGATTGACTAGGACCCACTGACCCACCTCCTTAACCCCTTTGTTTGATAGCGTATTAGTGGCCACTTTCGAGCCGACTGAGCCCCTACCTTAGCCACCCCCGCCCCCACAATTCCTACAGTGGCTACTTTAGCCGAGAATTTCGAAGGGGCTGAAGCAGTGGTTAATTTGAGCCAGTGGTTTCTGATGCTTGGCACTGGTGCTTAATTGTCAACACTGACACTTATGACAGTCTGGCACCTGGTGGCACCGTCTATCTAATTTAGACTAACCCTGGGCATAATACTTTGCTACGCTCACGAAGCATGCAAAGTTTGTGCTACTACGCACTACGCAAATTGCACGTAGCAGAGTGAATAACTGTACTAATAAACATAGCGTAGCAGGAGTATAATAAACTCCTTCAAATGCTTTGATAAAGCAATTTTTTATGCTAAAAGCATATAACCAATTCACAAAAATGAATGTTGACAATAAAATATCAAGCAATGAGAGAGGTGATGATTTTGGAGTCCCCCTAACCTAGGGAGGACCAAGCAGATGCTCTTGAACACAAAAAGCATATCATGTAACGATTCAATGGTGGTCCCTTCTTCCTAGGACTCATCAGCTACATGAGGCAAAAATAATCCAATTCAGGGCCTGCAGCATATGGGACTAGTAGATGGGCAGTGAATATATAGTGTTCAATATCAAATACTTACAAAGAGCTGCAGTCCAGTGCCACTGGTGTCGTCCTCAAGAGTGAAATGCAAAAGTATTGAAAACCTTTCATGAAGCTTTTGCATTTGACTCGTGAGGGACGTACACCCAGTGACGACTAGTTGAACTGCAGCTCTTTGTAGAATTATTTTGATATTGGACACTATAATATTCACTGCCCACTGCTAATCTCGTCCCATAATGCTTTGCAGGGCCTTTGGTTGGGATTGTATTTTTGCCCATAACTGTGCTTGGGGTGGTCCTAAGAGGATGGGACCACCACCTAATCATTCAATAAGATGTGCTTTTGTTTTCAAGACATCTGCTTGGTTCTCTCCCTAAGTTAGCGAGATACCAAAATCATCACATCTCTCACTGCTTTTTGTTTTCACTTTAGTGAAATGACTATATGCAATTTTAGCATATAAAGACAGAGATATTTATTTTATCTTAACTTGCACTGTACAAGTTTGCTTTTGGTAATTATTGTACAGTGCAGTGAGTCAAGCACACAGCTAGCACTACGCCCAGGCTTAATAATAATAACAAACTCCTTCAAATGCTTTTGATAAAGCAATTTTTATGCTAAAAGCATATAACCAATTCACAAAAATGAATTTTGACATATCAGGCTAAATGGAGAGGTGATGATTTTGGAGTCCCCCTAACCTAGGGGAGGATCAGCAGATGCCTTGAACACAAAAGCATATCATGAACGATTCAATGGTGGTCCCTTCTTCCTAGGATCACTCTGCTAGTTATGGCAAAAATAATCCCACAAGGCCTGCAAGCAGTTATGGGACGAGATTACAGTGGGCAGTGAATATATAGTGTCCAATATCAAAATAATTCTACAGCAGTGCAGTTCACTCAGTCGCCACTAGGTGTCGTCCTCACGAGTCAAATGCAAAAGCTTCATGAAAGGTTTTCAATACTTTTGCATTTCACTCTTGAGGGACGACACCCAGTGACGACTAGTTGAACTGCAGCTCTTTGTAGAATTATTTTGATATTGGACACTATAATATTCACTGCCCACTGCTAATCTCGTCCCATAATGCTTTGCAGGGCCTTTGGTTGGGATTGTATTTTTGCCCATAACTGTGCTTGGGGTGGTCCTAGGAGGAATCAGCTCAATAAGATGTGCTTTTGTTTTCAAGACATCTGCTTGGTTGTTGGTTCTCTCCTAGGCTAGTGAGGATACCAAAATCATCACCCTCTCACTGCTTGTTAACTTTTGTTTTCACTTTAGTGAAATGACTATATGCATTTTTAGCATATAAAGACAGAGATATTTATTTTATCTTAACTTGCACTGTACAAGTTTGCTTTTGGTAATTATTGTACAGTGCAGTCAAGCACACAGCTACGCACTACGCAATTTGCATAGCTACGTGTAGTTGAAGCTGTACTTCACGTAGCTACGTGAAGTGCTACTACGCAAACTACGCCCGGGCTTAATTTAGACATGAGCACAATAGTTGTTCAATATTTCAATATAAATAAAAAATGACTAATACCTGCAGCTCAAGCCCTTCTTATAGCTGTAGGGCCCTGGAATAGACAAATTGTCACACTTGTGGGAGTGTGATGGTTAGTAGTTTTGTTGGTACTGCCATTAGCAGCTCTTGCAGGGGCAACGGGTGGCCTCTTGATGAGGGCCCTGGCTATTATTCTGTTACAAATTAAGCACTGGCTGGAAGCTACTGTCATGGAATATTGCCAGGCTTTCAGCCAACTTCGCCGATCCTAATTGGGTGGAGTTTGTTAAATCTAATCTGATTATTTGTCTGGAGAAAATGTGGAAGGTGAAGAACACCTTTTTAATGGAAGGCTACAAGACCTATTTTTCTCCTACCATACCCTCGGTGGCAGAGAGGGCTAGTGGGGGTTTGATCCTCTTTGTGGCAGTGGAACTGATTGGGCATGTTTTTGACTTGTTTTGGGAAGCACAGATTTTGCGGGGGGCTAATGCTATCAGTACCGGGCCCCACTCCTACCTTACTAGTTAATTTTTATAACCCTAGATTTGGGCCAGATGTGGTTTCTAGCCTCCAGCATTAAAACATGTCCATGCATTCCTGGATGGAATTTGGTGCTGGGTTGTGGCTGGGAGCTGTTATTGTTAGTGCGGGATTTCAACTGCCATTTACGTGATTGCCCCTTAATGCTGGATGTTTCTAAACCTAAGTGCATGTTGTTAGAAGGGCTTCACTTGTTCACACCAAGGAGGGTACGGAGCTAGGGGCGATCTTAGAATCCTATAATCTTGTGTTCACCTTGGATAAACTGGTTAACTCATCAAATCCCCTTATTATTCCAACATTCAAAGGCTGTGGATGTACCTCAATTAGTGATGTTATTTTTGTCTCTGCACCCCTATTCTTGCATATTTCCAACTTTAACATCATTTCAGAGCCCGTTTAGTCATCATAATCCTTTTTTTTTTTAGAGCTTGAGGGCGTTCTGGAGGTTGTTTACCCACGTGCAGGAACTCTTAAAGGGATTTCACTTTCTGACCAATGAAGGAGACTTAAGTGGTCTCAGGTGGGTCCAATGCACTTTAAAGGTTCCCTCTTTTCTGACGCTGCCCAGAAGGTCTCTACCTGTTTAGACGCAGATGCCCTCGAGAAGGATGTTCTGCAAGCATTTGAGGGCATCGCCTGCAAAGTTATGGAATTACTGTAAATATCACTAACCCACTTGAGTGTGCAAGAACCAAAATGGTTCGACAGGGAGTGTGCTAAGGGCCTCCGGCAGTTGATTGCAGCCCTGGATGTTCAGTTATGGGGCCCCCTTTTGACTAAGGTCCTGCATGCAGGGGTGCCGCCGTCGTGGTCCACAACGGTGATCATGCCCGTGTTCAAGAAGGGTAACAAAGAAAACCTCAGTGCTACTGCCCCATTTCATTGATTGATGCTGTAGTGAAGGTCCTTGGGAGGGTCATACTTAACAGATTGATAGCCTGGTTGGATGCCAATGGCGTCCTGTCGGACATCCAATATGACTTCAGGCCAGGGAGGTCTATATCTGATCAATGTTGGAGCCTTTACTTAACTATCAATAAGTGCACAGTAGCCCAGCCTGAATCCCTCCATCTGGCATTCATGGACCTTATGTTTGCATTCAATACGGTCCACCGCACAAAATGATGGGCCCTGCTTCTCGAGCTACAGGTGGTCTCGAATATAGTGGCTTTTTAGGCAGACTTACACTCTGACACTTCAGCCTCAGTGCGCTTCTTGCATGGTGCTGCCTGCACTTGGTCTTTTCCAACCAACAGAGGTGTTTAGTAGGGGTGCATTCTTGCACCATTCTTGTTCACCCTATATGTCAATGGGCTTGAGCAAACTCTTCTTTCGGTTCAAGCAGAATGCTCTAGTGGAGGTGCAAGGTTGCTTCCAGTATTGTTATATGCCGATGATGCGGTCCTCACGGCCCATACGGCAAGTGGGCTGCAGCTCCTCTTGGATACATTTGTCACCTTTATGGGCAGCCCTGACCTGGCAGTGAATTTTACTAAATCTTAATTTATGATAGTGGGTCCACAGTCTACCAGTTCTAAGGCCTTCAAGGTGGGCCCTCATACCCTAGGTAAAGTTTCAGACTTTCCCTATTTAGGGGTGCTATTTGATGCTAAGAACAACTGGAGCCTATGATTGAGGAAAAGAGAGCTGAGCTCATTAAAACTACTGGGGCAGTGGCTAGCTTTTCACCCAGGCTGGGTTCCTGGTCTCTGCGAGTCCAACTTAAGATTTACCACGCCAAATGTGTGTCCCAGATTCGATACGGCAGTGAGATTTGGACGTTTGCGAAGACTAGCATAGTTCAAGCAGAAGAGAATCAGTTCCTAAGGTGGCTTGTCCAGGTTCCGCAATGTACTCCGGCTTTTTCAATTCAAGCAGAACTCGGAATTAGTTACCTAGCCAACATAGTCACCATTAATCCTCTGCTTTGCTGAATAAAAATCTGGATGAGGGGAGATATTAAGCTCAATAGACTGATTCTATTGGATTGCCTGTCCCTTGATCCTGTGCATAGAATCCCCTGGTTAGCCTATGTTAAGGCAGCTTTTGCCTCAGTAGGGATGCGGATATTTACTCAACCCCCCACCCCCCATTCACTGTCACCCGAGAGCTACAAGGAGTAAAAGTGTTGTGTTTTGAGCAGGTGTCACTAGTCAGAGATGAGGCTGCATGTGATTAAACCCTTGGTGAGGGGACACATGTTTTTAAAGACTGCCCAGGGCATGGCGCATTACTTAGTCCAGGTATCCAATAGGCGGGATAGGTTTCTTTTGGCCAGGTTTCCAATTAACCAATGACATCATCTCCTGGCTTCACCATGTGATTGGGTTCATCCTGGTTGCAGGATGCCCTGCGACTGCAACAATAGGTCTCCGCAGGACACCCTGCACTTTGTCATGTTCTGCGACTATTACAGTAGGCCCAGAAAGCAATTTTTGTACCATTGTTGAAATCCTTGAATTTTATTCAAGTATGACCTGCCTTTATGTACCTGCAGATGCTTCCCAATGAGCATGTCTCATTTGCTGTGGTTAGTTTTTTACGAGCTGGTCTGTTGTCCAGGCGATCAAGATCCGACTGAGAATTGTAACCATGTACTAGGTGTCCTTTTTTAACCTGCTTTTATTGTATATTGGACTTTTTACTTTGTTTTCAATGTAGATGTGTTTTATATATGCTATTGTGAAATATTTATTGTGCTCTTTTATGGTTGCTGTGCACAGCTTAATAAAGATTTTATGATGATGATGATGAAATAATTTTATCTCACCCAAAGGATCACCTAAAAAGTTAATTCTTGGACTTTTTGAAATGGTTATTGCTAATAAAATTCATTAGTAAAGTTGGATTTGTGCTTAATATTTTGCAAAATGTACTTTTTAAAAATCTAGTTTTTCCTGCCTGAAACCTCTAGAAGCCCATTTGCATGAGATTCCAACTGTCACCCAGGAGCTGAACAGCTCATTTTTTGATAGTTTTTTTTAATTTTAAACTTTATATATATATTTGCATCCATTACATATCTTATGAAGCATAGTAGGTACATCATGGCAACACGGAAACCACAAGCAATATTGTGCAAGCAAATGTTCCGACAGTTAAAGACAGCAGTACAGGTACACCATACATATGCAATTTTAGTAGTAGAGTGTTAGAGCAGTACATCAAGGCCTCGTCTTGTTTTGGAGGTGAACTGGTGTGGGTTCTCCCCCTCACTTGACATCTGAAGAACGTGTAGCTTCAGTGCGCTCTTGTGCGGCGGTGCGAGCGGGGGGGGGGGTGCAGCGAAGGACCTAGTGGGTAAGTGAGGCTAAGCTAGGTCTCAGTTGGCGATGGTGTAATGTCGTGAGGTTCGTGAGGTCAGTCTCGCGAGTTGAAGGGGTCGGCGGCGCATTACGTGCAGCTGCCCATGAGACCAACGGCACCCAGATATCTTTGGGTCTGGACGCCGTGTGCATGAGTTCCCAATATGCCGCCAACATCTCCTGGCAGTAAGAGATGTCTTGTTCCCACCTGTTTACGTTGGGAGCCCTTGTCCTCAGTGTATCGCTATGCGCGGCTTGGCAAGAAGTAGCATCATGGCCGTCAAGCGGCCCGTGCCTGGAGGTCCCTCCGCCACGTGCCCCAGTAAGGCTGTGAGGGGAGTTGTCAGGGCTCACGGGCGGTTTCCTCCCTCCAACCTGACTGTGGCTAGTGTTTCCCCCTTTCTAACCCATCAAACTTACCTGCAAGTAAATTACCCCATGAGTTGGCGAGCTTGTTGGCACCGCCGGAATTCCAATATGGCTGCCAACATGCTTCAGCACACCGCTGTTCAGCGATCTAGTTCTCCCTGTTAATCTCTGCCTGGTGAAGCGCGCTCCAACATTCTAAGGCGCACTTCACTGAAGATATCAGCTGAGGAGGAGCAGTTCTGGCGTCGTGGAAGTTTAGTTAGGGTAGTTTGCGATAATAAATAAATTTGTGGTTAGTTACCGTCGGTATTCAAAGTTCCTGAGTTAAGGTCAGTGTTAAACCTTGCGCAAGCACGGAAAATTCCTGGTTTTCACTCGCATGCATGTTATAACTTTTTCCTGGTTTTACTCTCAGTACTGACTCGGTTCTGAAACCTCAGAAGCACTAACAGGTTAAATTCCTCAAAAGCCCAATATGAATCTCTCCTAAAAAACTAAACGCAATTAGTCTTTTTAGAAAGAAAACTTATGAAGAGATAAAACACGCATTTCCCAGTTGCATAAGAAGTCGGCAAATTAAAAACTCCTCTTGCGCATAAAAGACTTAGCGCCTACCATATTAAAGATTATTACTCGACTTCCCCTGTCAGTAGTGTCAGGCTCAGATAAACATGGGTGCTACAGTCCTTGCGCAGCGTTACCTCAGCCAATTAATTGAATACTTTACAAGAGATAAAAAACACTCTTTACCAATTGAGCCTAGTGTGTTATAACGCTAATATTAGGAAAGAAGCAACAAATTCAGACTAGCGGAATCCCAACAAATATCCACTATAGTTCTTTTCACAGTGAGTAGAAGTAAGGGATATCGGTGGGTTGGTAAATCACTCTCACGTGCACACACTAGGAAGATAATAACCTATACTTACCCATGTGTTTTCTTGTACACTAGCAGAAGCAGGATTGAACGCAGGTCGTCCCTGTAAAAGAAAAGATTAAGAGAGAACTAAGTGGCATCTTCTCAAACAACATTAAGACATAACCTGAGAAGTAAGAAGAGAAGTAGGCTCCAAGACATACTCTGGTAAGACGAGTGATTTAGTTTCAAATAAGAAAGTAAGTCTATAAGAAACTTGGTATAGTTATTAAAATAAATACTAATGTTCACAGTACTTTCAGAAGTTCAAAAGAAGAAGACGAAGCAGAACGGACAGTGAGCTTGGAGTGTCTCTTCTCTGTCCCAATTCCCTTTCCCCCCTTGGAACTTACCTGTGAAGGATCACTCAAGCCTTGTAGGGACGTTTTAATTGGGGCATTGGAAATTAGCGTCGTTCTGCTCCTGTGCGGTTTAGACCTGACAGAGTGAAGTGCCCACGTTGGTATAAGCACCCTGAGCAGAATGACAGAGGGACTAGATTTAAAAAGTTTAGGAGACATATTGGGAAATATACAAAGAGACCTTGAGGCAGTCCGGGAGGAAAATAAAATTTTAAGACAAGAGATAGTTAGTTTTAAATCAGAAAGGGCTGTCCCAGGAACTAGTCAAGGAGCTTCTTATTTTGAAAACCAGAGAACAAATGCAAGTCCCTCACCTTTGGCCCCCACACAAGTCATTCATTCATTATCACCTGTAATTCCACTTGCACCTCCAGAGCGATTCAATGGAGACCCGCAGAAAGCACAAATTTTTTTAACGCAATGCTCTCTGCATTTATGTGCAGTCCAACGATTTCCCCGATGCCCAATCCCGCGTAGCTTTCATTTTATCCTACCTCAGTGGGGACGCCGCCTCATGGTCTATGCCACTTGTAACCAAAGATGATCCTGTCCTTTACAATCACGAAGACTTCAAAAAAGAATTTCTCTGAATCTTCGATAGAAGAACAGCTTCACCAGCCTCAGACAACGAATTGTTAGAACTAAAACAAGGCAATAGAGAACTAGTGGCTTACCTAGCCCAGTTTAACAAACTGGTGGTAGAGACAAATTGGCCCGAAAATAAAAGAGCGGCAGTGTTCTACAGAGGGTTGCGTGATGAATTAAAGGATGCTTTCTCCCAAATTCCTAATCGTCCTACCGAAATTTCGGCACTGGTGGATTTAGTTCTGGAAATCGATTATCGGCAAAATGAACGAAAGGGAGAACGAAGGAGAGAGTTCAGGTCCAGTGTTCCTCGTTTTGATCGTGCCAGATCCGAAAACACACGGACGGCAGAAGGATCTTCGGGAGTTGAACCCATGCAGATTGGTGTCATCAGAGGTCCGCTATCCAAGGAGGAAAAGGAAAGGAGAAGACTGAACAAGCTTTGCATGTATTGTGGAGGCAGCGGACATTTTGTCAAAACGTGCGCAAAAAAAACCCAAGATACCAGTGAAGGAGAAGGAAAACTAGCTGCACCACCGGTAGGCGGAGTTGGACTGGTGGATGCGATTAAAGAAACAACTCCAATAAATCATCAGTTGGCTAACACCTTGCAGGTCTCCTCGCCCCATTTGGTCATGTCTGTGACATTAAAGTTCAGGGAAGAATTTTTGACCGGAATCATTGTTATGGTGGATTCAGGAGCAACAGGTAATTTCTGCAACCATAGATTCGCAAATCATATTGGATTGCAGGCTATCAAGAAAGAAAGAAGCGAGAAGGTCAGGGCGGTAGATGGAACGGATTTAACTTCAGGACCTATAACTAGTCATACAGAGCCAGTGCAAATGACTACCATCGAGGGACATCAAGAGATTTTGCAATTCAACCCAATTGATGCCCCCCAATTTCAACTGATTCTAGGTCTACCATGGCTCACCGAGCATAATCCGTTAATCGATTGGGGAGCTCGAACGATCAAGTTGAATTCTGACTATTGCACAAGACATTGTTACAATAACATGCTGAATCTTTCCGGACCCAGAGCTGCAGCCCTGCTATGTGAAAATGGAAATTCGGTATGCGTGATTCAAACCGTCACGATACCTGAAGAATATCAAGACTTTGCTGACGTATTCGATGAGGTCAAGGCTGAGATGTTACCTCCCCACAGACCCTATGATTGTAAAATAGATTTAGAACCAGGGGCCAATCTGCCGTGCAGTCGGGTCTATGCCTTGACGGAGAAAGAAAATGTTCACTTGAAAGAATACTTGGCCAAAAATTTGGAGAACGGGCTTATTAGACCATCACAGTCCCCAGTCTCATCCCCTCTTTTCTTCGTACTCAAAGAAAGGGGGAGATCTCAGAACTTGCATTGATTTTAGGGCGATCAACAGAATAACAGTTATGAATCGATACCCGTTGCCCCTTATTTCCGTTCTGATTGACCAGGTGAAGGAGGCAAAAATTTACACTCGCTTAGATCTACGAGGAGCTTACCACCTGATTAGACTTCGGGAAGGCGATGAGTGGAAGACGGCGTTTAGGACCAAATATGGCCTTTATGAGAATCTTGGAATGCCTTATGGTCTTGGTAATGCGCCGGCGGCCTTCCAGTACTTTATCAATGACGTTTTAAGTGAGTTCATCGACCAATGTGCCATAGTGTACATAGATGATATTCTGATCTATTCTAACACGAAATAAGAACATCAAGGTCAAGTTCGAGCTGTTCTTCAACGTCTGCGTGAGAATTCCCTATTTGTCAAGTTGGAGAAATGTCTGTTCAACACCGATACCGTGCAATTTTTAGGATTTGTATTATCACCTGAAGGAGTGAAGATGGATGAACAGAAGGTGAAAGCGATAACAGATTGGAAATCCCCAACCACTATAAAAGAAGTTCAAAGTTTTATCGGATTCTCCAACTTTTACAGACGATTCATTCACGGTTTCTCCCAAAAAATCCTCCCACTAACTCGTTTGCTGAAAAAAGGAGTACCATTCAAGTGGTCCGAAGAAGCTGAAGAGGCCTTTAAGTTGATGAAGGAAAGTTTCACCACTGCACCCGTTCTACTTCATGCAGACCCTTCCGAAACTTTTTATCTGGAGACGGACGCTTCGGACCTGGCCATCGGGGGGATTCTCTCACAGAGGCACAAGGACACAGGGCAGTTACACCCGGTGGCTTATCGCTCCCACAAACTCAACCCTGCGGAGTGTAATTAC
This sequence comes from Calotriton arnoldi, assembly GCA_963921515.1. NCBI lineage: Eukaryota > Metazoa > Chordata > Amphibia > Caudata > Salamandridae > Calotriton > Calotriton arnoldi. Next base: position 211,439 of record CAWUFW010009190.1, read on the forward strand.
ACGATAACCGAGAAGGAACTCCTGGCAATTAAAGATGCCTTCAAGGATTGGAGGCATTACTTAATGGGGGCCAAACACACTGTAACGGTGTTTACAGATCACCGTAATCAGAAATTCCTATGATCTGCCCGTACACTCACACCCCGCCAGCTGCGTTGGTCTCTTTACTTCGCGGACTTCGATTTTGTAATCACCTTTCGCCCAGGTTCTAAGAACGGAAAAGCTGATGTTCTCTCCAGACTTGACACTGAAAGTCAAACTTCAGTCATTGAGAATCAGCAAATCATCCCTGAAGACAAATTCATTGGAACAATCTCTTTGGAGCCCTTTGAGAATCACGTTCGGGATGCAATGACTACTCTCGACATGGAAAACTGGGCCACAGAAGATCCACAACGTTTCATCCGCCACGGTCTACCTTATCAAGGAACCACCTTGTATTTACCTACCAAAGAACTTCAGATGATGGCTATGCAAGAATGTCATGACAACCCTCTGGCCGGCCACAAGGGCATATTGAAAACTGAAGATTTACTCAAACGTCGTTTCTGGTGGCCACACATGTGTAAAGATATCCGTCAATATGTCTTGGGATGTGAAATTTGTGCACGGGGAAAACTGGACACACAGGCTCCTAAAGGTCTCCTACAGCCCATGCCAACTCCTCCGTATCCTTGGCACACGGTCTCCCTATACCTGATTGTAGAAATGCCCTCATCCCATGGTTACGATACCATCCTTGTATGTGTAGATACATTTAGCAAGATGGCGCATTTTGTACTCTTCAAGGGCACACCTACTGCTAAACAATTGTCCCAACTTTTTAATCAGCATATAATTCGCCTACATGGTATTCCTAAGGTTCTGATCTCAGACAGGGGCTCCCAGTTTCTATCACGGTTTTGGAAGGACTATGTCAAGGGGCTTAATGTTGATCATCGCTACTCCACCAGTATTCATCCGAAAACTGATGGCCAGACAGAACGCATTAACCAAGAATTAGAACAGCACCTGAGCCTTTATTTGTTAAATGATGAGGGTGACTGGCCAGACCATATATGGACAGCGGAGTATGCTCATAATAATGCCCTCAACGTGTCTACTGGGCACTCCCCCTTCTTTGTCAACTCAGGCAGACATCCTAATTCACATGTTAATTTTGATGATATAGAAGTCTCCGCAGTCCAAGATATAGCCCGACATTTAACCACGATTCATCACTCTGTAGCCCAGAATTTGTCGGTCGCTAAAGATCGTTACAAACACTTTGCTGACCGAAAGCGTAAAAAGAACCTGATCTTCACGTAGGAGATTTAGTGTGGCTAAGTACAAAAAATCTCAAACTCAAGGGTCCCCGTAAATTTCAACCTCGTTTCCATGGGTCCCTATCCTATTGCAAAGGTCATTAATCCAGTAACTTATCGACTATCCCTACCTAGCACAACTAAAATTCATCCAGTCTTTCATGTCTCGCTTCTTAAACCAGTTCAACCAGGTTTGCGCAATCTCTCCCCTCCTGATCCTTTAATTATTGATGGTGAGGTGGAGTACGAGGTGAAACGCATTTTAGATTCAAAGAAGGTTCGCAATGAACTTTTCTATCTCATTGACTGGAAGGGCTATGGACCGGATGAGCGTTCATGGGAAAAAAGTTCAGATGTCCATGCTCCTCGTTTGATCAGAGCCTTCCATGCCAAATTCCCTTTAAAACCATGATTGGAGGAAACCCCATTGAGAGGGGGTACTGTCAGGGCTCACGGGCGGTTTCCTCCCTCCAACCTGACTGTGGCTAGTGTTTCCCCCTTTCTAACCCATCAAACTTACCTGCAAGTAAACTACCCCTTGAGTTGGCGAGCTTGTTGCCACCGCCGGAATTCCAATATGGCCGCCAACATGCTTCAGCACACCGCTGTTCAGCGGTCTAGTTCTCCCTGTTAATCTATGCCTGGTGGAGCACGCTCCAACATTCTAAGGCGCACTTCACTGAAGATATCAGCTGAGGAGGAGCAGTTCTGGCGTCGTGGAAGTTTAGTTAGGGAAGTTTGCGATAATAAATAAATTTGCGGTTAGTTACCGTCGGTATTCAAAGTTCCTGAGTTAAGGTCAGTGTTAAACCTTTGCCCAAGCACGGAAAATTCCTGGTTTTCACCTCGCATGCATGTTATAACTGTTTCCTGGTTTTACTCTCAGTACTGACTCTGTTCTGAAACCTCGGAAGCACTAACAGGTTAAATTCCTCAAAAGCCCAATATGAATCTCTCCTAAAAACTAAACGCAATTAGTCTTTTAGAAAGAAAACTTATGAGGAGATAAAACACGCATTTCCCAGTTGCATAAGAAGTCGGCAAATTAAAAACTCCTCTTGCGCATAAAAGACTTAGCGCCTACCATATTAAAGATTATTACTCGACTTCCCCTGTCAGTAGGGTCAGGCTCAGATAAACATGGGCGCTACAGTCCATGCGCAGCGTTACCTCAGCCAATTAATTGAATACTTTACAAGAGATAAAAAACACTCTTTCCCAATTGAGCCTAGTGTGTTATAATGCTAATAATAGGAAAGAAGCAACGAATTCAGACTAGCGGAATCCCAACAACTATCCACTATAGTTCTTTTCACAGTGAGTAGAAGTAAGGGATATCGGTGGGTTGGTAAATCACTCTCACGAGCACACACTAGGAAGATAATAACCTATACTTACCCATGTGTTTTCTTGTACACTAGCAGAAGCAGGATTGAACGCAGGTCGTCCCTGTAAAAGAAAAGATTAAGAGAGAACTAAGTTGCATCTTCTCAAACAACATTAAGACATAACCTGAGAAGTAAGAAGAGAAGTAGGCTCCAAGACATACTCTGGTAAGACGAGCGATTTAGTTTCAAATAAGAAAGTTAGTCTATAAGAAACTTGGTATAGTTATTAAAATAAATACTAATGTTCACAGTACTGTCAGAAGTTCAAAAGAAGAAGAAGACGAAGCAGAACGGACAGTGAGCTTGGAGTGTCTCTTCTCTGTCCCAATTCTCTTCCCCCCCATAGAACTTACCTGTGAAGGATCACTCAAGCCTTGCAGGGACGTTTTAATTGGGGCATTGGAAATTAGCGTTGTTCTGCTTCTGTGCGGTTTAGACCTGACAGGAGTACAACTAAATAGGAATCCTGTCACTTCATGGATAATATCAAACACTGTATGCCAGAATTGCATGATGGGCCGGCATGTCCATGCTAAGTGGAGGAAGGAGGCGTGTGCTGCAGCGCATCTCCAACATGTTTCATCAGGTCTCAGTCCCATTTTGTGCAGTTGTATGGGCATGCAATATAACCTGTGTATGTATTTAAAATGAATGAGCCTGAGTTTGTAGTTGGATGAGAGGCGGCGGAGCTGGGCGCAGCAGTATGCCCATTGCTTCTCAGTGGGGGGGGGTGGCGTTAGATCTCCACCCCAGAGTTCCAACGCAGAGGGTGTCATGACCGGCGAGGTGCGCTGTGTCATGCTGTATATACGAGTAATGAGTTTCTTGGGTGACGGCTGAGTTAGAATGTTTTCTAATGCGTCTAGCGGCGCTGGCGCAGATGGAAAGGTGGGGTGGAGTCGGCTGCAGTGGGCTCTTAATTGGTAATATAGGGACAATTCCAGGATGGGAGTCTGAGCGCTCGTAGAACTGTGCGGGTTCTCCAGGAATTTATTGTCTGGATAGAGGTTGTTAAACGTGGCTAGTCCCATCTGACGTGCACGTTGAATAGTGCTGGTGTCTTGCATAACAAGAATACTGGGGTGGTGTGCAAGCTGTATCGATGGGGCATATAACAATGGCAATTTTGCGTGGCGTCGGAGACCCTCCCACGCTAAGCGCATCGTCTCCACTGTGTTAATTTCTTCTCTCGGCCTTTTGTGTGCAGAGTAAAGTGCTGCTGGTAATGGGACAGGTAAAGCTACGTCTTTTTCAATCGCAACATGAGGCTGAAATGGAATAGGATGTGACCAAAAGTGTAAGTATTGCGCCTGTGCGCTTAGCGCATAGAGTTCACTGTCTGGCGCTCCTAGTCTCCCCTGCTCGAGTGGCAATGTCAGCACCTCCCAGGAAATGCAGGGTTGTTTCCCAACCCAGGTGTGGGTGATAAGGAGAGAGCGTAGTTTACGGAAGAAGGCCTGAGTGAGTATGAGGGGTATGTTAACGAACAAGTATAGTAGTTTGGGCAGAATTATCATTTTTGCAATAGCAATTCTGGGACAGCGGTATCTTAGCCCAGATGGCTATTTTGTTCTCGAGCCAAGTGACCAGCCGGCCATAATTCAGGCGCCATATGTCTTGTAGGTCCCTGCTGAGCCATATTCCCAGATATTTTACTGCCCCGTCTGCTCAGGTTAGGGGAAAGTCCAGTTCGAGCGTTATAGGTGTTGGCGTTAGGGCAAGAAGCGTTGATTTGGCCCAGTTTACCTGTATGCCCGACATGCCACCGAACAACAGGATCCCTCGCAGCACCGGATTGAGGTTGGTCTCCTGGTCGCGTATGTAGAGTGTGATGTCATCGGCATACATGGATACTATCAGACTCCTATCCGAAAACCCCAGTCCCCTGGCTGTATGATGTTGTCTCAGCCGGGCCGCAAGTGGTTCCATCGATATTGCAAATAGCAGGGGTGAAAGAGGACACCCCTGCCTGTTGCCGCAGGACACAGGGAACGGGTCTGTTATTAAATCGCGCTTAAGCCAATTCTGGGTAGTATAGTAAAGAGAAACGGCCATTCCAGGGAATCAAATGCCTTGGTGGCGTCCAGAAATGCCGCCAAGGCAGGTAAGGCTGGGTCGATTTGGTGCACGACAGAAAAGAAAGTGCGCAAATTGTGTGAGGTTGAGCGCCCCGGTATAAATCCCGATTGGTCCGGCCTGGCAACAGTCTCGAGAAGCGGTTGCAGTCTGTCTGCAATCAATTTAGCGAGTATCTTTGCGTCAACATTTATCAGAGATAAAGGGCGGTAGGCGTCACACATATTGGCTTGTTTGTCCGGTTTTAGAATAGTGATGATTACTGCCTCGCGCATTGTAGGGGGAAGGGAGCCGCTGTCAAGTGACTCCTGATAGACTGCTAATAGATGAGGGGCCAGTTCTTCAGCGTACATTTTATAAAAGGCGGGTGTAAGCCCATCAAGGCCAGGAGCCTTGTCACCTGGCAGACCTCCAATTACTCGAGTGATATCTTCTACTGAGAAGGGTTCGTCCAGGTATGCGCGGTGAGCATTGCTCAACCAAACCAGTTCTATGGAGTTCAGGTAGTCCTGCAGCACAGGGTTCGGGTTGGTTTGTGTGGCAGTGTAGAGGGTTGTATAAAACTCCTTCATTCTTCATAAAGTAGCAGATTGACCACGCACCGGATTGGAGTCTGCATCTAGCAGTTTGGCTATGTATGAGGAAGCATGTTGTGATCTGAGTGAACATGCCAAGGCCCTGTCTGGGCGGTCTCCCTCCCCATATCTGCGAGCGCGAGCGTTTTTGCCCAGAAAGTGTGTCTCACGGATTGCCTCCTCTTCATACTCGCATAGCTTTTCCCTAATGGTGGCTAAATGTGCAGGGATACCCGTGTGGTCATATAGTTGTTCTTTTTTATGTAGCTCTCCTTTCAGTTTCTTCAAGGTGGACCTAATAGATTTTAAGACCCCCGATTGTTTAGCTATGCACGTTCCTCTAATGACAACTTTAAAAGCTTCCCACAGTGTGGAAGGTGAGTCTACTGATTTTTCGTTGATAGCGAAGTACTGCTGGAGTTCCTCGCGTACCTCTTCCCTGAAGGCCGCGTCCGATAAGGCGTGCGGTGGTAGACGCCAGCTAAAGGCACGTGGTAGTGACAATGGTAGAGTCCAAGGGAATAGCACTGGGGCGTGGTCGGACAGGGTGCGTGGTAAGTGTTTGACGGCCGTGGTCCAGGTGGCCACATTCTTGGATAACAGCCAGTAATCTAGTCTGGACCATGCTCCGTGGAAGGCGGTAATGCAGGTGCCTTCCTTGGTATGTGGATGCCAGGAGCGCCAGACATCTACGAGATCATGTTCTTGAATTATAGTTGTGAGTGTACTGTTTGCATTGGGGTGTAGTTCTCGGGTGCTGCCTACCCTGTCTAAGGAGTCTTGTAAGACGACGTTAAAATCACCGCCCCATATGACCGATTCTTCTCCCAGTAGTGTGATTTTAGACAAGATAGTCTCAAATAGGGCTGGGTCCTCAGTGTTGGGGCCGTATACAGCAGCCAGGGTTATGGGTGCAGTGTGCAAGGTGCCTTTCAGTATCGCATAGCGACCTTCAGGATCAATAGTCGAGCCAGTTGTGGTCCAACCTATATTACGTCTAATCAGGATACACAGCAGAGTGTATCTCTCCCCAGTGGCTGTGATGGAGTTTGGAGTCGTTGGCACTTTGGAGATGTGTTTCTTGCAGGAAACATATGTCAATCTTGTGTCTTATCAAGTAGGCGTGAACCAGCCTAGCCTTCCTATGGTCATTGAGACCCCGTATGTTCCAAGTGATGCATGTAGCCGTCGTCATTGAGTATGTGCGGTAGTGAGAGAGGTGTGGCTCAGACCCCTCAAGTTGCGCGAGTACACATGCTTGCATGCGGTGGCCGTGCATGGGATGCAATGTGCGCGATAGGACTCTGTTGGACTCATGTCTGTGCCTGGCGGAGCATATATAGCCAGTGTCCTAGTGACAAACCCAAACTTACCATTTAACTTATGACACCCCGTTGTCCTCCCCCCTCCCACACCAACCCCCCAATCAGGTTGTGAAAATCCCCCCTCCCCCCACCCCAACAATCCCATAAATGAAACAGTCGATTGGAACCATGGGAGTTCTCCCTGTGGGGCATTAGATGCCGGCGAGCACCCCTGCTCGTGCGGCAGGGTGGCCGGGCTGTACTGTAGGTGCAGAGAGTGTATGCAGGATAGACAAGTGAGTTGCAGGAACAATTGTATTAGTGCACAGCGCCCAAGAGTGAGATGAGGAATAAGGCACAAGGGTTAGCGTGGGCAGGGGGGCGCAATGCACCGCACCGCGGTAGCATTTCCTCAACAGTCATTGTCGCTGAGACCTGCTTCTTTTTCGGCAGTTTGTGACGAGCGAGACAAGCGTTGTCCGGAGCAAACATGTTTGGCATATTTAAAGGCTGATTTGGCGTCGGTGAAGAAGTAGGCCTGTCCGTCGTATGAAATCTTGAGTTAGCCGGATACAGCATTGCGTACGGGATCTCTGCACGCTGCAGAAGGCGTTTAGTGGGGAGGAATTCTTTGCGTGCGGCCTGGACCAGGGGGGTGAAATCAGGAAAGATGGAAATGTTAATTGCCCTGATGGTTGATGGGGCCATGGTCTCTACCTGCTTTTAAGATGGAGTCCCTGTCTCTGTAGTTCAAGAGGCGCTGTATTATGGGCCTGAGGGTGCCGCCGACCGGTGGTCTAGGACCCAATGTTCTGTGCGCTCTCTCCACCACAAAAACGGCCGATAGTGCAGAAGGAAACAAATCACGCAGCAGCGCTTCAGCGTACGCCTCCATTTTAGGAATAGCTGTGGTTTCCGGTATTCCGGCTATGCGAAGGTTGTTGCGCCTAGAGCGCGCTTCCAAGTCCTCGTTCTTCGCTTGTATTACGGACAGGACTTTTTCCATATTGAGAAAATGTTCCTTAGACTCAACTTGGAATTCGTGAGCTTCTGTCGCACGGTTTTCTAAAGCATCTAACCTGGTGTCATGCAAATCTACTTGACGTTTCACTGAGTCCAACCTAGACGTTAGCCCGTTGAGTTTAGTGTCAATAGATTTTAGGTTTGTGTGTACTTCTAACATGATGGACCTTAAATCTTCCTCTTGTGGAGCTCCGCTAGGCTGGGATTCAAGGTCAGGCTCAGAAATAGAGTCCATGGTGCGAGTGTGGCGCTTACTTTCAAATGTGATCTTGGGTTGTTTTGGATTGCTTTTCCCCATGGTGTACGCCAACAGCGCTATCCCCGGCAATGCCTCCTGTCTCAGTGCTGCAAGGTGTCTCTAATGAGTAATACGAGCACACGAGGGCCTCTCCGGCAGGGCTCCAGGCAGGGCAGACGTCAGCGCCAGGCCCCAGGCAGAGTGCGACACGGCGGCACACAGGCCCCAATCTCTGCAAGGATCGGGCGCGCTCAGGGGCCCGTTGCGTCGTGTACTCCGCGTCCCAACCCAACACCCGTCATCGCCCCACCCAGCGCCACAGAGCAACCCACAGTATGCAGGTCCCACAGCCCAGCGCACAGCGCGCAGCGCGCAGCTCCCTCAGCCTCCAGGTAGGGGCATCAGCTCGTGTCCCGGGAATAGCTAAGAGGCCGGCGCGCACGCACACAGGTCCATGGGGGCCTGCAGGCCTCAATGGGTACTCACTGTTGGCTCAGGAGGTCTCCCGCACAGTGTCCCAGGTGATCACAGGCAGCGTCAGCTCTTCTCTGTGGTCCGTCTTGCTGCCGCATAGACACGCCGTGGGAGATCAATGTCCGGAGTGTCTGTTGGCGCTCTTCGCTCCCTCGGCGGCTGTAGCTGCTGTTTGGATGTGTCATGAACGTCGGCAGGGCTCCGGCAACGTAGGCCACAGATGCTCTCTCACCAACTCAGCGGGCCAACCGGGTCCGCAGCTGCAGCATAGAACGGCGCCCCCAGCTGCGATCTACGCCTCATCCCTGCAGGAGAAGTAGGTTTCACCTCAGGGCGTTAGAGGCAGGCCTTTGCTCAGATCCGCTGGGACCAGCGCCAGTTACACAGCGCGATGATTCTGCCACTGCAGCCACGAGCCCCAGACAGGTAGGCCCGATCCACCACACGGCCACCTCCACCGACAGACCCGGGTGCAGCCTCCCTCATCACGCCGACCCCCGCGCAGGCCAGTCAATGCACGCCGCAGTTGAGAGATGGTCGGCTGATAGTAGCGGCTCGAGGTAACCGGCAGCGCCGGCCCTCAGTCTTGGAGGGCCTGGCCGGAAGGCAGGGCCGCAGCGCATTCGCGGTCGCCCCTGATTCAGTGCGTCGCAGGCCGTGCCTCATGGTTCAAGCGTTCCCGAGCCTCCGAAACTGGCTCATCCAGTGCAGCACAGTGCAGGGACTGCAGCTCCGATCGGTTTGGGGCACAATGGGCCTGATTCACAGAACTAACTTACGTCAAAAACGTAAAGTTAGTACTTTTTGGTATTCACAGAATACACTTACTCATTTTGGTATTCACAGAATGAACTTACTCATTTCGGTATTCACAGAAGTTAGTAGTCCTAACTTTAGGACTCTAAATGCCTTCTGTGAATACGAAAGTCTAAGTTAGGATTTTTCTCAGTTTAGGAGTAGTAAAGTTAGGAGTCCTAACTTTACTACTCCTAAACTGAGAAAATCCTAACTTCAAGACTTTCGGTAGTCACAGAAGGCATTTAGGAGTCCTAAAGTTAGGAGTCCTAACTTTACTGACTCCTAAACTGAGAAAAATCCTAACTTCAAGACTTTTGGTATTCACAGAAGGCATTTAGGAGTCCTGAAGTTAGGAGTCCTAACTTTACTACTCCTAAACTGAGAAAATCCTAACTTCAAGACTTTCGGTATTCACAGAAGGCATTTAGGAGTCCTAAAGTTAGAGTCCTAACTTTACGACTCCTAAACTGAGAAAATCCTAACTTCAAGACTTTTGGTATTCACAGAAGGCATTTAGGAGTCCTGAAGTTAGGAGTCCTAACTTTACTACTCCTAAACTGAGAAAATCCTAACTTCAAGACTTTCGGTATTCACAGAAGGCATTTAGGAGTCCTAAAGTTAGGAGTCCTAACTTTACGACTCCTAAACTGAGAAAATCCTAACTTCAAGACTTTTGGTATTCACAGAAGGCATTTAGGAGTCCTGAAGTTAGGAGTCCTAACTTTACTACTCCTAAACTGAGAAAAATCCTAACTTTAAGACTTTCGGTATTCACAGAAGGCATTTAGGAGTCCTAAAGTTAGGACTACTAACTTCTGTGAATACCGAAATGAGTAAGTTCATTCTGTGAATACCAAAAAGTACTAACTTTACGTTTTTGACGTAAGTTAGTTCTGTGAATCAGGCCCAATGTCTCCGCTGGTGGTAGGATTATGCAGGATAGTTAGCCTGGCTGGCAGAGCTCGCTTAACAAGCTGCCATCTTGCTGCTCGGCTAAGCCACATGCCCCACAGCTGAACAGCCCTTGATGAGGAGGGAACTTGCTTCCAGAACTGACATAAAGGCCTTAGGTGCAGGGAAGTGTGCTGTTCCTCTGACAGCTTACCCATCTAGGCACTGCAAATGAACTTAATTTTCTTCAAAGAGTCCTACCCTGCCAAAGGCAGATATAGCTAACACCTGGGCCTGCCCCCTCATTTGTCACCTGAGTCTGTCAGGCACCAATACAAGTGAGACAGAAGCTGCCCCCTGAACTGGTTTTGAGTGACCACAGAGGAGGGGTTGCTTGTTTCCCTGGCCACGCTCTAGGATTGTCACAGGAGCTCTGCACAAAGGCATAAAGGTTTGGCCATCCTGGTTGTAGGTAGAAATGGGCTCTGTGGGATTCCATGCAGTAGGGCACAAAGGAACTGCTGCAAAAGTGGGTACGGTGACCTCTGCAAACTTTTCCCCTATTGCTTGAATATGAATTTACCTTGAAAAAACGAAGACAAGAGGCGTTTGGCAAAAAAGGAACAGTTGGTTTCATTAAACACTATGGCCGGGAGTGCAGCATTCAGAAACGGGTCTGAGGACTCAAAGTTCAATCGTTTTGAATGTCTTTTTATACATTTCTTGAAGCATCATAAAACAATTCATAGATCCTGTTTTGGGAGTGGAATGTGGGCCTTGTCATGAAACCATTAATTACTCCCACCTGATGACAAATGCAGGTGAGTCTCGACCTTGCATGGGTCCAATGAGTGCCAGTGAATAACGTGTCCAGATGTCCGGCATGGAGAGCACGTTATCACTGCGTGTGTAGTGTGTGCTGTGTCCTGATTGACTTAGTGTTTCTAACTTCATGTGGCATCTAACTTTATGGTGCTCAGGGAACACACACCCCTCAGCCATGTGCGTTTTATTGGGGCCAATCTCCCAGGACTATTGTGATGTCGCTGCCTACCTGTGGGACTAATCTGGGTTTTTCCTGCATGCACATTTGTCCTGCTGGTAATGTGCCACCCCACCTGTGATCTGTCAAACAGTAGTCTCAGGCCTAGGGTGCAGGGCCCGCCTGACCATGTATTTCTGATTCGATAGGTCATATCGGAAGATTTCAACAACAGTGATTTGATTTTGTTTTGGTGAATACACGTATCATTGCATATGTACATTGACATCAATATTAACATTCCACCCTCTAGATGAACTTTCAACTACATCCTTTACCCCATACTTCATGACAGTCACATTGTTGGGGGCTTGTCGTATTTCATTTTTAACTATCACTACTTCCCTAGTTACTTGTATTCTACCCAATTTAAGGACTGCATTTTTACAGCAGCAAACCCCCACTTGTAGGAAACCACACAAAAACATTACAAAAATGAGAATAGGCAGCAAAGTTGTACCCATTCCTGTCACCCAGTGGGAGAGCCAGGAAAACCAGCTGGAGTACCAGAACTGCTCAGGGGCACCTCCATCCTTACGCATGTCGGTTTGTAAACGATGCAGTGCTCGGATGGCAAGAGTCAGAGTCCCATTGTTCAAAGTCATTGCCTGGGATGAACGTGCAACAGGACGCATCGATCTTGGCACACACCCCTCCCTCCATTGCGGTCATCAAGTCCAACACATATTGATGTTGGATCACCATAAGGCGGGTGGCTCTTAGTTCTTCCTTGATTGCATTAAGGCCGAGCTCCGTACTATTCATCATTTTTATCAGCTCCCATCTGGTTATTTGCAACAAGCGGGCATTTGCTTTTGTCTGCACTGTGAAGAAGGGTATGAACCCTCCCGCTTTGACTTTTGTGTCAGAACACAGTCTGAGTTCTTCCGGAATGTCCTTGAACTGAGCCCAGACAAAATAATCTGCAGTTCTTTCTTCTTGAGTCTGATGGAATAGAGTTGTTGTCTTCTGTATCATATGTTGGTATAGCACTTCTTTAGGAATGACCAGGGTAGGGGTGTGTGTGGTGGCCAGGGAGCACAGGCCTCACCATCCAGGGACAAGTTGGGTGTAGGCTAATTCACCACACTGCCAGTATGTATCCATCAGCATGGAGGTGCCCCATTGCATGTCCTGCCCGTGCAGTATTGCACCACAGCTCTCAGTAGTGCTGAGTGGAATCATTCCTTTACCTCTTAAACACAAGGAATACAGTGTAAGGTTCTGTATCATTAGGGGTTGCCCTATCCTTCCCAACCATGTGTACCTATCTATATCTGTGGCATGGGTTATCTATGCTTGTGTTTAACCCTCCCCTACGAGACTCATTTTCCTTCGTATCAACGAAGTGGACATCCCTACATGTTAACTCCAAGTCTTGTGTTTATTTCTTATAAAAGAAGACTGCACCAGACACTCTAAGGGCCACCCTGGGACCACAGATAGAAGTTTGAGCTGATGTGTTTGTGCACTGGTGCAGTTGCTTGGCTATCTCTAAGAATCTCTTTTCTGGAAAGTCTTGTGGCCAAACAGTATCCTCCCCTATGGTGCCCCACCTGCGCATCCTATCTAACTCTGTTTAAATCTCACTAGGATCGGTGAAGAGGTACAGTGCTGTGGGACTGGTCCCGTAATGGGTCACATTCACTACTACTCTATGAGGTTCTACTCTTTTGAGTTGTATCTTGGCCCTAATCCTACACAGGTACAGGTGGAGAAGGCACTTCACTTTTTCGGGGGCTACCTCTTGAGACAAACAAAGCCTGACTGCGCCTACTGGATGTGGTATCAGCGAGCAAACGAAGCATGACCCTGCTGATGTCTGGGTGCCCACGGGGGTCATGTGCTAATACCATGTGTTGTGTAAGAGTCCCCTGTGTAGTGCGTGTGTAATACTAGTGTTGTGTTCAGTGTAATTATAGGTGGCATGGGAGTGGTCCCTACGCAAGCACTGTGCAAATGTCGGAGTGGACTTCATTTGACTTGGCAGATCTTTGGCAACATGTGGTACGGCCGCACCCATAGTAAACAGAGGGTATACAATTGTACAACAATACATAACTTGTGGAACACTGATGATCTTCAGGATGGATCCAGGAAAGATGTTTGTGGTCCTCCTATGATTGGGAGATTTTTTAACTTTGGAAAAGTTTAAAAGAATTTGGGGTCAAACAGTTTGATAAAAGTTCAAAGTCTTGGACTTGCACACTTGGGTCTTTGTTAGGATTATGGAAGTGGTTGCTGGAAAAATGGTGGGCCGATTGCAGACTTGTTGGATAAGCTGTTGTTTGTTGGTTAAGTTTTAAAAACGTATCTACCGTCATTAGTCATTCTTGGGGATTCCTGTGTATTTCTTTTTTAGGGGTATGCTTTTACATTCATACGTCTAACTTTTGGTGAGCACTGGAAGGTGGCCCCGATCAGGTGTCTACTTTTTGGAGACGAAGAGTGTTTATTCATATGTTGCCTTAATTCTTGTTTACGGCTCGTCGGTTCTCCCACCTCACCATTATAGAAAAGGATATAGTTTGTTAGGGGTGGTTTTGTGAGCCTGTGGATGGTCTGGATTCTTTAACCTTTGTTTTATGGGTGCCGCTGGACATCTAATATCCTGCCATCCTAGTGAGGGAGTGCAAAGTGTGCCGTAATTAGGTGTTGTGGGTGATTGCAGCATGCTCTGGGGTCACAGGTATACCCCTCTTGTCCCAGCTTGTGGCATGCAGTAGGACCCTCCTTAACGGTACCAAGTATCTTGAATATACCCTTTTTCTAGAGGTTTCTTTTTTGGGGCTAGTTTTGGGCTTCTTTTTTTGCTGGTATCTTGGGCGTTTTCCCTAGGGTCTCATGTGCTCTGGGTATTTCCATTGTTGTTTACTAAAGAGGGTCAGAGAGCTGTCCTGCGGCCCCCCCATGTGTTTCTGATGTGGCGGTGTATGGGATTTGGCTTATTTTCTCTCCTAGACAGCGTGTGTAAGGCCTTGTGTGCTGTCAGCTTGAGCGCTGGGCCAGATACGGCGGTGAGTCTATTTCCGAGTGCCTTGCACTGAGCTATGATGGATTTTTGCAGACTCTCCTCTTCCCAGCACCCCCTTTCACTTCAACTACATCCTACCCCTAGATTTTTGGGACTGCTGTCCCCGACTGTGGCCAGAGACTTCCGACCGGTGACACGCTAATTTCGATGCTTTGGAGGAACATGACCCAATGAGAAGGCTTTGTTTGTTTAGAGAACCTTGTGGGAAAGGAGGACGCAGAATGTTGCTCAACTGAGAGTCCGGTGCGAAGCCAAAACTTGTCGAATTTTGCCAGACCCAGGTAATAAGCTGGGATGATCAATTGGTGAACTCCCTACTGACTCGGTGCCATGCGGAGGTTATGGGGTCTTTATCATTCAAAGTGTGCTGGAGACTTGGCTCCTGACACTGGAACCCTGCCTCGTTTAGGAACTGTAAAGGGGCCTCCATTGGCCTGGAGACTATTGGCTGCAGTTTGGACCACAAGCCATGAAGGAATTTGGGTCCTGGGACAGAGGCCCAAGAATGGGGGCCGTTTGATCTGGTCATTGGAACCCGTCCCAGTTGGACTTGGTGAGGGGACTTGAGTGCCTGCTTTTTATGTACTGGATGGAGAGTCGCCCTGCCCCCTCATCAGACTGCTCTCCCACGGGGCATGGCCAGCCAACCCCACCCTGGGTAATTAGCAGCAGAGTGGGGCCTAGGCTCCTGTGGGCACCCACATGGCGGACTCTAGTGCAGATTCCCAATCGACACAACGTACAGCATCTCTGAGTTTCCCAAACACAAGCAAAGGCTTGGAATTCCTAATGTTGTCTTACTAGTCTCTATTTTTGAAATGTGTGTTGAGGTGTGCCTGAAGTGTATGTTCTGCATTGGGGGTTTGAATCTAGTGCGTAGGAGGGTTTTGTGATTGTGTAAAGGCATTGCCTCCCCAGACAGTTACCCCTTCCTGCTGCAGTCCTTGCTAGGCTGGGGTCCCTGTCTGTTGCTGCTGTTGCCATGTGTATGACCTACCACCTGTTCCCTGCTGTGGTCTTGCTATGGCTGTCTGACCTCCAAGCAGTTGAGTGTACAGCGCACTCGGGTTACCTTGGGCTTGGTTTTGAGGATGGGAATTCGGCAGAGACTGACCCAGATTTACCAATCTCTGCTCGTGATAAGCTTTTAAGCATCATTAATTGGCCATGTGGCCCATTGGGTGGCAATAATACCATCCTCTGAGGTCCGGCTGCTGCCAACCTCCCTCACCTCCGCCTTTATAACATGGTTGAAACCCTCTGGGGTTTTGTGGCGGAGCCCCCTTCAAGAATGGTGCAATTTGTATGCTAGCGGCCAACGCGCCCCCCCCCTCCCGAGGGCGTTCTTTTTCAAATTGTGTTTGAGCAATTTGGCGGTGTCTCTCTGGGCTTGCTCCTGCTTTTCCATGTCCTTTTCCATTTTCTTTCTATAATAGTGTAATATGTGGGCCCATGTTTCCTGCCAGGGTTTGGTGACTAACCCTACTAAGCTGTCCAATCCAATTTGTATTTCGGTGGGCAGCCCCTTTTTGAGGATGTTGTAGAAAAATTCCACCTGGGGGCTTGTATCGGTCCAAGGCTGGCCTGTCTCTTGTCCCCCTCACTCCCTCATTCTGTCTAGAAAGTCCGTTATGGTCTCCCCAGGCTTCATACTTTCTGCCATCAATACTTCTACATCTGGGCGATCAGGGAATATTTCCCTCATGGCCATCCATATTGGGTGTCTGTATGAACTGAATGCATCCCCGCCATTCTCAGTCTTTGTCAGTGTGACTGCTGGGAATGACCGCTCGGACAAACACCGTGTTAGTCTGCTCTCTGATGGGACTGCTTCACAGACTTTTGACATTGCCTATTGCTAGGTTTATCCCCGGGGTGTTCTTCTCGAAACATGAGATCCACTTCCCCGCACCATCCATCGATGGTGGCAGTTTCGTTCTGAGCCCTTCCTTATCCATCTGGGCCCAAGGCACATAGATGGTCCCTGATGTGCCCTTTTGCAGTAGTGGCCTAAGTTTGGCTTGGGACAGCACTGCAGGTTTCTCTCTAATGTAGCACTCCAATTTCCTTAGGCAATCCTGTATGTAGGGAAAGTTGCACTTGGGATCTCCCCCTCCGCGCTGGAAAGTGTTCCACAATAGCCATGTCCTCTTGTTTGAAGGATCCTTCCTTCGTCCCGATTCTATCATACTGGCCCTCTCTTTCGGTCCAGTGGGCTAGCAGGTGGCAAAATGGTTGCGCGAAGGTCTCGCTTTCCGCTCTGGTCATTATCTCCATTGGGGTCAGTTTGTCTATACAGTGCGTTCGGGGGAGCAGCAGATGTCTTCGTCACTGCGTTCCTCGTGTGCACATAAAGGTGGCATGTTGCTTCTCCTATGTTTTAATTGAGTCTGTGCCAGGCTACCTTGATCCCTTATCACCTGCTCGGCCCCTCTCCTATGTTGATGATTTGGTGAGGCTTGGGCCCCAGGCAGAAGCATTCTGTCTGCCTCAGACTCCTCTCCGAGCGATGCTCTATACCTACCCCGTCCTCCTCAGGTGGAGGGCGCTGCTATGTTCTCTCGTTGAGTTCCCAGGGTGAGAGCTCCTTCTCCATCTTTGATTCACGCCTCTCCTCTAACTCCCACCTGGGCTGTCTCCTTCGGTCTAAGCTAGGCGCTGCTTTTCTGGGAAGGATTTTGCCCTCAAATTCACTCTCTGTTGGCCTTTCGGCTGCCTGAGCATACCCTGTGGCTCCCCTTTCATAGTCTGATCCCGGAGGACTGGGACCCCTCTCTTTGCCCCCACTGGTTGTATCACTGTCCAGTACTGCTATGAATCTCCCAGTCACCCGAGTGCATTCACCTGGGTAAGTGGGAGTGCATGTTCTCTTTGTTGCTGGGTTTCCATGGGTCGAGCGCGACGGAAGGGGTGTTAAGCTTCAGGGAGCTCTAGCACTGGACTGGGGTGATGCTGGGATGGCATGGGCCTGGGGGCCTGTTGGCCTCACTCGTCTAGATCTGGTAGTTTGCTGTTCGGTGGGGGCCCCCCGGCTCCCGCGATCAGTGGATTTGTATAACCCAATGCAGGGATAGCAGGCATCGGAGAGCCACTCCATTCCTACATACAGTGGGGGAGGTGGGGGAGGTCTCGACGACTTGCTTGCGGGTTTTAGGATAGGATTGTCAGTCTGGGTCTCTGCAAAGACAGCCCATAGTTCTAGAATTGGCTCTCCCCTGGTCTTCCTTTGTCCTATATATTTGGTCCAAATGTGTGCTCTCGTGTGTTTGATTATGTTGGTGTTGAAGGTATCCCCTCTGGCCAGGGGAACGCGTGTACCTTGGAGGGAATGTGCATACCATTCACTTCAATACTTACTAAGTTTATTGATTTGTGTGAGGGAATCTAGTTTGCATGGGTTTTAGCGGCGACTCCATGATAGCTGGGAATTTTTTAAGGGACTGAATCGCTCTAGGTTCTTGGGATCAATTAATATTAGATTCTACTCTGATTGTTGAGGAAATAAATACACAGGATTTACTGGTTTGAACTACTTCTGTGAGTTCAATACTATTTACACAGCTGCATTAGGACAGACATTTAACATAAACATAAAATGCACACGAAGGATCACAACCTGAAAAAAAGTGCAATGGTTAGCTCTAAACATGTGAATTCAACAGAAAAACAACCTTCATAAGCACATTAAGTCATTAACAAAACACAACACTCAAGACAAGACGTGCAATTGAACAATTACCAGCACCACAACATCGACAATACATCAATTAATAACCAAAATGAAGAAAGAGGAGGAAATAAAAAATGACAGAGAAAAAATGATGACTTTCAAAAAAAAAAATACTTTAACCCGCTCCTTAGAGCATGCTACCCGATGACGAGGGGAGGCTTTGCACAATACACAGGACTGAGTGAGCCCGATAGTCTGTCAATATCGGCCTGAGACAAAGATAACAATTCACACGGAAACGAGAACCAACTTGACAACCACAAGCCCTCCTTGGCCAAGCACAAGCTACACCTAATCTCCAAGGTCCAAATGTTCCCTAATGTCCGAATTACACCCTATATCACACCCAGGGGTCATGCATACCATCTGTATCACACCCAGTGGTCCAAGCAAATAACACCTCTCACTTCTTTCAGAAACCAATAGTGTTAAGAAACTGGTAGCATTGAAAAACACTTTTAGACTAAAAAATAAGATCAAGGTGCTGGCCCTATATCACACCCAGGGCTTATGCGTTGCATCGGTATCAGGCCCAGGGGTCCAAGCCGTGAGGCTTTGCCCCGTATCACACACAGAGGACAAACATAACGACTGTGTCAATCCCATTGGTCCAAGTGACAAACAACCTTCACCTTTCCTAGCGTGTTAGCTACCAAAAAAGGTAACCTCCATGGGAATGCCTCCGAGGTCGCCTCACAAATACTCATTTTGGACACATGAAGTGGGCAATATATCAGATTTCTGTCAGAGGCAGGGTGCTCAGTTTAAATTTTAGTGCTTCTTCTTAGTTTGCCATAAACCAAATGCTGGGGAATAATAATCAGATTTAGGCTCTTATCCAATTGACGGCGGCTTCAGGACAGACCTCCAGCCCGCGGATTCAGCAGACCTTTAAATCAATTGCAGCGTCTGCACACCTTCCTTACTGCGCTGATGTAAATCCATCAGAGTGGGGTCCTTTCCTTTGGCTGCAGTCGTGTTCGAAGCATTAATCTTTCCTATCTGGCTCACCAAAACGTTGCTTGAATATGAATTTATCTTGAAAAAAGCGTTTGGCAAAACAAGAACAGTTGGTTTAATCAAACACTATGGCCGGGAGTGCAGCATACAGAAACAGGTCTGAGTACCGACTCAAAGTACAATCGTTTCAAATGTCTTCTTAAACATTTCTTGAACCATCATACATCAATTCATAGATCCTGTTTCGAGATTGGAATGTGGGCCTTGTCATGAAGACATAAATAACTCCCACCTGATGACAAATGCAGGTGGGTCTCGACCTTGCGTGGACACAATGAGGGCCAGCGGGCAACATGTCCAGATGTCCGGCATGGGGAGCAAGTGATCACTGCATGTGTAGTGTGTGCTTTGTCCTGATTGGCTGATGTTGCTAACTTCATGTGGCATCTAACTTTATGGTGTTTTGGGAATGCATGCCCCTCCGGCCATGTTTGTTTTATTGGGCCAATCTCCCAGGATCATTGTGTTATCGCTGCCAATCTGTGGGAATAATCTGTGTTTTTCCTGTTTGTGTGTTTGTCCTGCTGGTTACGTGCCATCCCACCTGTAATCTGACAATCAGTAGCCTCAGTCCTAGGGCGCAGTGCCTGCCTGACAACATATTTCTGACTCAGGGTTGATGGAGAGGTCATATTAGGGGATTTTTACAACAGTGATTTGATTTCGTTTTTATACATACACGTATCATTGCATACATTGACATCAATATTAACACCCCTATTGGTTACGGGGGGCCAGTAGTCACCCCCCACCCACAGGCTTGCCCCAAGCATGAATAGGCCACCCCTGCACACTCTCTACAGATCACTACTGGACCAGTGGAAGACAGATGAAGGACTGCACCTGCTGTTGAGACCTGTAAGCAGAATCCAAAAGCCTGGACCTGCTCCCACTTGTACTCAGGACTAAGAAGTGGACTCAAATGGCCATTTGGCTGACCCCTAGTTAACCTACCGGGACACAGAAGCTGCAAGAAACCCACTTTTCTGGAACAACCCAGTTGACTATTTTCAACTAGACCAGTCCCTGAACCCAGCTGGCTGCTTCTGTTGAAGTGAGTCCTGATCTCCAAGCCCTCTTCCTGAGGCCCTGGAACCCTTAGTTGGTGTCAGTGTACCCCTGCTTTTTAACCCAAAAAGCTAGGACTTAAACACTTTTTGCACAATGTGTGCCTGGAGAACCATTTTGAGACCAGGACTAACCTGCCAATGCAATGTTTGGTGTAATTGGTGTAATTAAAAGGCATATCTGGGCAACGATAAACCCACAGACAATACCTGTATTTCAGATTCATTTTTTTCACTTCATGCTGTTGCTTTGAACTTTCTTCTCCTTCCTGTGTTTGGGTGATTTCTTTTCTGTGCCTCTTTGTTCTGACGCAAGATTCTAATGTCTCCTAACAAAAGTGATTCTACTGATTCCTCTTCTTGTTTTCTCATTTTCTGTAGAGTCTAAATCAGAACTTTGTTCTGATATTGTTGCCTCATTCCTATAGTCTATTTTGGGTACGTTTTTATTTTTGACTACTTTGTTTCCTATATTGTCAAATTTATGCGTGAATATCAAAACTCTTCCTGATTTGTAATCGCTTCTGTCTCGGAAATTTGTGTTGCTACCTTAATTTCCTATTCATATAAATGTTCTTCCTTTTTGGATAGAAGGTCCTGGAGCTTTGTTCGTTGGCTTTATTTTGAGGTAGATCTTCCATTACATTTTTAATTTTCAGAGTGATTACGGTGTAACCTTGCCATGCTTATTTGATCTGGCTGGTTAATATTTCCTTTGTGCACTGTGCAGAGTTTTTAGCCCAATTCCTCTAATAATTGTGGATTTAGATTATAAAATGTTGGTATCTTGTAAATTCGAAGATCCCTCGGAATTTGAGCCACATGCAGATAGTTTTGGAGGGAGGTTGTCTCCCACCATTGGTTCATCTCATTTTGTGTAACATCTCCAAAGGGGAAAGTTTTTGTTCTAAATTCAAATTAGTACCTCCAGTGGTTGAAGAATGTTTGTCAGTCTGTAACAATTGCAATTTCGTTAAACAAAGTGTCTGCCACCTCCCTGTGATCTTTGATAAAGTCGCTCTTCATTTTGGCACTTTACTTTCCTCCACTCTCCGCCATGTCTCCCAAATTGGCTGGCGGCTCTCAGCTTTTGTGATCCCCCTGTTGTGAGCATGATCACGGGAGCCAATCATTGTGTTGAGTGGTAATGCCTTGTGGTGTTCTTTAAAAAATGAGTCTTCAACTCTTTTTTTAAATTGGAGCAGTGTTGTGGCGGTCCTGTTGGAAACAGGGTTGTAGTTTAGTGTAGTTATAGATGTAAAAGGCATTTTGTTGTGTTTTTTCTTTTTTACACTTCTTAGTCTATAGTCGAATTGTATCCTGGCTGCATGAGTACCGAGAACAACCAGAGATGTTGAGCTTGTCTGCAAGACATGGGAAGGTGCTGGTTGCGAAGGCTTTGTAAATGATGCAGCTGGATTTGAAGATGGTAAGGGCTGCCAATGGAGTTCCCTCAGGGTGGTGCTGATGCGATAATACTTCTTCAGGCCCTGCATGAGAGGTGCGGTATGTTGAACCCCCCAAGGGCATAAATGTGCCCTGTGATATTGAAGCTAATTTTTCTCTGTAAACTGCCTAACATTCCCTTACACTCCTTTGGGACGGTGGCTTTAGGGATGGCTCCCCTCTCAGCCACAGAGCAGGTTGCCCCTATCCCAGATTAATGAGAATACTAGATGGAGCTATGTCACCCTCTCTGTGTGGTGACAGAGGCTCTCATAGAGTCATAGCAGTTGTGACTGAATTAAATGATCCCATTGGTACATGAGTACGAGACCCTGATACCGGCCCATTAACAATACACAAAGGCACTGTTTTGTGGTATTTTTGTCCATTCTTCTGTTGCTGGTGTGTATGTACATCTATGACTTTCATATCTTATTTTCTATGGCAGTTACTGTATTCCACCACACACTACTGGATATGTGAACCATCTCCCACTAGTGTTGCGCCATTGTGTCTGATACAGTTCCCCGTTTCTCTCCTGTATGATCTCCATATATCATGGGTCTGCAAGCATGCGTCACCTCATCAGAGATGAAGATCGTGCCATTGAGAAAAACAATTCTCTTTCTGGGTCCTTGATACCTTGGAAGGTTGCAGGATGTGGTTACGAGTCTTAATGATGTCAGGAATGACATGGAAATATCATCATGGAAGTTTTGGATGCTTAATGATGTCAGGTGAGGGGATTTCTGTGAGAAACTGGAAAGAATGAATGAATGCATGTTTCTTTTATAAAGCACACTGTCACTCGTAATTGAGCATCTTGGGGCTATGCTAGGGATCAACAGGGATCCATATGTGAGGGCATTGCATTGGATAGATAAGTGAGTCACATAGTGCATTGGGGGCAAGAAAGAGCCAGGTCTTTACACATTTTTTGAATATTTCTTCAGTTTCAAT
Organism: Calotriton arnoldi; assembly: GCA_963921515.1. Classification (NCBI taxonomy): domain Eukaryota; kingdom Metazoa; phylum Chordata; class Amphibia; order Caudata; family Salamandridae; genus Calotriton; species Calotriton arnoldi. Next base: position 233,809 of record CAWUFW010009190.1, read on the forward strand.
GAATTGGAGAGAGGTGGGGAGTTGGTTCCAGGCTTTGGAGCCCAGCACTATAAAGGTCTTTCCCCCTCAGGATTTCAGTCTGAAAGAGGGGGGTCTCAGAAGATTAGTGTCTGAGGATCTTAATGTTCTCTGGGTCCTGTAGTGGCAGAACCGGGCTGTGAGATATTTGGGACCAGTGGACTTGAAGGTTCTGAAAACTACCAGTATGATCTTAAATAGGATCCTTTTATGAATAGGTAACCAGTGGAGTTTTTTTAGGCCAGCCGACACGGAGCTCTGCTTAGGAAGTTGCAGCAGCAGTCTCACTGCCGCATGTTGTACTATCTGGAGCTTGTGAATTGGCTGTTTGAAGCAGCCTGCATAAAGAATATTGCAATAGTCAAGTCTTGACGTGATTTGGACAAAAACTCCAGTTTTCTTGCGGTCAGGGTTAGGAAGTGGAAGAATTTTTTTAGGGATTTAAGCAGATTGAAACACATGCCTGCCACTGCTGATGCTTGTGGATGTAAAGAATGATCTGTGCCAAATTTCACTCCAAGGTTTTTCACAACTTCCACAGTTCCTGGAGGTGGAGGGACAGTGTTGGGCTACCATTGTGCGGGAGAAAATAGATTTGATTTACTGAAAAGTAGTATTTCTGTTTTTTCTGCATTGAATTTAAGGTGATTTTTATTCATCCAGTGGATAATGTTGGAGAAGCAGTTTTGAAAGTTGAGTTCCGAACTGAATGACCTCTTATCTAGGAAGAGGATCAATTGAGTATCATCAAGTGGTACTGATTCCGTATGAGGTGATCAGAGAAATGAGGGGGGACATATACATGCTAAAAAGGACAGGACTAAGGGATGAGCCCTGAGGTACACCCATAGAAACTGATCTTTCTGCTGATGAAAATGTTCCTAAGGCAACTGTTTGTCTCTTATCTGTCAAGAAAGATTTAATCCAGGTCAGGGCCTTGTGGGAGATCCCTATGTCTTGGATCCGCTGAAGAAGGATGGAGTGGGAGATTGTATCGAATGCTGCAGAAAGATCTAGCAATATCAACACTGCATTGTTTCTGGCATCAAGAGTCAGTTTAATGGTTTTAGAGACTTCAAGTAAGGCTGACTCAATTCCAGTGTTTTGGTCTGAAACCTGATTGGCTGATATGAAGTGACTTAGAGTTTTTGAGAAAAGTGATAAGTTGGTGGTTCACATTGACAGAGTGGTTGGGTGTGCTAGGGGCTCTTTTTGTAGGAGTTTTACAACTGCCAGTTTCCAAGCTGGGGGGACTTCTGCTGTAGCTAGTGATGTATTAAGAATCTGATTGATAAATGGGTTGACAATATCTATGGGTGCATGCAGTATGGTCGGTGGACATTGATGATAGGGGGAACCAGACTTGCAGGAAAGAATAGGCTGATGTGATTGGGAGCAACAGATTTCCTGAAACACAGTCAGTCCAGCATTTGTAGTGTTGTGGAAATTGCCTGGGAGGGGGTTGATTTTAGGGTTGATTGTGGGGGTGAAGTTGAAACCCTGTTTAAAAACTGAATCTTGTTCTCAAAATAGGCTGAGATTTCATGGCAGAGTGCCTGGGATGGAGGAATTTCTCTTGACAGGGCTTTGGCTGAAGGAAAACTTTGGAGATGTTGAAGATGGCTTTTGGGTCCTGATGTGCCTCCTTGATTTGGGATGTGAAAGAAGGTTTTTTGGTTTCCTTGATCAACTTGTGGTTAAGATTTCTGTGCCTCTTCCAATGTATGGCTCTGCAGCCATTTGCTCTAAAGCTGTTTGCAGTGGAGTTTTTGTTCTGCTAGGACCAGGGATAACCAAGATGCGGATTGCTTTGTCCGGCGTTTATTGAGGAGTGCAGGAGGTGATAAGCCATAAGTCCGAACGGAGGAGGAAAGTCGGGTACTGAGTCTCAAGTTCAATTTCATCGTTCCCCTTTCACACACGGTGATTGGGGGTGATTGGATTGGGAAAGAGGCTCATGGGTGTTGATTAGTTTAAATGGGACTAGGCAGTGATCCGTCCATGATTAAATAATGGGACCTCCAGTCGCTAACCGTGATTTGTGAAGATTCCATCGAAGGTGTGTCCCAACGAATGGGTGGGAGCAGTTATCAGTTGGGGGAGCCCTATTATCTTTAGGGTGTCTAGAAGGTTGGTAGCTTCTGAGTTGTTTGGGTCATTAAAATAGAAGTTGAAGTCTCCAAGGACGGTGAAATTGGCCCATCTAAGTACAAAGGGGCAAGTGCCTTCCAAAGTGAGGTAAGAAAGGAAGATCTTGGGCCAGAGGGAGCAATTGAGGAGGCAACTGGTGATAGATTGGGAAGGGTTGCGCTTGAGGCAGAAGCCTAAGCTTTATGCTCCCTTTAAGGGAATCTGTGTTGAAGGAGCTACATTGGAATCTGACATGTAAAATAATGGCTATTTCACCATCTTGGCCCTCCACTCTGTTCCGTCTCAGGATCGTCTATCCAGGGCGAAGGGCTGCAGCTATGTCAAAATTTCACCAGGGTTTGAGCTATCAATCAATCAGCATTTGTAAAGCGCACTCTGTCAACCCTAGGGTTATCTGGGTGCTGTGTCTCTGTCAAAGAGCCAGGTCTTGAGTCTCTTTCTGAAGTTTGCCAGCGAGGGGGCCATACGGAGCTGGAAGCGTAGGTCACTACAGGTCCTGGCTGCGATGTAGGAGAAGGAGCGGCCTTCGCTGTGGATGGAGCAGATGCAGGGGGAGTGCACGAGGTCGAGTGAAAAGGAGAATAGGTGTCTAGCGGGTTGGTGGAAGTTCAGTCGATGGTTGAGGTAGGCAGGTCCTAGGTCATGGAGGGCTTTGTAGGCGTGTGTGAGGATCTTGAACTGCCATCTTTCTTGGATGGGGAGCCAGTGGAGGTCTCTGAGGTAGGGGGCGATGTGGGTTCGTTTGGAGAGGTCCAGGATGAGTCTGGCAGCAGCGTTCTGTATGGCCTGGAGTCTTCTGAGGAGCTGAATGGAGATGCTGGCATAGAGGGGATGCCGTAGTCGAGGCGACTGGTGATGAGGGCCTGAGTGACAGTCTTTCTGGTGTTGGTTGGGATCCATCTGAAGATTCTGCGGACCTTGCGAAGTGTCTGGAAGCAGGAGAAGGCAACTGCATTAACTTGTCGTTTCATGGTCAATTGGCTGTCGAGGATGATGCCGAGGTTGCATGCGTGGTCACTCGGTGCAGGTGTGGGTGTGGGTCCGAGTTCTGCAGGCCACCAGCTGTGGTCCCATGGGGCGGTGTTCTTCCAGAAGATCAGTACTTCAGTTTTGTCCGAGTTAAGTTGGATGCAGTTGGCTTTCATCTATTTGGCTACGTTGGTCATGGCATTGCAGAAGTTGGTTTTGGGGTTGGTGGGGTCCTTGGTGAGCGAGAGGATCAGTTAAGTGTCATCTTCATAGGAGATCATGTTGAGTCTGTGGGATCTGATGACGTCTGTGAGGGGGGTCATGTAGATGTTGAACAGGGTGGGGCTGAGGGATGATCCTTGTGGTATGTCGCATATGATGTCATTGGGTGATGAGGTGAAGGGAGGCAGTCGAATGCTCTGTGGGCATCCTGTAAGGAAAGAGGTGATTCACTTGAGTGCGTGTTGCCGTATGTTTATGTTGTAGAGTCTGTTGATGAGGGTGTTGTGGGAGACTGTGCTGAATGCCGCAAAGAGGTCAAGGAGGATCACGGCCACCATTTCTCCACGGTTGAGGAGTGTTCTAATGTCATCTGTAGTGGTAATCAGCGCGGTCTCAGTGCTGTGGTTGGCATGGAAGCCGAATTAAGAGGTGTCCAGTAGGTGGTTTTGTTCCAGGAATTTAGTGAACTGCTGGTTGATGGCTTTCTCAAGAACTTTGGCCGGGTAGGGGAGCAGGGAGATTGGACGATAATTCTTGGATCGTTGGGGTCAGCAGAGGCTCTCTTTTGGAGGGGTCTAACATCTGCTTGTTTCCATCTGTCCAGGAAGTTTGCTGTGGGGATGTAGGTATGGAGGATGCTGGTGAGTTGTGTGCTGATTGGTTTTGTTGAGAGGCTGAAAAGTTGGTGGGTGCAGGGGTCAGTGGGCGCCCTGGATTGGATGGAAGACATGATGGCTGAGGTGGTCAGGGTGGTGAGCGGTGAACAGGTGGTGATGGTTGGGCTGGTATTAGCGCTGGTTGGTTGAGGTTGTCAGGGTTGATGGTGGAGGGTTAGCTGTTGAAATTGTTGTAGATGTTGGTGATCTTGCTGTGGAAGTCTGAGAGGGTGTCACAGAGTTCTTAGGAGCGGGTGGATGGTATTCTCTATGGCTGTTGGGTTAGAGAATTCTTTGACTATTTTGAAGAGTTCCTTTGTGTGGTTGGCAGCAGCATTGATGCTGGTGGTAATGGCTGCTTTCTTGGCTTCTTTGATGTGCCGATGGCAGTTGTTGAGGGCTGTTTGTAGCGCTGCTCTGTCGGTGGGGTTCTAGGTGGCGCTCCATTGTTTCTCCAGTTGGTAGCAGTTGTACTTGGTGGTCCTGAGTTCTGGAGTGTGCCAGCTGGCATGTTTGGGGCTCATTTTGGTTCTTGCAGGTTTTAGCAGGGCGACTCTGTTGGTGCAGTCGGAGATCCAGGTGGTGAAGTTCTGGATGGCGTGGTTGAGGTCTGTTGAGGCGTAAGGGTGGGAGGTGGTGAGGGTCTGTGACCACTGAGTTTCAGTGATCTTGCTCCAGCTGCAGCGGGAGGAGATCTGCTGCCTGGTGGTGGTGTGCTGGGCATTTGGTGATAACTAGGAAGTCAGCTGATAGTCTGTAATAAGGTCATTGATGTCTTGCTCATGTCGGTTCAAGGAGCGTGAGTTTATGAGCCCCCCAGATAGGGATGTGAGGACAGGTGAGGATGTATGTAAGGCAGCAGGGGACGACTCATAAGGCTGACCAAACTCGCACCTGCAGCTGATTAAGAGTGATGGGCCCCATGTGCGACAGTAATGCGAGGCTTTATTCATGAAGTATTTTAGGAACTCTGTGAATAGAGGTTTACCTGCTCAGATATGGGCATAGTGACTGTCGATTGCTGCAGAACAGACATGGACAGGTGCAGACGGGCTTGCCTTCGGCCTGCCTTTGGTGCACCTTTGTCGTGCCCGCTGTGTGCTTTCACTTCCACCCCACAGGCCTGAACATAAGAGTATATTCGGCCAGGCTCTGCTTTCCGCGCTCCTACTGAGTGCAACAACTAGTGTGGCAACCTCGAGGTTGCGAGGGGGGAGGGAGCAGCCAGACTAACGAACACGCATCAACAATGGTTAAAAGTTAGGAAAGTGGTTGCGCAATTAAAAAATGATTCATACATGATTATTAGCAGCAGTGTCAATAATTTAGCAGCACTGATTTTAGTAGTAGTCAGAATATTTTATCAGCGTCGATTCCAAAGCGAATTTAGCAGCCTATCCAAGTAAATGTCAGTTACAGAGGGCAGCGTGTCTCGCACGGAGCGCATGCATTCAGGGTCAAGTTCAGTATGGAAGTAAAGAGCCCAGCCAGAATGTGAAAAAACTGATTCATCAGTAGGAGGTGACTTCATCCAGGGCTGGCAAACCCATTTGGACTGGACAGTGGAGAAAAGTTGTGCCTTATTAGAAGAAAGACAAGATTCTATCTGTCAGCAGTATTTTGGGACAAGATCAAAAGAAAAGGAGTAAGTATGGGTAAGTAGCTTCATCAGGAGTCTTGGGGCCCAACAACTACATTTTTTAGTCTGTAATGTCCTTTAATGACACTCTTTAGATCAGCCATTCAGATGGATATTTCTACCTGCAGATTCCTCATCTTTGAATATTCCCAAGCTTTAGACTGAACTGAACACGTCTCCAATAGCTTTTGGACACCAGTAGAGAGTTTAGGCTTAGCTATGACATTGTGCTTACTTACTTATGCCTACTACCCCGCCTGGGGTATAGGCCATCAACCTCTCAAACCATCTTTGTTCTGGGCTTTTCTTTCAATCTGACTCCAGGTGTAACCCATCTCCTTGCAGTCAGCCTCAAGGCCTTGGTGCAAGGTGTTTCTTTGCCTTCCTCTTTTCGTATTTCTTTGAGGGTTCCAGGTCAGGGCTTGCCTGGTGGTGTTTGATGTGGGCTTGTGGAGTTTTTTCATTAATGCTTCATGAGCAGGACTTGCCTGGTGGTATTTGATGTGGGCTTGTGGAGTGTTTTCATGAATTCTTCATGAGCAGGGAGTTGGAAGGTTTGCTGCCATAGGTCGTTGTTGCTGATGGTGTTTGACCAGTGGATTTGGAGAATTTTCCTCAGGCAGGTGTTGATGAAGGTCTGGACTTTGTTGGTGGTGGTCACTGTTGTCCTCCAAGTTTCTGCTCCAAACAAAAGGACCGATTTTACGTTGGTGTTAAAAAGTCTGATCTTGGTTTGCAGCTTTAGGTCCTAGGAGCTCCAGATCTTCTTTAGCTGAATTCAGCAGGCAGCCCTTGCATTGCCAATAATTGCCTGGACATTGGTGTCTGTGCAACCGTGATTGTCTATGGCACTGCCCAGGTAAGTAAAGGCTTCAACCTCTTCTTGTTCATCGCCTGCAAGAGTGATTGCAGGTGTGCTGGCCATGTTAGCCTTCAGGATTTTGGATTTTCCCCTGTAGATGTTGAGGCCAAGTTGCACTGTGTCTGCCATATTGTTGGTCTTTTCTTGCTTCTGCAGATGGGTATGGACGAGCAGGGCCAGATTGTCTGCCTTCCTCTGAGGTTTGATGGCTTGCCGTATTTCTTCCTTGGTTGGTCTACTGCAGTTGATTGGCACAGCTTCGTCAGCTGACTGTATGTCTGGTGGAGACTGCTGCTTGGGCTGCTTCAGCAATTTTTCAAAGTGCTTCAACCCTCCTAATTATTGGCCCATCTCAGCTTGTCCGGAATCATGGTATTCCTGTTCTTGGATGACTGGCTGATCAAAGAAAGGTCACCTGTGCAGATGTTGCATCATTTGCAGTCTACAGCTTCCCTGTTGTTTGACATGGGGTTTTCCATCAATCGCCCCAAATTGCACCTGGAGTCACCCAGCCACTCTTCCTCAGCCATTTAGAATTGACCTGCCACTCAAATCTCGCAAACAAGTCCTGCATCCCACTCTTCATGGCCTATACCTTCATGCTTGGAGACCGAGAGTGGGATTCTAAGTATCTTTCGACTACCAATGGAAGTGGTGTCCATCAGAATTTTTTTTACCTACTTTTGATAAAGATATTTCTGGAGATTCCTCACCAACCATTTCTCTGTTCTGGAGAATCTTGTTGCCTTTCATAATACAACTCCAAGTTAGTATCATATTGCACCACTGATTGATTGTCAGTCTTCTCCATAATGCCTCTGAAGTTGCAGCAATAACAGAGTTAAACTGATTTCATGGCGCTGGTTCTGGTGATATGCTGCACTTATGATGTCATCAGGACCCCGTGCACAACGTTGCAACAGAAACTGCGCCCTTTACTGCCACCTGAGATCTATTGAGGAAGTCCAACGACCAGTCTGGTGCATGAGAATATTCAAAGGTGAGGAATCTGCAGGTGTGTAGACTATCCACTGAAGGATCTTCACCAAGGGTAAGTAACTTTTTCTTCTAGCACTGGGCTTGAACACTATGGGGCATATTCACAAGGAGCTATCGCCAAATTAACAGCACTTTATCGCAGCCAAAGTCGTGATAAATTTACCTCCCCATTCATAAGCCGGTGTTAACAGCCCACAGCACCAGTTTACCGGCGATAGCAGCCGCAAAAAACATCGCCACAGAGGACCCGCGCAACTATCGCTAATGAGATGCAGAGTTGGCATTCCCGTGCCAAAAGGCGCGACAACATCACACCTCAACATTCACAACGACCAGCCACATCGGCGATAAAAACACAAACAGGCGATAAGGCGGGTTAGCACCAGGAAATGTACACCTGCTCTGACCTGGTGTAAAGTCGGACGGCAGCCTGCAAACCAAAAGGGAGCACAGCCCAGGGCTACATCGGAAGGGCAACAGATGCCATGGAGCCATCCATCATGCGGCCCGGACACCCAAGAGGGCCACAACACCCACCGCCACCACCCCCAGGACCACCCTCCTTGGCACCCCCCGACCAAAGACATGCCACATCAGCCACACCTAAACATGTACAAAATATTTCGCTTGATGCCGCACAATCAGAACTGGTGACATGCATGTGTCGTCACAGAAATGAGCAGCACACATTCACTTTCGAAGCAACAAATGAAACTTTATTAAAATGAAGAACGAAATGAAATGAAGACACATGGCCGCTCCCCTCGGGACAATACGTAGGTCACAGCCTGTAAGACAAAGAACATGATGAGAAGGTGTGTCCTGCGCACATCAGAGGACAGAGAGAGAGAGAAGGAGAGAGAGAGGAAAAGAGGGAGGGAGAGAGAGAGAGAGAGAGAGAGAGAAGAGGAGATGTCATTCCATCGCCTCTTGACCTCGTCCATTGTCCGCTTGTGCTCTCCGACGGCATTCACCTTGTCGACGATGTCCCGCCATATTCCATTTTTGGTGCCCAATGACACGTTGGAAGTGATGAAGAGTTGATGATGGTGTTCCATCACCTCCGTGACTATGATCCTGTTCGCCTGCGGACTGAACTTGGTCTTCCTGGTCTTCTTGTCCTTGCCCTTCCCTGTCCCCGAGGTCCCATGCTGGTCGTCCGGGGTGCTTGTGGGGTTGCGCACGTCCTCTGCGCCTGCTCCGGCTGCCTCCATGGTGCTTGGGTGTTGGTCAGTTTGTGTGTGGGTGTTTTTTATACTTTTATGGTGATTTTTTACGCCTGCCAGGTGTGTGTTGCAGGCCTGGCGCTGCTTGTCGCTAATTTCCTCATCGCGCTTTGGCCCATCGCGTGTTTTTTGGTGTTGTGGTTTGTGTTTTTATCTCCATCGTGGTGGTTGTATCACGGACATTGTCCGTGGTTTCGGCAGACTATCACATGCTACCGCCTTGTTGTGAATTCACGTTGACACGGGGTTATTTTCCCGTGCTAGGCTGCGATATTGAAAGTTGCGTTACGCTACTCTTGCAGTAGTTATCACACGTTCTTGTGAATATACCCCAATGTGTCAGTTGTTGGAGCTGTGAGCACTCTCCAGCCCATAACAGCTATCACAGCATCTGTGCCTCTTGACCTGATAATGTGGTGAGCCTAAGAGATGCTAGTGATGCTGTAAACTAAGGTAAATGAGTGGAGAAAAAGCATCATAATGCATTTGGTTGTATTAGCCAAGACACTCCCATAAGGCATGTTAACATCATATGCACTGTTTACATGGGTAGGTATCAATGAGACGAGTTCTGCTTAGAGACAGTCCAAGGTCAGGGCTGTTGCAGTGATGGCATGGTTGAATAAATTTGTAAGAAATTAGGTTATTGGTAGAGGGAGGTGGATGCCCTACTCAGGCAACAACCACAATCCTTGTGAGGTGAACCATAAAAGTCACTAAATTAACCCGTGCTTAGCCCTCTGTTAGTTTGGCACAAAAGCAGTCAGGAGTAACTAAGAGGCAATCTATAATGTATATATGCACCACGCAAACAGTAATAAAGTGCAAACAAAACACAAGAAAAATACCACGTCAATTTAGAGAAATAGAGTAATTTTTAGGTTTAAATCTATTTTATTAATTATTTTTCATTTTCATATGAAAGAAGTTAAAACAAAAAGACATAGACAAAACTTAAGCCTCGCCTACTTCCACTGGCCAGTGAGGAAAGTAAAGATGGGAGCGAATATAAACTGGGAGAGGATGGTGTGGAGGTGACGGAGGAGGGTGGAGGAGGGTTGAGTCCAAGTGTCCATAGGTAGGGAAAGGGGGAGGGGAGAAGGGGATGAGATAAGAAAGAGTAGGGTAATGGTCACTGATCACTGCTATCTCCCAAAGCAATCAAAGCGAAGAAAACAAGGCAGGAGACCATCAAGTCTGATTATGGGTCGCAGCCATAAGGCAAAGCACTCGTAAGTATGAAGGACATGTCAACTCCCAGAAGCTTTGCACCAGAAACCGAAGGCATGGGTCCCATGCTTTGTCAAATTGCGGCAGCCTGTGTTCCACAAATGCAGTCAGTTTTTCCATGCCAACGATGTCCCACACTCTGTTTAACCAGTCCGTGTGAGTAGGCACCATCTCCTTGGCCCATTTTTACAGAATGGCCTGTTTTGCTGCACAGAGTGCAAGGGTGATAACTTTCCCTTTTGTCAACTGAAGAGGACAGTTCAAAGCATTAGGGAGACCCAACAAGACATAACTGGGAAATTGGGGTATCTCAGTATCATACATCTCATCAATGTCTGCTAGGATATCGGCCCAGTAGTGGTGCAATTTGGGGCGGTGCCATAAGAAGTGGGACAATGTGTCTGTCTGGCCACAGTTACATCAGCATCTGTCATCGCTACTTAATATAATAATAGTAATAGTAATATAAAAAATGCTCTCTATTTATTAGGGGATCTACTAACAGGCCACTCTTCGAGCCTGCAAAAGAAATATAAGAATAAGTGCAAATATCAACTCCTTTTCATTCAGGTGAGAATAATGAGAATGCCCTCTGCAGTCATACAAATGAATTTAGTGATCTAGATAGGTATCTCTCAATTGAGTTTGTTGATGAAGATATGTTAACAGCAATATAGGCACATATTGCCATTAGTGGTCTCCATTCCCCTAGACAAATGGGTTATTTTTAGTAGGGAGAGTGTAAAATTGTAGGTATACTCACTTGTTACACAGCGGGTTATTGTGGTTTGGTTTTTTTGGGGCCGTTTCCTTTCCCTCTTATCTTGAAGGTTGCAAGCAGGAGTAATGTCATGCTTAGAAGTGATAAGCTTTAAACATCCTCATGAAATGTTTATATGCAGTGAAGACAATTGGAGAAATATATCTGATGTAAATGGCATGAGCATATTGTATAAGGAGATCAAATTGAGTCATAGCACATGTGAGCATATATAAAATGAATTATGGAATTATGAGTTGTGCTAGCAGATTGTCACTGCAAATTTTGTGTATAGTAGAATCATTTTAAGGTTTTTAATTTATTATATATATTTTTATACACTTGTTTATACAGGGTATAACAACCTAATGTACCACAAAGAAAAGTGAACATAATGACTGTCTTGATAAAGATGGAATAATCAGATACCCATCGAAACGCGTCGACGCATTTCTGTACATTATCCCGAGGACAAGTTGGACCTGTAGATACAAAATAGAGTATATGTATCCAGGCTAATCTTGCTAAAATTATTCCTAGGGAATTGTTGAGTTAAAAGACAAAGTGTACTGTCTATCATTGTTCTTTTCCCTATTTTTTAGGGGTCTCTGTGGTAAACGTGTCATAAGATGTTATGTTATGTCCTAATCTGATGAATTGTATTGTTTTTAATTATGTTGAATTGATGCATTGTGTTGTATTTTAGGTGTTTTACTATATAAATTGTGTTTTTAATAATATTCACATGTACTAAAGAAATAGATTGACCCTTTTTGTATTGCGTGTTATAGTGGTATTATTGTTTGAGTGTGTTAGGGTTTTGAGTGAGATCCCCTTAAAAAAAAATTCTATGTGCTTTATATGAATCAAGAATTCCACTAATGATAGGGTGTTCTTGTTGATTGAGTAAATCAAGGGATAATTAGTTTTTTGTAATCGCTACTTTGATTCCATTTGGTGGTTCTTGCGGGCGTGTAATACCAACAATGCATAATTTTAAGTAGGATCTCCTTCCCAGAAGCACTGCAGGCTGAAGTACAGGAGTGATGTAGCATGTACGACCATTCCTTATCTGTAAAAGTGTGTTCCCATTCCAATTCAGCACAGTCAAGCCGTCGCAGTGCTGGAGTTTGGGAGGGTATTAAAAAAAACATAAATGCTGGAGAGGAGGTTTTTATATATAGGGCTTACTAGTGTGTCACCCAGTGTTTGACAGTGATGTAATGCCAATATTCAGTGTCAGGTAGGCCATTGTCTGTTTCAAGTTGTGCAAAGTCAAGCTGACCTTGTAGGTCAAATAAGTCCCCTATCCTCTTACAATTAGTTTCTTGCGAAGAGCAAAACGCCATGCCATGTAGTGTAGTGCAGGTGGGAAGTCTGGGTTCCCAATCATATGTGTGAGCAGTGAATTAGGCATGGAGAGTTTCTTGGCTATTCTAATCCTGTCCCATGTCCCAATAGTCACCCTCAAATCTGGGGAGATGAATGCCCCTGGCAGGCGGTGTTTTTTGAGCAGCCAGGGTACTTTCCATATGTGTATGACGGTGATCACTTGTTCTATTACACACCAATGTTTCTTCGTGCTCTGCCATTCCACCATATATCTCAGCTGCGCCACCTGATAGTATCCCCCCAAGTGGGGATTTCCAAACACCCCTCCGACACAGACAGGTAGGCGCGTCTCCTAGAAAGACGAGCCCGCTTACCATCCCAGATGAAGGTTTCGATGAGCTGTTGAAGTCTCTTGAGGATATGTGAGGGGAATGCAGGGGGAGGGTTGCAATAAGTAAAGAATCTTTGGGAGGAGAGTCATCTTGATGGTCACCATCCTACCAAGCCACAATATGGGCCCCCGCCAGGAGTGGATGTCAGAGCGGGTGTTAGACTGCTGGGATACATCGTTCCATTCTGCCATTTTTTCACTAGTAGGATACAGTTGGGTAGCAAGGTATTGGACCCTCTGTGTTGTCCAAGGAAAGTGGAAGAGACTCTCCAGCTAGGTTCTCTCGCTCAGGGGTACAGTGAGGTTGAGGGCTTGGGACTTCCACACAGTAATCTTAAAGCCAGAGACCCTACCAAACATGTCTAGTTCCTGCAGTAGCGGTGGCTAGGAACGTTGGGGGTTGAGTGATGGCCACTAGGACATCATCTGCGTATCACGCCAGTTTGTGAACCTGGTTTTCCATGATTATTCCCTCAATTTGAGGGTCTACGCGGATCCGCTCAGAGGGGGCTCCGTGTGGAGTGCAAGGCATTCCCGTCATGTTCACCTTGATATGGGGACCTTGTCACATTTATTATGTGCTAATTTTGGATTGGTAGCAGATAGAGATATGTTGTTTACACTCAAATGCATTGGAATGTAAAATCTTCTTTAATGGCAATGTCGGATATAAGTCACAATTCTGAAAATGCCACTTTTAGAAAGTTTACAAAAAGAAATGGATGGAATGCTTGAATTAATCTCAGCCACTGGTAATTTCTCGGGCTGCATACCAATCCATCATTTTTGCACACCATGCCACCTCAGTTTGAACTCAGCTATATGCAAATAATTCTTGACCCTGCTCCAATAGGAGCAGTCTAGCTCGAACTGCCAGGCCAGGTCCTCCCTGAACCAGAGCACAAGCAACCCAGGACTGGTTTTGTTCTTGTTATGGGCTCATCAACAGGGTATAGCTTAGTTGCAGTGACACAATGTGCACAGGCCTCATGTCTTGGCATGCCTGTCCCACTTAGGATGACATGCTAATGTATACAAAAAAGTGATGGATGGAATTAATCCCAGCCACTGATAATTACTCGGGGCACATCCCAATCCATCATTATTTTGCACACCATACCACTTCAGTTTGGACCCAGCTATATGCAAATCAGTCTTGACCCTGCTCCAATGGGAGCAGTCCAGCCTGAACTGCTAAGCCAGGTCCTCCCTGAACCAGAACACAAGCAATCCAAGACTGGCTTTTAACCTTGTATGGGCTCATCAGCCGGCTGTAACTTGGCTCCAGTGACACAGTGTGCATGTGACTCACATGTGGGTATACCCATCCCACTTAACCCTGACCTGCCCTGCCTTTTGTCACCCCCAGCCAGTATAGAGTCTTGACGGGGGAAGGAGACAAACTTTCTAGAACCAGATGTAGGGGTAGGACAGGGATTAATATTGGACCTCCTGAGCCTCTCATCTGAACACTCCTGGACCAACTGAATTTGAATAAGAAGGACTGCCCTGCCACTAGAGGACTGTCCTGATGTTTGAAAGACTGCCTTGCTGCCTGAAAAGCAAGACTGGACCACTTGCCTTCATCCCAGGCTAACCAGAGTGACTTCAAGAGTCAATTGGCTGACGTCCTGTGTGAGCTACAGGGACACAACAAACTTCAGAGGCCTCCCTTTAACTGCCCAGCTGACTTGCTGCAAATGGGCCTGCCTGGATCTGCAACAGGACCTGCCTGAGCCATGCTGGCCACAGCTGGAGTGAGTCCCTGACCCCCAAAACTTTCCTCAACAGGCCCTGAACCCTTGGCTGGCTCCTTGTGACCGTGAATGGGCCCATTCATGGAAAAGCTCTGCCTTCCGTGGCGACCGCCAACACGAACCTCCGGTGAGACCTGCTCTTTGTGTTGACAGCAACCGCCAGTGATGACCGGCAATGCAAGAGCAATACTTGGTGCTATAGCCGTGACTACCCGCAACATCCGACAATGCTAACCTACAGTCACATCAGTCCGTGACGCTTGACTGTGTCTTTGCGCTACAGCAATGACTGTCCAGAATGCCTGACTGGCTCTTTGCACTACAGCGACCCCCATCCGTGATGCTTAGCCTGCTCTTTGTGGCCTCTTCCACTGTGAATGGAACTCTATTCGCTGCACTTAGAAGGTAACTGTTCAGCGGGACCACCCTGGTCCACGTATCCAACTCACGCTCCATTGTGATTGGCCTAAACTTGTGTGATTTTTCCTCTTTCTACAGCAACCAGATGCCTGTGAGTGGGGCTTTGTGCTTTTAGACGCTATTTTTGGCTAGATAGCTTAAAGTTGAATAGCTCCGGTTCTGATTGATTTTTTGTCGTTCTGGTATCATTTCATTTATTGAGATGTACTCTATTTCATGGTGTGTCCAATATGGCACCTGTGTAGGAGCCTTTCTGCAGAGCTCCCCACACCAGTCTGTCCGTTCACAACCCGTGGGGTCCCCTGCCAGAGAGAATGGCTTGTATTGCGGGGGAGACCCTAGCGATCCTATTCCACCTGACGAGGTTTCACCCTTTAGCTGGGAAGCCTACATTTCAGCAGTGCAGGCAGGCACGGGGTTGCAACAATCTACAAAATGGCAGCGGCTGCAAGCTGAGAGCGCCGGAGATGCCCAGTGTAGGGAAAGGCCTGGAGAGCCCCATAACTAGAGGTTATGATTAGCCCGCACTTACTGACGATTCCCTGAGGCAGCGGTGGCCAGACCTGTGACACCTGTGAGCGGTGCAGGATGTACCAGGGTGCCGCACCACCACAAGCCCGCACCAGCACACCGGTCTGCCCGCAAACGGCCTGGTGCTCTCTCGCCAGAGGGAAAGACTTGTCCTGCAGGGGCAACTTTTGTGACCCTATTTCGCCTGCTGGAGTCGCATCCCATCACAGAGAAGCCCACATCTTAGAAGTTCAGGTGGCCACGGGGTCATGAACCTGTACTAAATGGTGGCCGCCAGGAGCTGCGAGTGCCAGAGGCCATTGGAGTGATGACGGACCTGGAAGCCACATTGCTGGAGGTGGATGCGCTGTCAGCACCTGCACACCCTTTCTGTCCCTGAAGTAGACTGCACTGGCTGATGAATCCCTGGGACTACTGGAGCTGAACTGGTGACACACGTGGGCGGCATGGGACAGACTAAGAGGCCTCGAAACAGAGGGCCCACGCTGCTAGATCCTATACCAGGTGGGTGTGGAGGTTTCAGCGGAAACAGCATACGTGGCGTACTGTAGCAGATTAGCACAGGGTAAATGTCAAGACCTCTACAGAAAGTCTTTAGGGTGGTGGCAAGTACCCCTGATATCAGCTAGGAAGGGAGTGGGGGTGCAGTAAGGCCTACCTGACACCATTACCGAGTGGATCTGCTGAGCTCAAACTCACCAAGGAGTAGAGGTGTCTGCACTAAACTAGCAGCGAGTCTGAAGCACGCCTTGAGGCTGCCCTGAGACATCTGCATCCATCAGTGCAGCGACCCCCCACATGAGGTATTTCCCCCAGGCTTGCAATGTCTAGGCGCCATCTGTGCATGCAACTCTGATTGTCCTCCTCAAAGAGCGCTCTCCCCCCGAGTACTGACTAGAAGCTGCCATGGCGCACTGGAGCAAAAAGGATGCTACTATTAAGTACATGCTTTCTAACAATTTCTCTAGGATAGCTGACCAGGCCTGAGACCCCACATCTCCTCTGAGCCCCCCTCCATGGTACCTCAGGAGGGCTGCATGGATGACAGCGCCCCAGTTACCCATGCATTCATGGAAATCCTTTTCCTGACGCTGCGTGATGACATAGCGGCCCTTAAGTAGGAAGTATCTAGGGATATCAAAGAAGTCCGACGTGAGATGGGAGATATGGGGCACAGGACTGACGCCTTGGCAACGCAAAAGAGGAAGAGCTCGAGGCTTATCGACATGAGCTGACAGAGCTCTGTGTCCAAAATGCAGATCTCCAACTCCATCTGGAGGATCTGGAGAACAGGTCACACTGATCCAATATGCAAATCAAAGGGGTTCCTCTGCAGGCAGACTCTGGAAAACTGTAAGAATATGTTGTTTGTTTCTTTCACCACAGAGTACCGGAACTCAGCATCAAGGAAATTATCATTGAATGCACCCACAGAGCAGGCCACCCCTCAAATGCCCCTGGGGCCCCCAGGGCATATTGAGCTGTCTACACTACTATCATCAGAAAGAAATGATAATGTCCGCAATGAAAGACCAGGGGTAAGTCATCGTCGAAGCTACGAAAGTTTAGATCTACCAAGACCTATCCCTCATCACCTTGCAAAGACACAGAGCGCTGAAGCTGGCCACCACATTCCTCAGGGAGAAAGGATTCAAATATAAATGGGGGCATCCATTCCTCCTTATCTTTGTCTGAAAGGGTGAGACGCATGTGGTCCGCAATGTTGAGGAAGACTGCCTGATTTTGGGGTTGGAACACATGCGAGAAGGTCCCCATCCTCACAGCAGCGGTGGACCCCATCCCTGACTGCCTGCATAGAGGGGCGGTTCCGGCACCTGGCATGGAGAAAGAACAGCAAACCTTTCACTGCTGAAAGCCCTAGGGAGAGGTCTGCCTTGCCATAGCAGTTGCATCAGCGGGAACCCTCTTCAGATATCACCTCAGACTAATATGGCCAGCCACTATTGCGAACACCACCTCCATTTGGTATGAAGACCATCTACATTACCTGGTGCAGGGACCTCCTTCTCACTCTTTTATTTTTCACCTGCAATTGAACAGGACACCCTTACTTTGCCACCTACTCACAACAGTATCTCATTTGGTGTGGTGGAGCTCCATCATCCTGTTGCTCCTCTACTTGTGTTCTCAAGCCAGTAACATAGACCCCGACCACATACCTTGCTAGACTCCAACGACTGTAGCAATTGTTTTCCCCAGTTTGGCTGTTATCCCACTTACCCTATGCTTGACTCTCAGTCCATTCTGCTGCCTCACACACAAGGCAATAACCTGTCAGCCAGGTCAGGGGGGCTTCCCCCTTCGGTGTCACCTGGGTCCCCCTGATAGTGACACACTACTCATTCCGACGACATAGTCAAAGTTCTTAGCCTAGAATTCAGCTGGACTCAAAGCTCCAGTGAAGCAGCTCGCACTTCTCACTATGGGGAAAGACTCCAACTGTGATGTGTGTCTCCTGCAGGAAACTCATCCCCTTCAAGGGGACTGGGGTCGTATGAAATCCAGGTGGTTTAATCAACAGTACTTCTCCGGGCCTGGGAAGAGGGCGGGAGAGGTAATCCTGCTGGCAGCGCACTTCCAGGGTCAGGTGCTTCAGGTATATTCAGAGCAAGCAGGTAGGGTCCTCTCCTTACGACTCTCCCTCCACACCCAGGCCCTCTCTGTGGCTAGCATTTACGCCCCTAATGAATGGCAGGAAGACTTTATTCAACAAGCCTTTGGGAGTGTGCTCATGTCTCCTGATGCTTATATTCTAATTTGGGGTGACTTCAACATGGTCCCTGATGCCCTCCTGGACCGTTCGGCCCACAGGATGGGCCAAACAGGGGCATTAATGCCACCGAGCGTACACTGGCTGAAAGTGACTGGATTGACAGATGTATGGAGGTCCTGGAATCCCACTGCAAAGGATTACACCTTCTTCTCTGCAGCACACCAGACATACCCCATGATTGACTATTTTCTTGCAACTCCTCGCCTCATGTCAGCCACTACATACACACAGACATTGGGGTGGCGGCCCTGTCGGACAATGCCCCGATTTCAATTACCCTGCACACTCCCAGCCCATGCCAGCCTCCAAGCCTGTGGCATCTTAACCCCAAGTTATTAGCTTATGAGCCCACCTTTACAGAATTCAGGAACCTCAGTAGTGCTTCTTTGTAAACCTCTTAAGGCAGTGGTGAGTGGTGCTTTTATAGCTATAGCCACAAAACTCAATAAAGATAGGCAACACCAGCGTACTGCATTGGAGGAGCAAGTGAGGGGCCTAAAAGATACTCACAGACAATCAGGCTCACATAAGATAAGGCGCCAGCTAACATTAGACAGGAAGCAACTTAAAGCCCAAAACATGGATACAGCAGAATATGCTCTGCTCTGCACTAAGCAGAAGTATTATGCCGGGGGCAGTAAGGCGGGGTGGCTACTCGCTCATTACCTGAGGGCCTAAACCCAGCGCCATAGGGTTGTAGAGATTCAGGGTCTGCTTGGCTCTAGTGTACGCCACGATGAAGAAATAGTGACAGAATTTGAATGTTTTAATGCTGATTTAGACTCAGCCGAACATCTAAATCACACAGAGGCCACTGACTACATAGCACAGGCTCTCCTAACAAGTCCACCCTCTAGTGACGCTTTCCGTCTAGACCAGGACATAACGGTGGAGGAAGTCCGCAAGACCATAGCAAGCCTCCAGCTGAACAAGGCGTCTAGATAGGATGGCCTCACTTCCGCTTTCTATAAAACATTAGCTGTGCAGTTAGCACTCATCTTGACCCACCTGTAGAACTCGTTTAGTGAACAGGGAACCCACACTGACACGATGAAGGCAGCCATCAGCATGGTCATCCCTAAACAGGAGAAAGATCATTCCCTCTGCTCCTCATACAGATCCATCTCACTTCTAAATGTAGATGTTAAAATCTTTGACAGCATACCAGCTTGGCCGGAAACCCATTGACCTGCACTGAGGCAGTGGGGCCTGCATAGCTGGACCATCCATTTGAGGAAGCTCGGACACAGACCAGCCCATGCAAGGACCAACTAATGAAAAGGCCAGTGCACTCGGTCAAATGCTTTTTCATCATCAATCGAAATTAACAAAGTGGGGACTCGGGAACGAGTTGTTTTATCAATAAGATGGAGAATTGCTTAGTATTATCACTGCAGTTTCTCCAATAAATAAACCCATGCCTCATCCAGGTCTATCATCCCCATGTCAAGGCTACTCCCTCACTGGGAAGCTGACCCGGTGGATGAATGTTTGACTACAGGCGTCCCTTCTTCCCCGCTGGACTCATGAAGCCAATTCATGGTCTCTCTTATGATTTTTTTAAATTTAAACAGATTAATTAGGTGCTTTATAACCTTTTATTTCCGCAAATTGTGTTTATTGTGTTCAGTATGAGTCAATGCAACTTTAGGAGTGGGAGCATTCCCCCTTGTTGGTCCTGAAGAAAAACCTTGGTGTAGGGCTTGAAACTAGTACACCAGGAAAACGGTGGGTCATATACCTTCAGCGTTTCCCAACATCCCCAGATTCTAACATATCGATTAGGGGAGTGAATAAAGTTATTTTCCCACTAGTTAGATATTTTTAACTTTTTCTTTGTATATATAAGTAACCCACTCCAGAATTCCAATCAACATAGGTGTATAGGAACATTTGTTTGTGAAATGCTCCTGCGTCTTTGCAGGTAGTAGCACGCCCCTGTCCATAAAAGGTCAGGGATGAACCCTATGATGAAGTATGCCACCATGGGGCAACCCTGGTGGGTGAGGGTTATTTAAAAGAACATTTTCTTTTCCCGTCCTACAAGGAGGCTGCATCTCTATTTTTCTCTAGCAGGAGGGACTCTTCTTTGTCACTTCTCTTACTCAAGAACAATCCATCCTGCAACATAAATTCATTTGCAGGTATCACACAAACGTTGCATTCCTGTTTGGCACATGCAGCGTTTCATACATTAGTATCTCAGTATGGAGATCATACTAGAACACATACACATTGAATTATTGATGGTAGTGTTCCAGAAAACAACCCTGCAATCATGTAAAGGTTAAGTGAGCCGTTAGGTGTGGCTAGCATACATCGATTATGACATGTGGTGTGTTTGTGGACTTACCCTGGCAGTGGGTATTTTCAGACCCCTCAAGGGTCAGAGGGATGCTGGCCCTGTAGTCAAACCCTAGAGACCCTATTGGTATATAGGCAGAGAGAGAGGAAAGTGCTGAAAATATGATAAAGAGAAAACATACACAAGGTAAGTTCATGTCAATGTTATCAATCCAGAGAATATGCAGACAGTGGTCAAAGGAAAACCAAGGCTACCCACCGAGCATCAGTTGGGACATCAAAGTCCCAGGATTACTCACATCTTCAAGGGTCTCTACCATCCGCGTACCTACTCTGGTCTGCTCACACCTGGCTTTTGGTACAATGAGTGCCTCTTGAGGTCGGCACTGTGATTCCACTCCAAAAAATATGAGGTGAGTTTGGCGGATGTTCTTTTACACCGTATTGTGCTCCTGTGTTCACTGATCCTGTCTGATATTTCTAGAGGTCATTACGATATAGCAGAGGCCACATGGGGACTCAATGACATACACAAAACATTTTGTGGTTCAGTTTGTGTGTACTGTCTGTTCCCAAGGCATGGAGAGGCAGAGGCCTATTGTCTTTCATTGTCTAGTAAGAGGGCATCCGGAACAACTTCCACAGGGATAATGGCCTGAAACTGGTGGAAGGTCCCATAGTGTGTACTGACTGTCTGATGTCCGTTGCCATGTATTTGTGTGGACCAGTCTGTCTCTAATTCTTGTTTTCCTTTTAAAAGAAAAAAGGGTTTTTGTGAAGGACTGGTTAGATGTAAGGATGCACCAGCGTTTGTTGACAATCTTTTTTACAGCATTGGATGAAGTATGGTAGGTGTTGATGAAAATTAGAGCCCCAGTGAACTGTTTTGTGCTGGTTTCCAACAAAGCGTCTTTTGGGATATTCCGTGCCTGTTTTCACGCTTTTGCAATTATTTTTTCAGGGTATTCCTTACCCTGGAATTTTTTTGTTGGGGCCTGTGTATCTTTCTTACAGTCTTGGACGTCGGAACAATTCCTCCTTATCCGTGAAAACTGTCCTACAGGTAGGGTCTCTCTGAGAGCTCGGGGATGGGTGGGCACTGTTAAAGTGCAGGAGGCTGTTTCGGTCTGTAGGTTTAGTATACAGCGATGTTGTCAGTCTGCCGTCTTTTGCTGTGATAGTGACATCTAGGAAGAAGACAGTGTGTCTGTCTACTGTCATGGTAAATCTCAAGTAGGGGTTTCTGCCATTGAGCCACATGAGGAAAGGTTTGATGGTAGTGTTGTCTCCGTTCCAGATGACAAGAACATCATCGATGTAGCGCTGCCACAAGCAAATCCTGACAGAAAAAGGGTTGTTGGCCCAGATGTTTTCTTCCTCAAACAACCGTACATAGAGACAAGCAATGCTTGGGGAAAAAGTGATGCCCATTGATGTCCCTTGACGCTGTAAATACATGTGATCTTCAAAGGAGAAAAAATTCTCAGTCAGGGCTAATTTAACCAATTGCATAATTCTTCAGATGAGGGCTGCCCAATCCCAATCTTGAGATAGTAGGAAGTCTGTGTTAACCCGCAGGCTCTTTTCCTGCGGTTTGCTTGTGTGAAGGGCCTCCACTTCGAGACACAACAGCTTTTCCATAGTGGGGTCGTACTCCACTTCCTTCAATAGGTTCAGCAGGTGTTTAGTATCCTTGAAGTAGGATCTTGTTTCTGTGACCAATGGCCGTAAGTACTAATCAGTGTATTGTAACAGGGGCTCAAGTATTTAGCCAATGTCTGACACCATGGGTCTGCCTGGAGGGGGTGTTCTACCTTTGTGGATCTTTGGGATGGTATAGAACTGTGGCATCCGTGGTTCTCTAGTTGTCAGGAAATCCTGTTCCTTCTTTGTAATCCATTCGCTGCCTGAGGCTTCTTCCAATAAGACATTAATGGTCTCATGTAGATGGCTGGTGGGGTCTGACTGTAGTATCTCATAATTCCTCACATCTCCTAAAAGGGAGAGGCATGCCTCCCTGTAGTCCTCTTTCTCTTGGATGACGATAGCTCCCACTTTATCGGTGGGTTTTATGGCAAGGTGTTTTTGTTGCTGAGGGACTCCAAAGCATTCCTTTCTCTTCTGTAGAGATTTTGATAGGTGTCTCTTCTGGGGTTCAGTTGTTCCACCTCCTTTTTTGCTGCTTCCTCAAGGCCCATACTTCTGGGGATATTGTGGATGGAGGCAGGTTGAACTTGGAATTCTTTCTTAATGTAGCATGTCCATCCTCAGTGTCGGTGATAGGGGTATCTTGAAAAAATACCTTCACCCAAATTTTGCTAAAGAATTCTGCCATTCCGCAAATGTAGTGGTGGATCCTGAGTTGGACCGCTCAAGTACTTCGCGGGGACAGGGGGGTGAGAGGCTCCTCTTTGGCTTCCTGACTGCCCTGGGGTTAGTGGATATCTGGCGAGAATTGAACCCCCAAAAGCAACAATATACATACTATTCAGCGCGCCATGGTTTGTTTTCTAGGATAGATTATTTATTCACGCAGGGCGATAGGGTGGGAGACTTTCTGGCATCTACGCACTTAGCCAGGGGCGTCTCCGACCACTCCCCGGTGGGAGTCACACTGCAAGGACCGCGCATCAATAAAGGGGCGTTCCCGAATATAGATCCGTGGTGATTGCGAGATCCAGTATTGAGGGATAAACTCAGAGAGAGCACGGAGTTATATTTTCAGGAAAATGCAGGAACAATAGATTCGCACCGAATACTCTGGGAGTCCTACAAAACGGTGGTGAGGAGTCAGGCCCAAGCTTTTGTAGGGGGTCAAAAGAAGGAGGAGGCGCGACACATGAAGTCCCTGGAAAGTGAAATACGCCAGTTGGAGGAGGCAGCCACAACACGAGGGGACGCGGACCTGCGTCATGCTTTGGCTCTGCGTCAGCACGACCTCAGAGCAGCGGCTGAGGGTGCGGCACAGGCATACGCACTGGCAGTGCAACATCGATTGTGTGACGTGGGGGACAAAGCATCCAAATTACTGGCCTGGCTGGAAAAGCGAGACAAAGAGAGGTCGTGGGTTGCATGTATTCAAGACAAAAATGGCATTCGCCAAGACTCTAGTGTAGAAATTGCGGAAACATTTGCTTCATACTACGAGGGTGTCTATTCGCAAGTAAGTACAAGATCTGACAGTGACTGTACAGAGCTCCTAAGGGACTTCTCACTGCCGGTGGTTTCAGCTGAGGCCTGCAGAGATCACAGAGGAAGAACTGTTGACGGCACTAGGGTCCTTAAAGGTAGGCAAGGCGGTGGGTCCTAATGGGCTCCCGGTTGAGTTATACAAGGGACTCACCTCCAAAATAGTGCCACCACTGCGCAATATGCTGCAAGAGGCGCAGGAAGAGGGCCAGTTGCCAGTCGATCAGAGAGTGGCCACCATCATGGTGATTCATAAGTTGGGAAGGCCCCCAGAATCATGCAGCTCGTACAGGCCAATCTCCCTCCTTAATGTAGAGGTGAAGATCCTGGCCAAGACCTTGGCGAATAGATTGATACCTTTCATCACTAGTTTAGTTCATAGAGACCAGTCGGGCTTTATGCTCAAAAGAAGCACACGTCATAATTTGCGCAGGCTATATGGAGTCCTACATACGACACGTGACCCCGCAGGTCAGCAAACAGAACTGATGGCACTCGACGCATCCATGGCCTTTGATAATATTGAATGGCCGTATCTATTTGCAGTATTGGCTAAGTTGGGATTTGGCCCTAATTTTTGCAAATAGGTGAGACTGCTCTGTCAGGATCCGTTGGCCAAGGTGCGAGCTAATGGAGTAGTGTCGTGACAATTTCACCTGCGGAGAGGCACGAGGGAGGGTTTTCCCCTGTCTCCCCTATTATTTGCCTTGGCCTTAGAACCATTGGCACATTGGATAAGGAGGGACCCTATGATATGGGGCATTGAGGCACCAGGGGGCTGGGAAGACCGCATATCCTTATATGCGGACGATATTCTTTTAAATCTTGCAAGACCATATTATTCAATTGCCAGAGTACTCCATCTCTTTGACCTCTTCAGGAGTTACTCGGGTATACCATCAATTGGGCCAAGTCGGTGGTGTTTCCGCTGGCGGGCCTCCCTCCGAGATTGCCGATGCATTGCACGGCACCCATAGTTACAGAGGGCTTTAAATATCTGGGCATTCAGATTGTTCGGAACCAACAGCTGTTCCTGGAGACGAATCTCGCCCCTCAGCTGGAGAGACTCCATATGGATGTTAAAAATTGGCAAACTCTGCCGCTGTCCCTCGCAGGGAGAGTGGCCCTTTTTAAAATGATGGCCCTACCACGCATGTTATACATTCTGCAAAACACCCCCTGTCCCATCGAACCAACGGTTTTTTAGAAAGATTGCTCAAGAGACACAAGTACTACTATGACAGGCAGGCAGGCACACCCAGAATAGCATTGCATAAGTTGCAAAGGGGAGTATACGATGGTGGCCTGGCGATACCTGACATTCGGCTTTACTATTGGGCTTCACAATTGTTAGTGGTGAATGACTGGGTATATGCGGACAGAGATGAGCCAGCATATAGGGCAGATTGGGACGCCATGCCAGCGGGCAACTGCGAGCCGCTGCTGTACGCTCAAAAACACGACCCTAAATGGCCTCCGCATACAGCAGTAGTGGTGGCTTGTTGGAGGGAGGCTAGTCGGGCATTGGGATGGCAGCATAAATTGACCAGCAGAACGCCTCTTTGGTCAAGTGCCGGATTGAGGGAGGTGGCCTCCTTACAAGGCTTCTCAGGCTGGAAAAATATAGGGATAGAACGACTGGGAGATGTGTGGAGGGAGGGGGCCCCACTTCCAATTGAGGAGCTACAGCGGGAATTTGAGCTAGCTGAAACGCAGAGATTTAACTATCTGAGGCTCACACATGCCCTACTAGTGCATCTGCATAGCAGTACCTCCCTTCCGGACCATTCTCCCCTTGAGGATAGACTACTCATTGATCCTATGCAGGAAAGACCAACCTCAACAATATATCGGAAGCTTATGAATAACCTGCCTGACCCGCTGACAGCCTTAAGGGCTGCCTGGATTGATGATCTGGGCAACATAGATGAGGAGGAATGGCAAGAGACAATCCAGGGCCCAAGGGAAATAGCGATACGAGTACGTTTCCGATTGGTCCAGCCCAGGATACTGCATCGCTCCAATTATCCCTCGACGTTTCTCCATAAGATTGGAAAGGCGCCGTCACCGCACTGCATCAGAGGCTGCCAGGGTGCGGGCACCTTTCTTCATATTCTGTGGGACTGTCCTAGGGTTGTGCAGTTTTGGCGCAAGGTCACAGCAATAATGGCCAGAGTAGTGGGAGCTGAGGTTCCGTTAGATGCAAAGTGGCTCCTGCTTCGAATTAAGGGGGAGGTGGTATGGTCCAAATACGCAACCATCTGGCTTACATTGGCAGCGGGAATCACGAAGCGCAATATCGCCAAGAGATGGGGAGCGCCACTCCCTCCTTCGGTGTTAGAGTGGGAAAGGGACCTGGATTGGTGCCAGAGGGCGGAAGAAACAGTGTATAAAAGTAGAGGGGCTACCAAGAAATGGGAGAAAGTCTGGGCACCATGGCATGTCTACAGGGGGTCATTGGAGAGTCACGAACCAACCACAGGAGCCCGAGTCGAAGTTTGAGGGGCAGTTATGTTATGTTATGTTATATGACTTTTATATAGCGCAAAATCACCTTCAGGTCTCTAAGCGCTTCTAGAGAAAAGTGAGCAAGTCACTAGGGCAGAAATAAAATAGCAGCAGCAGAGACAGAAGGTTACGCGGTCGTTAACGCCTCTCTAAATAGGAAAGTCTTTAAACGCTTCCTAAAGATGAGCAGAGCCGGTTCCCTGCGAAGGAACTCCGGCAGCTCATTCCAGATCTGCGGGAGAAGAACAGAGAATGCTCTACCCCTTTGGATTTAGAGATGTACCTGGGGGAGACTAGCCTGCAGGCCTCAGAAGATCGCAGAGTCCGGCCAGGAACATATTTCTCCAGGCGATCTTTTATAAACTTGGGTGCCTGACCATAGATTGCCTTATGAGCAATACATAGACCCTTGAACTGCGCTCGCTGTTTAATAGGGAGCCAATGAAGTTTATGCAACAGGGGGTAGCGCGTGTTTTCCTAGGAAGTCTAAAAATAAGCCTGGCCGCATCATTCTGCACCACCTGCAATCTCCCAATAAGCTTCTGGGGAGACCAATGTAAAGGGCATTCCCATAATCCAGCCTGGAGATGACAGTGGCAGAGACAATTGACTGTAATGAAGCTGTTGACAGAAGAGGAGGAAGTTTCCGTAGCTGCCTGAGTAAGCCAGTACAGGTTCCTACTACCGTGGTGACCTGGCAAGACATAGATAGTTCAGAGTCTATTTTCAGACCCAGGCTTTTACAACCGGGCTGGGACCGGAACTACACCTAGTTCCGGAGGCCAAAAAGATCACACCAGGGGCTGTTACTTGTTGGGATGACGAGCAACTCAGTCTTTTCCGGATTTATTTTCAATGAGTTGGCCGTCATCCAGTTCACAGTGAACCTGAGCAACTTCTTGGCCGACTCCTGGGCCTGGCAAGAGTTGTTAAGCCGGATAAGAAGTTGAGTATCATCGGCATAATTAAAGACCTGACAGTCCATGTGAGTCAGAGTCTCCACAAGGGGTTGCAGATAGATATTAAAAAGAAGTGGAGATAGTGCAGAGCCCTGAGGTACCCCACAAGTCAAGGGGCCCAGATCCGATATCTGCTCACCCATCTGAACTCTCTGAGTACGGTCAGACAGAAATGACTTTAGCCATTGGTATGCTTGCCCGCTGATACCCAGATTGGTG
The DNA here is from genome assembly GCA_963921515.1 of Calotriton arnoldi. Lineage (NCBI taxonomy): Eukaryota > Metazoa > Chordata > Amphibia > Caudata > Salamandridae > Calotriton > Calotriton arnoldi. The sequence continues at coordinate 260,945 of CAWUFW010009190.1, forward strand.
AGACGGTTCAGTAGTGTGTTATGGTTGACCGTATCGAATGCCGCTGACAGATCTAATAAAATCAGGGCACTCGGCTGTTTAACGTCAGCCATAACTCTGAGCTCGTCCAGAACAGCCAACATCACTAGCTCGGTACTATGATGAGCTCTGAAGCCCGCCTGTCTAGCTTGGAGTAGCTGGTGGTCCTCCAAATACTTCGAGAGTATCTTTAATACGTGCTGTTCCAGCATCTTGGCTAGAAAGGGTAGCTGAGAGATGGGTCTATAGTTCTTTAAGGTCAGGGAATCTGCACCAGGTTTTTTCAACAGGGGGGTAACCCTGGCTTCTTTGAGATTTGTCGGCAGATAACCCATAGCTAAAGAATTATTTAATAGTTCCAGGATCTGCTTCTCCAGCCCTGGCAAGGCCAATTGAAAGTTCCTTGGAGGGCAAGGGTCTAGCCGAGACCCTGATTTGGTGTGATTCACTAATGATGCTAAGGTGACTGAGTCAATTTGAGGAAAATTGGAAAGCTGGCTACTGAGGCAGGGAGAGGGGTAAGTCTGAGGGAGGGAGCCGAAATCGGTGGGGGTTCTAGCAATTTCCGAGATTATATCCTTAACCTTCTGTAGGAAGAAATCCTGAAAGGCATCACAATCTAATGATGCGATTGTGGACTTCTTCTCGGCTTTTTGACTCAATTCTTTCAGAATGGCGAAAGTCTCCTTCTGTTTATTCTCAGCCATAGCAATCCTTCCCTCATAATACTCCGCTTTCCTTGCTAGGATGGCTGATTTATAGACAGAAAGAAGAACTTTATACGTATTTAGCTCTGCTGGCTCATAGCTTTTCCGCCACCGCCTTTCAGCTTGGCGGAGATGTTGTTTTTTTCCCTCAGTGGTTCATTGAACCAAGGGGCCCCTTTCCTTTATCTCTAACTTTTTCTTTTCGTTCTGGTGCCACTATATCTATGGCTTGCTGTAAATGCATCAGTAAGGCCTCGCTTTCCTGATCCAAATTAACTATTTTCGTCCTAGGGGACGGAATAGAGAGACAGGGTAGCTATTAAGTGATCTGCCTCAATATTTTTCCAAATTCTTACCTTTCTCCATAGGGGTGGGGGCTGTGGTAATTGGCTATCGCTCGGGACCCAGCATCTAAGCAGCGAATGATCAGACCAAGCACAGGGGCTAATATCTGTTAACTCTGCCCAAGGCTGTGAGGTCCAGATAAGGTCAAGAGTATGACCCTTTACATGGGTGGGACTGTTGACCAATTGCTGAAGATCCATTGAGAGCATGGCGGTCTCAAATAGACCCGCTGCTGACTCTCTCTGTGTCTTGTCCCAATGATAGTTAAAGTCTCCCACTACTAGAAGACGTTTATATCTAGAACATAAGTCAGTAAGAAATTCCAGAAAAAGCTCATTAAAGCTAGAGGTTGTCCTCGGAGACCGGTAAACTACCATGAGTATAATGCAAGATGATTTGAAAGAGATTTTTACCCCCAAGATGTCTGCATTATCACAATTTTCTGCTATTATTTTAGTGACCATTAGGCTCTTTTTAAAAAGGAACGCCACCCCCCCTCCTCTAATGTCCCCTGGTCTATTTTGCCAGAAGGCATCAAAATCTGTTGGGAGTGCTGCAATGATGTCTGGGGCTGACAAGTCCCCCAACCAAGTTTCCGTAAGTGCCAAAATATCAATATCACCATCTTGTAGCAAAGAGAAAACCTCAAGATGGTGCTTTTGTAAGGAACGTGTATTTAAAACAGCTATTTTTAATCCCCAAGCTATAGGGGCACAGACATTTTCCTGTATCATCAAACGAGAGGCCCTGGACATGACCTCAGCGCTATTAGTCCTCAGCAAATTTTCAGCCAACAGTGTCGCCTGAACATTTCCCTCTAAGATGTGCTTACTCCTGGCAAGGGTCCGTAGCGATTCCGCCGTGTAAATCAGCGGGGGGGCAGGGCTTCTAGCCCCTGGTCCCGGCCGGACGCGGACGGGCAGTCCCCTTGGTATACACTTTTATCATTGGCATACTGTTGTCCACTCCCTCCATTCCCATATGCTCCTTAATGATGTAATTGGAATTTCACCGGGCATGCCATGATGAATATCATTGTACTGTCTTTTGAGCTTGTTTAATAAAAAAAAAGTTTAAAAAAAGAATTCTGCCAATTTCCATCTCATCTTGAAATTGTCGATATGTGCTGTCAGTACAAAGCCTAGTCCTTTGTTCAGCACAGCCAATTCCTCTGTGGTCAGAATTTCAGTTGTGAGGTTAACAACCGTGTTTATAGGCTGCTCGGGCCCGGCTGTTGGTCCTGCGTCCGACTCAATGTATTCATTCCCTCTTATTCCGCGCTCTCCCATTTGATTCTCCTGCCTCCTCGCATGCCACGCCTGCCCCTCTTGCCATCTCTCCCTAAAAAACGCTGGTTAGGTTGGAAGAATGATACATGGGATGGTTGAGGGGGACATGGAAAGGGTTGAGGGCCATAGGGATCTTGCCAATAAAACATTTGGTTTGGTGGATACATTGGGTTGTGATACCCTCCTCTTCTGTTTTGTAACTCTGATTCTACTAATTTGATTTTTGTCAATTTGGTGTCAAATAATGTATTACAATTTACTCTATTTTTTTAAATTGGGATTTTTCTTGTGTTGTGCTTTCACTTTATTACTGTTTGTGTGCTACATAAATACTTTACACATTGCCTATAAGTTAAGCCACCTTCAAGCTTCTCACACACGCCTACAAAGCCCTCCACAATGCCGGACCAGGATACCTGAACTACCCCCTCTCATTCCACTTACCCACCAGACACCTCCTCTCTACCCAACTGGCCCTCGCCACCGTTCCTTGGATCCGCAAGACCAGGACTGGAGGAAGATCCTTCTCCTACCTCGCTACCAAATCCTGGAACGCCATGCCTCTCCACCTCAGGATCTCCCTGTCTCTGCACAATTCAGGAAGGATCTCAAGATCCGGCTCTTCAAATCAACCACAGCGCCAGTCGGACCTACAACCCCTCTCCCCCAGCAGCTTGAGACTATCACGGATGAGTATCCCCACTCATTAAGTACTGATTGAGTGTACACAGCCCAAATGGGATATTTTACATTTAGCTAATCATCTTTTAAAATGAAGGGTTAAAAGCCACATAAGGTGACCTTGACTTTATCTTACTTTACATGAAATCAGGACAGATTAAGTAGGACATGAAATGTGAAATAAAAATAATACAAACTCATGGTTAATTGTGTGATTCAAGCACCCATCTGTCTTCAGCTGTTTCCTCATTCTCCTCTTGAGGGGGGACCAAGCATGGATATGATAGCAAGCATTGATCAGACCTGTAAATCATCTCATCAGGATCAGGGACACTCCAATTTACGATAGGTAGAACACTGTCTATATCTCCTGTCTGTAGGGCAATTATTATGCTGTGTGGATTATAGGTATTGTCTTTCAAATGGGTATAATGCGTATTACCAGACCAATTGTGATAGCTGTTGCCTAATAAGGCATATTCATCATTGAGGCAGTTGGTGTCCTTTCCCCCTCTCTACTCATGGGCTGTCTATGTGCCCCTATCACACTTAGATGGTTGCTAATTGAAGCACATAGTTCAGCAATCCCACCCTGCATGGCCTACCCCTTATTATCCTCAATTATCAGAGCATCAATCTGTGGCGTTTAGGGATGGCTAGTTCCTCTGCCTTTTTTCTCTGACTACTTACATTCTCATAGCTAATTTATTGACTCCCTCCTGTTTTACTTACCAATTACCTTCATACTACTGATGATAATAGACTAAACCATAGACCTCAACACTAAAAACCCTACTAATTGAATACTTTTTTGGCATCTACCTTAACATCTCTTTGATTAACTCACAAATCCCTTACTGTATGTTTCATCTCACTCCTTATAGTCTTTACAAGTCGCTTAGCATCTGTTACTCCTGGATGGACTCAATATAGTATTGTGAGTTAGCAGTGCTTAAAGGATTTTGCCCTCTGTTGCTCCTTAGTGGACCCCATATAGTAGTCGTTGGTAGATTACCATTATCTTTAGAGTGTAAGCCTCTGTTGCTCGTGGATCGAATTAATAGCATTTTTACCAGTGGCTTAGCAGTACCTCTAGGGGTTTGGCTTCTATTGTTCCTGGATGAATACCGTATGGTGTTCACAGATGGCCTATAAGTACCTCCAGAATTTGGGTTTCTTTCACTCCTGGCAGAACTCATTTTTGAATTCACTGGTGGCTTACTAGTGCCTCCAGAGATTGGGTTCTGTTGTTCCTGGGTGCACCCCATAGAGTATTCAATAGTAGCTTGACAATGCATCATTTGGTTTTGCTTCTATCTTTCCTGTGGGAGCTTCTTCCCTGTCCAGACATGCAAAACCTATCAATCAATCAAATGACATTTGTAAAGTGCAACACTGTCACCCCTAGCGGTATCTGGGCGCTGAATCTCCATCGAAGAGCCAGCTCTTCAATCTCTGTCTGAAGTCTGCAAGCGAGGGGGCTGTACGGGGCTAGTGGGGAAGGTCATTCCATGTCTTGGCAGCGATATAGGAGAAGGAGCGGCCATCACTGCAGCTGCAACGGATGGGTGCGAGGGAGAGTGAAGAGGAGCGCAGGTGTTTAGAGGGTTTTTGGAAGTTCAGTCAATGGTTGATATAGGCAGGTCCTGGGTCATGGAGGGCTTTGTAGGTATGCATAAGGATCTTGAACTGGCATCTCTTCTTGATGGGCAGCCAGTGGAGGTCTCTCAGGTGGGAGGTTTGAGGAGGTCCAGGATGAGTCTGGCTGCAGCGTTCTGTATGGTATAGAGTCTTAGGACAAGCTGGGTGGAGATGCCGGAGTAGAGGGCGTTGCCGTAGTCGAGGCAGCTGGTGACGAGGACTGGAGTGACGACTTGCAGTTTCATGGTCAGTTGGCTGTAGAGGATGATGGCGAGGTTGCATGCATGGTCAAGCGGTGTGGGTGTAGGTCGGAGTTTTGCAGGCCACCAGCTGTGGTCCCAAGCGGAGGTGTTTTTCCAAAAGATCAGTACTTTGATTTTGTCGGAATTGAGTTGGAGGTAGTTGTCGCTCAACCATTTGGCTACGTTGGTCATTGTGTTGCAGAAGTTTGATTTGGGGTTGGAGGGATCCTCGGTGAGTGAGAAGATCAGTTGAGTGTCGTCTGTGTAGGATATTATGCTGAGTCCATGGGATCTGATGACGTCTGCGAGGGGGGTCATGTAGATATTGAACAGGGTGGGGGCAGGGGTCAGTGGGCACCATACAGTGAATGGAAGAGATGATAGCTGAGGTGGTCAGGGTGGTGAGTGGAGACCAGGTTGTAATGGTTTGGCTGGTGTTGCTGGTTGGCCTAGGTGGTTGGGGTTGAGGGTGGCAGGTTCAAGGTAGAAATTGTTGTAGATGTTGGTGATCTTGCTGTGGATGTAGTCTGAGAGGGTGTGGCACGGGGTTTGGGAGGGGTAGATGGTGTTCTCTATGGCTGTCAGATTGGAGAATTTTTTGACTATTTTGAAGAGTCCCTTTGTATGGTTGGCCGCGGAGTCAATGTGTGTGGAGATGGCTGCTTTCTTGGCTTCATTGATGTGCCGGTGATAGTTGCTGAGGGCCGCTTTGTGAGCATCTCTTTCAGCAAGTTTCTGGTGGTGCTCTACCATTTCTCTAGTTGGTGGCCATTGCGCTTGGTGGTCCTGAGTTCTGGGATGTACCAGCTGGCATGTTTGGAGGTCTTGTTGGATTTTGTGGGTTTTAGGGGTGTGACTCTGTCAACACTGTTGGTGATCCAGGTGGGGAAGTTCTGGACGGCCCGGTCGAGGTCTGTTGAGGCTTCAGGTTGGGAGGTGGTGAGGGCCTGTGACCACTGAGTTTAGGTGACCTTGCTCCAACTGCGGTGGGAGGAGGTCTGAGGCCTGGTGATGATGTGCTAGGCATTGGTGATGGTGAAGTATACGATGGTGTGGTCAGTGCAGGTGAGTTCTGTGGTGTGGCTGAATTTGATTCTGTCGCTGGAGGTGAAAATGGGGTCGAGTGTGTGTCCGGCTTTGTGCGTGGGTTCAGTGACCAGTTGGGTGAGACCTATGTTGTCCAGGTTCTCCAGAAGGGTGATGGAATTGGCGTTGGTGGGGTCATCGATGTGGAAGTTGAGATCGCCGAGTAGGACGTTGTGGTGAGAGTCGATAGCTAGGGGGGCGATGAGGTTGGCGATGCCTGGGCTGAATTTTGCTCCATGGGTCTGAAGGCGAGGGTGCCTCTTATCATGGTCTTTGGGTCAGTTTGTAGTAGGAAATTGAGGTGTTCCATGAGAGGCGTGGGGTCGTCGTTGGTGATGGTGCAGCTGATGGCTTCCTTGAAGAAGATGTCGATGCCTCCACCTTGTTTGTTGACGCGGTTTCAGTGTATCATCTTGTAGCCTTCTGGAGTGGCAGTGATGATATCGGGGTTCGAGGAGGGGTTGAGCCACGTTTCAGTGATGAAGGCAGCGTGCGTGGAGAGAGTGGTGATGGTGTCCCAGATTTCCTTGGCATGTTTGCAGAGTGAGTGGGCATTTAGCAGGATACAGTAGAGCGGTTGTGAGGTGTTCTCGGTCTTGTGGGCATGATATTACATAGGTTGTGTTGAAGGAGAAGTGGCAGTATCGGCAGATGAAGGGTCCTTTGGTGGATCGTGGAGAGGAGGAGACACAGCTGTTGTTTCGGCATCCAGGGACCAGGTCAAGGAGTTCCTTGGTGGTGTACCGTTGGGTGGCAGGGGGCCAGGGGGGCAGGGGTCCTGGCACTGGGCGTTGTCCAACCGGCGTTGCGTTGGCAGCATGCCCGTTGTGCGTGCCCGCTGCGAGGCTGCAATGCTGTGCAGTGGCCTCCATTGGTGGTCCTTGCAGGTGGTCCAGGAGGACCTGGGTACCGGGCAGGGACCTGGAGCGGGAAGCACAGGGATCGGGAGAGCAGGCAGTTCAGGGGCAGGGACAGCAGGCGGCAGCATGGGAATTTAAGGCACATGGGCAGGAGAAATGGGGAAAGAAGCTCATATCACGTCCGAGCAGCAGAGCCTGTTGGGAAGGGTAGGCTGGCGGGAGGGATCCAGAGGATCATTCAGAACAGCAGAAGGACTTGAAGCTCCCACAATCGAGACTCAGCTGACTCATGGAATACAAGTCATAGTTGCTGTATACACTGCCTGTATAACTGTGCCTCAAACTACCTTTGCATTCCACTCCATTTACAAGATGCTACTACATTCCTCTACATCAAGTCTGAAGCACATTTACTAGGCCTAATGCAAGATATCAAACTTTATCTCTCATAGGCTACTCCTCTACCAACACTCTTCCATAAGCATGCATATAAAACAGTTAAAAAACCCAGCCAACAAGAAATCATTTAAGTGCCTTGTCAAAAGGTGGGGAATTTCTATAGAAATGCTACAATACAATGCCATTGTTTATTGTGTGCTGGTAAGGAGCTGAGGGCTGATCATTCAACTTCACACCACCATGGATCTTTTGTATGGTATCGACTTTATGATTCCACTTTCTGTTACTGCTCCAGTCCAGTAACTGCCACAGCTGAATCATCAGTACAACTCCTGTTTGTCATGCCTCACTGAAAAGGAACCATAAGTCTTTTCAGATCCCATTGAATGAGGACTGGAACCATGAGTCTTCACAGATCCTGCTCAGATTCCTTGAGCAGCAGGTTCTGGGGAAAAGAGTTACACTTACCTGCAGAGACACCCCTAACTCTTGAGGTCACACTTATTTGAACACTGGGAAAAAGGAAAATAGGTTTACAAAATGTATTAATATGGTCTGGGATATTGAGTGTCAGAGTACAAAACAACATGGTTCTCAGTAATAGAAAGCATAATGTTATTTTAAGTGTCTTGCAAATACAAGATGCTGGTATTCTGTTTCCTGGGTCATTGAAAGAGGAGTCAGCACTGGTATAGTATGTAAGGGCCAGAAGTGTGATCCTCCATGAGTTTCAGCGTTTGAGGATCCGTCTTCATTACGTTCTTTGCCCACTGCACCTCATTCCCTTGTTTCTGCGATCTGTGTTCTGGTTAGAGCTCTTAAGTTAGGATATTGCTAGGAAAACCTAATCATCTATTATTATTGCTTTAATGTTAATGTCCCCTTCCTTATGTATATCATAACGTATGCTTATATACTACATAATCGAATTTGGATATCATTTTATTTAAACCTGAAGGGTTAACCATCCTTCTTATTCGCGCTAAGTTTCATGACTCTAGCCGACCTAGATGCTACTTTAATGGAGATATTACATTTACACATTTCCCGCATTCCATAGTAAAGTGTAGCCTCCTTTTCAATGTTGACAACCATAAGCCTGATTTTAGGAAATTAATTAATTCAACAGACTGTTCATGTATTTGTATCTTAGTTTACAGAATGTCTCTGTTAGACTTTGCAGCCTTAGCATGGTTTCCCCTGACTTTTTTCCTCTACCGCCTGCATTTGTGACTGTGTGATAGATTTTGTTTTTGCTGGCTTAGATGCTTTGAGCACTTTGCCACTGCTGATCACTGTCAAAGTGCAAGTGCTCCATGTGTAAACTGTTATTATGATTAATTATCCCTGATTGGCATATTTGATTTACTGGTTAGTATGTAGTAAAGTGCACTGAGTGTGCCAGGGCCTGTAAATCAAATACTACTAGCGAGCTTGCAGCACTGATTGTGCCACCCACATGAGTAGCCCTGTAAATGTATCCCAGACCTGCCACTGCAGTATCTGCACGCGCAGTTTTAAATTACCATGTTGACCTGGCAAGGTACATCCATGGGCAGGGTGCAGTGGATGTAAAAGTTAGGACATGTGCTGGTGTGTTTTACATGTCCTGATGGTGAAGTACTGCCAATTTCGTTTTTCACAACTGAAAGGCTATCTGCCCCATAGGATAGCATGGGAGATACTTTGTAACATCTTACAAGTATAACTTCCCATTCGGACAAGATAGAGAAAGTAAGTTTAGGCTCTCTGAACTCAGAATTTACTAACACATCCTTTTGATAAAGATGGTTTTTAAATTGTGTGTTTGAAAATGCCACTTTTAGAAAGTTAGGCAAAAGACAAAAGATGTAAGAATGCACTCCTTCCTTTGAATATCTATTCATGTAATAATATCACAACCATCTAATTGCGTGCGAACAGATCTGTGAACCGTCCCAAGTCACAGTTCAATACAAAGTATGAAAAAAGGTACGTGACATTGCGCACCCATCCGTCGCACTGCTGAATACAGGAATTTTCGTTTCGGTCAATCATTCTTTGTAATAATCCAGTTTTTTCAAAAGTAAACCTCTAATGATGTCTATGCTTCATTCAAAGAGTTAATCCATGCTTTATAATCACTTCAGAGACAGCGAAGTTCCACATTGGTGTTTTATTTAACATCTTCAAATGCCTCATGTAGTCCATCCAGACTTTTAACAGCGGCACGTGTATACAAAACAATCATGGAGAACTGACTCAGAAACGTTCCACCCAATGCATTTCGAGCACACTGGCTCTTCGTCAGGGGTTACTGAAACAAATAGAAAAATAACTCAGCCAACTATATAAGTCCAGTTTCACTCGATATTCTAAAAAACATAATCACGTGACCCTCATTACCCCCACCACCCCTCAATCACAAATTAACTTGAAAACCACCCATGCATAAAAACTAGTAAACTCCTACCATGCAATTACCCATCCTGACTAAAAGAAAACTAAACCCACTGCATCTTCGCCAATAAAAACAAACTCATGAAAAAATTCATGAGCAAGCTGATGTGCAACACCCCTACTCCCTTTACCAATGTCCCACGAGTGCTTTTGAAATCCTGGCCCCTCTGTTTATTCGAGTAAACTTTCCCAATCAAACCCTCGACAAATTACCTTCGGAGCCACATATATCATGTTTCTCACTTCATGCACGTTCGTTCGCTGCTAGCTCAAACGTAAAATGTGTCCTCTTAACAGGCCATTCTATTTATAAACTCGCCCATGTGTGCACAATCAGTTAAAGGTCGGCTCTGACCCCGTAACCTCCCCTTTCAGAGCTCAAAAGCTTAAAGTGATATTTCGCAAGGCGCAGTTCCCCACAAAAATATACATACATCAATGAACCTGAACAAAAACACTCAAACCCACCCGTTTACCGAATCCGATCATTGATAAACACCACCCTTAACGTGCTCAAAACTGAATCTAACATAACGTGTGTGAAAACGAACATTTTCTTTGAATATTCCCAATAAATCCATACTACTAAAAAACAACGAATTCGCACTGCTACAATGTAACAGCCCTCACGCAAAATACATCATTTTAAAAGTGAACGCTGGTGCAAAAAAACAATAAAATTGCTCTGTCGAATGAAACCAGAGATAATATACCAGTCAGTGAAATTCACTAAAAGTCCACTCGTGTTATTCGGGTTTTTGCCATTGCCTCTGAAGTGATAATAAGTTGACTTTCTATATTTAATGCAGGTTTCATCCAGTCATCTGTGGGGTGCAAACTAACGAAGGGACAGTAGAATTGCTAGGCAAAAGACAAAAGATGTAAGAATGCACTCCTTCCTTTGAATATCTATTCATGTAATAATATCACAACCATCTAATTGCGTGCGAACAGATCTGTGAACCGTCCCAAGTCACAGTTCAATACAAAGTATGAAAAAAAGGTACGTGACATTGCGCACCCATAGGTCGCACTGCTGAATACAGGAATTTTTCGTTTCGGTCAATCATTCTTTGTAATAATCCAGTTTTTTCAAAAGTAAACCTCTAATGATGTCTATGCTTCATTCAAAGAGTTAATCCATGCTTTATAATCACTTCAGAGACAGCGAAGTTCCACATTGGTGTTTTATTTAACATCTTCAAATGCCTCATGTAGTCCATCCAGACTTTTAACAGCGGCACGTGTATACAAAACAATCATGGAGAACTGACTCAGAAACGTTCCACCCAATGCATTTCGAGCACACTGGCTCTTCGTCGATATTCTAAAAACATAATCACGTGATTATGTTTTTTAGAATATCGAGTGAAACTGGACTTATATAGTTGGCTGAGTTATTTTTCTATTTGTTTCAGTAACCCCTGACGAAGAGCCAGTGTGCTCGAAATGCATTGGGTGGAACGTTTCTGAGTCAGTTCTCCATGATTGTTTTGTATACACGTGCCGCTGTTAAAAGTCTGGATGGACTACATGAGGCATTTGAAGATGTTAAATAAAACACCAATGTGGAACTTCGCTGTCTCTGAAGTGATTATAAAGCATGGATTAACTCTTTGAATGAAGCATAGACATCATTAGAGGTTTACTTTTGAAAAAACTGGATTATTACAAAGAATGATTGACCGAAACGAAAAATTCCTGTATTCAGCAGTGCGACGGATGGGTGCGCAATGTCACGTACCTTTTTTTCATACTTTGTATTGAACTGTGACTTGGGACGGTTCACAGATCTGTTCGCACGCAATTAGATGGTTGTGATATTATTACATGAATAGATATTCAAAGGAAGGAGTGCATTCTTACATCTTTTGTCTTTTGCCTAGCAATTCTACTGTCCCTTCGTTAGTTTGCACCCCACAGATGACTGGATGAAACCTGCATTAAATATAGAAAGTCAACTTATTATCACTTCAGAGGCAATGGCAAAAACCCGGAATAACACGAGTGGACTTTTAGTGAATTTCACTGACTGGTATATTATCTCTGGTTTCATTCGACAGAGCAATTTTATTGTTTTTTGCACCAGCGTTCACTTTTAAAATGATGTATTTTGCGTGAGGGCTGTTACATTGTAGCAGTGCGAATTCGTTGTTTTTAGTAGTATGGATTTATTGGGAATATTCAAAGAAAATGTTCGTTTTCACACACGTTATGTTAGATTCAGTTTTGAGCACGTTAAGGGTGGTGTTTATCAATGATCGGATTCGGTAAACGGGTGGGTTTGAGTGTTTTTGTTCAGGTTCATTGATGTATGTATATTTTTGTGGGGAACTGCGCCTTTGCGAAATATCACTTTAAGCTTTTGAGCTCTGAAAGGGGAGGTTACGGGATCAGAGCCGACCTTTAACTGATTGTGCACACATGGGCGAGTTTATAAATAGAATGGCCTGTTAAGAGGACACATTTTACGTTTGAGCTAGCAGCGAACGAACGCGCATGAAGTGAGAAACATGATATATGTGGCTCCGAAGGTAATTTGTCGAGGGTTTGATTGGGAAAGTTTACTCGAATAAACAGAGGGGCCAGGATTTCAAAAGCACTCGTGGGACATTGGTAAAGGGAGTAGGGGTGTTGCACATCAGCTTGCTCATGAATTTTTTCATGAGTTTGTTTTTATTGGCGAAGATGCAGTGGGTTTAGTTTTCTTTTAGTCAGGATGGGTAATTGCATGGTAGGAGTTTACTAGTTTTTATGCATGGGTGGTTTTTAAGTTAATTTGTGATTGAGGGGTGGTGGGGGTAATGAGGGTCACGTGATTATGTTTTTTAGAATATCGAGTGAAACTGGACTTATATAGTTGGCTGAGTTATTTTTCTATTTGTTTCAGTAACCCCTGATGAAGAGCCAGTGTGCTCGAAATGCATTGGGTGGAACGTTTCTGAGTCAGTTCTCCATGATTGTTTTGTATACACGTGCCGCTGTTAAAAGTCTGGATGGACTACATGAGGCATTTGAAGATGTTAAATAAAACACCAATGTGGAACTTCGCTGTCTCTGAAGTGATTATAAAGCATGGATTAACTCTTTGAATGAAGCATAGACATCATTAGAGGTTTACTTTTGAAAAAAACTGGATTATTACAAAGAATGATTGACCGAAACGAAAAATTCCTGTATTCAGCAGTGCGACGGATGGGTGCGCAATGTCACGTACCTTTTTTTCATACTTTTAGAAAGTAGGCATTTTCTTGTTTGACCATACTGTGTGCCTCTGCTGGTTTGTGTATTGACTGTCTGGTTTTGGAGTGACAGGGGCTGGGGATGTGCATTCACTGTAGACAGCCACCAGGGGTGTTGAGGTGTATCCTGCCTTTCCTGGGTGACTCATAGCTGGGATGAATAGACCTTGGCTGCATTTAGAGTGGTGGGAGGAGTTTCACTTGCACCTGAATAGGCAGTGACTCCAGAGAGGACAGAACTGGTTTGGACTGGGCTCAGAGACCCTTGCCACTAGGAGAACAAAGAGATAATGGGGTATAAGTATTGGACCTTAAACTCCAGAGAATTAGATCACTTCTGGACTCAAGAGGAACCTCTGCCAAGGTGAAGAGCTGAAGAGCTGTAAGGAGGAGTACAGCCCATTTCCTGTGTTGCTTTGCTGGGTTGGCCTGCAGTTGCTGCTTCTGCCAATGGGAGGACAAAGACTGGAACTTTGCTGTTAACCTGCTTGAAGAAGAATCTCAAAGGGCCTGTGTATGTGGGCCTCCTGTACTAAAGTCTCAGGGACACAAATAATTCACCTGCAACCCCCTGACCAGCACCTGGACTCCTCTGTTGACTCCTGTGTTCAAAAGGGCACCAATTCCAATTTCTTGTCCCTGAGAATTGCGTGGTTGGTGCTACAAAGCAAGAAAAACAACTCTGTCATGGTCAGCGACTCCGCGACCTGCACCAAGGCCGGGGGCACCGCTCGTGAAGTGCACAACGCATTGCCCCACCTGCACCGCAACTCCACCGCTCTTCAATGCCTGCAGTTATCGGCCTTCCCGACGCCAATGCTCGCACCGACGCCTTCACCTCCAGCGCCAGCAACCCGTTATCGCGGAGCCGATAACTGACGAGGGTAATTTCACAAACTCTTTGACTTGACATCACCTCACCTGAACCAACGCCTCAGCGCCGCTGCTGCCTAACTTCCCCTGTCCTGGACTCGACGCATCACCTCCTCACATACTCAATGCCTCGCCTCCCCGTGGCAACCAGGGAACCGGCCTTGACCTCGGCACTGACACCTCACCTCTATGATGCTGTGCATCATCCGTAGACTTCGATTTCCAAGGTACTTTTGTTTGGGGGTCTGTGTGACTCTGTGCCCGACGCCGCGGACCTCACAGTAGGCAACATACTTTGGATTTATTGTTTTTGATCATGGAGGGTGCACCAGGAAAGAAGTCAAAGTCTTTTAGGCGAGTCCGTTAAATTTTCTTTATTCTTCTTCATAAAAAAAGAGATTAGGCATCAGCCAACGTGTTTCGTTCCTATCAGAGGAACTTCATCAGGGCTATGTATACTAGGTGAAATAATCTGAGAATTCCCAAGTGTATTCACGAAATGGTACAAGAAAAGTACGAGAAGGAGCCCCACAATAAGGGTTCAATTAGGTCACATCCAGCCACGACGATCTGGAGATTCTTCTTCTGATAAATGGCAGGTACGCTCGGTAGCAGTGTGGATTTATGCCTGTTACAACGTCGTAATAGCCCCAGTTGGAGCTATTTTGTTTCTACAAGTTCTATTTTTGAAATAACTGTTCTAAAGTCATAATTTGATAGATGTATGTTGAATTTTTGTCGTTTTGGTCTTGTTTGGTTTAGATAAATATACTTTATTTTTCTAAACTGGGGTGGTGTCAATTTGTGGTGTTTTCACTGTGTTACTCTGTGTTTTGGGTACAAATACTTAACACATTGTCTTTGGGTGCCTGTCTGCACGTGCCAAGCTACCAAGGGGGTGAGCAGGGGTTATCTAGAATGTGTAGCTCTATTACCCTGACTAGAAGCAAGGGTCCCTACTTGTACAAACCTCTGCCAATTAGAGACCCCCATTTCTAACAGTCTCGCATTTTTGTCTATGAGTAGATACTGCCACCTGCTCATTAGATACGTTTTTATAAAGTAAAATGTTTCATTAATTATAGCCCCATGGCCATATTCAATAAGCAGAGGGCCCCCCCTTTGCATAGTAGAGCAAGGGGCCCTCTCCCTGAGCCTCCAGAGGCTCCGGGGACCCCATCCTCCAGAACCGATTTCAAAAATAAAGGGGAGGGGACAAATGGCCCCCTCCCGACCCATGACTGGCCCTGGGGGACTTTCTAAAAGGGGGGCCAAGTGCCCCCCCGCCCGAGCCTCTAAGACTCCAGGGATCCCACCCCGTAACCAAAAATACTGAAAATTCTGGAGGAGGGCCATGCACCGCCCTCCCAGAGCCATTAAAGGCCCTGGGGAAAATTACCTGGGGCCAATTGCTTTAATTAAGGGAGGGGATCTCTGCGGCCCCCCTCCCTGAGCCGTTAATGGCCCGAGGACCCCATCCCCTGGAGAAGGCTGAAGCCCACCCCCAGTACATAGCGGTTTCCCTACCCGCACCAAAGCGGGCAGGGAAACCAGTGTTTGCTCCCACTTGGTAAGAGCATTTTTAAATCTCCCACCACACAGGAGCAAACACAAAGTCTACTCCCATTGGGCAGGAGAGTAGCAGACTTTTGATACTGTTTGAAACAGATCAAAGGCTCGGGGAGGGGGGCCACATGGCCCCCTCTCAATTAATTGCAGTAGTGGCCCTGGAGGATGGGGTCCCCAGGGCCTAACAAGGCTTAGGGAGAGGGGGCCACATGGCTCCCCTCCCCTTTCATAAAATAAAGTGCTGGGGGATGGGGTCCTTAGGGCCTAATAAGGCCCTGGGAGGAAGGCCAAGTGCCCCCCTCGCCTTTAAGTTTTTAAAAATGGCCCTGTGGTTGGGAGGGGGGTCACGCATCTACCTCCCCTTTCATAAAAAAAGGCCCTGGGGGATAGGGTTCCCATGCTCTAATAAGGCTCAGGGAGCAAGGGCACATGGCCCAGCTCCCCTTTTAGTTAAAAATAGCATCCCTAGGGGATGGGATGCCCAGGCCTAATAAGGCTCGCGAGGGGGGCACATGGATCCCTCCTATGTAAAAAACATAATGTTCTGTGGCCAACCCCCGCCGTACACTGATGATGGTGATGCAATATAGTTTTTTGTAAAAACGTGTATATGTTGTTTAATGTTTATTTTTATGTTTTGTTTAAGGTAAAGAGTGGTTATTTTTATGTTTATTAATGATTATGTAATTATTTTTTGGGGATATTATTGTCGTTGATATTGTGTAAGGCGATATTTTTGACAAATCATATGTTAAATGTAAAGATATTTTTGGTTCCAATATTTTTGTTTTCAACATAAGTAAAAAACAATATTTTTAACAGTGATATTTGTGTTCTCAACATTTGTGGGTTTACTAGTTTTGTATAATAAGGCGATATTTTTGTTAAGAATATTTAATTTCCAATATCTTGTATATCAATATTGTGTACATCAATAATGTGCCATTGGTATCAGGAGTCTACGCATTGATCCACTCGTAGAAGTCTTTCAATTCCTCTATGGTACTTTTCCAAATGAATGGGACATCATCTATGTATCTAGTAGGACACCATCTAGTGGACCCCCAAAAACACTTTTGGGGGTGTTAGGTGAAGGGTTTTTCAAATGAATAGTAGCCTCACTTTCATCTATATGACAATGTTTTTCTTGCACTTTTCTGTCAGAATATAGAGTTGCAAAATCCAGGGAACCGGAAAGTGCACAATACTTTCATTGATTGGAAATTAGTTTTTTTTTTTTAAATCAAGCTCCTGATTAATCTTTGCTTCTGATCCTCCCTAGGCATACCAGAGTTGTCTCTAAAATAAAAGCAACAGCCCTGATAAAGTTCTCACTGAAAAAACAAAGGTTCCCATAGAGATTGAAACATGTTAGAACAACACAAGGTGTGCTAAAGATGTCTTCTAACCAAGAAACCAAAGCAGCCAAGTTTATCTGAGGACATTGTACAGCACCAGGATAGGAGCTCCCCCCCCGCCCCCTAAAAAAGATGGGACTTTTTCTTCCCCATGATAAAGACTTTTGTTAGAAAACTAAGGGAAGCAGTTGGAAATTGTGTATAAGGAATATATGTTCAATGCTATAATACTTTTGAATTATACACAAATTGTAAAACAATTGTTTTTGTACGTGCACATGGTAACATTCTTTGTTGTCTTGTTTTATATTAAACGTTGATCTTTATGCCTAATACAAGTATGAACCTCAATATTGGCCAATTTATATAATTTTACGAATCATTGATAAAAATAACATTATAGTAGCATGTCGGGAAAGGTCCGCATGTATCATATTTAAAAGGAATTCTTAATAATCTGTGGTCAGTGAGGGTTAACCAGCTGTCTCTGATTACACAATACCTCTACTCTGACCATCCCAAATAGGGTCCAGCCCCAAGCCAGTAGCAGTACTTTTAGAAAGTTGACATTTTCTTGTCCTAACCATTGGGTGCCTTCAGCCTGTCTCCTGGGTCACATGACCAGCTGTAGTTGACGGTTGGCCTTTGTGTATTCCTCCCAGACAGCCACACAATAGAGGGACTGGTCCCACAATAGAGGGTCACAGAAGGACTGGGTCAAAGGCCATCCAAGCAGCATGGGGGGGCAGAGCCATGCACAGCCCCACTTGCAGTTCAAAGATACTGCCTCAGCACACACACAATTAACATTTCACTAGCCTATTATGCCCCCAGACATGCTGGAAGTGGAGCAGAGAGGCAGAAAATTCCAAACACTTCTGTGGGGCGAAAACTCCAAAAGTTTCTTTCACTTCAAAGCTGGCCCCAGGTATAAAATTAGGACTCTCAGACCCACTCTTCAGTTCACTTTAAGACCTGCAGAAGGATTCCCAGAGGGTTGCCCTGCTGCCTGTGATCTTCTGTGCCCTCAGAGGACTGCTCTGCTGCTTGAGACCCTGTTTTCTGGTTGAACCCACTGATGTAAAGAAATAAGGCCCGACTCCATTTAAAGTAGTCTGCGACTCCATTTTCTCTATTTTTGCAAAATGATCAACATGTCTGCCTTTGACGTAGATGCCATCTTTCCTTATCATTCCAAAAACTGTGAAAGTGTCAAGTCATTTAGCTATAGACATCAACAAGACACCTCATGCACAAGACCTGTATCAAGGTCCTGGCCAACCGCTTCCATACAATCCTCCGCCACCTAATACACTCAGACCAGAATGGGTTTGTCCCTGGCAGAAATACCTCCCTTATTCTTCGCCACCTATATTGGATCATGCAGGCCGCGGGGCGGTCCTGGCCCAGGGTGGCTGCATTGGTCCTGGACCTCCACAAGGCATTTGATACCCTATGCTGGGATTTACTTTTTTAGGGCACTGCAATGATTTGGGGTCAGTCCCCGCCTCACCCGCCTTAGCCATCTACTCTACACGGCCCCTACTATTCAGGTAAGCTACAGCAGGCAGTGGTCCGAGCCTTACCGGTGGGCAGAGGTACAAGACAGGGTTGCCTTTGTCTCGTCTCCTCTTCACTCTAGCAATGGATGTCTTGGTGACGAGAGTTAGACAATGGGGTGGGGACTAGGGCATTCCCTCCCGAACACCACAGACACCTTCTTGTTGTATGCCAATTACGCTCTTTTCTATCTCAGGGATGTTACTGATGATTGCTCCCTGATTGCCCCGCTCTTAGCCGCGTTTGGTGATCTGTCAGACCTCCAGATCAGCTGGTGCAAATCATGCATGTTCCCTTTGTCCCTGGCATTGTTCCTGATGCACCTTGCCCTTGGGGAGGGCTTGATCCTCTGAGAATCCACTTCCTTTATTACCTGAGCATTTGCCTCTTTCATGCCACTTCAGACCTACTGGATGCTAACCTGACAGCATAACTGATAGCCCTTCGTTCCCAGGTGGTTTCTGGCGATCACTCCCCTTGTTCATAGCAGGCAGAGTAGCTGTTTCAAAGAGGGTGTTGCTTCCCGCCTACTTTACTATTTTACAAACCTGCTAATTCACCATGCGTTCTTTCAGGGACTACACACCCTCTTGGGTGATCTCATATGGCACAACTCACATTGACGTGCAGCACTGTCAAAGCTCCAACTCCCTCCTGACCAGGGTGGACTCAGTGCCCCCAACTATGAATATTATTTCCTAGCAGCTCAGCTTCAGTGGCCTATGTATTGGCTGGTGGGCAGATATCTGTAGGACACGAGCTACTCAGATCCTTCGCTATCCATAGCATCTCTGCTCCGGCGCTTGCTTCCCAGGATCCGGAGTCCCCCACGTCCCTCACGGTTGCTTCAAGTGGCCCTCACATGCTTCATACACACTGTTCATCCCTATTCTGGGCCTTCCGGCCCAGGGTGGATCATTACTGACTGTCAGCTGCGCCCCTGGACTCAGGTCGGTCTGCCCACACTGGGGGACTTATTTCAGAATGGCCAGCTTTTGTCCTTTGCGGCTCTGTGGGACCAATTTGGCCAGCATTAAGGCAAGTTCCTTGTTTATGCTGCAGTGGTCAGTGCTCTCCATGACCTTTGGGGGGTTCAGGGTGAAAATTCCCCCACCACACTCTTCTCCATACTCTTTACACTATGGGGGGTGGTCACTGGGTGATCAACTGGCTGCCCGGCTCCTTCACGCAGTTTCCCTGCGTCATCTTCCAAACACTCCAAGAGACATGGGAAGAGGAATTTGGAAGGGCTCTCTATGAGAAGGAATGAGCCCCAATCCTTGGCCTAACCGGCGAAGGCCTCTAGGAATGCCCATCACTAACTGTTCCAGTCCTACATCGAGCCTATCTCTCCCCTCAATGCATCTCCAGGATCCTTCTGTGAGCCTCCGACAAATGCTCCAGATGCTCTGCGCCGGTGGGCGGGGGCAGAGACTGGGCCCTCCACCGGGAGGAGGAAAGGGGCTAATGCCGTCGACTGATTGCCCATGTCTGGGAGCGGCTGCTACCCAGATTGATTGACCCGCCGGCCTCTCCCGCATCTTCACCACCGGCGAACAGTCCTGACCACCACTGGTCCCCTGAGCCAAAGGACCATTCGCAATAAAAGGACCCCCTCCGAGCCCCCTGCTCCAGCTCCAGCCCTGCTTCTCCCACCTCTTCCCAGCCCTCTCTCTCCCCAACCGCCTACCTCTCCCAGTTTTGTTGCTCCCCCCACCCACTCCAACACATTGGCCTTCTTACTCCAGCACTAGCCCTCAAGTGCTGTCACTCGATACATACCCTACTTGGGGGCCTCATACCAGCTGACCCCTGTTGCCACTTCAACCTATTCCTTGCTTCTTGTTGTATACCCTGTGAGGCAATGGGTGACACCTGGGCTATATGTAAAGGGTTGCAATTGGGCATCACTGTTTATATCATGTTGCACGTGTTAAAACCCAATAAAATAGGTTTTTAAAAAAAAGCAAGACACCTCATGCGACATCAGTCAGGAACAATTGCCTTGTTATCTCAATTTCAAGGTCAGAGAAAGACCAACAGTCAAAATAGTGTATTCTGAATTGTCGTACTTTTACCTTATATGTTTAAAGGAATGCATCTTAGACTACCATCTTGATGCTTATTGTTTAAATCAAACATTCCTAAGGTGACATTATAAATTCCATCTAAGATAAGATACAATATAAAACAACTGCCATTTGACCACTTGTCAGGAGAGTTCCTTCGCCCCAGATCATCACGGGCAAGATACTGCGAGACCAGAAGATGATCCTGTCTGCCAGAGATGCTGCCGCTGTATCGCCCTTTCTACTGAAAGCTAATGCCGAGCCAGGGAGGAGTTAATTGCTGAATTTGTGTTTGCCCTTTGCAGGAAACACAGCTTCCTTGACTCCTGAAAATGTTGTTTTCTGCTATAAAGAAGGTATGCAGTGTGCTCTCCCTCCCTAAGAAAATCTAGCTGCAAGTTATTCTACTCTCCATGCTCTCCTAGTGTAGCTCATAAAACTAGGTTTTAGGTTTTCAGTTGATATTTTAACCATGGTAGATTTTATTTTTCATTGTTTGCAAGTGCCTTTGTGCTGTTTTAGTTTTATTGTATGTGTTTGTTTTTAGATGTGTTGAGCAACAGGGTGCACCTGTTGAAATAAATGTGCTTTTTAGTTAAAGTGTCTTTTCTCTAAGTGAATCTTGTATGTGTGTGATTAAATAGAATGGAGAAGGTTTATTTTTGATTATCACAGTGTCCCTGGATCCCTGTTTAGGGACTGTTAGTAACCCAAAAGCATTGACAGCACTTCAACTATGTTTTCGGTAGGGTTCTGCGGGGCTACAAAAACCTGTTTCTCACATTCAGGCGTGGTGCATTGAACTAAGTTCACTCGTGTCACCCATAGCTGTAAAAGCAAACCTTGTAGCGCTGCACTCAGTTTTCTCAACACCACAACTTCCAGAATGACTCCAAAGGCTAGTTGGCTGGCATCCGGATCTCAGGGTCAGAAATAACTCCAACCATCTTGAACCCACACCTGGACCAAGCCTTAGTAAGTCTTGACCCTGTAGGTGGTGCCCCTCCAGTCCTGGACACATTGAAGTAGTGTTAAAGTTGCCCAGATAGCCCAAATCCAAAACTTGGGAGTTAGAAAATGTTTAGCTAAAAATTGCTCGGAGAATTGAGAGGAGCCAAGGACCAACCTTTTATGTTTGAGGTACTTGATCACTATCTGCTGATATTTTTAAAAGGAAATTAAAATAAATGACACACTCTGGTACCCTCTTACTAATGAAGTCTTTTCACGTTTATACCCTCTCAGAAAAGGTACCATGATAAGCAGATTAGAGGGCATGAATGTTAATGACTGATAAGAGGTCTCAAGATGTGTGATCATAGTGTGTGAAGAATGCTACTGGCATTCCAGCATGCTTCAACCATGAAAATCAGACACAGGCCTGTTCAAACAACTCTTTTTATGGTAAAAATATAATTTTGTTTGGCATGTATTTTGCATTAAATATTTACCTTGTGACATGGTTAAAGAATCTATGAATTCATTGCAGCTTGGACAAAGGGTCTGACGCTGTCCATGTGCAAGAGAACCACCAACTTACTGAAAACTGCACCTACTGTATTAAAGATATAATTTTAAATCTGCTAAGAAGTGCTGGTTCCCAGAGTCTGACAGTACACAAAGTTTGAAAACATTGCCTGAGCTTGATACTAATTGGTAGATTTATAAGAAGGTCACACGTCGCAGCAGGTCACCTTGCTGCGCTGCATGACAGGGAAAGGGCAGGAATGCGCCATATTTAAAAGAATAAGGCGCATTCCTGCCTTTCTCCCTGTGCTGGTGGTATTTTGGCAGCCTAACGCCAACGCTGGCACCCGTGCACCACGGTGCAAGGGTGCCTGCTTTGTAAGGAGGATTGTTTTTGTGCAAAAAGGGGCTAATTCCTGTACAAAAACAATCCTTAGAGGAATATTACTCTTTCTATGAAGGAAGTAAGGAGGAGAAATAAAGATATTTCTCCTCGTTACGTATTTTTGGGCGCATTTCCAGGTCTACCAGCAATGGTAAATCCGGGAATACGTCAAAATCCATGGGAGTTGCACAGGAACATCCACCCAGCGCCCATGGAACGCCTTCCCAGGGTAGAGTAACACAACACAGCTATTCGCACTGCGTTGCATTACTCCTGATTTACCAAGTCACTCAGGGCTACTCAAAGTGGCTTGCGTGGTCTGATAAATCGCATTTTGGGTTAGCGTCGGGTATGTACCATGTTGCATGGTGCAAACGTGAAGCAAACCCCTTCTTAAAATGGCCCCTAATCTGACACAAAGCTCCTCTTTGCTGCTCATCATCGTTAGATATCCATCAATCTAGTGAAATTGATTTTACAGTGAGAATTCCTTTGCTAGTTGCCATTTTGAAATAACTTGCCAATTTAATAGTCATCTATCTCAACCTGCCTTGACTTGTATTCTAATGTCGTTTCGTGTATTTAAAGTTTCGAAGGAAATAAATTGGGATGCTTTTCAATAAAGTTTTCAAACGTTTCTTCAGCATATGTATTGATGTCTTTTTCATAAATGTGCCAGTGGGGGCCCTAAGTTGTTCCACACGGAGTAAGAACTATGCCAGATTTTCACATGAAACAAACTGGCATGCAAAACATCTAAAAACGAATCTGTTACATAGGATGACGTGAAGTAAATGTTCTCTCTATCCCTTTGTGGCTACTTTACATATTCAAATATATTAGCTTTCTAAGATTGAAAGCTAATTAGTCTATAACATTGATGGAGGTACTAAAGTTCTTGAATACTAAAATTGTATCGACTTGGCGTCATGAATGAGCCTTATTACTCTTTAAAGTGCAAAAAGGCTACAAGGCTATAAGGAGCAGCTAATTCATAACATGCAATTTTAATGAGAGCGTAGTTATATCCTAAAGCCACAACAGAGAAAGGAGCCCTCTTCGCCTCTGAAAGATACATTAATTGGTGCAGAATATTTTAAAAAGACTCGGAGTGATGATTTTATTCTAGAGTGACTGGACGCCCCAAGGAAAGCAGGGTGTATGTCTTGTTCTTAAATAATGTTTGAGAGGATGAACTCATTTGTTACAGTGTGAAAGCTCTAAACTGACTCGATATTGAAGAGGAGAGACGTAGGTCTGTGTTTTAAATCTCCTGGAATTTTCAAAAAGAAAAGTTAACTGTGAGAAAACTTTTTGGAGTAATGTGTAATGGGGAAAGGCCTGCTCAGTGCACCATTAGACTAATTTGCTAATGTCACAGAGCAAATAAAAGCAATAGGAGTTAGAATTGGTCATCTAGAAGTAGATAGGAATGGCAAACTGGGATGTGATTGTTTACACGCTTGAGTAATAGGCATTTATAGGTTTTGCATGCACAGACGAAATCTTTTGTATTTAAGAAAAAAATCTTAAAAGGGGTAAACCCCTTACTTACCTATACTTACCGTTGGCTGGCTCCCATGTGGCTCCTACATCAATTTACTTATCACTGGCTGGCTAACACACGGCTCCCTCCTCACTTTACTTATCATTGGCTGACTCCCATGACAACGACAACATCGGACTCTGCATCATAGCCTTGCAGCTCCTCGGAACTTACGCAATGCCCTCTGTGCATCGCATCCCCTACGCCGGACCTCGCATCGCAAGCTCCGTAAATAGGATCCTCCATGACGACGCAACAGAACCTCGCTCCGCAGCATGGCTGCATCACGGAACCGATGCATTGCTTCAGCTGCGGCTCATCTTCGAAGTAGATTCCCGCAATGCTTTGCAACCAGGATTAAAGGTACTCTGTTCTGTGGGCCTAACAGGGTCCCTGAAGCCGGCCTGTGCTCCATCTGATCAGCCTTAACTTGTGACTTTGTCCCGATCGAGTGCGACCAGATATCCCTAGTTGGCGATTTGTGCTTTTTGGTGCTATTTTCACTAAAAAACTTAAAATTCACTATCTCCGGTTCTACTAATTGGATTTATGTCATTTCAGTCTTGTTTTATTTATTACAAATTACTCTATTTTTCAAAATCTGTTGGTGGCTCCTTTTATGGTGTGTTTTCACTGTTTTGCTCTTTGAATTGTTGCACAAATACTTTACTTATTGCCTCTATGTTAAGGCTGAATGCTTTGTGCCAAGCTACAAAGGGGGTGAGCACAGGTTAATTTGGGGTTTGCTAGTGCCTTACCCAACAAGAATTATGGTTGCTGCTTGACCAGGGCTTACGCCCCAGTCAACTAAAACAGCTCAATTTCTTACACTGGAGTTCAGCAGTGAGGATTTCGGCTTGTGTTTGTGCAGTACCATACAGTAATTTTGTGTTACACTACCACCCCACATAAATGATTTAAGACCAATTTGGTTTTTTTAGTTCTTCTTGTTTGTCTGCTTTTGGCTTTTCCAAATCTACCCTCATTCCACTACTGGATTGTCTGAGACCATACCTGCAGCAATGGAGTTTGAGCTGGCCAACTTGAAAATCTACACAGTGGGTGAGCTTAAACAGTTCTGCTAGGAAAGAGGACTAAACATGAAGAAGGGCACTGAAAAGTGGAGCTGCTGAAAGCTCTGAGGGACTTGACAGAGGTCCAACAGTTGAAGGCAGCCACAGAGGAGGATGAGGATGATTTGGAGGATCTGGATCAAGACCAGGACAAATGAAGAGGGCTAAGATCAACCAGTTGCCTTCATTAGCAGGTGACTACTCCTCAGAGAGCAAAGATGAGTGCCATTGAGAGGGAAGCCTTTGCTGTGGTCTGTTCCCCGAAGAAACTGACACCATACCTGTTTGGTACTCACTTCTGTGTTCAAACTAACCACAGACCCCACAGATGGCTCATGCAGATGAGGGGGAAGAACCCAAAATTGTCAAGGTGGTCCATTTCCCTATATGGGATGGACTCCACAGTGGAGCATAGACCTGGGATTACCCATGCTAATGAAGAGAACTTTTCAGGTTTTTCCACTTAGACTATAAGGCCCACTAGGGTTTAGGCTGGTTGCAAACCACCTTTAGTCTGAGGAAGGGGAGCTTGTGGGAAAGTCATCCTTTTTGCCCTGGTCAGCCCCATTTCTTAATGGATGCTGGTGGTTACTGATTCTGAAAGTGCCCTGGCCTCTGTTAACCAGGCCCAGGGACAGTGCTATATCCTCTAAAGGTATATGGTAATTGGTATAATTTTTTAATTGGCAAAGACAACCGACCTGTAAGTCCATAGTATATGGTAGGCCATGCAGGTTTAGAGAGCCCAGTTGACTTAATGCACTTAAGTGTCCACTACTGTGGACCAGGCCTGACTTTGTTATGAGTGTTGCACCAAATCACACTTTGCGTGCCACCGCAAAGCCGCATACCCCTTAATTGTTCCCCTTATCACAGGCAGTGGAAGTAGTAAACATTCTCCAATAGTGGCAAGAAACCACCACTTATTTTCATATTGTAACCCTGGTGGCAGTGGTAGGCGCTATTGTTTTTTAATTCCTATTGTGAAACACTGCACTATTCATTTTGCGCACTATGTATCACCCTGGTAGCAATGGTAGGTACCAATGGTTGTTTATTCTCGAGTTAATAACATTGTATATGCTACCAAGCATGAGAACTCTTCAGCACTGCACGTCTATCATGTGCCTTTCATGAGTCAAGTACTGTTTCCACATGCCCTTGTGCAAACCGTCAAATCTGTGCACAACATGCATGAAGATAAGTGGATAATTGCACCAGTATGCTATGTGCCGACAATCACAAGTTAATATCAACAAAAACAGAATACCTCTGACACCATGAATGAATTTATACTTATACCTCGATGGTACTATCAATTACCCTCGGGCTCCATTTATTTATGGAATCATTTTCATTTTTCAAAACCAAAATCAAAGTTCTCATCACATTGTACATTGGGACATACCCTTCTTATGGTTTTCTTATATAAACACAGTAGCGACTTTAAACACTACTACAAACAACATAAACACTATTTACATAACAAAAACAAATGATAAGTGTTTAAAACCTTAATACATACATGCATGTATTAAGGTTTTAAACACTTATCATTTGTTTTTGTTATGTAAATAGTGTTTATGTTGTTTGTAGCAGTGTTTAAAGTCGCTGCTGTGTTTATATAAGAAAACCATAAGAAGGGTATGTCCCAATGTACAATGTGATGAGAACTTTGATTTTGGTTTTGAAAAAATGAAAAATGATTCCATAAATTAATGGAGCCCGAGGGTAATTGATAGTACCATCGAGGTATAAGTATAAATTCATTCATGGTGTCAGAGGTATTCTGTTTTTGTTGATATTAATTTTGATTCCAACCTCTGTACTTCCAGAACTGAATCACTCCCCTGTTTCTCACTCGACAATCACAAGTTGGCACTGCTTCCATTTACAAACCATCAAACAAATGCACAACATGTAAGAAAGACAAGAGGATGATTACACCATTATGCTAATTGCCAATAATCAGACACATGCACTTAATTTTCCCCCTGCAAATTTCTAAGCCACTCTGCACTAGAACCCACTGCTTGGCTTCGTTGGATTCTTGACAAGCACTTACCTGGCTCCAGCTGAAGCCCGTGGCCGCCTCCACTCTGGCTATACTCCTCTGCAGCAACGATGGGGTCCGGTGGTGTTCTGGCACTCCTATCCAGGCTTCCGCTGCACCGTCTGCAATTACCACATTTCCAAGAAAAGAAAAGACACAAGAAAGGTGAATTTCAACCGTGCTAATCGCGTTAAAGCAAACGTGCTTCACAAAGCCAAGAACAAGGTAAAACAGTTTTATTTTACAGTGCGCAGAGTCTGAAAGTGCTCCCCTTCATTTTTTGAGCAGCACAAGAAGTGTTTAATGCGTTTGGTGAACAGTGTTGTCTAGTGCAGTGCAGTGGCGGCTCGCGTGCTGCATCGCCGAGCCGGCGATGCAGCGCGCGCAAGGTAAATAGTTTTATTTATTTACCTACTTTACTCGTGGGCGTCGTATGTCCGACTCCACTACCCCCACACCCAGTCCCTTCCCCGCCCCACTGCCCCGCAGCACTCCCACTGCTAGCCGCCACTGGTGCAGTGACAGTAAAACTCAAGGGTGCACAAGAACCAGGAAAGACGTATCTCTTCTAATAGTCGCACCTGTGAAAACGGGGACCTTGAGACTTTGAACTGTAGCTGATTTGCAGGCTTTAAGAGACTGAGGGGCTGATTACGATGCAGCCCATAAAGGCTCCCACCGCTGGTCGGAGCCTTCCGGGCCACATCGTAATCGGCAGCTCAGTTTACTTTCCGACCTCCGCATTATAATGCTGGCGGTTGGAAAGTAAACGGGCCGGTTATTCCGGCTGGCTTCCGACGTTCTCAAGTAGCCCGTCAGCCAGTCAGAACCGGCTTGTAATCCCAAAGGGCGGGCCTTTCCGCCCTTGGGATTACGATGCACGGTCTGCGGCATGGTTTCCATGCTGGCCTGTCCGACATGGAAAACCATGTCGGAAAGCATGTTTGGGGACCCACAGCAGGGCCCCCTTAGGTGTGCAGCCTCTGGTTGGGGGCCGAGGGGGCACTAATGGTGCCCCCCTGTTGATCCCTCACCCCGTGGCAGGCACCTTGGTGTGCCTGCCATGGGGTGTAGGGATGAACAACACCTCCCATTTCTCAATGGGAGCTTGTGTTACAGCCGTTTTACAGCCATAACACGAGCTCCCATTGAGAAATGAGAGTATGCAACCGAACAGTGTTCGGTCGTATTGTAATTAGCTGGTCAGGACTGCCGACTGGAGGTTGGTCGGTCCCAGGACCGAGACGGTGTCTGACATCGTAATTAGGACCTGAGTGTTTGTTTATTTGAAAGAGACATTGAGACTCAAACTGTATGACTAAGAAGCGGAGTGTTTATTGTATCTTGAACTTTGTTTCCCTTTGGCTCTTCTGCAAATCCATTGTTGCTCTTGGCATTGTACCTACTGTAAACCCCTCCTTGAGAAAGAGGTGTCATGACTACGCTGGGTATCTTGTGTATGTCACAAACTTATGTATACTAGTATACTATGTTGTCATCTCAAAAGCAGTGCTAATTAAAGTACTTTTCATTACCGGACAAGGCATCCCTCAATTATAATTAATCCAGATTTGGTGGCATAGCATCCAGAGTCAAGGTTCCAAGTTGTCATGAGCCTAGCAGCCCTGACATAGAAAATCTGCACCATTGGAAGAGCTGGTATCTCTTTTTCTCTCTTATGCCAACCCCCCATCCCCTTGAAACTCACGAGGGCGCAGTGTGCTTAATCATTGCTACCACATTAGGTCCCACTGCAAATCAGGGAATGTCGTCACATTGGAACAGTCTGGAGTACAAGTGAGTGGCTTGCAACAGTCTTGCAGGCTTGTTGCAAAATAAAACTATGTCCAAATTCGACTTTGGAATTAAAAGTACTTCCAAAGTCTAAAACTACCTTTTATGACTTATAAGTCACACCTAAGGTCTGCCCTAGTTGCCCCAAGGAGAGGGTGCATTGTTATGAAAAGATTGGACGGTATAAAATATGTTTTATATTCCCTGGTAAGCAAAAATATCCAAAGTCTTTTTTGCCTAGTGTAGTGCTGCTAGCCCCATAGGCTAACATGGGGAGGCTTTATTGAACTTAAAAAGTCTAAGTTTCAATTGGAGCTAGCTAGATATTTCATGTAACGTATCAATCAATAAATCAATGGCTTGTAGAGTGCGACTTATTACCCATAAGGGTCTCAAGGCGCTGGGGGGGGGGGGTGGGACTGCAGATCTGTCGCAAGGCACTGTGGTTCAGTCGAAGAGCCAGGTCTTGAGGTCCTTCCTGAATTGGTGCAGTGACAGTGATTGCCTTAGGGGAAGAGACAGGGTGTGCTAGGTCTTTGCTGCGAGGTAGGAGAAGGATCTTCTCCCGGCCATGGACTTGAGGATACGTGGGATGGCGCCCAGGGCCAGTTGGGTGGAGCGGAGGTCTCTGGGGGTGCGTGGATCTAGAGGCTGTGGTTGAGGTATGCAGGTCATGTAGGGCTTTGTAGGCATGTCTGAGGAGCTTGAAGGTGATTGTTTTGTTGACTGGGAGCCAGTGGAGGTCTCTCAGGTGGCTGGTGATGTGACTGCGGTGGGGGATGTTGAGGTTGAGTCTGTCGGAGCCGATCTGGATGCTTTGCATTTTCTTGAGGAGTTTCTGGGTGATGCTGATGTACAGTGCGTTGCCGTAGTATAGTCTGTGGCTGATGAGTGCATGGGTGACCGTCTTTCTGGACTCGGTGGGGATCCACTTGAAGATCTTTCGGAGCAGGGGTAGCGTGTGGAAGCAGGATGATGAGGCCGCATTGATCTGGTGGTTCATGGTGAGCGAGGAGTCCCAGATGATGCTGAGATTTCATATGTGAACTGTGCATATGGGGGAGGTCCAAGGTCTGCAGGCCACCAGGAGTCGTCCCAAGCAGAGGGGGTGGAGCCCAGGATATGGACTTCGGTCTTCTCTGAGTTTAGCTCAGCTTGAGGCAGCTGTCCTTCATCCAGGTTGCTACAGCCTTCATCCCATCGTGGAAGTTGGCGACTCTGGGTTCATTGGTGAGGTAGAGGATCAGCTGGGTGTCGTCGGCATAGGAGACGATGTTGAGCCTGTGCTTCCTGACAATGGCTGTGAGCGGGGCCATGTAGCTGTTAAAGAGAGTGGGGCTTATGGAGAAGCCCTGAGGCACTCTGCAGCTGATTTCTGTGGGTTCTGAGTGGAACAGTGGTAGCCTGACTTTCTGTGTTTGACCGGTGAGGAAGGATGGGATCCATTCCAGGGCATTTTCACGAATGCTGGCATCGTGGAGTCTTGAGCATAGAGTGCGGTGGGAGATGGTGTCAAAGGCGGCCGAGAGGTCCAGAAGAATGAGGGCTGCAGTTTCGCCTTGGTCGAGTAGGGTGCGGACGTTGTCTGTGGCAGCGAGGAGGGCAGTCTCCGTACTGTGATTGCTTCGGAAGCCGGATTGAGAGTGGTCTAGTGTTGTATTCCGCTTTAGGTGTCCGTATATAGGTTTTCCTGAATCATGTCCTTATATAGGCACAATTCGCATTGCCCTTATATAGGCATAGAATCCCAGTCCTTATTTAGGCATTAGCCGTGCACTCCAAATACAGGCATGGTCACCGACATCCGTCCACCCTAACGTCACAACGAGTTCTTAGAAACCAGACCCTTAAGCTTCGGGAGTTCCCCTAGCACAGGACTATTGATTTCTCCAAGAACTCATCTATTATGTATGAACCGTTATACCTTAAGGGTTCATTCCTGATGTCTTCCTCTGTCCGACTTCACGTCAATGCTAACATTCCAAGACACCTACCAGGTATAAATTTACCTTCCCTTGCCAAGCAAGTTAGAGGAGACCTCGACTTCAGAGGAGCCCGTATCCCGGCCTGACGCACTGAGAAGACGCTGTCATTCCTGCACGCAGACGAATCCAGCTTCCAGTGTTCTGACTCCCTTCGCGGGGTGTTAGAGTTCCAGATCCGGCAAGAGATTCCCACCTCTCTCATTCTCAAGTTATGGAGCTGACTAGAACCTAGAGGGACTCTTGGCATACCATACTTGGCATACTATACTTAACATACTCTTAGTATACCAGACTAGAGAATACTCCACCTACTTCTACCTTTCCCTACACCTAGACTAGGTTAGGTACATTGGGGTAGAACTAGCTTAGAGACGCATCGTATGAGTACTCGCATTTTTAGCTCATGTTATTTATGTACGTGAATATATGCTAAAAGATAATGCTAGCGCAGTATTATTTATTTCTTCTGCTTACGCTGTAGATTATTTATCTTGCATACTGTCTTGTGATCATAACAGCACATATCTCTTACACGAGAAACAAGACTGTTCAATAAAACCCTTTTATTGAAACGCCCGTCTTTCCTTTCTGTGTAACTCTGTAGAAACTAAGCATGCACGATTGACTGAGTGAAACTGTTATCTATTGTTTCCACGATTCTGAGACATGTTCCGATTCTAAAGGAAAACAAAGTAGTCATGTTTTTCGGTTGCCAGAAACTACTCCCTTCTTGTTCTCAAGGAGTTTCCTGTGGCCTCTGAGCTAGCTGGCACAAGTAATTAAGTTTAATATACTCGATAGGGACATACCGACCTTAGTCCTATGTCAAACCTATAGGTTATATTATTCCAATGCGCAGAGCCTATTAGGGAAATAGGAACTACACTACATGGCGCCCAACGTTTGGTAAGGCAGTAATTTAACGCTAGATACTGAGTTACTCAGTCATGCTTTTCTCAGAGACCCCTACTCACATACTCCATAAGACGTCTGGAGGGGTAGGGTTAAATATCCGCCATAACTAAATAGGGAAGCACCCTATATATTAGTTGTTTGGTTTGTTCAACGTTGAAGGATACAGTGTTCCAAAATATTGTGCACCTTATCTTTTTGTTTCCTTGAAACTTGTTCTACATTTTTCAAAAAACAAATGTCCAAACTGGACAATGCCACCGACACCGGTGGAGCTGCGGCTGACCCAGCCATAGCAGTTTTTAACTTTACAGGTTTAAAAGAACCTGAGGAGGGTATTATAGACATCAATCCAAACTTAAGAAGAGCCATCACTCTAAAACTTATAAAACATGGCCTACCACAAAGAGGCGGTAGAGCAGTTTTCGTGATAGAGGCACACGAATCCTTTCAGACAGAGGTATTCTATTCATGGGTAATATTTCCTGAATCAAATTCAGTAACAAGACTGTTTCACTTCTACAAAGAAGATGAACCGCCAGAGGAATATATTCCTTTCGAGGATATTGAAATTCCACTAACATACCAGGAGCATCAGCTCTGGTTTAAAGGTGCCCTAAAACATCTCAAAAACATTACCAGGCTCGGTCCACTAGGTAGACCAGGAGCAACATGGCTGATTCTAGCCGGCTACACTCCTCATCCTGACCTCGAAATAATGTCAGACGAGGAACTACTTACTCAACTTACAGAGTTAATAAAAATTTACAGACAACTAGTCCAATATGTCATGCGGACTTTCACAGTCTAACCACCATTAACAATTCCAAATCAAACTCCTCAACAGGGGAATACACTAAAAATTACACCACAGACTCTATACGCAGTCATGGGAAAAATGCCCACAAAACGTGAGCAAATTCCATTCTGGATAGCTCAAAAAATTACTCAAATAGAAGCAGTATTTCCAAATACTAGCCCTTATGAGAAACACAGAATCCTAACAATCTGTTTGCCAATGGGGATCACACCACAACTGGAAGACTGCACCACTTGGGGCTCAGTCTTTGCTGCCATCAATACTAAAACACATGGTGTTCCGTCAATTACAGTAATACCTGATGTCCTGAAACAAATTCAAAATGAATACGGGGCAGAGCCTGCTCTGAATTTAGGTATGAAATTACTGAAAAATTTTGACCAGGTCGCAACAATAATATTATCTAATATTAAAGGGGAGGCAGCAGCAGTGGCGATCCGCCAACGATTAAGGGAATTCGATGTTACAGAACATCAAACAGAACTACCCAGAATAATAGAACAATCTTATGCAGAATTAGGCAGAGATAGTTTGGGTGGAAGACCATTGAAGCCGAAACTATCTGAAAGTCCTGAGAAGGACTCTATTAAACAAATTCCTACATCTTCTAAAAAGAAGTGGGAAACTAACAAACAAAATTCAAACGAGAAACGTTCTCAATCTCGAGGTAGGTCTCCTCAAAAGGAGCCCTCTGAAAGGAGGTATAACCTCAGGAATAGGGATAATTTAAAAAGCCTGACAGGTATCAAGATACTGATACACATTCCTCTCGTACCTTTCAGATCTCGTCACAGACATCGGAAAGAAGAGGACGGTCAAAACATAGAGAAGAACACGTGAAATCGAAAGACGACAAACACGTTCCGAAAAGTAAATCAAAACCTCAATTCTCAAAAAAGAAGGTAGCAGGTCTGAAGGTCAGACATGCCGAGGATACTGAGAACACAACTCAAGAACGGAGAATGGGCTCAGACAATGCTGGACAGTGCGGCAGAAGTCACAATAGCTCGCCAGAACCTGAAGGAACTTCTGGAGATAGTGGACTTCAATGAGTACATTACAGTTGAGACTGTAGACACCAGGGTTAGTACTCCATAAAAGTTATATGAAATAACACTCCGGATGGAGGGAGACATACCTAGACAGGTGAAAGCACTCTTTTGGGAAAAACTTTCAAGGGGCTATGACATACTTCTAGCAGAAAAAGAGTGGCCACCACAATTTGTCAGGGAGTGCCCACATGGCGAAGACATTATTATGCCTGCCTTCTCTAACCATATTCCAATTCACCTAAAAAATACTTATGCCAGGAAATAGGCAGTTGCCCAGGCCCCAGCATTATACAAAAATCATGTAGGATGGGATGAGGACTCACCTCACCATAAAATACATCTAAAAATGAACCTACTACACAGAGGCAGTATCCAATAAAGCAAGAAGCTAAAAACAGGTCAGGGAGATCTTAGATCAACTTGAATACCAAGGGGTGATTGAAACATGCACCTCTTCAATGAACAATGCTTTGTTTCCTGTCTCCAAACCAGACAATACATATCGTCTAGTTTTGGATTACAGACACTTAAACACTTGTTCTAAAACTTTTGCAGTACAAAATGCACACAGTACAGCATTAATGAATAACATTGTGCGTAAAAAATATAAAACCACATTGGATATCTCAAATGGTTTCTTTTGTCAAAACATAGCACTTGGAAGCAGGTACTTAACAGCTTTCTCAATAATGGGGACCCAGCGTCAATTTTGTCGACTCCCACAAGGGTTCAAGAACAGCCCGGGGTTATTCTCAGCGAGAGTAACGGAGTTACTACAAATTTATGACAATGAGGCATTGTCATATGTCGATGACATCTATCTGACAGACGATGACCTGGACAAACACTTGAACAGGGTGAGCACCATTATACTGGGCTTTGCCTCTGAGGGCTATAAATTCAACTTCAAAAAGTCCAGAATTGCCCATCTCAATGTCCTTTTTCTAGGATATGAGCTTTCAAGTGAAGGCAAGAGAATAGCAGCCAACTTTTTAGAAAGGTGTGCGCTGCTCCAACCTCCAAAGACGCTGAAAAATTTACAATCCATCCTGGGTTTCCTAAATTTTGGAAGAACTTACATTCTAAATTACGCAGAAAGGGTTAAACCTCTCTACGCATTAATCAAACCTGATTTTTCAATCAAAAATTGGACACAAGAACACACAGAAATCTTGAGTTCACTCCAAGCTAACATGTTAGCAGCAAATCACTTACAAACACGCGTAAGTCAACGCAATGTAGTGATCCGAATAATTTCGGGTCAATGCGGATTCACCTACTTCACATTTAATGAGGGTGAAAAAGTACCAATTGCATACAAATCTCATTTGTATACACAAGCAGAAATGGGCTTCCGTTCAACTGAAAAAATACTGACAGCAGTTCAAACCGCTGTAGCAAAAGAAAGAGCTCTAGCCCAAGGGAAACGCATTATTGTCGTAACCCCAGTACCGGCTCTAGAGGCGGTCACAAAAGCGAGCATTCCAAATGCTAAAGCATTACATCCTAGATGGATACAATGGGTTAATTCTCTTGCTGCAACAGATGTTGAATATGTTTTTGATCCTGATTTAAAAATACAAGCGTTCCTGCAATATGAACATGAATGTCCTCTGCCCACTGAGATTCTGCCTCTCGATCAGTACGAATTCATAATTTACACTGACGGATCCGCACAACCCGCACCAGGGAGTAAGCAAGCTTACAGTGCAGCGTGCGCAATCGTTAAAGGTCGCATGCGTGATGGCAACTTCAGACCTATGGTCACAAAAACACAATCTCTAGGAGATTGTACGGCTCAGCGAGCTGAACTGCAAGCATTCAAACTGGCACTTGAAAGTACAGATCAATAATTCCCCACACTAATAGTGTGCGATTCTTTCTACTGTGTGCAGTCGTATAATGAATATATACAAACTTGGCTTGAAAATGGGTTCAAAGATGCAAAAGGTGGCACAATAAAGCATAAAACGCTTTGGGAACAAGTAGTTCAGTTAAAAAGCGAACTACCAAAGGCTCACGTGATACACACACTGAGTCGTCAACATGATGGCGTTCACGTTGCAGGGAATTCATTGTCTGACGAAGCCACAAAGGGGGCTGGTCAGACGGCTTCCATAGCTGCGATCACTCGTTCAAAAACGAGAATAGACAGTGAGATAATGTTGGCTGTCAATGTTACGAGCAAAGGCAGTGGTGCAGCGTTACCAAAAAGTTTCCACTCAAGTACTCTTATGTAATTGATGCGAACAACGTTCCTTTGCTCGAATCCCTGGAGTGGGGGATAGGGTAATTCCAAACAAGGAACGTAGATTAGGACTAATCCTAGCAGCACACGAAGAGATAGCCTCTGCCCATGCAGGCATTTCTGCAACAGTATCTTTACTGAAACAAAGATATTGGTGGCCTGGCATTAGGAAACAGACCAAGAACTATGTTCTGGAATGTGAAATATGCCAACAGATGAAAGTCTCAACAGTGAAACGTCCTGCGCAGACACCCCTGTTAATTTCAGACAAACCATTAGCTTGTGTTTACCTGGACCACTGCGGTCCCTTGCAAAGGGACGGTAACTATAAATATATCATGGTCGCAGTGGATTCATGCTCTAGGTTCCTATGGATATGGCCTCAGCGCTCGGCTGACGCTCGAACTGTTATAAAAGATTTGCGAGTCTTCATCGGCACATACGCAATAGGCACGCTACATTCTGACCAGGGCCCTGCGTTTAGCTCTCGAGCTTACAAAGAAGCCATGGCCAATCTGGGCGTTGCATTGCGGTACTCCTCTCCGTTTCATCCTGAGGGAAATTCTGTTGTGGAAAGGAAAAACCGGGACATAAAGCAGTCTATAACAGCTAGGGTATTAGGTTCGGGTGATGGGTGGGTCAAACATCTTTCTGGGGTCCAACGCTCATTAAACAATTTGCCAAGAAGTTCTCTAGGGGGGTCACTCCATATGAGGTCCTATTTGGGACAAGAATGTGGGTGCCAGATCTAGAATGTAGTGGCACAGTGGTGGAAAATAAACCCTGATATCAAAGATCGTTTGGCTGTTTTACAGGATCTAAATGAACTAAGATCGAAACAAAGCAACGTATTCCTGCAGCCAACCACCACTGGGGAAAAACCGTCGGTCCCAGCAAGGCCTGTCTGGATTCCAAAAGTTGGGGATCTAGTCAGAGAAAAGATTGCGGACAAGAAGGAATTTGGACCTTCTTACAGACAACCAGTACCTGTCATAGCCATACACGGAACAAAAACAGTACTTCTTCCGCCCCTTGCTGGAAAAAAGGAGAAAAGATTTGTGTCCATCGACCTCATCAAACCACAGTATGTGGCCAATACTAAATAGTAGGCCTCGTGGACTCCGACCTAGTAGCAGACACACTCCTCTCGCTACTATCCAAGAGGTTCAGACTGAAAGACTGATAACCATCGAGAATTCAGCAGTAACAGATGAAGGACTGAGCAACAATGCTATGGAACTCATCCCTCTTGAAACTCAAGTAACAGTTCGTCCAAATACACCGGTCTACACCAATGTAACAAGTGATCAACTGGTTCCAGTGATTTCTACAAATCCTGATGCAATTCCAACAATTGACAGAACTGCTTCTGGCTATTTCATTAACTTTGATACGTTTTCTGAGGATCCGAGTGAGTCCGAGACGTCGCCAGCATCAAAAACTTTTAAACAGCAAGTACAAGACTTTTTACATTTTTTGAAAAAGACTTATCTGGTTTCACCATGGATTGAACTTTGGGTTACTTCTGGAATATTTTTCTTCCTGCTTTGGCTAGCTTTGGTAATGACTATTAGTGTGCTTATAAATGGCAGATACATCCATTTGGACACTGAAAGAAAAGAAGTGAACTTACTTTTAAAACCTCACAAATCATCCCATCGTGAAACAAGAGACTTGTCTGCAGTGAACATCACAGCCGTTCCTATACAGGATGGTATAGTGTGGGACAAAACAGATTTCGATATTTTTGGCCCGACGGAACATTTGAACATTTCACATTTATTTAAGATCTCACTAAGTGATTTTGTTTCATCCAGTACCTATTCTGATGATTGGGACTTTGAAGCTGTAAATAGCATAATGTTTGATCTAGAAAAGTCTGCTGCATTTTCTAATAATGAATATTTAGAGGGTTCATCAGACTATGAACAGCTGTATTGCTATAACCACCATGGTCATCATTTTTTGCATAAATCTGCAACACCTAGAAATGTGTTTATGTTTAACCAATGGGAGCATTGTCCTACACCACCAAAAGGTAGTTCAAGAACATTTGCTAAAAAGTTTCCATATTTTTCAGGATACAATACATCTGATCCAGAAACATTTTACTATAAAAATGTAAACAAAACAGGACTGAAAATTATGTTAACTAATACAAAACAGATTTACTCTGCAGAACTATTGCCCAACTGTCTAGACAGGGTTTCAACCTTTGGAAAGACACAATAGACACAAAATCTGTCTGGGGTAATAATGATTGGCAAGTGCAGGGGATAGAAGCTTTATTTAGAGCCTGTATCGTCCCTCAACAAATAATGTTTTTGAATGACACTGTGCAACAAACGTCTTGTCTTGGGTTAGCCAAGATTAAAGACATGAAAACTCCTTCTGTACCAACACCTGCAAGTGATAACAATACACAGGCAGCGGTTACAGTTGACACCATACTACAACTCAACAGAACAAATCCTGATTGGAGAAAATGGTTGATCTGGCCCACAGACACAAACAACTGTCAAGAGAGATTCCTGAATAAAACACAGGGGTTTACTATTCACAGGCCAGACCCACGATACGTCCAAAGACAGCATCCGCGGGTAGTAACAACATACAGTGTAGGAAAATTATGCCTCGATTGGCTGCAAAAATCTACACTTAAGGATGTGAAACAACACTTATCTTTACTTAAAGAAGATGCAGACCTTAGGGAATTCTTGCTTGGACCAAGAAAACCGCGTCAAAAACGTTTCATATATGCCGGCATTTATGCTGCTTATAATGAAGCATGGAAGGTGTCACAGATGGAGGCCGCAGAACGAATACGTGAACTTGATCGTATTAACTTAGAGAAAACTCTCTCTGTGGTCGACAATGGGTTAACAACTTTGTCCTCCAGAATTTATTCATTGGACAGTAATGTATCCTCTGCTATCGACATACTGGAAGAAGATTTAGCCATGTTACAGCAAGGCCAGTCTCAGTTACGTTCTATTATGTTATTAAGCTGGACGCTGCAATCTTTGCGTGCGGGCTATGTCCCTTGGCCTTTTATCAACACGTCGGCTCTGTTTGCAGAATACAATCTAACTGATAAACAGATCGAACTGGCACAAAGGGGAGCAAGGTATACAGTACTGAGCATTGAAAAACTTGAAACATTACCATTCATAGTGGCAGAAAAACCAGCTACAGAATGGCTTATTCATGGCAAAATTAGTCTACCTGTGACTACTTTCCAGTTTCAGTATTGCCTTAAACAGATGCAAGCAGGCAAATATGAAAGGTTGGGTAAAGAATACATTAAGACATCCTGGAATTTACCTTACACCTATAGATGTTGGAGTGGGGATCGTGAAGTGTTTCTGAGCGGTACACACTGTGAAAGTGCACTAAGCGGTTCACTAATTTGTCAGGACATATCTTTACACGGGGCTTGTAATGGTTCTGTGGCAAATTTGTCCTGCCACCAGCAGGGTACACCAGCTGCTGTGATTAATCCAACGTTTGGCCAACTTTCTAATGGGAGTTACCTCATGTTGAATGATCAGAGTTGCTGTGGCATGTTGCCAGGCATCCCATTTCGAGTAACGGTCAACTCGAGGGTCACTTGCTGTATGCAAGTATTGTTTGCCCCAATAGACACAGTCAGGGAGTCGCCTCTATGGCCTTCGTTGAATGTCTCTTTTATACGATGTGATACTTTAAGCAGAATGAAAGCCATGCTTATACAACAACCAGTGCCTTTGACCTCGGCCAAAGAAACCTATGATCTACAAGTTGCAAGGACTTCGGCTGAGATACAAGCTTTAATTCGTACAAACTGCCCTATACATTTCGTAGAAATGATAGGACGTATCTTTAACATGTCTGATACACGCGGAATTGTACATGTATTTAAGACCATCTGTTCCGGACTATTAGCACCTTTCCAGGCTGTCCTCGGAATCATCCCAAACTTCGCACATTCGGTGTTTGGTGGTGTGCCGTTAATTCTAGCACTTGTTGCAGGAATTCTGTTTCTATTCCTCCTACTACGCTAAGGCAAGCCTCTTCGCCAACATCACTCCGAGCGATGTGGAGAGAGACCTCCTTGAACGGAAATGCTGTGAGCGAATAGTACAGCTTTTGGGCATGCCTCGTCTACGGGAACTTAATACAACGTGGTTCCTGTCATTCAGACCAATCTGGCAAGATTGCATCTTACCTGTTCTACGCTGCCTGTTTTGCGGTGAAGAATGCGTGCTAGACACCTGTCTAACACTCCCATCAGTCATGCCAATGGATATCGATACTCTGCTGGACCCGATAACGGCCCATGCTGTGTGTTGTCCCCAGAGGCTTCCAATCCTGATGGCGGCATTCATTGAGATCTCACAGACGCTTCCGGCTGCTGCTGAGGTACGAGATGGATCGACAGGCACACAGGTAGCAACGGACGCAAACATTGCTTCTTCTGCTGAAGGCGATGTTTCTCATCTCTGTGCAATTAACCTTCTGAACGAGGTGTTCCAAATGTCACCTACTTCGGTAGACGATATTTTGGCTACGGAAATAGATGATCTAATGTTTACGCCAGACCCATACACTGACTTTGATTTGGCTCACAGTGTACCAGGGCAACAATGAAATTTGGCCTTCATATTTTTCAAACTTGGAACTTTTCCCAGAATTTAATTTTTTTTCTTTTAACATTTTTTGGGGGGGAAATGACATGGCAAATGAACAATCTGCTTACAGTAGAACTAGTCTTATAAAACGGACTTCTTTGAATACTTCCAGGGACACATTGTCACCTTATTTGTCTAACATTTCATTTAATTCTATGATATGCAATGGCTTTGATTTTGAGAACTTATCGACCATTTCGTCATATGTATATATTTCTGTTTCATTCATGTTGCATTTTACTTCCGTTACATGCTTAGAATGGAACCGATGCTTTAAATGTACAGTACCAATTGCATTTCATCAGTTTTGAGCTTCTTTTAAAATGCTTTTAGAAATGTTTTTAGCAACATGTGGTACTCAATTTTATGTTTAGCATTTAAATGTTTAGCATTTAGTATTATCGTTCAATCAAAAGTGGAGTGGGTGTTGTATTCCGCTTTAGGTGTCCGTATATAGGTTTTCCTGAATCATGTCCTTATATAGGCACAATTCGCATTGCCCTTATATAGGCATAGAATCCCAGTCCTTATTTAGGCATTTGCCGTGCACTCCAAATACAGGCATGGTCACCGACATCCGTCCACCCTAACGTCACAACGAGTTCTTAGAAACCAGACCCTTAAGCTTCGGGAGTTCCCCTAGCACAGGACTATTGATTTCTCCAAGAACTAATCTATTATGTATGAACCGTTATACCTTAAGGGTTCATTCCTGACGTCTTCCTCTGTCCGACTTCACGTCAATGCTAACATTCCAAGACACCTACCAGGTATAAATATACCTTCCCTTGCCCAAGCAAGTTAGAGGAGACCTCAACTTCAGAGGAGCCCGTATCCCAGCCTGACGCACTGAGAAGACGCTGTCATTCCTGCACGCAGACGAATCCAGCTTCCAGTGTTCTGACTCCCTTTGCAGGGTGTTAGAGTTCCAGATCCGGCAAGAGATTCCCACATCTCTCATTCTCAAGGTATGGAGCTGACTAGAACCTAGAGGGACTCTTGGCATACCATACTTGGCATACTATACTTAACATACTCTTAGTATACCAGACTAGAGAATACTCCACCTACTTCTACCTTTCCCTACACCTAGACTAGGTTAGGTACATTGGGGTAGAACTAGCTTAGAGACGCATCGTATGAGTACTCGCATTTTTAGCTCATGTTATTTATGTACGTGAATATATGCTAAAAGATAATGCTAGCGCAGTATTATTTATTTCTACTGCTTACGCTGTACATTATTTATCTTGTATACTGTCTTGTGATCATAATAGCACATATCTCTTACACGAGAAACAAGACTGTTCAATAAAACCCTTTTATTGAAACGCCCGTCTTTCCTTTCTGTGTAACTCTGTAGAAACTAAGCATGCACGATTGACTGAGTGAAACTGTTATCTATTGTTTCCACGATTCTGAGACATGTTCCGATTCTAAAGGGAAACAAAGTAGTCATGTTTTTCGGTTGCCAGAAACTACTCCCTTCTTGTTCTCAAGGAGTTTCTAGTGGCCTCTGAGCTAGCTGGCACAAGTAATTAAGTTTAATATACTCGATAGGGACATACCGACCTTAGTCCTATGTCAAACCTATAGGTTATATTATTCCAATGCGCAGAGCCTATTAGGGAAATAGGAACTACACTACACTAGGATGTGGTTCACCTCATTGAATTTGGAAAGTTGGGCGTCTATTGCCTTTTGGATGACCTTGGCTGGAAAGAGGAGCAGAGAGATGGGTCTTAAGTTCTTGAGGTCCTTCGGGTCAGCAGATGGTTTCTTCAGCAAGGGGTTGATCTCTGCATGTTTCCAGTCGTCCGGGAATGTAGCAGAGTTGATGGAGCAGTTGATGGTGCGGCAGAGTTCGGGGGCGATGGAGGTGCCGGCCCTGTTGAAGATGTGGTGCGGGCAGGGGTCTGAGGGTGATCCTGAGTGGATGCTCTTCATGATCTTGAGGGTGTCATCAGTGGTGAGGGAGTTCAACTGATCAGGGTCTGCTGGGGTCTGGTGTCATTGGGTGCGGTGGTTGAGAGTGGGGTGAGAGTGTCTTGGATATCGAGGTCATTGAAGCTGTTGTAGATCTCCTTAATCTTGCGGTGGAAGAAGGCACTGAGGTTGTTGCAGAGGTCCTGGGAGGGTGGGATGTCTGCTGTCCCTGTGCTGGGTTTGGTGAATTCTTTAACTACGGCGAAAACTTCCTTTCTATTGTGCTCATTGGTGTTGATCCTTTATTGCAGGGCCTATTTCTTTGTTGTTCTGATGAGGTGGTGATGTGCGGTGACAGCGGTTTTGAAGGCTGAGCAGTCTTCCACGGACTTGCTGTTCCTCCATCTCTTTTTGAGCCGTCTACAGAAGTGTCTGGACTCATGCAGGGTGGGGGAGAACCAGCTGGCTTTTTTGGAGTGTGGTTTGTGTGGCGCTTTCTTGATAGGAGCCAGTGCATGGGCTCAGTTGGAGATCCATTGGTGGAGGTTGCAAGCTGAGGTATTAGCATCCACGCAAGTCAGAGGTGGGGTGTTGCTGAGGAAGGTGGTGAGCTGTTCTTCTGTGACCTTGTTCCAACTTCTGCTAGGGTAGCGTTGGACGTGGTGGTGTACGGTTGGTTTGGTGAAGGAGAAGTAGACGCATCGGTAGTCGGTCCAAAGTAGCTCGGAGGTGTGGCTGAAGGAGACGTTATTGCTGGCGGAGAAGCCGGGTTGAGCATGTGTCCTGCTGAATGGGTTGGAGAGGTGACCCATTGTCTGAGTCCTAAGGTGGTGAGGTTTTCCAGCAAGGATGGTGTATTCTTGTCATTGGGGTTGCCTATGTGAAAGTTGAGGTAAACTAGGAGGATTTAGTCAGAGGAGGCAAGAGTGTAGGGTACGATGAAGTCAAGGATGGAGTCGCTGAAGGGTGGATGGGGTCCGGGAGGTCTGTAGATGAGGGTGCCATGGAGGGTGGTGTTTGGGTTGGTCTGAACCTGGAAGTG
Organism: Calotriton arnoldi; assembly: GCA_963921515.1. Lineage (NCBI taxonomy): Eukaryota > Metazoa > Chordata > Amphibia > Caudata > Salamandridae > Calotriton > Calotriton arnoldi. The sequence goes on from CAWUFW010009190.1 coordinate 304,296, forward strand.
GAGGTGCGCCATGTTGGTCACGTGGTCTTCTGAGTGGGTGGTAAGGCGGAGGGTGCTTTTGTATATGATGGGGATGCCTCCACCCTGTTTGTTGTTGCAGTCCTTGTGGATGATCTTGTAGCTGTCCGGGATGGCAGTGGTGATGTCCGGGGCAGAGGTGGAGTTCATCCAGGTTTCCATGAGGAAGGCGATGTCGGGGTGGCCTGAGTTGAGTAGGTCCCAGAACTCCATGGCGTGTTTGTGGAGGGAGCGTGTGTTGAGCAGGGTACAGCTGAGAGAGTCAGGTCTGGTATGTGTCAGTCATGCAGTGTAACATGAATAAGGACAAAGAAGCTATCATACAAAACACTGCAGCATTAGTAGATAGTACTGATTTACATAGGGATAAGTCCATAACTGATTTCTCCAAGAATGTCTTCACGAAGCTATTGTATGAATATGTGGAGACAATGGATGTGAGAGATTGTTATGTCTGTATGCAATTACCTGCATCTGTCACAGAAGGTGTGACCTATGATCACCTTCCTTTGACGTATGGGATAACTTGTAGCGTTCTAGCTAGTTTATTTTACAAAACAGGTAGATTAGAATATTATTACACTGACATAGACACTGTTTTTGCGAAAGTTCCCGTAATCCCTGAACTAAATAAGGTGAAAGATGCAAAAATGTTTGGAGAATTTTTCTTAGAAAACAAAGATTTAACGTTAGAGTATATAGTTAGACACAATCTTACCTGTGAACTAAAGAAAGAGGAAAAGATTTTCTTGGATATGGTAGAAAACAGAAGAGTTAAGTTTCAAAGAAAGGTAGCAGAAGAAAAGACAAAAACACCACTTTGGGCGTTTGAAGAGAAAAATCATGACAAAGGAGAAACAAATGCAGCTATGGTTCTGGATTGGCCCCAACAGGGAAAATTGTGTATTAGTAGAAGTAAGACTATGTATGATAACTATTTTGTGGGTTCCAGTGAGTGCTGAGATACATATAAAATTCTAGGAGGATGGGGATTTAATGGAGGAAAAGATCCTGTATTTCCAGGGATCTATTATATTTGCGGAAATAGAGCTTATTATAGGTTGCCGGACCATTGGTATGGGACATGTTACCTAGGGATGGTCTTTCCAAAGATTTTTCACGTAGAGAGAGGAACTAAAGGAATACAGGAGATAGGTAAAACATTAACACGCAGGAGAAGGGAAAGCTTCTCAGAAATAGTAGGTGACATTTTTGGAGCATTGATACCAGCAGTGGGTATATCTTTGAATGCATACAAGATTCGGAAATTGTCCACAGTGGTAGATCGTTTATCAACTAATACTGCTGGAGGGTTCTTGATGGTAAATACCGAAATGGTTGCCATGAGAGCTATGGTAATGCAAAATCGACTTTCCCTTGACAGTCTTTTGGCAAAAGAGGGTGGAGTCTGTGGAATGCTGAAAGTCCAACATTGTTGCACCTACATTCCAGATAAAAGTGAGAATATACAGAAGTATATAAAGAATATTACTGATTTGCACAAATAAATTGCTCCACTGGAGGTTGAAGGTGTTTGGGAGAGACTTGGTAAGAGTTTTTCCTCAATGCAAAAATGGTTCACAGAAATAGGTAGTTCTCTTATTGGGAAGATACTAATATCAGTAACAGTGATAATATTAATAATGTTATTAGTGAGATTAGCATATGTGTGTATCAAAAGAAGAAAAAGACAAAATGGAGTAAAAAGAGAAAATGAGAAAAATAAAGAAAGAGAACGGGAGATGGGAGAAACAGAATTAGAAGAGTTAAAAGAGAACATGTACAAAAGGACTAAAAGACAAGATGAGAAAAACACCGTTGTATGAACTAACAAGAAAATCAAGTGGACAAGAAACATTTTATCTGATAAATTGTAGAATAGGGTTTTTGTGGTGATATTAAAAATCACCAAAGGGGGGAATTGATGGAGCAGGGTAAATAAAATATTTTGTACCCCCCCCTTGGAAAATTAATGAGCTTTAATAAGTTAACGATACTAATTGTATGATGGAGCATGAAGTAATAAACAAATGCACTTTTAGTAAACACTACATAAGGGTAACCCGCAATTTGTGCAAAATCTAATTTATTTACAATTGTAAAGTTGATTAACCTAATATTGTGATTGGCGTACTAATTAGAGTAAAATCGCATGATTTATGCTATGTAGTGGATTTGTATTGTGGCAAAGAATGCAGATGGTAAGTAAAATGGCTTTAAATGTCGCTTTTGCTAGGTAACACCTAACACGGGTCTTTAGAATGGCGGGTGGTAAACAGAAAGGCTTATTTTCTTTGTTTTAATTTTGGTTGTGTTTGTTCTTATGATAGTTCGTTCGGGCCTGTTAGGCCATGCTGCGAAAATGGCTGCCGAGACAGATGAGGTCACGTGAAAAGCCAAAGATGGCCTCTAGGCGGAAGAAATAGAGGAAGCAGATCACGTGGGTGCAACCTGAGCACGGAGTGAGAGATGTCAAGGTCGTATTGACCTACCATAAGGAGGGTGCTAAGAAAGACTCAGCACGTATTCGTGGGAATAGAAGAGAAAAGTACTGAGCAACAATGGACTAACTAAATTGTGACCATCGGGATTGCAACAAAATGAATGAACAAATTGGACTGCTTTTACCCAAAGGTCATGAGACTCATTGAACGCTTAACTGTCCCCAAAACCAGTTTGAACAAGGAGGGCGATGAGGTGACCATCACCACCACTCGAATGGACCAATTAGCGTGATTCTTGCCCCTAAGGATTGCAACTTTTTGTGTAGTAAGCTAGAAAGTAGGGTATAAGAGGGTCTACTTTTATGTGGGAGGGGTTGCTTCTTGAAGTTGCTTCTTTGGGTTGCTCCTTTTGCTGCTGCTGTGGCCGCTGCTATTGATGCTACTGCTGCCGTTGGTGTCCTATTTTCCATTTTTCCACCTCAATATTATGAAAAGACTTTGTCATTTTTGGACTTCGAACTTGACTGGGGAAGGAACGAGATCGATGCGGGAAAGCTGTATGGGAGGTCTGGTCGAGAAGGCCTTTAGCGGGACAGTCAGTCAGTTTGGGAGTTCTATTCTGTGATCTACGATTTATCTTCTTTTTGGTGAACCATTCCTATCTGCATCCAAATGGGTAATGCATAATTTTCAATTCTTTATTAGAGCTTTTCATATAAATGTTATTAATGTATTAAAAGTGATTAATAAACTAAGAATCTCACCCGTGCAATTGAGAAATTAGATAAAATTTCATTCTAAACTTAAAATGAGTCTGTGGTTCTTTAGTTCATTAATAAGTTTAAAGTTTAATATGTTTCAGAGTGATTGAGCTGGTCTTAATCACCATCAACTTATTCTACTAGTTGGTCCATCGACCAAAGAGCAGAATACCTTGATGCTTAGAACTGACAGGATCAAAGTTGATGTATATAATGTCTGAGGTGTTATTCTGTCAGATTTAACAAGGTATCCCGTTCCTCCAGCAACACATTTTCTCCTTGGTGTGTAATCCAGTGAACGAATGAATGTATGATATGCGGTGTCATGGGCCCCACCGTCATATGGTTTAATTGACGTGAATGTTTGACCTGGATTCGTGTCCTAAGGAGAAATTTATATTAGCCGCGCTGGATCACGGCCGGCAAGACGGGCGGGGGGGAGAAGCGGGACAGTTAAAAATACAAAAACTTACCTTCAGTTGCGGCCGGCAAGACGGCTGGGAGAAGCCACAGGACAGTTAAAAATACAAAAACTTACCTTCCAGTTCCTCCGCATTCCGCATCACGCGCCGCCGCCTCATCTCCTGCTGCTCTCAGCTCCTGGCGCATTTTAGGCAGCCTCCCTCCCCTCCCCTAAGCCAATCACAACGCTGCAATGGCAGCATTGTGATTGGTAAGGCACAACGGAGAGCGCCCCAGCCGGGCCCCTGTAGGGGGGCCATTTTCTCAATGTAGGCTGCATGCAGCTACATAGAGAAAATGGAGGGTGCGCATGACTGCTTTGGTCGGCCCTGGGGCCGACCAAACAGTCAGGGCCCACAACAGTGGGCAAGCCACTCCCCCCCTGCTCTCGAGCAGCACCGCCCACCCGCCCGCCCCCAACCAGGCACTCCAGGCACTTCTGCTTTCTCGCAGTGCGAGAAGCAGAAACATAAAATGGTTTCTGCTTCTCGCACTGCGAGAAAGCAGTGGGGCGACGCCCCCACGCCCAAATGGAGGAGCCGTCACTGTTTACGAGAACCTTGCGCCGCCAGGTTTGTCACTTTTTCCCACATTAAAATTGACACACCAGTGGCTCAATGGGTTTGCAAATATCCCCGTTGTGCGATCACATGAAGGAGATAAGGAGGCAACAGTGGGATTGGTTGATGACACACCTATTTGATGTTGCGGAAACTTGGGAATTTGCAAGACTTGGAATACTTTCAGCAGCAGCTGTGGAGACCAGGACTTCCCATCCCAGAGTGCCACGGGGCTGCCTCACAGCCAGGTGCTCTTAAATTTAAATTGGAGCGTTTTCCCTGCTGCTGCCCGGGATCATTTCAGCAGCAGCTGGGGAGATCAGCAGTCGCGGCTGGCATGGCTCGCGGGTGTGGGGGTGGGCACGTAAGGTCACATGGGGAGGGGGGGTCACGGGGAGTTGCGCAGGGGGAGTTTAATTAAAAAAATCATAATAATAATTTAAACTTACCTTGAGGCTGGGTCTCGCGTCTTCTCGGCTTCTGCTCTCCTGCGCTCCTGCCTCCGACAGGAACAGGAAGCAGGCAGCCAGGCTCCCTCCCCTAAGCCAATCACAACACTGCAATCAGCGTTGTTATTGGTCCGGACGCGGCCCAGCCAGGGGCTTATTGGGAAGGCATGTCCTCCATGCAGGCTGCAATGCAGCCTGCATGGAGAAGGGCAGAGTGCGAATGACTGGTTTGGGCGGCCCAAGAGGGCCGACCAAACAGTCTTTGCGCACTCAGGAGTGGGCACACCACTCCTCCCCTGCCCTGCTCAGAGAGCAGAGCAGCCACGCCCACCCGCAACGCAAACATAAAATGGTAATAACTCAAAGTTATTACCATTTTATGTTTCTGCTTCTCGCACTGCAAGAAAGCAGTGGGGCAACGCTCCTTCGCCAAAGTGGAGGAGCCGCCCCTGGAGACCAGGGCTGCCCAGCCCAGAATGCCACAGGGCAGGAGGGCTTAAATTGTAGTTTGTTTTTCCGCTGCACGGTACGCGCCCAGGCAAAGACCAGCCAAGAGCTGCCCTATCTGCACCAGTCAGCGACAGGAAGAGGCAGGGCAGAGCTACCCCCCTTTTCCCCGCGCTTGTAAATCCTCAGCTGTTTTGGTAAGATATGTTATTTAGGAGTATCCCAAATTACTGTAACAAGCTCCTAGCCAAGTGTTCTAGGGTCTGACTTATACTTCCTAACTCATATATCTTACTAAGCCTAGCAGTGGCCCATTCTTCACTTATGGTATTTCGTATAACTATGTGGAAAAAAAAAGCGGTCCACCACTTGCCTGGCTCCAAGAAAGAGTTGAAGTCCACCAGAAGATATGCGGCTGAAAATTGCACTTTGCAGGACATCAATGATTTGATTGTGACGGCGGAGGGTATTACCAACAAAGGCGGGGAACAGCCTTTAGCCTTGACCCTTATAAACAAAAACAAAATAACTAATTTTTTAAAGAGTAAAGCCAATGCCAAGTGCTCTGGCTAGAAATCCTCATCTTCTGTTAATTATCCAGTCCACGCAGCAATTAACTTTTACAGAGCTGACTATAAAGAGGCCCATTAACATTAAAATCTCCTTGCACCCAGCTGGCTACTACCTCAGCCCAGTCACAAGTGGAACCTTCCATGTCTCCTCTGTTGACTGACCCAGATTCTATGACTTGCACCAACCGCTTTGCTCCTCTTGCAAGCCCTCCCACTCCGATGCAACAACAAACTGTTCCTGACTTTGGGACCACTATGGAAAGAATATCTGATTTAGATTACTTGATATTTAGGCAGTTAATAAGGAACTAACTGAGAAACTCTCAATCTATCAGGATAGCAGCCATATCTTTCCAAGATGAACAATCTTTTAGTGAGTCACGACCAGCTGCCTCTGTCCCAGGGTAGAGGTTTATCATATATTAGTGTTACACCATTCCAAGGGGACTTGTCTGTTCGTAGTCACAGTGGAACAAGGGACGCCTGGGGCGGGAGAAATCTATGCTCTTTACCCTCAAAAATGGACTTCGGTTACGTCTCTGCCTCAGTAGTGGCCCGTGCAGGGTGTGCTGCCGGGCGGTGACGTGGGGCGGGGGAGGGGCAGGGTGGGGGGTAGTAAAAACTGGAATACGGATGATTGCAGGTAAGTAGACAATTAAATCAGTAAAACAAATTTTGTTGCGCGCTGCATCGCCAAATGCGATGCAGCGCGCAACGAAATTCGTTTTACTGATTTAATTGTCTACTTACCTGCAATCATCCGTATTCCGGTGTTTACTACCCCCCACCCTGCCCCTCCCCCGCCCCACGTCACCGCCCGGCAGCACGCCCTGCACGGGTCGCTACTCCTCTGCCTATTAGACCCTTTATTACTCACCCACATACAGACAAAGGGTTATTGTGAACAAATGAATATCATACTGTGGTAGTTGGTAAAATCAAGTGGGAGAATTACCCCTTGGTTAATGTACCAAAGTTAAGGGTGGGACATAGGAAAATTTCAGTGGACTTAATTAACAAAGTCACTTATTGGATACGTTTCTAGCATCACTATTTCTCTCAAATTCACTCAGATGTTATGTATGCATAGCACTTGACCAGCCTTCATGCTGATCCTGATGTCAATAAACTGGTTTTGAAACACCCTAACCTAGTGGATGGGCTATTGGCCTTGCATGCCCAGACTATTCCTTCTTCAGGTCTAAGATCCTTCAATGATCAATTTAATATAATTTGCCTGCAGGAGACTTGGGCACCAGAACCTTAATTTAGATCTCGATATACAAATTACAGCATTGAGACTTTACCTTCTAAAGAAGGCCACCGCTCTGAAGGCATATTAATCTGGCTGAGAAACTCCTTAAATTTAGTTATTAAAATGTTGGCGATCAACAGCCCAGATTTCATAGGGATGCCCTGCCCATCAGTGGAGGCAATGGCACAACGATAAACATATTCACTCAGTGCCAAAAAATAAAGAATCACCAACGTTAAGTATACTCACGCATTACTTAACTGACAGATCTGATAAATTTCCTCTTTTGATTGCTGGTGACTTTAATGTCAAATTTAAACCAATGGCTGGCATTGATTCTGTGTTCATTCTGGAAGATGAGGCTAGGGGTATACAGAGGCTGGATGCTGACCCGTTACACTCTTGGTCCACTTCCGCTATACAACTATTATCTCTTACTAAAGTTCATTGCATGCGTGCTTCCAATGGTAGAACTAAATCCAACAGGCACCGTGCATACAAATTTTCTAGAGGGGGCTGCTTTAGCAAAATTGATTATATCTTAATGGATATAGTATTATGGTATGCCGTGGCAGACTGTGAAGTACCGCATAGGTCTGAAATAGATCACAACTCACTGAATTTACCCATGAAGGACAATTTGTTTGCAGGTATTGGTGTCATTCACATATTGTATGGAGTAACTTTGTCACTTGGGAATAATAGAAAGTCTGTTAAATGGCCCAATTAGGGGCCAATTGCGATCTCGCTCGGTATGCCCTCAAAGAGCCGCTCGTAGGCTTACCTTCCGAACGACACGTACCGGCGGGCGGTCCATCCGGGCAAGGAAGTACGATGCGCAAATGTGCTCAAAATCCGAACGAGCCATACGCTCCGATCCCAGCTACAGTTCCCCTACGAGCCGGATCCGTAAACGCCGATTCGAGTCGCACGGAAGCAAATACACAGCAGTTTCCGGCAGGACAAGTACGATGCGCACTTCCTACGCGCCGAACGGGTCGCCACCTCCAGCACGTCGCAGCATCTGGGAGAGCAGTATTATAGGCACGATTCGCGCTACAACACGACCCACTGCTATGAGACGGACCAACTAGCAACGGGTACGAGACGGAGCAACAATCAGCTTGTATGAGACGAAGACAGCATGAATCCCATCGCGCAGGTCATCCCACTACTTTACATCTATAACCGGATTAGGAACCGACCCACCACAGAAACAAACGACACGTACCCGCAATAATTCACACACACATAGGGATGTTGATATGCCGTACACTAGCAACAGCTCTACCATAGGGGCATGAAGCCCATCACCACCAGTACCCCTACCCATAGGGGGCTGGATGCCTAGCACTACCAGTACACCCTACTCCCAGGATGCTGGATGACTATCACTACAACCATCCCCACTCATAGGGGGCTGGATGCCTACCAGTACCCCCTACTCATAGGGGGCTGGATGCCTACCAGTACCCCCTACTCATAGGGGGACTGCTACCATCCCCACTCATAGGGGGCTGGATGCCTATCACTGCTACCATCCCCACTCATAGGGGGCTGGATGCCTATCACTAACAGTACCCCCTATCATAGGGGGCTGCATGCCTACCACTACCAGTACCCCCTACTCATAGGGGGCTGGATGCCTACCACTACCAGTACCCCCTACTCCCAGGATGCTGGATGACTATCACTGCTACCATCCCCACTCATAGGGGGCTGGATGCCTACCACTACCAGTACCCCCTCTCATAGGGGGCTGGATGCCTACCACTACCAGTACCCCCTACACATAGGGGGCTGGATGCCTAGCACTACCAGTACCCCCTACTCATAGGGGGCTGCATGCCTACCACTACCAGTACCCCCTACTCATAGGGGGCTGGATGCCTACCACTACCAGTACCCCCTACTCCCAGGATGCTGGATGACTATCACTGCTACCATCCCCACTCATAGGGGGCTGGATGCCTACCACTACCAGTACCCCCACTCATAGGGGGCTGGATGCCTACCACTACCAGTACCCCCTACTCATAGGGGGCTGCATGCCTACCACTACCAGTACCCCCTACTCATAGGGGGCTGGATGCCTACCACTACCAGTACCCCCTACTCCCAGGATGCTGGATGACTATCACTGCTACCATCCCCACTCATAGGGGGCTGGATGCCTACCACTACCAGTACCCCCACTCATAGGGTGCAGGATGCCTACCACTACCAGTACCCCCTACACATAGGGGGCTGAATGCCTATCACTGCTACCATCCCCACTCATAGGGGGCTGGATGCCTACCACTACAAGTACCTCCTACTCATAGGGGGCTGCATGCCTACCACTACCAGTACCCCCTACTCATAGGGGGATGGATGCCTACCACTACCAGTACCCCCTACTCATAGGGGGCTGCATGCCTACCACTACCAGTACCCCCTACTCATAGAGGGCTGGATGCCTACCACTACCAGTACCCCCACTCACAGGGGGCTGCATGACTACAACTACCAGTACCCCCTACTCATAGGGGGATGGATGCCTATCCCTGCTACCATCCCCAGTCATAGGGGCTGCATGCCTACCACTACCAGTACCCCCTACTCATAGGGGGCTGGATGCCTACCACTACAGTACCCCCACTCATAGGGGGCTGCATGCCTACCACTACCAGTACCCCCTACACATAGGGGGCTGGATGCCTATCACTGCTACCATCCCCACTCATAGGGGGCTGGATGCCTACCACTACCAGTACCCCCTACTCCCAGGGGGCTGCATGCCTACCACTACCAGTACCCCCTACTCATAGGGGGCTGGATGCCTATCACTGCTACCATCCCCACTCATAGGGGGATGCATGCATGCCTACCACTACCAGTACCCCTTACTCATAGGGGGCTGGATGCCTACCACTACCAGTACCCCCACTCATAGGGGGCTGCATGCCTACCACTACCAGTACCCCCTACACATAGGGGGCTGGATGACTATCACTGCTACCATCCCCACTCATAGGGGGCTGGATGCCTACCACTACCAGTAGCCCCTACTCATAGGGGGCTGCATGCCTACCACTACCAGTACACCTTACTCATAGGGGGCTGGATGACTACCACTACCAGTACCCCCTACTCATAGGGGGCTGCTTGCCTACCACTACCAGTGCCCCCTACTCATAGGGGGCTGGATGCCTACCACTACCAGTACCCCCTACTCCCAGGATGCTGGATGTCTATCACTGCTACCAACCCCACTCATAGGGGGCTGGATGCCTACCACTACCAGTACCCCCTACTCCCAGGATGCTGGATGACTATCACTGCTACCATCCCCACTCATAGGGGGCTGGATGCCTACCACTACCACCAGTGCCCAGCCCATAGGGGCTGGATGCCAACCTGGACTAGCAGTACCCACACACAGGATGAGGGATGCATAACACTACCAGCATCCACACACATAGGGTGAGTGTGTATGCAAAACAAACCACCCCTACCATCATGGCAATAGTGGGTTACCCCGTGTCAAATGCCTACAACAGTGAATCTGACAGTGAACAGGCAATGTACTTCCCATCACATGTGTGACCAAAACCTGAGTGTGTGTTTCACTATTCAAGCATTACATGATCACTGTGGCAATGGGGTCTGGACCCCCACTCACCACAGTGACCAAAAGGCCAGTGTGGCTTGGGAAACCACTGCAGTCTATGCTCACTGTGGCAATGGGTTCTAAAGCCCCCATCAGTACAGTGACTAAAATGTAAGTGTGGGGTTCAAAACTACACCAGTCCATGATCATTGTGGAAATGGGGTCTAAACCCCCACTCACCACAATGAGCAAAATGTGAATGTGGGGCTTAAAAGTACAGCACATTTTGCACATTGTGGTAATGGGGTCTAAACCCACACACACCACAGTGAGCTAAAGGTGAGTGTTGTCATGAAAAAAGTTGCAACTGCCAAACAGCATGTATGATTCCTGGTCCCAAAACCACAAGCACGTGTGAGGCAAAGTAGTCGTTGTGTCCCATACAGACACAGATGTGGTGAGGCAAAGATTGCTGTGCAACAAAAACACCCTCTGCCATGTGCAGACAAGCATCGCCCATGGGGGCTGAGAATGCCTCCAGTGTCCAATTGGACAATGACAGAAGTGGCCATCATAATGCAAACATACATACCTGAACAAACACATACACAAACTAAGCATTGCGTGGTTGCTGCAGCTGTTAGGTCACAAAGTCCCAGACCATGGCAGCTATGGGACATACCAAACATGATGAATGTGCACACTGATGAGGCAAGAGTCCCAGGGACAGTAGGGAAGAATCTCCAACCAACATCCACCCAATGGCCCACAAAACACATACCAATGCAGTGCTGCAGATGCACAGACACAGCCAGCCAGACTCACACTGCATATCAAACACAACGTGTGTGTGTGTGTCAGTGTCCCCAGGCTACTACACAGCACATGAGGGGGGGGCAGAACTGCAATCACACAGATGTGTACACAGTGACAAACTAAGGAAACTCATTGATTCGGCACACCTTTGTGGTCAATCACACATTGTAAGATGAGTGGGATCCCAAAAGATCAATGTGACACAAGCTGGGCGGAACATCAACCAACACAGCAAGAGACACAACCACCACAGCACTACCCTCAGGGACCCCACAAAGTGGTGACACTAGCATGCATAGTAATTCCCCTGTGATGACAAATGTAGATGTTGCACATACTGTGAAGCACAGTCACCTGTGCACACTGGGTCATGATTCCTGACCAACAAACTGCCATCACACAAACAGAAACTACAGGGCATGGCCTGTAATGAAAGGCCCCAATGGAGGTAGGGGCCTAGCTACAACACAACTCACATTTGGCCACTCCAAACACCACACACCTGGATCTGCACCAATGTGCATCAGTGAAGCCCACATGGACTGGTGACACTGCACATGCACCCATGACAATCCCAGGGGTGGGGGTGGGGATCTAAGGTACCCATAATTCATCACACGTGCCCAGTCAACGACCCTCGTGAATGTCTGACACACTGCACAGTATGCGGGACATTGCCATGAGCTGAAATGTACTAGAATCATTGGGATCCATGCCACAGTAATACACCAATTAAGAACCCAAGGAGACCCATATTGAACACATGCTGACACCTTCCAACATTGCACCACTGTACCTGAGGAGTGGGAGCAGTCACACACACATACACGTGTCACAATCACTGAAAGACACCACATAGACATAACAACATGATGGCGTAAACACAAAATGGCCTTGGGGAATCCTGAATGTGTCCCACGTGCGTTCGCCCACATCCCAATACCTCACAACCAACACACCTAGGGATGACACCCTAATGACCAGTAGTTAGCCATGTACCAACAGCCAAGAAAACCCTGTCCCAAGCTGTGAGATGAACACAGGACAACTCAGCAAGCACCACAAACTGGAACATCTGTAGGGAATACAGCCTGTGTAGTAACAAGGAATGGAAGGAAACACACACAGACATGCTCACAGAACAAACACCATGGGCTCAGGCAATGTCACAGAATAACACACTGCTATGAGGTGACTCCACTCCTGTGGAAGGTCATCTGTGCCAAACGTTGTCTATGCAGGGCTCTGTCATGTCACCATAAAACTTGGTCACTGAGCCAACATTTACAACACAATGAAGGCTCTGGTCACATCAGCCTGTGTATGTTGGTGTCCCTCAAATCATCTGCACATACTCAAAACACATGTTTAGCAAGTTGCACTGATGACACAGTAGACTTCCACATCATTGATGCGCAAACCTGCATGTCCAGTGGAGATGGGCCCACAGTCAGGGAGATAGACAAATTTAGCAATGTTGAGCCCAACAGATGTGCATGACTGCAAGCCACAAATGTCATCTGGCAAATGAAAGATGAAAATCCCTGTGCCAAATTTGGTAATCATGACACACTCAGATTGCTGCTAAGTATGACATGGATACAGACCCCAATTGGACACATATCCCATGGGCCACATGGAGTCCATCACACCAACACTTCACTTTCCTGATCTCAACAACAGTATTACAACAGCAAATGCATGATAATACTCAACAACATCATGTACATCAAAAGCAAAACCACTAGATAACAATAGAGGCTTTATTCAGCAATTGGAACTTTTAAACTGGGAAGTCCAAAGTAAACAAAGGCCAATGGCCAGTCCATTCACATAGTCCAAACAGGGTGAAATGTGACAAATGTCACACATTGCTTGCCTGCACTGCCACTTTCAGGGGACATCCCCCCTTGGAGGAGCATACATATGGGCCGGCCAGGCACCACAGGGACAGATCAGGGGATAGCAGAATGAAGCAGGGGAGGGGTGGTGGGTGCAGGAGTGTCACTGGCAACTGCAGTGGAGGTGTCTGATACAGTGGGCGCCGTCACCACTGCAGGGCTCAAGCCAGATGTGGTGGGTGACGGCACCATGGCAGTGGGCAGGTCAGATGTAGTGGACGGGTTCTCCACTGCAGTGCCCAAGTCAGACGGGGTGGATGTGGACTCCACTGCAGTGCCAATCTCCGAAGGAGTGGAATGGGGTGCAGATGAGGTGGCCAGGACAGAGGGGGGGACACAGTCTCCACACCAGTGGCAGGAACAGGCTGAGCGTGTGGGGTGGGGGTGGAAGTGCATGTGCCAGAGGGGGAGGGCCTGGTCATTTTGGGGATGTGGTATCGGTGTGTGTGGGAACCTGGGGCAGGGTGTGGCGGGGGAACCTGTGGAGTGGTGGCCTGGGGTCTGGAGGATGGAGACTGTGTGGTGGAACTGTGTGATTTTGGTGGGGTCTTGCTCTTCCTGGTCCTGGGGGATTTGCTTATGGGGGCCTCAGTGTTACTGCGACTGGGGGAGGGTGTCCGTGTGGCAGGGGAACTCCCCTCTGTGCGTGGTGTCTTCCTCTTCCCCTTGTCAGTAGGATCAGATGGATCTGTGGGGAAGAGGCCATGGTCACAGAGGAAGAGCTTCTGGGAAGGGGGGTTGCAGGTGAGGCAAGGGAAGGGGTTTTGGAGGGAGAGGCATCTGATGACTGCGGAGTGCTCATGGATGCCTGTGTGTGTGTCTGGGCCCCATCCCCTGTGTGTGTGGTATCAGTCCCCTGAATGTGCGTGCGTGTGAGTTGGGATTTGGGCTTGCGTGGCCGTGTGCTGCTCGTGTCTGTGGTGGTGCTTGCCTGTGCCAGTGTGTGTGTGTGTTGGACAGGTAGGGGAGTGGGGATTATGGATGGGGCAGAGGTAGGAGGGGTGAGGGACTGTTGGAGGAGGGACACTGCTGCTGTCATTGAGGAGGCCATGGACTGAATGGTCCTCTGTAGGGCAGACATGTTAGATGAGATGCCCTCCATGAAGGACACCAGTTGTGTCAACAGAGTGGTGTGGGAATGGAGGACACTCAGCATCGCTGTCTGCCCTACATGGAGCTGCTTCAGTAAGTCCACAGACTCCACACTCAGGGCAGCAGGGGAGACAGGGGCAGGGGGTGCGGTGCCTGGCACAAAGGAGACATGGGCCCCAACACGGGACCCTCCACGGACCGCAGGGATGGGAGCAGATGGGAGGGTGGTGCTGGTGGTGGTGGTGGTGGGGACAGACTTGCTAGCTGGTGTCTGGTGGCTGCTGACACCCGCCTCCACAAGGGAGTCATCATCCGAGCTGCTGTGTTCCTCAGCTGAGGTGGATGGCGCTGAGGTCTCCTCGGTGTGGCTCCCCTCACCCTCCGTGCCACTGGGTTCCTCCGACTCCCCGGCAGCTGACCCAGTCTGGCTCTGTGGCTCCTCCTGGTCCGTGGAGCTGTCTCCTTCTGTGGCCGTAGATGTATCTGCAAACAATCAAGAAAAACAGATCAACATCAGTCACCTGTATTGACCTGACACACCACAGTAAGTACAGCACATTACAGATCAAGCCTTGGCATCAGTTGCTAAACATTGCAAAAAGTGCTGACACATATTTGAACTAGCCACTTGTCAGCCTGCCACTCAACCATGCCCCTCATATCCCTCACATCCATGGAGCCATCTATGTGGTGCATGTAGGATGTAAACAATCATGTGTGCACACATGCACCACATAGACCGTTGTCCAACTTCCAAGAGTTAAGATTGAAATGTGTCACTACACACATATCCCTTCTCCTGCCAGTTACTCAGTACATGTGTCAGGGAAAGGGATAGGCAGAGTAATTGCCGAGATAATGGTTCATCACTCATCACCAGACACAATGATGGCGTCATGTCTTGATAGGCAATGTAAAAATGGGGTGCATGCATGACATCTCACAATACTGCAGGATACACCTTTGCAAGTTGTATGCCATGGCACAGCCATGTCTGGCAAATCAGTCATCACTGGCTCCTGTCACAGGGGCAGTGCATACCAAAAACAGCAGTCTGCACTGTGCCACCATCATGGATGTTTTGGGATTGCAACCCCGGTAGCTGTCAAGTGCACATGTACCCCCCCTGCTACCCACATCATTAGGACTCTGATGCACCCACGTCATTCACATGTGACATCTGAGTAAGTGCAAAGACAACTCTGTACACATGTACACATCACAGGCTGATGAGAACGATAATGAGCTGCTTGCACTTGAATGTTTAAATGACCATTGGGCACACTCAAGTCATGATACACCCATGTTTTACCCCATGTGCAGACTCAACAGCCACATCTCAGATGGCTACACACCCCAAACTGTGTCACACTCCAGTAGTCCGAAAAGCTAGGCCAGTACACAATGACACAGAGGCAGTCACCTGAGTGCACATTACACAATGTCCAACATGTTGGATGACACACAGGAGTAGGAGAGCAGAATGCTAATTATAGCCGGAGAGGGTAAACCTCTCCTGGTCCCTGTGCAACATGGGATTACCCTGAACACTAGGCAGGTGGCTATGCATGTGTGACACACATGATGTACATTCTTCTGTGGCCCCACCATTGGTCTCACCTGCTGCATGGGTGTGTTGTAAATACCCCAGACACATGTGGTGAGTCAGATCAGCAGTTGGACACATATAAATGGACCACACACAGTACATGTCAGATTTCGGCAAATGTGCAACCAATTGACCCAGTCATGAAGCCCACAACAAAGTCCCTGTAGCAGATGCTGTCCCCAACTTCAACCTAAGTCAACAGCAAGGACACAGAACCCAAGTGACAGAAGTCACAGACTGAAAGGGCCACACCTGTGTATCAGATGAGGATGGGGCATAACACAATTGAGGAACATGACTCTTGTTGTAGCAGACAGATGCACTGTGGGAGTGTAACCAGCCTAAAGGAGTGCAAACAGCATGTGAGACAAAGGTCACAGAAAAGGCTAGCACTTACCCCCTCCTTGCTGCTGTCCGGCCTTCAACTGCCCATCCAGGTCAGGGAAGACCACCGCCAGTATCCGGAGCATGTGGGGTGTCAGGTGGCATCGTCCGCCACTCCTGCGAGTAGGCGACAGCTTCAGCTGGACCCTTGCGATCCGCCGGGTCAAGCCACGAAGGTCCTGCCACCTCTTCTGGCAGTTGCGGATGCGGCACCTGTAGATCCCCACAGATCGTACTGCCCGGGCGATGGTCAGCCAGATCTCCTGCTTCTCATGGGCATCAACCTGTGAGGATGACAAAGTCAGAAGAGCATCACTACACATGCAACATATTTGTGCATCACACAGTTGCAAATACATGTCTCAATCACAGGGGCACAAGATGTACACAGGTAGTGCAACCATGGTAATGGACAGTTGTCCAGCAGTTACAACATGCAAACATTGCCTGGGAATGACAAACTACTCAATTTACACTCTGTCAGCACAGTACCTGTTCAGTACATGTAACTACACACTTTGGGGGTGACAGCTACTCAGTGAGCATGCTAGCCACTGGTGTACACAATGCTAGTACTGCTAGTCAGACAACATGCACAATGAGAAAGGATGTGGTTTGCACACTCACCTGCTCCCCTGGTTTCCCATACAGCTTGCTGTACTGTGGAAGGAGGCTGTCCAGCAGGGCCTGGTTCTCCTCCTCTGTGAAGGCTGGGGCCCTCTCCACAGTACGTGCCATTCTTGAAGCCAGAGGATGCAGAGACAGCAGCAGTGGTAGCAGAGATGTCAATCTGGAGCATGTAGTGCAGGCAAGTGAGCTCTCAGGGCCACACACAGCCTTATATCTGTACTGCAGAGTCAGAATCTGTCCCACGCGTACAATGCAATAGGTCCGACACGTTTGCATCTAATGAATCTGGCCAATCCATGGAATCTGGCCAATCCATGGAATTGCACAAGTCGTACACGCCTTCCGCATCGTTTGAAATTTCAACTTCAGAAAACTATTGAAATTGCAACATTGTTGTGGTGAGCCAACAAAATTTTCGGCTCACGATTCATACAAGTTTCGAATCCGCATCCGTATCCATGACAGGCCATAGCCAATACGTGCACAGGGCTCGATATCTGACTGTACAACGCGTATTTTGAAAAACAACACGCACCCGTCTCCATGATAGTCCATAGCCAAAGCGTATGCACGGCTCGGTCCCCGGGTGTACAACGCGTATTTTGATTAACAACTCGCACCCGTCTCCATGATAGTCCATAGCCAAAGCGTATGCACGGCTTGGTTCCCGGGTGTACAACGCGTATTTTGAATAACAACACGCACCCATCTCCATGATAGTCCATAGCCAAAGCATATGCACGGCTGGGTCCCCGGGTGTACAACGCGTATTTTGAATAACAACACGCACCCGTCTCCATGATAGTCCATAGCCAAAGCGTATGCACGGCTCGGTCCCCGGGTGTACAACGCGTATTTTGATTAACAACTCGCACCCGTCTCCATGATAGTCCATAGCCAAAGCGTATGCACGGCTCGGTCCCCGGGTGTACAACGCGTATTTTGATTAACAACTCGCACCCATCTCCATGATAGTCCATAGCCAAAGCGTATGCACGGCTCGGTCCCCGGGTGTACAACGCGTATTTTGATTCACAACTCGCACCCGTCTCCATGATAGTCCATAGCCAAAACGTATGCACGGCTCGGTCCCCGGGTGTACAACGCGTATTTTGATTAACAACTCGCACCCGTCTCCATGATAGTCCATAGCCAAAGCGTATGCACGGCTCGGTCCCCGGGTGTACAACGCGTATTTTGAAGAACAACACGCACCCGTCTCCATGATAGTCCATAGCCAAAGCATATGCACGGCTCGTTCCCCGGGTGTACAACGCGTATTTTGAATAACAACACGCACCCGTCTCCATGATAGTCCATAGCCAAAGCGTATGCACTGCTCGGTCCCTGGGTGTACGACGCGTAGTTGAAAACTCACCCGCGTCTCTCCCCATTACAATCTATGGGCCAGGCATGTGCACTGATCGGTCTCGTACTGTACGACGCGTCTTTCCTGAAGTCACCCGCGTCTGCCACTATTGGTGTCACTGGATAACGGATGCCACCCACTGTTACTTGGCAGGGAATCAAGTGCACACCTGCAACACCACAGCCTGTGACACAGTGTATCCAAAGGCATGTAAGGCTGCATTACCTGTGTGTGTATGGGGGTCTACATATGATTTATTGTGTAGCACTTTGTGACAGCCACTCCCAGACTGTGCAAGGGTTCATGGGGACAGCTTCCTTTGTGTGTTCGTGCACATTAGCACTGTAATAGACAACTGTACAGTTCAGAGCTTGAGGCATGTACACAGTTCCAGGGGGACTTTGTGTATGACATGTTACATGCACCCTGACTCTTAGGTGGGATGGTATGTGTGTCACAGGGTGTGCCAGTGCCACAATTGTGATGTACATCCACAGTCTGTGTGCATATTGTGTTTCTGATGTCTCAGATTCCATGTGCCCAATGGTAAATAGTCTCCACATCCATGTGGTTTGTGCATGCACATTGATGTTGTGTCTGTGTGTCACAGATGTCCATATAAGTCCTGCAGAGACATCAGGGGCCACTTCCTGTGGGAGTCATGGGCGTGTAGTGGCGGGTACATGATACGCCACATCATGCCAGTGTCCGTGTGGCAATACAAGGTCCCTGAGTATCTGCCTGTCAAGGAGCTGTGATGCAGGGAAGACATCTGTCCTCACTTGTCACTGTGGTGTGTGTTTGGTATGTGACATCAGTACAGATGTACTGTGACACAGCCCATTGAGTTGACACAGCACAACATGGAACTTGTTGTGTACACATGTTGAGATGAGATGTGAGATGTAGGTGACATATGTGTCCATACACAACAGCACACACATAAAGCACTTGTGTCTTTTTATGATGTCTCATGTGAAATTTAGCATGGTCAGTGCCACATAGGTAGGGGAACTTACTATCTTCCTTTGCTCACCTATGTTCTGCAGGAGACCAGCTGTCCATAGACAGTTCCCTGACCTTGCTACCATGGTTGAACGTGACTGCATCCGATGGTACCGCTTCACCAGGCCACTGATTGAGGATTTGGCGGAGCAGTTGGCCCCACATTTGCAAGCTGGCCGGCCATACCCTACAGCGCTGACCCCCAAGGTGAAGGTGATGGCTGCCCTACACTTCTTTGCCACCGGTACCTTTCAATACACTGTGGCGTCTGCTGGTGGGATGTCACAGACTATGTTCAGCCGTGTGCTGCGCGATGTGTTGGAGGCAATGTTAACTTTCCTGGACCTCTACATCCATTTCCCTAACCCACAACAACTCACTGACATCAAGAGTGACTTCTATGCACTGGGGAGGATGCCACATGTCATCGGCTCCATTGATGGGACACATGTGGCTTTGGTACCACCACATGCACATGAGCTGCCATACCAGAACCGGAAACATTTCCATTCAATTAATGCTCTGGTGGTATGCCTGGCGGACATGTCTATTTCACATGTGTGTGCACGATTTCCCGGTTCTGCGCACGATGCGTACATCATGAAGATTAGTCGCATCCTGAGGATGATGGCACAGATGCAGAACCAGTGTGCCTGGCTTGTCGGTGTGTACTGACTGTTTGACATTGTGTGTGTTTGGCAATGTTGTTTTCCACGCTCTTTTCAAACTCAGCTAATGTGCAATTGTCTATATGTAGGTGACTCCAGATACCCCAACATGCCATGGTTGCTGACACCCCTCAGGAACCCTGTGACACCAGCAGAGATGCGCTACAATGAGGCACATGGTCGGACCAGGAGAGTGATCGAGCGGACCTTTGGTCTCCTGAAGAGCCACTTCCGCAGCCTGGACAACACAGGAGGGGCCCTCCCATATGCACCTGCTAAGGTGTGCAAAATCATCATAGTCTGCTGCATGCCACACAACCTGGCAGTGAGGAAGGAGTTGCCTCTCATCCCGGATGACGATGACCAACATCCGCCACCTGTGGAGGATCCTGGCCTGGGCCACGATGCCAGTGATGATAATGATGAGGGTGATGTCCGCACACAGCTCATCAACAACTTTTTCGCCTGAATGTGAGTATACAGGGATGTTTTTTCAATGTATTGTGTTTGCCTGATATGTGTTGGTGGTGCTCAGTTGCTGTGTGAGTGTGGCTGTGTGCTACTTGACTGGATGTGTGCAGTGATGTGTCCTTTCAGGTAGTCTGTACTCCTCAACAGTGTTGACATGATTACGTGGTTTTGTGTGGGTATCTTGTGACATGTTTCGGGCACGTGTATTGCTGTTCTATCGTGTTCTTCTGTCCCTCACATGGTACTTTGGCTGTTTGGTCGACTCTGACCCCCGACTCGCAGAATCCAGTTCCAGGGTGGAAGTAGTCATCTACCAACAAGTGATGTGCCACACACCCCTGGACCATTCCACACTTGGTGACTGTGTGGCCACTGTCACATGGGATTAGCTTGCATCTGTGGTGGCATCAACATGTTTCAGATGTGTAATAAACCTGTGCTTCACTTTGGGATGTGCGTTGTCGCTCTCCACACATCCAACATTCATTTGCATGCTGTACCTGTGGGCATCTTGCTACAGACTCAAGAAGGGTGTTGTGTATTTGCATCTCACTGCATTGTCTGTTCACATAAGTTAGGACGATGAGTTAGATGGGCATGGTAAGTATGTGTTGTGTTGACGTAGTGGGGTGTCTACCTCATATGTGTCACATCACCATCACTATGACTCACATGACTGTGTTTACATCACTGTAGTAGATCACATGCACAGACATCTTTTCACAGGTCATCCTCTCAATAACACAAACCAAGTTTCAGTCACAACAGACGCATGTATTGTGTTATAGTGAATTTATTTACATGCATGTGTTTGTAAGTTATACGTAGGTGAAAGTGCTGTACAGTATAATAGGAATTCAAAGCTCACAGTGCAGTTGGTAGTGTTGATTGTTGAAATTTATAGAGTAAAGTCCACAGTCCTTTGGAACATTGGTCCAACTTAGACCCTCCATCACATGTGTGGGAGTTTAGCGACAGTCAACAAGGTGAACGCTTTGCACACATTGGATGATGTCTAGAACAGGTAGTCACGTCCTGGTGGGTATGCATGCGCATCTGCCTCTTACTTGTCCTTCTTCGGACGACCCCTCTTCTTCTTCTCAGGGGGACCCTCAAGTTCAGGCTGCTGCGGTGCAGACGACTCTCCGCCAGAGTCCACCTCCCTCCCTGTGGCAGTTGCTGATGTAGTGGCAACTGATGTAGTGGGCACAAAGGGAGGTGTGGTAATGTAGTTGGCTATCTGGCAGAGGCATGTTAGTATGTCCCTATGCACGGCCGTGAGTTCATCAATTGTGTCCATTTTGGACTCCATCCGGGTCATGTGGAAGTCCATTCTGGCATGATGTGCAGCCTGCTGCTGTTGCATGTCCCTGAGGATCCCCACAACCTGGCCAAATCCTCCGGTGCTTTCCTGGTACGCATCGATGATGCATCCCAACTGCGGATCTTCCTGCAGTCCAGCCCCATCTGCAGGCTGTGGCCTCACCCTGACCACCCTCACACCACCCCTGCCCACACGGTCAGGACCTGCCCTGGCAGGCACAGGCAGCACTGGGCCCCTGTCTGTGTTGGCACTGGTGTTGTTGTCCGTCAGCTCCTGGGTGCCCTGTGTACCTGTGCCGTCGTTGTCCTGTTGCCTTGGTCTGGCTGTGTTGGCAGGGGTGATTGAGGTGTCTGCAGGTGGTCCAGGAGTGGTGGCAGGGTGTGCTGATGTTGCAGCTGCTGGGAGCGGGGCCACACCAGAGGTGCCAGGTTGTTCATCCTCGTCCGAAGAGGACATAGAGGCATCCACACCGGGGAGGTCAGGGTCATCCAGAGTCTGGGGCTGGGATTCGTCTTCTGTTCTTGCTGGGTCCCCAGCATCCCCTGTGGGTGTAAGAGACACACAATGTATGTAATGTTTCTGCACACATCAACGGTTCACACACATCAGTTACTACTGCACATCATGATGAGTGTATTTACATTGCATTGTCCTACATTGTCAGTGACGGGTGTCTATTTTGGTTTAGCACAATGTCATTTGATGCTTGAGCATTTTGAGGAGCATGTAGGGCTGTGTGCATGAACATCTCATTTCATGATTGTTTGACTGTACATAGGCATTGCTACTCATGTGCCCTCATGTGCCTGACACAGGTGTGTCCCTCCTCTCAACATTCGTACTTTAACAATGACATAAATGCACTTCCACTTGCAATGTGTAGCACGTTTGTGCTGGCATTTGTGCTTGTATTTGTGAGTAACATTGTTGTGTCTGAACAACATGGTCACAGTACGGTATGGCTGCATTCACGGTGAAGATACTATTTTGTGGTGTGTGTCCCTAGTTCACATCTCATTTCACACATTGGATGGTGTTATCCGTAGCTGATGATGTTGGGGCAGAGTTCTGTGCGTGATGATGTCATTTATGTGGTCAATGTCCTCCATGGTAAGGGGTATTCACAATGGCAGATCGCAGACTATCCCATGCTCATGAGAGGGGGCCAGAGGTTTGTGTTTTTGACTTATGCTGCTGTGAGTTGTGTGCCTACTCCTGCCCAGGCCAGGTTGCTCCTTGTGTTGCAAGTGTCAATGGCAGTGAGGGGATTGTTGTGTGAGGGATGCAATCAACGCTGCACGATGTAGGAGTGGAATGCAGATCACCACAGTGCCTTGTGTAAATGACACCATGCTACGGTGTCAGCTATGTTGCTGTGGCCATTCCATTCACTATCATGTGTCACCTGTGAATGGTGTATATGTGGTTTGGGGTGTGGCTTTTGGTATGTGCTATGCCTACTCCTCCCCAATTGTCATAGAGGGCACACACCTTCCCAAACAGGCCAGGGGGCACCCCTGCCATACTGCAGGACCAGACAGTGAGAGGATACATACAGTTGCGATGGCTGTCAGTGTGAAGGGGTTTGAGGGGGCAAGTGCATTGGTGTGACTTGCAGCCAATTCATACGTCTGGACAATGTGTCAGGCATCTCGCATGGGCATTTACTTTTTGTGTGAGTGGTCCCAAGGGGTGTATTTGTTCCTGCTGTGGAGGTGTGTGTATTTGCGGAATTGCTGGTATTTGGTGTACTTGCAGGCGCACCTTCTCCCACAGGGGCCAGCTAATCCCCCCTGTAGGATGCTTCCATTGCAGGGAGTCCAAGTTAAAGTTCTGGATGTCAGGCAGTGGTGTCCTGTTGTTTGTTGGAGCACAAGTCCCAGCAGGGCCCTGTGCTCCCCACAGCAGAGCCCAGCGTCAGCCATCTGGGCAGTACTTTCCCACTCCCTGTGAGGTGAACATAGTTCAGGGTGGACTTGATGGACCATGTGTGAGGGAGTCTGGTGTCTGTGACCACAACTCCCATCATGCTTTTGGCTACACCCACCCTCCCAGCATCCCTGACCTTCCTTCCTGTGACTCAGCTTCCCTGTGAGGTGGTTTAACAGTGCTGGCAAGATGCCTGACAGTGGTGTCCTGGTGTTTGTATGAGCAGTACTCCCAACAGGGCCTTGTGCTCCCCACAGCAGAGCCCAGCGTCAGCCATCTGGGCAGTACTTTCCCACTCCCTGTGAGGTGAACATAGTTCAGGGTGGACTTGATGGACCATGTGTGAGGGGGTCTGGTGTCTGTGACTACAACTCCCATCAAGCTTTTGGCTACACCCACCCTCCCAGCATCCCTGACCTTCCTTCCTGTGACTCAGCTTCCCTGTGAGGTGGTGTAACAGTGCTGGCAAGATGGCTGACAGTGGTGTCCTGGTGTTTGTATGAGCAGTACTCTCAACAGGGCCTTGTGCTCCCCACAGCAGAGCCCAGCGTCAGCCATCTGAGCAGTACTTTCCCACTACCTGTGAGGTGAACATAGTTCAGGGTGGACTTGATGGACCATGTGTGAGGGGGTCTGGTGTCTGTGACTACAACTCCCATCATGTTTTTGGCTACACCCACCCTCCCAGCATCCCTGACCTTCCTTCCTGTGACTCAGCTTCCCTGTGAGGTGGTGTAACAGTGCTGGCAAGATGGCTGACAGTGGTGTCCTGGTGTTTGTATGAGCAGTACTCCCAACAGGGCCTTGTGCTCCCCACAGCAGAGCCCAGCATCAGCCATCTGGGCAGTACTTTCCCACTTCCTGTGAGGTGAACATAGTTCAGGGTGGACTTGATGGACCATGTGTGAGGGGGTCTGGTGTCTGTGACTACAACTCCTATCATGCTTTTGACTATACCCACCCTCCCAGCATCCCTGACCTTCCTTCCTGTGACTCTGCTTCCCTGTGAGGTGGTGTAACAGTGCTGACAAGTTGGCTGACAGTGTTTGTTTGTGTTTGGGGCCAATGCCTTGCTGTATTTGTAGTTAGGTTTTTACATGTTATGACCTAGTTCGATATTACTCTGAGATAGCAGCTGTTGCGTTTGTGTCACTGGCATACACATCACAGATTTACATTTTTTCTGGCTTACTTTGTATTTGCTGACGCTACTTGTTTCCAATGTCCCCTTGGCAGTGATGTGTGTGTGTTGCCACACAATATTGACTAGATTGGTTGTGTACTCACCAGGCTCTGGTATTCCTGTTAATCCATGGATGCCCTCCGGTGGGAGTATGGCCCGCACTTTCTCCTCCCAGGACGTGAAGTATGTTGGTTTTGCAGGTGGGCCACTGCCAGTGTGCTGGCTCAAGGCATGGTCTCTGCCTATGTGCTTCTTGACCCTCCTGCGCACATCATAATACCTGTTCTGGATGTCATCCTTTGTGCGCAGGCAAGGTGCTTGTGCATTCACCTTGTCGACGATCCTCTCCGACATCTTTGTTTTCTGTGACATGGGGGCCTGTTGGACCAAGGTTCCAAATAATTGTGGCTCTACTCGGAGTATTTCATCAACCAGGACTACCAACTCACTATCTGTGAACTTTGGATTCTTCTTTGGGGGCATGGTGCTGGGTGGTTGTGGTGGTTGATGTGTGTGTGAGGGTGTAAGTGAGGGTGAGTGGGTGTCAGTTTCTCTTGCTTGTTGTGAGTGTGTTTAGGAAGTGGTAATGGTGTGGATGTTGTGTGGTGGGTGAGGTGTGGGTGTTGCTCAGGGTGCTGTGTAGTTGTCTCCTCAGCTGTCATGTGTTTGAAAATAGCAAAGGATCATGGGAGTGGATTTGGGCCTTTATGTAGGTGGAGTTGTGGGTGTGACTGAGTTCCATGTTTTCATATTTTTTTATTTATTGGCTTTGTCATTGCTTGTTTGGTCCTTTTTTGGTCTTTTTTCCTTAGGCGTGATGGAGACGTTCATTTGACCGGGACGGACGCTGCCAGTGGCTCTTGCGGGGTAATCCGAGTCTGTCACACTGATATTCTGCTGTGTTTCTTCGTTGGCGACCGAGTTGGACGCAAAGGAGTCTAATGTTTGGTAGTCACTGTTTTCTGTACGTCTCGTTCTTCCGAATTCTGCTCCGTGCGAGTCGGTCTCGTTTTACACGCATTGCATCGTATTACGTGGTTCGTACAGCGCGGGTCCGTGTCGGTCGCGTCCATTCCTGATGCGTGTCGGTGGGTGCGGTTCCAGGTCCGTTTACTGGTGAATCACTGTTTCCCGTACGGTTCGGTCGTGCTGCTTGTGTTCCGTACGAGTGGGTTGTAATTCAAACGCATTGCATCGTACTGCGCGGGTCGTACGGCGCCGATACGTGTCGGTCGGTCTCCATTCCAGGTCCGTGTCGGTCGGTACAGTTTCCGACCTGGATCAGAATCGACCCCTTTGGGGGTCATTAGGATAGCGGGCGGATCGCCACCGCCCGTATGGCGGTGGTGATCCGCTGTGAGCACCGCCCGCCACAATGCTGGGAATGGAGGATGCCACCGCCACGGTGGCGGTGGCATCCTAATCGCCGGTGCGGGACTGCCGCACCACTGGCGGGCGGTCCTAGCACCGCTAGGGTGGCGGGCGGACTTTCGTCTGCCCGCAACCTAATAGGCCCCTTAGTGTTTTGAACCCAAAAAACTCTTGCAAATGGTAAGTGGTCATAATATCGAGTTTGTAATATCGATATACCATAATATTGTGTTTAGTACATCGACAGTACTAAATATCGATGTTATATATATCGATGATATAAATATCGATTATAAGTGTTGTTAAAAATATATAAGTTTGAAATATCGAATGTTAAAATATCGTAAAGTCAAAATATCGTTATAATATTTTATTCTTATGTTTTATGTTTGTTTTAGGTATTATATTAGTTGATTAATGTTATAAAAAATATAAATTGAAGTTTAATTTTAGGAGCGGGATGTTGGGTTTATAGGGGATAAGGGTGGAGAGTGTTTTAAAAAGTTGTTTAGAAGTTTTAAATAAATGTGAAATTTATAAAATATTTTTTCATAAATTTGTTTTAGGAGCGGGATGTTGGGTTTATAGGGGATAAGGGTGGGGAGTGTTTTAAAAAAAAATTGAAATGTAATTTTTTAAAAATTCAAAATTTATAAATTTAAAATTACAATGTTGTTTTAGTAGCGGGTTGTTGGGTTTATAGGGGAGAAGGGTGGGGAGTGTTTTAAAAGATTGGAAATTAAATTTGAAATATTTTTGAAATTTTAAATTTAGAATTTAAAATTTAGTTTTATGAGTGGGATGTTGTATTTATAGGGGAGTGTGTTGGGGAGTGTTTAAAAATAATTTAATATTTATTAAAAAATAATTAATAATTTTAACAAATTGATTATAAATTTAAATTTATTTTTGTTTTTTTAATTTAGAATGAAGGTGTGTAATTTGATGTAATTTATATAATAATGTTATTAAAATATTTAAAACAGAATTTTGAGTGAAATTATAATGTAATTTTTTTTATATGTTGTCTTAATTGTGGATACATTTAAATATATTAATATTATACATTATAGTTTATTAATATTTCATAATATTTAATATTTAATATTTCACGTATGTTAATAATTACTAGCTAATACATTTGTTTTATGGGGAATGTATATTAAAACTTAATATGTATAATATAATTTATAGAAATTAATAATAAAGTAAAAATTAATAAAAATTAATTATAATAATTTTAGAGAAAATAAATTATGTATAATGTAAATAGAATTAAATAATTTATGTGTGAAATATAGTCATTTTTAATGTATATTGTTATATTTACTGTTTTGTGAAATCAAAAAATATGATTATTATCTTTTTTAAATATTGAGGGTTATTTAAATATTGTAAAAATTTGTCAATGTTAATATTAAAGGAAATTAGTTTAATGTACAGTTAATTTACACATGTAAGTTTAATTTTAGGGGGAATAGTAAATTATATATGTGTGTTATTTATTATTTTTAATAGCTTAAGAGTAATTGGTGTGGAAATATTAAATTATATATGTTTAGTGTCCAGCACCTTCTTTGATTTAATATTTATTGGAGTGGGAATAGTAAATTATATATGTTTAGTGTCCAGCACCTTCCCTGAATTAATACTAACTGGAGTGGGAATAGTAAATTATATAGGTTTAGTATCCTGCACATTCCCTGTCCTAATACTAACTGGAGTGGGAATAGTAAATTATATATGTTTAGTATCCAGCACTTTTAATGACTTAATACTAACTGGAGTGGGAAAATTAAATAAAATATGTGTAGTGTCCAGCACCAGTACGATGCGAATGTACGCGTGTGTTCCGACCGAATCGTTTCCGGATCCAAACCGCTCCGACCGACTCGTACGGAAACGAATCGCACCACGCAATGGAGACGTTCTCCGACCGAGCGAGTACGATGGACGCGTCGAACAGCCGGATCGAGTCGGAGCGTCCGGCTCGAAAAAGCTCCCGGAGTCGGACTTGGGGGGTCCGTGCCGGACCCTCCTGCACCCGTAGCCGTACGAGTCAAACACAGGGGGGACCCAAGGGTCCCCCCTAAACATGCATGTATGGTGCGAGTTGCACTGACGCGTACACGCTGTAGGGGGCGCACTTGTTCGCGACCTACCCATTGAGTCAAAGGGAGCCCATGTACGCGTCGTACGACTGGCTCCCATTGACTTCAATGGGAGTCCGACCGAATCGAGTCCGGCAGCATGCGGCCGCATCGTACTCGCTCGGTCGGACTGCAGGAGTCCGGCTCGGTCGGAAATCTCTCTGGATCCGGCTCGGTCGGAGAGCTTTCCGACCCAGATCGGAATCGGCCCCATAGTGTCCAGCACATCCCCTGACTTAATACAAACTGGAGTGGGAATAGTAAATTAAATAAGTTTAGTGTCCAGCACCTTCCATGACTTAATACTAACTGGAGTGGGAATAGTAAATTATATATGTTTAGGGCCGATTCCGATCTCGGCCGGTAGGGCACCGAATCGGATTCGGCTTAACCGGATCCGATTCGGAGGCCTAGTTTCCGACCGATTCGTACGGTCGTCCGCGCGAGCAAGTACGATGCGAGCGTACGTGAAATCGCCGACCGACTCGTTCCCGGGTCCGAATTGCTCCGACCGACTCGTATCGGCACGACTCGCACCATGCAATGGAGACGTTACCCGACCGAGCAAGTACGATGCGCGCTTCGAACAGCCCGACCGACTCGTAGCATCCGGCTCCAAAGAGCTGTCGGAGCCGGACTTCGGGGGTCCGTGTCGGACCACCATGCACGCGTAGCCGCACGAGTCGCACACAGGGGGACCCAAGGGTCCCCTAAACATGCATGTAAGGTGCGAGTCGCACTGACGCGTACCCACTGTAGGGGGCCCCCTGTTCGCGACGTACCCATTCAGTCAATGGGAGCCCGTGTACGCGTTGTACAACCGGCTCCCATTGACTTCAATGGGAGTCCGACCGAATCGAGTCGGGCAGCATACAGCCGCATCGTACTCGCTCGGTCGGACTGCGGGAGTCCAGCTCGGTCGGAAATCTCTCCGGATCTGGCTCGGTCGGAGAGATTTCCGGCCCGAATCGGAATCGGCCCCTTAGGGGTCGATTCAGATTTCGGCCGGTAGGGCACCTAACAGTATTCGTCCGGAAAAAAACCCAGCCGAATGCCTGTTTCCCGACCGATTCGTACACCCGTCCGGACAAACAAGTACGATGCGTATAACAACCCATTTCCCGAGCGAGCCGTACTCACCCAATCCAGCTCCTGTTCCCCGCCCGAGCCGGATCCGTAAACGCCGAATCGAGTCGCACGGAGCCAAATACACAGCACCTTCCGGCCGGACTAGTACGATGCGCGCTCCGTACACGCCGAACCAGTTGCTACGTCCGGCACGTTTCAGCATCCGGGAGAGCCGCACATAAGCTCCGTTTCGCGCCACAAGACGAACCACGGCTACGAGACGAACAAGCCAGCGATGAGTACGAGTCGAAGACACGAGAAACCCGAACGAGACGACCCAATCCATGAATCCCATCGCGCAGGTCCTACCTATACTCTACATCTATTACCGGGACCGGTACGGACGCGTACGGCGCAGACGGTAAGTCAAACACCAACAATACAAACAAACTACACGTACCCAAAATATGTCACACACATAGGGATGCACAAATGACGTACACTAGCAACAGAACAACCATAGGGGTGGGATGGGCATCACCAATGCCATACACACCCATAGGGGGATGGATGCCTACCACTACTACCATCCCCACCCATAGGGGGATGGATGCCTACCACTACCACCATCCCTACTCAGGGGGGGCTGGATGCCTACCACTACTACCACCCCTACTTAGGGGGGGCAGGATGCCTACCACTACTACCATCCCCACCCATAGGGGGATGGATGCCTACCACTACCACCACCCCTACTCAGGGGGGGCTGGATGCCTACCACTACTACCATCCCCACCCATAGGGGGATGGATGCCTACCACTACCACCACCCCTACTCAGGGGGGGCTGGATGCCTACCACTACTACCACCCCTACTCAGCGGGGGCTGGATACCTACCACTACCACCACCCCTACTCAGGGGGGGCTGGATGCCTACCACTACTACCATCCCCACCCATAGGGGGATGGATGCCTACCACTACCACCACCCCTACTCAGGGGGGGCTGGATGCCTACCACTACTACCACCCCTACTCAGGGGGGCTGGATGCCTACCACTACCACCACCCCTACTCAGGGGGGGCTGGATGCCTGCCACTACCACCACCCCTACTCAGGGGGGGCTGGATGCCTACCACTACTACCACCCCTACTCAGGGGGGGCTGGATGCCTACCACTACCACCGCCCCTATTCAGGGGGGGGTGGATGCCTGCCACTACCACCACCCCTACTCATGGGGGCCTGGATGCCTGCCACTACTACCATCCCCACTCATAGGGGGATGGATGCCTGCCACTAATACCATCCCCACTCAATGGGGGGCGGATGCCTACCACTACCACCACCCCTACTCAGGGGGGCCTGGATGCCTACCACCCACACAACCCCTACTCAGGGGGGGCTGGATGCCTGCCACTACCATCACCCCTACTCATGGGGGCCTGGATGCCTGCCACTACCACCACCCCAACTCATGGGGGCCTGGATGCCTGCCACTACCACCACCCCTACTCAGGGGGGGCTGGATGCCTACCACTACTACCATCCCCACCCATAGGGGGATGGATGCTTACCACTACCACTACCCCTACTCAGGGGGGCTGGATGCCTACCACTGCTACCATCCCCACCCATAGGGGGATGGATGCCTACCACTACCACCACCCCTACTCATGGGGGCCTGGATGCCTGCCACTACTAC
The DNA here is from genome assembly GCA_963921515.1 of Calotriton arnoldi. Taxonomy (NCBI): domain Eukaryota; kingdom Metazoa; phylum Chordata; class Amphibia; order Caudata; family Salamandridae; genus Calotriton; species Calotriton arnoldi. The sequence continues at coordinate 335,531 of CAWUFW010009190.1, forward strand.
CATCCCCACTCATAGGGGGATGGATGCCTGCCACTAATACCATCCCCACTCATAGGGGGATGGATGCCTACCACTACCACCACCCCTACTCAGGGGGGCCTGGATGCCTACCACCCACACAACCCCTACTCAGGGGGGGCTGGATGCCTGCCACTACCACCACCCCTACTCATGGGGGCCTGGATGCCTGTCCACCACCACAACCCCTACTCATGGGGGCCTGGATGCCTGCCACTACCACCACCCCAACTCATGGGGGCCTGGATGCCTGCCACTACCACCACCCCTACTCAGGGGGGCTGGATGCCTACCGCTACTACCATCCCCACCCATAGGGGGATGGATGCCTACCACTACCACCACCCCTACTCAGGGGGGGGCTGGATGCCTACCACTACTACCATCCCCACCCATAGGGGGATGGATGCCTACCACTACCACCACCCCTACTCAGGGGGCTGGATGCCTACCACTACTACCACCCCTACTCAGGGGGCTGGATGCCTACCACTACTACCATCCCCACCCATAGGGGATGGATGCCTACCACTACCACCACCCCTACTCAGGGGGGCTGGATGCTTACCACTACTACCACCCCTACTCAGGGGGGGCTGGAAGCCTACCACTACTACCATCCCCACCCATAGGGGGATGGATGCCTACCACTACCACCACCCCTACTCAGGGGGGGCTGGATGCCTACCACTACTACCATCCCCACCCATAGGGGGATGGATGCCTACCACTACCACCACCCCTACTCAGGAGGGGCTGGATGCCTGCCACTACCACCACCCCTACTCAGGGGGAGCTGGATGCCTACCACTACCACCACCCCTACTCAGGGGGGGCTGGATGCCTGCCACTACCACCACCCCTACTCATGGGGGCCTGGATGCCTGCCACTACCACCACCCCTACTCATGGGGGCCTGGATGCCTGCCACTACCACCACCCTAACTCATGGGGGCCTGGATGCCTGCCACTACCACCACCCCTACTCATGGGGGCCTGGATGACTGCCACTACCACCACCCCAACTCATTGGGGCCTGGATGCCTGCCACTACCACCACCCCTACTCAGGGGGGCTGGATGCCTACCACTACTACCACCCCTACTCAGGGGGGGCTGGATGCCTACCAGTACTACCACCCCTACTCATAGGACGTGTAATGCATGACACAACCAGCATACTCCCACATAAGGAATGACAGAAAATTACATCCCCCCCAACACCATGACAAGCGTGTGTAGTCTGTGTCAAATGCCTACAACACTGAACATGACATTGAACATACAATGTGACCCACTATCAAATGTGTCACACATAAATGTGTGAGGCCTCCACAATGCAAGCAGACCATGACCACTGTGGCCATGGGGTCGAACACCCCATCACCACAGTGACCAAAAGGTAAGTGTGGGGTCCATAGCTGATGCACCTCTTGAACAGTGTGGCCATGGGGCCTAAAGCCCCATCACCACAGTGACCAAAAGGTAAGTGTGGGGTCCATAACTGATGCACCTCCTGAACAGTGTGGCATTGGGGCCTAAAGCCCCATCACCACAGTGACCAAAAGGTAAGTGTGGGGTCCATAGCTGATGCACCTCTTGAACAGTGTGCCCATGGGGCCTAAAGCCCCATCACCACAGTGACCAAAAGGTAAGTGTGGGGTCCATAGCTGATGCACCTCTTGAACAGTGTGGCCATGGGGCCTAAAGCCCCATCACCACAGTGACCAAAAGGTAAGTGTGGGGTCCATAGCTGATGCACCTCTTGAACAGTGTGGCCATGGGGCCTAAAGCCCCATCACCACGGTGATCATAAGTTAAGTGTAGTCATGGTAAAAGCTGCGAAAGCCAAACTGTATGGATGAATCCTGGTCACACAACAACAAACACATCAGTGGCATAGTAGTGCTTGTGTCCCATAGCAACATAGATTGGGCGGGGCAAACAGTGCAGTGTCACAGAAACATCGTGTTGGCTATGTGCATACAAACATCACCCATGGGGGACCACATTGTCAATATTCACAAATAACACAATGACAGAAATGACCATCATAATGCTGAGCCACATATCTGCACCAATGGACACACAAATGTAGATATCCTGTGGAGACTGTCGATGTCAGGTGAACAAATACCATACCATGGCATCAATGGGACATACAAACCATGATCATTGTGCTGACTGATGACCTAGGAGTCCCAGGGACAGCTGGGGAAAGCCACCAAACAACATACAGACAATGGCACACTACAGAAATGCCAATGCAGTGGTGCAAATGCACAAACACAAACAGGCAGACTCACACTGCATTTCAAACACAACAGGTGATGGGGGTGTGTGCCAGTGTCCCCAGGCAACCACACAACACATGAGGAGGCCTGAACTCCAATCACACAGATGTGTATACAGTGCCATACAAAAGTTACTCATGGATCGGATACCCCTATGTGGGCAATCAGGCATCGTCAGCTGAGAGGGAGGCCAAATTACACATGTCACACAAGCTTGTAGGAACAGCAACTAACACAGCAAGAGACAGACCCACCACAGCACTACCCCCAGGGACCCCACATTGTGCTGACACTAGCCTGCATGACAATCCCACTGTGATGACAAAGGTAGATGTCGTTCACACTGTGAACCACAGCCATGTGTCCTGAGCAACAAACTACCATCACACCTACACAAGCTCCAATCAATCAGCACGGCCTGCCAGCCAAGGCCAATATGGAGGTAGGGGTCTAGCCGTGCAACAACTCACATTTGCACACTCAACACCACACACCCTGATCTCTACCAATGTGCAGCAGTGAAGCTCACATGCACTGGTGACAGTGCACATGCACCCATGACAATCCCAGGGGTGGTGGGGGGAACTAAGGTGCAGATACCCATCACACATGGCCAGTCAACAAGACTCATCAATGTCTGACACACAGCACAGTACGTCGTACATGGGCATGATGAGAAATCCACCCCAATCAATGGGATCCTGGCCATAGTCACACACCTACGAAGAAGCCAAGGTGACACACAAAGAACACACGTACACAACTTCCAACATTGCAGCTCTGACCCTGAGGAGTGGCAGCAGTCACACACACACCGTGTCACAATCACTGAAAGCTACCACAAACTGAAATTCACGTTACTTGTGTAAACAACAAGTGCCAAGGGGAATCCTGAATGTGTCCCATCACCGTTTGCCCACATCCCCAGCCCTGACAACAAAGACAACCTGGGATGACAACCTCACGAACATTAGTTTGCCATGCAACCACATCACAGAAAAACCAGGTCCAAGATGCTGGATGAACACAGACCAACTCTGCAAGCAACACAAACAGGAACATCCCTAGGGACACAGCCTGTGTAGGAAAAGGGAAGGGAACACGCACAGACATGCTTACACAACACACAACACGGGCACACGCAATGTCACGGGATTACACACTGCCATGAGGGCACTCCACTCCTGTGGAAGGTCCGCTGTGCCAAACCTTGTCTGTGCACGTCTCAAACATGTCAGCAGGACACTCCGTCAGTGAGTCAACAACTACAACACACAGAAGGCTCTGCTCACATCAGCCTGGGTACGGGAGTGTCACGTCAGTCATCTGCATACACCCAAAACACGTGTCAAGCCAGTTGCACTGTATACACAGATGAGTCCTTCAACATTGATGTGCAAAACTGCATGTCCAGTGGAGATGGGCACACAGTCAGGGAAATCGCAACATTGAACAGTGGTAAGCCCACCAGATGTGCATCAGTGTAAGACAAAGATGTTCCTTTACAAATGCAAAACGTACATCCCTGTGTCAAATGCTGAACATTACACCCTCAGACTGCAGCAAAGGATGCCATAGATCCAGAGTAGAACAGGACACATATCCCATGGACCACATGGAGTCCATCACAGCAACACTTCATTTTCCTGATCTGAACACTATAACAACTGCAAATGCAGGATGCTACTCATCTACATCATGTACATCAAAAGAAACACCTCAATTAAACAAAAAGAGGCTTTATTCAGCTAATGTAAAATTAAAAGTTGACGTCCAAAAGAAACTAAGGCCAATGGCCAGTCCAAAATCCATGTCCCAACAGGGTGACAAGTGACAACTGGTCACCCATTGCTTGCCTGCACTGGTACGGACAGGGGACATCCCCCTTGGAGGGGCATACAAGGGGCAGGCCAGGCACCACAGGGACAGGATCAGGGGATGGCAGAGTGAGGCAGTGAAGGGGTGGTGGGTGCAGGAGTGTCACCGGCAACTGCAGTGGAGGTGTCTGACTCAGGGGGGGCCAGCACCACCGTGCTACACAAGTCAGTTGGTGTGGGTGCTGCAACCACTGCAGTGGGCTGGTCTGATGTAGTGGACTGGGTCCCCACTGCAGTGCCCAAGTCAGACGTGGTGGTTGTGGACTCCACTGCAGTGCATAACTCCAAGGGAGTGGAAGGGTGGGCAGATGAGGTGGGCAGGACAGAGGGGGCGGACCCAGTCCCCACACCAGTGGCACTAACTGGCAGAGCGTCTGGGTTGGGGGTGGAAGAGCAAGTGGCAGGGGGGGAGGGCCTAAGCAGTCTGGGGATGTGGTATCGGTGTGTGGGGGAACCTGGGGCAGGGTGTGGCGGGGGAACCTGTGGAGTTGTGGCCTGGGGGATGGAGGAGAGAGACTGGGTGGTGGAGCTGTGTGGTGTTGGTGGTGGGGTCTTGCTCTTCCTGGTCCGGGGGGACTTCCTAATGGGGGCCTGTGTCTGCCTGCGCCTGGGGGAGGGCGTCCGGGGGTGAGGGGCACTCCCCTCTGTGTGGGTGGACTTCCTCTTCCCCCGGTATGCTGGATCAGCAGGATTGGAGGGGAAGAGGCCGAGGTCACACAGGAAGATCTGCTGTGTAGGTGGGGTAGCAGGTGAGGCAAGGGAAGGGGTCTTGGAGGGAGAGGATTTGGAGGACTGCGGAGTGACTGTGGATGCCTGTGTGTGTGTCTGTTCCCCATCCCCTGTGTCTGTTGTATCAGTCCCCTGAGGATGCTTGTGTGCACGTCTTGCCTTTCTCTTGGGTGTGTCTGTGCTGCTCGTGTCTGTGTGTTTGGGTGATTGTGCAGGTGTGCATGTGCTTTGGACAGGTAGGGTGGCAAGAAGTGTGGATGGGGCAGAGGTGGGAGGGGTGAGGGACTGTTGGAGGAGGGACACTGCTGCCGTCAGGGAGGAGTCAATGGACCTATTTCTCCTCTGTAGGGCAGACATACCCGTCGAGATGCCCTCCATGAACGACACCAGCTGTGTCAACAGAGTGGTGTGTGCATGGAGGACACTCAGCATTGCTGTCTGCCCTACATGGAGCTGCCGAAGGAGGTACACAGACTCCTCACTCAGGGCAGCAGGGGATACAGGGGCAGGGGGTGCAGTGCCTGGCATGAAGGAGACACGCTCCCGAGCACGGGAGCCTCCACGGACCTCAAGAATGGGAGCCAATGGGAGGGCGGTGGTGGTGGTGGTGGTGGCGGGGCCAGACAGACTAGCTGGCCTTTGGTGGCTGCTGACACCCGCCTCCACAAGGGAGTCATCCTCCGAGCTGCTGTGGTCCTCAGCTGAGGTGGATGGTGCTGAGGACTCCTCGGTGTGGCTCCCCTCGCCCTCCGTGCCACTGGGTCCCTCTGACCACTCGTCGGACGCTGACCCAGTCTAGCTCCGCTGCTCCTCCTGGTCCGTGGAGCTGTCCCCTCCTGTGGCCGCGGATGTATCTGCAAACAATTAGGGAAACAGACAAACATCAGTCACCTGCACTGACTGCACACACCACAGTAAGTACAGCACATCACAGAGCCAGCCCAGGCATCCTTAGTTGAACATTGCCTAAAGTCCTCACACAGATTTGTGGAAGCCAATTGTCAGTCTGATGGTCAACCATGGGACTCACACCCCTCCTGCCCTTGCACCCATCTGTCTGGTGCCTGTCTGATGGTAAGACTCCAGTGTGGACACATGCACCACCTACACAGTTGTTGGACATTTCAGGGAACACGGTGAAGTATGTGAACATGCACACAACACATCTCTTGCCACTAAGTCAGTGCAGGTGTCCGGATGAAGGGATGGCCAGAGTCTAAATAGAAATGCATGTGATGCATACCAGCACCACACACCATGATGCACCCATGTCCAGATAGTCAATGCCACAATGGGGTGCATGTTGCACAAGTCACTCCCCTGCAGGATCACTCTTAGGAAGTTTAATGCCATGACACAGGCATGCGTGCAAACTCATACATCACTGTCTCCAGTCACATGGGCATGGCAGCCAGCCAACAACAGTCTGCACTGTGTCACAATCCTAGGACATGGGGAATGCAAGTTATGTAACTGACAAGTGCACATGTCCATCCCCCAAAAACCACATCATCAGTACTACTACTTGTCCACGTCATACCAATTGGACATATGGGGGACATGAAACACAACTCTCTGAACATGAGCACCTCACAGTGTGCTGTGAATGAGAAACAGCTGCCTGAAAGTCACAGTCGCATACACCTGTGTGCACAGTCAAGTGATCAGACACCTAAAAATCACAGAAGTATCGTCTATCATGGTCACATCTCCGCTGGCATGCTGAGCCCTAACCGATAAACATACCAGTAGTCCTGACAACGAGGACACAGCACAATGACACAGAGGCAGACACCTGAGGGAACATTTCACTGATCACAACATGCCAGATGGTACACGGGAGTGGGAGTACAGAGTGTATTGTATGCCCTGGAGTAGGCATGACTGTCCAGCTCCACCTGTAAGAGGAATGAGTCCTGGACAGTAGGCATGTGGCTAAGCACGTGTGACACACTTGATACACATACTCCTGAGGCCCAAACATTGTTCCCACTGGCAGCATGGGTGTGTGCCAAATTCCCCAGGGACGTGTGGTGATTCAGATCAGCAAGTGGACCACATATCAAAGTTACACCCAGATTACATGTCAGAACTTAGGCATTGTGTAAGCAATTGACCCACACATGAATCCCACAACATAGTCACGGGAACAAATGCTGTCCCCCACCTTGAGCGAAGCTAAATGCAATGACACAGTCCCCAAGTGACACAATTTCCTGACTGTAAGGGCCACACATATGCGTATCAGAGGAGAAGTGGGCATGTCACAAATGAGGGACATGGGTCCTGGACCACATGACTGATGTACTGTGGAAGTTTAACCAGGCCAGAGGAGGGCACATAGCATGTCAGACAAAGTGCACAGTGCAGTCAGGGACTCACCCCCGCCTTGCTGCTGTCTGGCCTTCAGCTGCCCATCCAGGTCAGGGAAGACCACCGCCAGGATCCGGAGCATGTAATGGGTCAGGGTCCGGTGTCCGCCCCTCCTGCGAGGAGGCGACAGCTTCAGCTGGACCCTTGCGATCCTCCGGGTCCAGCCACGAAGGTCCTGCCACCTCTTCTGGCAGTTGCGGATCCTGCGCCTGTAGACCCCCACGGATCTTTCTTCCCGGGCGATGGTCAGCCAGATTTCCTGCTTCTGGTGGGCATCGACCTGTGAGGATGACAAAGTGAAAAAGGCCATTACTACACATGCAACATATCCGTGCATCACACAGTTGGATATACATGTCTCAATCACAGGGGCATATGATGGACATAGGCAGTGCAACAATGGCTATGAACAGTTTGCCAGCAGTCACTACATGGTGTAATTGCATGGGGAGTAAACCTTTTTGGAATGCACTGTTACTGCACTGTACCTGTTCAGTGCATGTAACTACACACTTTGGGGTGTGACAACTACTCAGTGAGCATGCTAGCCAGTGGTGTGCACACTGTAAGTCCTGCTAGTCAGACAACATGCACAATTGTTAAGGCAGTGGACAGCACACTCACCTGCTCCCTGGTTTCCCATACAGCTTGCTGTACTGTGGAAGGAGGCTGTCAAGCAGGGCCTGGTTCTCCTCAAGGCTGAAGGCTGGGGCTCTATCCACAGTACGTGCCATTGTAGTAGCCAGAGGATGCAGAGACAGCAGCAGTGTTGTTGGCAGATGTCGTCCTGGAGCATGTAGTGCAGGCAAGTGAGCTCTCAGGGGAACAGCCAGCATTATATGTGTGCTGCAGAGGCAGATACTGTCCCATGTGTCCAAAGTGATTGGCCCAAGTCGTTTGCATCTTCTGAATCTGACCAATCCATGGAATAGCAGCACTAATACACGCCCACAGCATCCTTCAAATCTTCAAAATCATGACATCCATGATTTTGCAACATTGTTGTGGCTGGCCAACTGAATTCACTGCATCAGACTCGTTGGAGCCACGAAAACGCGTCCGTTGCCATGCCAGGCCCCAGCCAATGCGTGCGCACCGATCGGTCAATTGCTGTACAACGCGTATTTCGGGGTACAACGCGTACCTGCACACATCATATGCAATGGGCCGGCCGGGCACACCGATCGGTCCATTGCTGTACAACGCGTACCCGCACACATCATATGCAATGGGCCGGCCGGGCACACCGATCGGTCCATTGCTGTACAACGCGTACCCGCACACAACACATGCATTGGGCCGGCCGGGCACACCGATCGGTCCATTGCTGTACAACGCATACCCGCACACAACACATGCATTGGGCCGGCCGGGCACACCGATCGGTCCATTGCTGTACAACGTGTATTTCGGGGTACAACGCGTACCCGCACACATCATATGCAATGGGCCGGCCGGGCACACCGATCGGTCCATTGCTGTACAACGCGTATTTCGGGGTACAACGCATACCCACACACATCATATGCAATGGGCCGGCTGGGGACACCGATCGGTCCATTGCTGTACAACGCGTATTTCGGGGTACAACGTGTACCCGCACACATCATATGCAATGGGCCGGCCGGGCACACCGATCGGTCCATTGCTGTACAACGCGTATTTCGGGGTACAACGCGTACCCGCACACATCATATGCAATGGGCCGGCCGGGCACACCGATCGGTCCATTGCTGTACAACGCGTACCCGCACACAACACATGCATTGGGCCGGCCGGGCACACCGATCGGTCCATTGCTGTACAACGCGTATTTTGGGGTACAACACGTACCCGCACACATCATATGCAATGGGCCGGCCGGGCACACCGAAAGGTCCATTGCTGTACAATGCGTATTTCGGGGTACAACGCGTACCCGCACACATCATATGCAATGGGCCGGCCGGGCACACCGATCGGTCCATTGCTGTACAATGCTTATTTCGGGGTACAACGCGTACCCGCACACATCATATGCAATGGGCCGGCCGGGCACACCGATCGGTCCATTGCTGTACAACGCGTACCTGTACAGGTCAGTCGCATATGTCACCATGCTTGTCACTGGTGAACATATGCCAGCCACATATACCTGCCAGAGACCCAGGGGCACACCTACAACACCACACCCACTCCACACTGTTTCCTAAGGCATGTAAGGCTGCATTACCTTTTCTGTGTATGGGGGTTGACATGTGGTTTCTGTGGTGGCACTGGTGGGCATCCACACCCAGGCTGTGCATGTGTTCATGGGGACAGGGTCCTTTGTGTGTTGTGCACATGACCAATGTGATGTGCAAAAGTTCATTTCAGAGCATGTGGCATGGTCACATTTCCAGGTTGTGTATGTGTGTGACATGTCACATACCCCCAGGGTCCCATGGGGGAAGGCATGTACGTAACAGGATGACCCATTGCCACAATAGTGATGTCCCTCCACAGTCTGTGTGCATGTTGTGTTTCCGATGTCTCTGATTCCATGTGCACGATGGGAGACAGTCTCCACATCAACGTTGTTTGTGCATGGACTTTGATGTTGTGCGTGTGTGTGTCACTGACGTCCATGTCTGTCCTGCGGAGGCAACAGGGGCCACTACCTGTGGGAGTCATGTTTGTTTTTCTGACGTGTACATGATACGCCATGTCATGCCAGTGTCCATGTGGCAAGACAGGGTCCCTGGGAATATACCTGTCAATGTGCTCTTGATGCCTGTGGCGCATCTGTCCAGACATATCACTGTGGTGTGTGTGTGGAACGTGACAGCAGTAAATGGGTACTTTGATACAGCCTAATGGTTTCCCATAGCACAACCTGGTACCTGTTGTGCACACATGTTGTACTGAGAACTTAGATGATGGCCATGTAGGTGCGAGTTATGTCCGAACAGAACGGCACACACATCAAGTACTTGTGTCTCGTAATGATGTATCATGTGAAATTGAGTATGGTGAAAGGCACATCTGTGGGGTGACTGACAATCTTTCTTTTTTCATCCTATGCACTGCAGGGCTCCAGCTGTCCATAGACCATTCCCTGACCTGGCAACGATGGTGGAACGTGACAGCATCCGACGGTACCGCTTCACCAGGCAGCTGATTGAGGATTTGGCAGTGCGCTTGGCACCACATCTGCAACCGGGCCGGCTGTACCCTACGGCGCTGACACCCAAGGTGAAGGTAATGGCAGCCCTACACTTCTTTGCCACCGGTACCTTCCAACACACTGTGGCGACTGATGGTGGGATGTCACAGACTATGTTCAGCCGTGTGCTACGCGATGTTTTGGTGGCTATGTTGAGGAACCTGAACCAGTTCATCTATTTCCCCAGACGTCGACAACTCACTGACGTTAAGAGTGACTTTTATGCCCTGGGGAGGATGCCACATGTAATTGGCTCCATTGATGGGACATATGTGGCTTTGGTACCACCACAGGCACATGAGCAGGCCTACCGTAACCGCAAACACTACCATTCGATCAATGCGCTGGTGGTATGTCTTGCAGATATGACCATCACACATGTGTGTGCCCGTTTCCCCGGTTCTGCTCACGATGCCTACGTGATGAGGAGTAGTCGCATCCCGAGGATGATGTCACAGATGCCGAACCAGCGTGCCTGGCTTGTCGGTGTGTACTGACTTTGTACCATTGTGTGTGTTCTGCTCTGTTGTATTCCGCCCACTTTTTGAACTCAGCTAATGTGCAATTGTCTGTTTGTAGGTGACTCCGGATACCCCAACATGCCGTTGTTGCTGACACCCCTCAGGAACCGTGTGACACCAGCCCAGATGCGCTACAATGAGGCACATGGTCGGACCAGGAGAGTGATCGAGCGGACCTTTGGTCTCCTGAAGAGCCGCTTCCGCTGCCTGGACAAGACAGGAGGGGCCCTCCCATATGCCCCAGCAAAGGTGTGCAAGATTGTCATCGTTTGCTGCATGCTCCACAACCTGGCAGTGCGGAAGGAGTTGCCTCTCATCCTGGATGATGATGACCAACGTCCGCCACCTGTGGAGGATCCTGGCCTGGACCACGATGCCAGTGATGATGATGATGATGGTGGTGATGTCCGCACAAAGCTCATCACCAACTTCTTCAGCTGAATGTGAGTATCCAGGGAGATGCAATGTGAATGATGTGAGTTTGCATGATATGTGTGGGTGGTGCCCTGGTGCTGTTTTAGTGTGGCCATGTGCCACTTGACTGGATGCGTGCAGCGATGTGTCCTTACAGGTAGTCTGTACTCCCCAACAGTGTTCACATGCAAACGTGCTTTTGTGTAGGTATCTTGTGACATGTTTAGGGCATGAGTATTGCAGTTCTGTCCTGTTCTTCAGTGGTTTTGACTGTGTGTCATGTCTGTCCTTCACAGGACGCTTACAGAGTTGTTTGGTCATCTTGGATCCCCCAACACCATGATTCAGCTTTCAGGGTGGCAGCAGTCGTTTCCCTACAGGTGATGTGCCACACACCCCTGGACTTCATATCTTCTGCACTTGTTGACTGTGTGGCCACTGCCACGTGGGATTAACTTGCATTTGTAGTGGTAACAACATGTTACAAATGTGTAATAAACCTGTGCTTCACTTTGGGATGTGCGTTGTCTGTGGTCACACATCTGACTGACATTTGCTTACTGCACCTGTGGGCTAGTTGACACAGACTCTGAATAGGTGTGGTGTCTGTGCATTCCACTGTATTTCCTGGCAACATCACTGTGGGCGATGAGTCCGATGGCCCTGGAGTCTGTGTTGTGTAGCCCTAGTGGTGTGTCTCCCTCATATGTGTCACGTCACCATGACTCACACGACGGTGTTGTACTTGCTGTAGCAGTTAGCATACACAGTGTAATTTAGCAGAACATCATCACCATAACAGTATCCACATTTGAATAACAACAGTGGCAAGTATGGTGTACTAGTGATTTTATTACAGAAATGTGTGTGTGTATAGTGCACAGGATGGTGGGTGCTGTACATTGTGATTGTGATCCAAAGTTCCCAGATGAGTTGGAAGTCTTGGTAGCAGAAATGTCCTGAGTGAAGTCCACAGTCATATGATACATTAGTCCAACTTGAACTCCCCATGTCATGTGGGAAAGTAGTGTTGCATTCGACAGGGTGAAACATTTGCACACAAAGGAGAATTTCCGGAACAGGTGTTGGCTTCCTGGGGGATGTACGTGGCCATCAACCTCTCAGTTTTCCTTCCTCGGACGACCCCTCTTCTTTGGGGGGACCCTCACGTGCAGGCTGCTGCGGTGCAGGGGACTCTCCGCCAGAGTCCTCCTCCCTCCCTGTGGCGGTGTCAGTTGTTGCAGCACCAGATGTTGTGGGCACACAGGGAGGTGTGGCCATGTTAGTGCTAATCTGGCGGAGGCTTTTCAATATGTCCCTATGCACCGCTGTGAGTTCTTGCAATGTATCCCACTTGGACTCCATGCCCAACATGTGTGTCTCCACACGGGCCATGTGTGTTTCCACACGGGCCATGTGGGAGTCCAAGCGGGCATGATGGGTAGCCTGCTGCTGTTGTATGTCCTTGAGGATCCCCACTACCTGTCTGCCCTCTCCGTTGCTATCCTGGTACGCATCAGCGTTGCGTGCCAGTTGTGGGTCATCATGCAGTCCAGACCCCTCTGCAAGCAGCGACCTATGTCTACCACCCCTCCCACCACCCCTGGCGACACGTGCAGGACCTGCGGTGGCACGTACAGGTGACCCGAGGCCCACTTGGGGGTTGTTAGTGGTGTTGTCATCCGTTGCTCCACGGTGGGCCTGGGACCCTGTGCTGTTGTCAGCGGTGGTCCTTGGTCTGTCCATTGTCGGCGGGGGTGGTCTGTATGTTGGCAGTTGTTGGAGGGGTGGGTGCAGATGTTGGTCCAGGTGGTGCTGCATGATGACTCAGACCGGAGGTGCCAGGTAGGTCTTCGCCATCCGAGGTGGGCAGAGGCTGTTCCACACCAGTGAGCTCTGTGTCCCACGGAGCCTGGGACAGGGACTCCTCCTCGCCTGCTGATGTGTCCCCATCATCGTCACCTGTATTTGGAAGAGACACACATTGTATGTAATGTTTCTACAGGCATCAATGGTTCACACACCTGACACTTGTGCCTGTACCTCTGGATGCGGGCATGTACATTGCATTGTCCTAAGTTGTCACAGTAAGAGGTTGATATTGGTGTAGCACATTGTCATGCATACCTGGTGCATTTCACTATGAATGTTGAGGTGTGTGCATGGCCAGCATTGGTTGTATTTGGTGGACATCCGGCCATCCTTCTCCACCTGGCCCAGTTATCCCACCATGAAGCATGCCACCCTTGCAGTGGGTTCAGGTTGACTCTCAGGATGTCATTCAGTGGTGTTGTGCTGTTTGTTGGTGCACAGTTCCCAGCAGGGCCTTGTGCTCCCCACAGCAGTAGCCAGTGTCAGCCATCTTGTAAGTTCTTTTCCACTCCCTGTGATGTGAGCATGGTTCAGAGTGGTGTTGATGGGCCAATTGTGAGGCTGAGCATTATCTGTGACTCCAACTCCCATCATGCTATTGGCTACACCCCCTTCCCAGCATGCCCATACTTCCTTCCTTTGGACTGTGCTTCCCTGTGGGGTAGTGTGCCTGTGCTGACAGGAAGGCTGACAGTGTTGTCCTTGCGTTTGTTTGGCTACAAGTCCCAGGTGTGTCCCTGTGCTTCACACAGCATTACCCAGGGTGGTGGTTCTTTGTGGGATCTTCATTTGGTATGTGAGGCATTGCATTCTCCCAGGTGGGTTATGTGGAGTTTGTGTTGAGGGGGTGTGTGAGGTGAGCTGCTTGTAACTATGGTCAGTGCTGTGAGTCCTCCTTCCCACCCAGCCAGATGTCCCGCCGTGCAACGTGCTTGCATTGCAGAGAGTGCAAGTTGCCTTTCAGGATGTCAGGCAGTGGTGTCCTGCTGTTTGTTGGTGCACAGTTCCCAGCAGGGCCTTGTGCTCCCCACAGCAGTAGCCAGTGTCAGCCATCTTGTAAGTTCTTTTCCACTCCCTGTGATGTGAGCATGGTTCAGAGTGGTGTTGATGGGCCAATTGTCAGGCTGAGCAATATCTGTGACTCCAACTCCCATCATGCTATTGGCTACACCCCCTTCCCAGCATGCCCGTACTTCCTTCCTTTGGACTGTGCTTCCTTGTGGGGTAGTGTGCCTGTGCTGACAGGAAGGCTGACAGTGTTGTCCTTGCGTTTGTTTGGCTACAAGTCCCAGGTGTGTCCCTGTGCTTCACACAGCATTACCCAGGGTGGTGGTTCTTTGTGGGATCTTCATTTGGTATGTGAGGCATTGCATTCTCCCAGGTGGGTTATGTGGAGTTTGTGTTGAGAGGGTGTGTGAGGTGAGCTGCTTGTAACTATGGTCAGTGCTGTGAGTCCTCCTTCCCACCCAGCCAGATGTCCCGCCATGCAACGTGCTTGCATTGCAGAGAGTGCAAGTTGCCTTTCAGGATGTCAGGCAGTGGTGTCGTGCTGTTTGTTGGTGCACAGTTCCCAGCAGGGCCTTGTGCTCCCCACAGCAGTAGCCAGTGTCAGCCATCTTGTAAGTTCTTTTCCACTCCCTGTGATGTGAGCATGGTTCAGAGTGGTGTTGATGGGCCAATTGTGAGGCTGAGCAATATCTGTGACTCCAACTCCCATCATGCTATTGGCTACACCCCCTTCCCAGCATGCCCGTACTTCCTTCCTTTGGACTGTGCTTCCCTGTGGGGTAGTGTGCCTGTGCTGACAGGAAGGCTGACAGTGTTGTCCTTGCGTTTGTTTGGCTACAAGTCCCAGGTGTGTCCCTGTGCTTCACACAGCATTACCCAGGGTGGTGGTTCTTTGTGGGATCTTCATTTGGTATGTGAGGCATTGCATTCTCCCAGGTGGGTTATGTGGAGTTTGTGTTGAGGGGTGTGTGAGGTGAGCTGCTTGTAACTATGGTCAGTGCTGTGAGTCCTCCTTCCCACCCAGCCACATGTCCCGCCATGCAACGTGCTTTCATTGCAGAGAGTGCAAGTTGCCTTTCAGGATGTCAGGCAGTGGTGTCCTGCTGTTTGTTGGTGCACAGTACCCAGCAGGGCCTTGTGCTCCCCACAGCAGTAGCCAGTCTCAGCCATCTTGTAAGTTCTTTTCCACTCCCTGTGATGTGAGCATGGTTCAGAGTGGTGTTGATGGGCCAATTGTCAGGCTGAGCAATATCTGTGACTCCAACTCCCATCATGCTATTGGCTACACCCCCCTTCCCAGCATGCCCGTACTTCCTTCCTTTGGACTGTGCTTCCTTGTGGGGTAGTGTGCCTGTGCTGACAGGAAGGCTGACAGTGTTGTCCTTGCGTTTGTTTGGCTACAAGTCCCAGGTGTGTCCCTGTGCTTCACACAGCATTACCCAGGGTGGTGGTTCTTTGTGGGATCTTCATTTGGTATGTGAGGCATTGCATTCTCCCAGGTGGGTTATGTGGAGTTTGTGTTGAGAGGGTGTGTGAGGTGAGCTGCTTGTAACTATGGTCAGTGCTGTGAGTCCTCCTTCCCACCCAGCCAGATGTCCCGCCATGCAACGTGCTTGCATTGCAGAGAGTGCAAGTTGCCTTTCAGGATGTCAGGCAGTGGTGTCGTGCTGTTTGTTGGTGCACAGTTCCCAGCAGGGCCTTGTGCTCCCCACAGCAGTAGCCAGTGTCAGCCATCTTGTAAGTTCTTTTCCACTCCCTGTGATGTGAGCATGGTTCAGAGTGGTGTTGATGGGCCAATTGTGAGGCTGAGCAATATCTGTGACTCCAACTCCCATCATGCTATTGGCTACACCCCCTTCCCAGCATGCCCGTACTTCCTTCCTTTGGACTGTGCTTCCCTGTGGGGTAGTGTGCCTGTGCTGACAGGAAGGCTGACAGTGTTGTCCTTGCGTTTGTTTGGCTACAAGTCCCAGGTGTGTCCCTGTGCTTCACACAGCATTACCCAGGGTGGTGGTTCTTTGTGGGATCTTCATTTGGTATGTGAGGCATTGCATTCTCCCAGGTGGGTTATGTGGAGTTTGTGTTGAGGGGGTGTGTGAGGTGAGCTGCTTGTAACTATGGTCAGTGCTGTGAGTCCTCCTTCCCACCCAGCCACATGTCCCGCCATGCAACGTGCTTTCATTGCAGAGAGTGCAAGTTGCCTTTCAGGATGTCAGGCAGTGGTGTCCTGCTGTTTGTTGGTGCACAGTTCCCAGCAGGGCCTTGTGCTCCCCACAGCAGTAGCCAGTGTCAGCCATCTTGTAAGTTCTTTTCCACTCCCTGTGATGTGAGCATGGTTCAGAGTGGTGTTGATGGGCCAATTGTCAGGCTGAGCAATATCTGTGACTCCAACTCCCATCATGCTATTGGCTACACCCCCTTCCCAGCATGCCCGTACTTCCTTCCTTTGGACTGTGCTTCCTTGTGGGGTAGTGTGCCTGTGCTGACAGGAAGGCTGACAGTGTTGTCCTTGCGTTTGTTTGGCTACAAGTCCCAGGTGTGTCCCTGTGCTTCACACAGCATTACCCAGGGTGGTGGTTCTTTGTGGGATCTTCATTTGGTATGTGAGGCATTGCATTCTCCCAGGTGGGTTATGTGGAGTTTGTGTTGAGAGGGTGTGTGAGGTGAGCTGCTTGTAACTATGGTCAGTGCTGTGAGTCCTCCTTCCCACCCAGCCAGATGTCCCGCCATGCAACGTGCTTGCATTGCAGAGAGTGCAAGTTGCCTTTCAGGATGTCAGGCAGTGGTGTTGTGCTGTTTGTTGGTGCACAGTTCCCAGCAGGGCCTTGTGCTCCCCACAGCAGTAGCCAGTGTCAGCCATCTTGTAAGTTCTTTTCCACTCCCTGTGATGTGAGCATGGTTCAGAGTGGTGTTGATGTGCCAATTGTGAGGCTGAGCAATATCTGTGACTCCAACTCCCATCATGCTATTGGCTACACCCCCCTTCCCAGCATGCCCGTACTTCCTTCCTTTGGACTGTGCTTCCCTGTGGGGTAGTGTGCCTGTGCTGACAGGAAGGCTGACAGTGTTGTCCTTGCGTTTGTTTGGCTACAAGTCCCAGGTGTGTCCCTGTGCTTCACACAGCATTACCCAGGGTGGTGGTTCTTTGTGGGATCTTCATTTGGTATGTGAGGCATTGCATTCTCCCAGGTGGGTTATGTGGAGTTTGTGTTGAGGGGGTGTGTGAGGTGAGCTGCTTGTAACTATGGTCAGTGCTGTGAGTCCTCCTTCCCACCCAGCCAGATGTCCCGCCATGCAACGTGCTTTCATTGCAGAGAGTGCAAGTTGCCTTTCAGGATGTCAGGCAGTGGTGTCCTGCTGTTTGTTGGTGCACAGTTCCCAGCAGGGCCTTGTGCTCCCCACAGCAGTAGCCAGTGTCAGCCATCTTGTAAGTTCTTTTCCACTCCCTGTGATGTGAGCATGGTTCAGAGTGGTGTTGATGGGCCAATTGTGAGGCTGAGCAATATCTGTGACTCCAACTCCCATCATGCTATTGCCTACACCCCCCTTCCCAGCATGCCCATACTTCCTTGCTTTTGAGTGGACTTCACTGTGTGTGAGTGTGACAGCAATGGCAAGATGGCTGACAGTGGTGTCCTGCTGTTTGTTGGTGCACAGTTCCCAGCAGGGCCTTTTGCACCCCACAGCAGTAGCCAGTGTCAGCCATCTTGTCAGTCCTTATCCACTCCCTGTGATGTGAGCATGGTTCAGAGTGGTGTTGATGGGCCAATTGTGAGGGTGAGCAATATCTGTGACTACAACTCCCATCATGCTATTGGCTACACTAACTTCACCAGCATACACAGAATTCCTTCCTTTAAGTGAGCTTCCTGTGAGGTGGTGTTCTAGTGGTGGCAAAATATCAGCCAGTGTTTGTTGGTTATATTTGTGCCACTGCCTTGCTCTATTTGTTGTTAGGTTTGTACATGTCATGACACAGTTACATATCACTATGAGATGGCATGTATTGTGTTAATCTAACTGACATACACATCTTGGGATGATTATCTTTTGGTTGCTGTTGATTTGCTAGGGGTGGATGGTTTGACTGTCCCCTTGAGAGTGATGTGTGTGTATTGGCACACAATATTGTGTATATTAGTTGTGTACTCACCAGGCTCTGGGATGTCTGTTAGTCCATATACGCTCACTGGTGGTAGGATGGCCCGCACCTTCTCCTCCCAGGGCCTGAGGTATACTGGTTTTGCAGGAGGGCCACTGCCGGTGTGCTGGCTCAGGAGGTAATCCTTTTTGAGTAGGTCTCTGACCCTCCTGCGCACATCATACCACTTGTTCTGGATGTCTTCCTTTGTGCGCAAACATGATGATTGTGCGTTCACCCTGTCGACGATCCTCGCCCACATCTTGGTTTTCTGCGACATGGGGGTCTGTTGGACCAATGTGCCAAACAACTGTGGCTCTACCCTCAGGATCTCGTCTACCATGACTTCCAATTCACTATCTGGGAACTTTGGATTCTTCTTTAGGGGCATGGTCACTGGTGGTGACTGGTGTGTGTGTGTGTGTGCAAGTGAGGGTGTGTGTGTGTAGGTTTTGCTGTGTGTGTGTGAGGGTGCTATTTGTTGAGGTGCTAATGGTGTGTGGCTTTTGTGTTGGATGAGCTGTGTGTGTGTCTGTATTTGCTGTGTGATGGTGTTGTGTGCTGGCAGGTCAGTGGAATTTGCAAAGGATCATGGTAGGGATTTGTGGGCTTTATGTAGGTGAATTTGGGGATGTGTCCTTGTTCCATTTTTTTCTCCCCCTGTATTTATTGGCTTTGTCATTGCTTGTTTGGCCCTTTTTTTTTTTTTTTTTCATTAGTGATTATTGTGCATGTAGGAGTCGTTCTTCTGACCGAGTAGGACGTTGCAGTTGTCTCGTGCGCGCCTGTCTGAGTCGTTCCCGCTGTGTTTCAGCTCCATTTCATATGCGGCATACGCGTCGTTCGCGGGGTATTGTGTTTGTTCGGCTGGCTTTTGTATGCGTGTCGGTCGTACGGCTTGGGCTCCGTGCGAGTCGGTCTGATTTTGCACCCATCGCATCGTACTGCGTGGGTCGGAGTTCGCGGGTACGTTTCGTTCGGGCTGTTTCCTGGTGCGTGTCGGTCGGTGCGATTCACGTGGTTTCCCGGCCGGATAGCTTGTTTCCGGCCGGGGCGGTCGTTCGCCTTGAGTTCCGTGTGAGTCGGTCGTGATTCACATGCATTTCATCGTACTACCCGGGTCGGACGGCGCCGGTACGTGTCGGTCGGACTATATTCCCGTACCGAGTCGGTCGGTACGTTTTCCGGCCCGAATCGGAATCGGCCCCTCTTTGTGAAACAAATATGGCTGCTTAAATTATTTAAAATTAATACTTTAATTCAAAAACATGTTAAACACTAATGAATAAATTACTAAAATGTTTTCTAAAAATACAACAATATTTTACTTCTATGTTAAAAATTAAATAACATTGTTTCTACATTGTAAAATTATAATAATAAATATTATAAAACATATAATAATTATTATTATAATTCCATAGTATGGGCATGCTGGGAAGGGGGGTGTAGGCAATAGCATGATGGGAGTTGTAGTCACAGATATTGCTCACCCTCACAATTGGCCCATCAACACCACTCTGAACCATGCTCACATCACAGGGAGTGGATAAGGACTGACAAGATGGCTGACACTGGGTACTGCTGTGGGGAGCACAAGGCCCTGCTGGGAACTGTGCAACAACAAACAGCAGAACACCACTGCCTGACATCCTGAAAGCCAACTTGCACTCCCTGCAATGCAAGCACGTTGCATGGTGGGATATCTGGCTGGGTGGGAAGGAGGACTGACAGCACTGACCATAGTTACAAGCAGCTCTCCTCACACCCCCTCAACACAAACTCCACATAACCCACCTGGGAGAATGCAATGCCTCACACTCCAAATGAAGATCCCACAAAGAACCACCACCCTGGGTAATGCTGTGTGAAGCACAGGGACACTCTTGGGAATTGTAGCCAAACAAACGCCAGGACAACACTGTCAGCCTTCCTGTCAGCACAGGCACACTACCCCACAGGGAAGCAGAGTCAAAAGGAAGGAAGTATGGGAATGCTGGGAAGGGGGGGGTGTAGGCAATAGCATGATGGGAGTTGTAGTCACAGATATTGCTCACCCTCACAATTGGCCCATCAACACCACTCTGAACCCTGCTCACATCACAGCGAGTGGAAAATGACTGACAAGATGGCTGACACTGGGTACTGCTGTGGGGAGCACAAGGCCCTGCTGGGAACTGTGCAACCTGAACCCACTGCAAGGGTGGCATGCTTCATGGTGGGATAACTGGGCTAGGTGGAGAAGGATGGCCGGATGTCCACCAAATACAACCAATGCTGGCCATGCACACACCTCAACATTCACATTGAAATGCCCCAGGTATGCAGGACAATGTGCTACACCAATATCAACCTCTTACTGTGACAACTTAGGACAATGCAATGTGCAGGCCCGCATCCAGAGGTACAGTCACAACTGTCAGGTGTGTGAACCATTGATGCCTGTAGAAACATAACATACAATGTGTGTCTCTTCCAAATACAGGTGATGATGGGGACACAGCAGCAGGCGAGGAGGAGTCCGTGTCCCAGGCTCCAGGGGACACTGAGCTCACTGGTGTGGAACAGCCTCTGCCCTCCTAGGATGGCGAAGACCTACCTGGCCCCTCCGGTGTGAGTCATCATGCAGCACCAGCAGGACCAACATCTGCACCCCCTGCACCCACCCCTCCAACAACTGCCAACACACAGACCACCCCCGCCGACACGGACAGACCAAGGACCACTGATGACAACAGCACAGGGCCCCAGGCCCACCGTGGAGCAACGGACAACAACACCACTAACAACCCCCAAGGGGGCCTCGGGTCTCCTGTGCGTGCCACCGCAGGTCCTGCACGTGTCGCCAGGGGTGGTGGGAGGGGTGGTAGACATAGGTCGCTGTTTGCAGAGGGGTCTGGACTGCATGATGACCCACAACTGGCACGCATTGCTGATGCGTACCAGAATAGCACCGGAGAGGTCAGACAGGTAGTGGGGATCCTCAAGGACATACAACAGCAGCAGGCTGCCCATCATGCCCGCTTGGACTCCCACATGTCCCGTGTGGAGACACACATGTCTCGCATGGAGTCCAAGTGGGACACATTGCAAGAACTCACAGCGTTGCATAGGGACATATTGACATGCCTCCGCCAGATTAGCACCAACATGGCCACACCTCCCTGTGTGCCCACAACATCTGGTGCTGCAACAACTGACACTGCCACAGGGAGTGAGGAGGACTCTGGCGTAGACTCTCCTGCACCGCAGCAGCCTGCACGTGAGGGTCCCCCCCCAAAAAGAAGAGGGGTCGTCCGAGGAAGGAAAACTGAGAGGTTGATGGCCACGTACATCCCCCAGGAAGCCAACACCTGTTCCGGAATTTCTCCTTTGTGTGCAAACTGTTCACCCTGTCGAATGCAACACAACTCTCCCACATGATATGGGGAGTTCAAGTTGGACTAATGTATCATATGACTGTGGACTTCACTCAGGACATTTCTGCTACCAAGACTTGCAACTCATCTGGGAACTTTGGATCACAATCCCAATGTACAGCACCCACCATCCTGTGCACTATACACACACACATTTTTGAAAATAAAATCACTAGTACACCATACTTGCCTCTGTTGTTATTCCAATGTGGATACTGTTATGGGGATGATGATCTGCTAAATTACACTGTGTATGCTAACTGCTACAGCAAGTACAACACCGTCATGTGAGTCATGGTGACGTGACACATATGAGGGAGACACACCACTAGGGCTACACAACAGAGACACCAGGGCCATCGGACTCATCGCCTACAGTGATGTTGCCAGGAAATACTGTGGAATGCACAGACACCACACCTATTCAGAGTCTGTGTCAACTAGCCCACAGGTGCAGTAAGCAAATGTCAGTCAGATGTGTGACCACAGACAACGCACATCCCAAAGTGAAGCACAGGTTTATTACACATTTGCAACATGTTGTTTCAACTACAAATGCAAGGTATTCCCACGTGGCAGTGGCCACACAGTAAACAAGTGCAGAAGATATGAAGTCCAGGGGTGTGTGGCACATCACCTGTAGGGAAATGACTGCTGCCACCCTGAAAGCTGAATCATGGTGTTGTGGGATCCAAGTTGACCAAAGTACTCAGTAAGCACCCTGTGAAGGACAGACATGACACACAGTTAAACCCACTGAAGAACAGGACAGAACTGCAATACTCATGCCCAATACATGTCACAAGACAACTACACAAAACCAAGTTAGCATGTCAACACTGTTGGGGAGTACAGACTACCTGTAAGGACACATTGCTGCACGCATCCAGTCAAGTAGCACATGGCCACACTCAAACAGCACCAGAGCACCACCCACACATATCATGCAAACTCACATCATTCACATTACATCTCCCTGGATACTCACATTCAGCTGAAGAAGTTGGTGATGAGCTGTGTGTGGACATCACCATCATCATCATCATCATCATCACTGGCATCGTGGTCCAGGCCAGGATCCTCCACAGGTGGCGGACGTTGGTCATCGTCATCCAGGATGAGAGGCAACTCCTTCCACACTGCCAGGTTGTGTAGCATGCAGCAGACGATGACAATCTTGCACACCTTTGCTGGGGCATATGGGAGGGCCCCTCCTGTCTTGTCCAGGCAGCGGAAGCGGCTCTTCAGGAGACCAAATGTCCGCACGATCACTCTCCTGGTCCGACCATGTGCCTCATTGTAGCGCATCTGGGCTGGTGTCACAGGGTTCCTGAGGGGTGTCAGCAACCACGGCATGTTGGGGTATCCGGAGTCACCTACGGACAGACAATTGCACATTAGCTGAGTTGGAAAAGTGGGCGGAATACAACAGAGCAGAACACACACAATGGTACAAAGTCAGTACACACCGACAAGCCAGGCACGCTGGTTCTGCATCTGTGCCATCATCCTCGGGATGTGACTGCTCCTCATCACATAGGCATCGTGTGCTGAACCAGGGAAACGGGCACACACATGTGTGATGCTCATATCTGCAAGACATACCACCAGAGCATTGATCGAATGGTAATGTTTCCGGTTCCGGTATGCCTGCTCATGTGCCTGTGGTGGTACCAAAGCCACATGTGTCCCATCAATGGAGCCAATGATATGTGGCATCCTCCCCAGGGCATAGAAGTCACTCTTGACGTCAGTGAGTTGTTGACGTGTAGGGAAATAGATGTACTGGTTCAGGCATCTCAACATTGCCTCCAAAACATCATGTAGCACACGGCTGAACATAGTCTGTGACATCCCACCGGCAGTCGCCACAGTGTGTTGAAAGGTACCGGTGGCAAAGAAGTGTAGGGCTGCCATCACCTTCACCTTGGGGGTCAGCGCTGTAGGGTACGGCCGGCCAGGTTGCAAATGTGGTGCCAAGCGCACTGCCAAATCCTCAATCAGCTGCCTGGTGAAGCGGTACCGTCGGATGCTGTCACGTTCCACCATCGTTGCCAGGTCAGGGAATGGTCTATGGACAGCTGGAGCCCTGCAGTGCATAGTTTGAAGAAAGAAAGATTGTCAGTCACCCCACATATGTGCCATTCACCATACTCAATTTCACATGATACATCATTACGAGACACAAGTACTTGATGTGTGTGCCGTTCTGTTCGGACATAACTGGCACCTACATAGCCAT
The DNA here is from genome assembly GCA_963921515.1 of Calotriton arnoldi. Taxonomy (NCBI): domain Eukaryota; kingdom Metazoa; phylum Chordata; class Amphibia; order Caudata; family Salamandridae; genus Calotriton; species Calotriton arnoldi. The sequence goes on from CAWUFW010009190.1 coordinate 359,622, forward strand.
CATCTAACTTCTCAGTACAACATGTGTGGACAACAGGTTCCAGGTTGTGCTATGGGAAACCATTAGGCTGTGTCACAGTACCCATTTACTGCTGTCACGTTCCACACACACACCACAGTGACATGTCTGGACAGATGCGCCACAGGCATCACAGCTCGTTGACAGGTAGAGTCCCAGTGACCCTGTCTTGCCACATGGACACTGGCATGACATGGCGTATCATGTACATGTCAGAAAACGAAACATGACTCCCACAGGTAGTGGCCCCTGTCGCCTCCGCAGGACAGACATGGACGCCAGTGACGCACAACATCAAAGTCCATGCACAAACAACGTTGATGTGGAGACTGTCTCCCATCGTGCACATGGAATCAGAGACATCGGAAACACAACATGCACACACACTGTGGAGGGCCATCACTATTGTGGCAATGGGTCACCCTGTGACGTACATGCCTTCCCCCATGGGACCCTGGGGGTATGTGACATGTCATACACATACACAACCTGGAAATGTGACCATGCCACATGCTCCGAAATGAACTGTTGCACATCACAGTGGTCATGTTCACAACACACAAAGGACCCTGTCCCCATGAACACATGCACAGCCTGGGTGTGGCTGCCCACAAGTGCCACCACAGAAACCACATGTTTACCCCCATACACAGAAAAGGTAATGCAGCCTTACATGCCTTAGGAAACAGTGTGGACTGGGTGTGGTGTTGTAGGTGTGCCCCTGAGTCTCTGGCAGGTATATGTGGCTGGCATACGTTCACCAGGGACAAGCATGGTGACATATGCGAGTGACCTGTACAGGGACGCGTTGTACAGCAATGGACCGATCGGTGTGCCCGGCCGGCCCATTGCATCTGTTGTGAGCGGGTACGCGTTGTACAGCAATGGACCGATCGGTGTGCCCGGCCGGCCCATTGCATCTGTTGTGGGCGGGTACGCGTTGTACAGCAATGGACCGATCGGTGTGCCCGGCCGGCCCATTGCATCTGTTGTGAGCGGGTACGCGTTGTACAGCAATGGACCGATCGGTGTGCCCGGCCGGCCCATTGCATCTGTTGGGAGCGGGTATGCGTTGTACAGCAATGGACCGATCGGTGTGCCCGGCCGGCCCATTGCATCTGTTGGGAGCGGGTACGCGTTGTATCCCGACATACGCGTTGTACAGCAATGGACCGAACGGTGTGCCCGGCCGGCCCATTGCATCCGTTGGGAGCGGGTACGCGTTGTACAGCAATGGACCGATCGGTGTGCCCGGCCGGCCCATTGCATCTGTTGTGGGCGGGTACGCATTGTACAGCAATGGACCGATCGGTGTGCCCGGCCGGCCCATTGCATCTGTTGGGAGCGGGTACGCGTTGTACAGCAATGGACCGATCGGTGTGCCCGGCCGGCCCATTGCATCTGTTGTGGGCGGGTACACGTTGTACAGCAATGGACCGATCGGTGTGCCCGGCCGGCCCATTGCATCTGTTGGGAGCGGGTACGCGTTGTACAGCAATGGACCGATCGGTGTGCCCGGCCGGCCCATTGCATCTGTTGGGAGCGGGTACGCGTTGTACAGCAATGGACCGATCGGTGTGCCCGGCCGGCCCATTGCATCTGTTGGGAGCGGGTACGCGTTGTATCCCGACATACGCGTTGTACAGCAATGGACCGAACGGTGCGCACGCATTGGCTGGGGCCTGGCATGGCAACGGACGCGTTTTCGAAGCTTCAACGAGTCTGATGCAGTGAAATCAGTTGGCCAGCCACAACAATGTTGCAAAATCATGGGTGTCATGAAGTTGAAGTTTTGAAGGATGCTGTGGGCGTGTATTAGTGCTGCTATTCAATGGATTGGTCAGATTCAGAAGATGCAAACGACTTGGACCTATCACTTTGGACACATGGGACAGTATCTGCCTCTGCAGCACACATATAATGCTGGCTGTTCCCCTGAGAGCTCACCTGCCTGCACTACATGCTCCAGGACGACATCTGCCACCAACACTGCTGCTGTCTCTGCATCCTCTGGCTACTGCAATGGCACGTACTGTGGAGAGAGCCCCAGCCTTCAGCCTTGAGGAGAACCAGGCCCTGCTGGACAGCCTCCTTCCACAGTACAGCAAGCTGTATGGGAAACCAGGGGAGCAGGTGAGTGTGCTGTCCACTGCCTTACTAATTTTGCATGTTGTCTGACTAGCAGGACTTACAGTGTGCACACCACTGGCTAGCATGCTCACTGAGTAGTTCTCACCCCCAAAGTGTGTAGTTACATGCACTGAACAGGTATAGTGCAGTAACAGTGCATTCCAACAAGGTTTACTTCCCATGCAATGATACCATGTAGTAACTGCTGGCAAACTGTTCATAGCCATCGTTGCACTGCCTGTGTACATCATATGCCCCAGTGATTGAGACATGTATATCCAACTGTGTGATGCACGTATATGTTGCATGTGTAGTAATGGCATTTTCACTTTGTCATCCTCACAGGTTGATGCCCACCAGAAGCAGGAAATCTGGCTGACCATCGCCCGGGCAGTAAGATCCGTGGGGGACTACAAGCGCCGGATCCGCAACTGCCAGAAGAGGTGGCAGGACCTTCAAGGCTGGACCCGGAGGATCGCAAGGGTCCAGCTGAAGCTGTCGCCTCCTCGCAGGAGGGGCGGACACCGGACCCTGACCCCCACATGCTCAGGATCCTGGCGGTGGTCTTCCCTGACCTGGATGGGCAGCTGAAGGCCAGACAGCAGCAAGGAGGGGGTGAGTCCATGACTGCACTGTGCACTTTGTCTGACATGCTATGTGCCCTCCTCTGGCCTGGTTAAACTTCCACAGTACATCAGTCTAGTGGTCCAGGACCCATGTCCCTCAATTGTGACATGCCCACTCCTCATCTGATACGCATATGTGTGGCCCTTACAGTCAGGAAATTGTGTCACTTGGGGACTGTGTCATTGCATTTTGCTTTGCTCAAGGTGGGGGACAGCATTTGTTCCCGTGACTATGTTGTGGGATTCATGGATGGGTCAATTGCTTACACAATGCCCAAGTTCTGACATGTAATCTGGGTGTAACTTTGATATGTGGTCCACATGCTGATCTGATTCACCACATGTCCCTGGGGTATTTGGCACACCCCCATGCTGCGGGTGGGAAGAATGTTTGGGCCTCAGGAGTATGTATATCAAGTGTGTCACACATGCTTAGACACCTGCCTACTGTCCAGGACTCATCCCTCTTACAGGTGGAGCTGGACAGTCATGCCTACTCCAGGGCATACAATACACTCTGTACTCCCACTCCCGTGTATCATCTGACATGTTGTGATTAGTGACATGTTCCCTCAGGTGTCTGCCTCTGTGTCATTGTGCTGTGGCTTCGTTGTCAGGACTACTGGGATGTTTATCGGTTAGGGCTCAGCATGCCATCTGAGATGTGACCATGAGAGACTATACTTCTGTGACTTATAGGTGTTTGATCACTTGACTGTGCACACAGGTGTATGCGAATGTGACTTTCAGGCAGCTGTTATTCATTCACAGCACACTGCGAGGTGCTCAGGATCTGAGAGTTGTGTTTCATGTCCCCCATATGTCCAATTGGCATGACGTGGACAAATACTAGTTCAGATGATGTGGTGTGTGGGGGATGGACATGTGCACTTGTCAGTTACATAACTTGCATTCCACATGTCCTAGGATTGTGACACAGTGCAGGCTGTTGTTGGCTGGCTGCCATGGCCATGTGAATGGAGACAGTGATGTATGACTTTGCACGCATGCCTGTGTCATGGCATTAAACTTCCTAAGAGTGATCCTGCAGGGGAGTGACATGTGCAACATGCACCCCATTGTGGCATGGACTATCCGGACATGGGTGCATCATGGTGTCTGGTGCTGGTATGCATCACATGCATTTCTATTTAGACTCTGGCCATCCCTTTCTCCGGACACCTGCACTGACTCAGTGGCAAGAGATGTGATGTGTGCATGTTCACATACTTCACCGTGTTCCCTGCAATGTCCAACAACTGTGTAGGTGGTGCATGTGTCCACACTGGGGTCTTACCATCAGACAGGCACCAGACAGATGGGTGCAAGGGCAGGAGGGGTGTGAGTCCCATGGTTGACCATCAGACTGACAATTGGCTTCTCCGAATCTGTGTGAGGAGTTTTGGCAATGTTCAACTAAGGATGCCAGGGCTGGCTCTGTAAGTGCTGTACTTACTGTGGTGTGTGCGGTCAGTGCAGGTGACTGATGTTTGTCTGTTTCCCTAATTGTTTGCAGATACATCCACGGCCACAGGAGGGGACGGCTCCACGGACCAGGAGGAGCTGCGGAGCCAGACTGGGTCAGCATCCGACGAGTGGTCGGAGGGACCCAGTGGCACGGAGGGCAAGGGGAGCCACACCGAGGAGTCCTCAGCACCATCCACCTCAGCTGAGGACCACAGCAGCTCGGAGGATGACTCCCTTGTGGAGGCGGGTGTCAGCAGCCACCACACCCCAGCTAGTCTGTCTGGCCCCGCCACCACCACCACCAGCACCGCCCTCCCATTGGCTCCAATTCCAGAGGTCCGTGGAGGCTCCCGTGTTCGGGAGCGTGTCTCCTTCGTGCCAGGCACCGCACCCCCTGCCCCTGTGTCCCCTGCTGCCCTGAGTGACGAGTCTGTGTACCTATTTGGCAGCTCCATGTAGGGCAGACAGCAATGCTGAGTGTCCTCCATGCACACACCACTCTGTTGACACAGCTGGTGTCGTTCATGGAGGGCATCTCGCCGGGTATGACTGCCCTACAGAGGAGCAATAAGTCCATCGACTCCTCCCTGACGGCAGCAGTGTCCCTCCTCCTGCAGTCCCTCCCACCTCCTACCTCTGCCCCATCCACACTTCCTGGCACCCTACCTGCCCAAAGCACATGCACACCTGCTCAATCACCCAAGCACACAGACACGAGCAGCACAGACACACCCAAAAGAAAGGCAAGACGTGCACACAAGCATCCTCAGGGGACAGATACCACACACACAGGGGATGGGGAACAGACACACACACAGGCATCCACAGTCACTCCGCAGTCCTCTAAATCCTCTCCCTCCAAGACCCCTTCCCTTGCCTCACCTACAACCCCACCTACGCAGAAGCTCTTCCTCTGTGACCTCGGCCTCTTCCCCTCCAATCCTGCAGATCCGGCATACCGGGGGAAGAGGAAGTCCACCCACACAGAGGGGAGTGCCCCTCGCCCCCGGACACCCTCCCCCAGGCGCAGGCAGACTGAGGACCCCATTCGGAAGTCCCCCCGGACCAGGAAGGGCAAGCCCCACCACCACCACCACACAGCTCCACCACCCAGTCTCTCTCCTCTCTCCTCCATCCCCCAGGCCACCACTCCACAGGTTCCACCACCGCACCCTGCCCCAGGTTCCCCCACACACCGATACCGCATCCCCAAACTGCTTAGGCCCTCCCCCCCTGCCACTTGCTCTTCCACCCCCAACCCAGACGCTCTGCCTGTTTGTGCCACTGGTGTGGAGACCGGGTCCCCCCCCTCTGTCCTGCCCACCTCATCTGCCCCCCCTTCCACTCCTTTGGAGGCATGGACTGCAGTGGAGTCCACAACCACCCCGTCTGACTCAGGCACTGCAGTGGGGACCCAGTCCACTCCATCAGACCAGCTAACTGCAGTGGTTGCAGCACCAACACCATCTGACTTGTGCCCTACAGTGGTGCCGGCCCCCCCTGAGTCAGACACCTCCACTGCAGTTGCCGGTGACACTCCTGCACCCACCACCCCTTCACTGCCTCACTCTGGCATCCCCTGATCCTTTCCCTGTGGTGCCTGGCCTGCCCCTTGTATGCCCCTCCAAGAGGGATGTCCCCTGTCTGTACCAGTGCAGGCAAGCAATGGGTGACACCTTGTCACATATCACCCTGTTGGGACTGTGTATTTGGACTGGCCATTGGCCTTAGTTTAATTTGGACTTCTGATTTTTAATTGACATTTGCTGAATAAAGCCTCTTTTTGTTTACTTGTGGTTTTTCTTTTGATGTACATGATGTAGATGAGTATCATCATGCATTTGCAGTTGTAATAGTGTTCAGATCAGGAAAATGAAGTGTTGCTGTGATGGACTCCATGTGGTCCATGGGATATGTGTCCTGTTGTAGTCTGGATCTATAGCATCCTCTGCTGCAGTCTGAGGGTGTGATGTTCAGCATATGACACAGGGATGTACGTTTTGCATTTGTAAATTAACATCTTTGTCTTACAGTGATGCACCTCTGGTGGGCTTACCACTGTTCAATGTTTCTATTTCCCTGACTGTGTGCCCATCTCCACTGGACATGTAGTTTAGCACACCAATGTTGAAGGACTCATCAGTGTATACAGTGCACCTTGCTTGACACGTGTTTTGGGTGTATGCAGATGACTGACGTGACACTCCCGTACCCAGGCTGATGTGAGCAGAGCCTTCAGTCTGTTGTAGTTGTTGACTCACTGATCGAGTGTTCTGCTGACATGTTTGAGTCGTGCACAGACAAGGTTTGGCACAGCGGACCTTCCACAGGAGTGGAGTGCCCTCATGGCAGTGTGTAATCCCGTGACATTGCCTGGGCCCGTGTTGTGTGTTGTGTAAGCATGTCTGTGCGTGTTCCCTTCCCTTTTCCTACACAGGCTGTGTCCCTACGGATGTTCCTGTTTCTGATGCTTGCTGAGTTGTTCTGTGTTCATCCAGCATCTTGGACCTGGTTTCTCCGGGATGTGGGTGCATGGCAAACTAATGTTCATCAGGTTGTCATCCCAGGTTGTCTTTGTTGTCAGGGCTGGGGATGTGGGCACGCAACCTTGCATTCGTTTAAATTTATTCACCACTTGCCAGGCACATGAGTTTAGGCACTGGCTATGCTTGAACCACAGCCAATTAACGTGTAATTATGTAATTGCCAGGTTGTTTGTCAGTACAATTTACCGTTTTTTCATAACCATGTTGCTACACTGCTGGCTTATGCTTTGACTTTTATTGGTTTTTATTTTATTTATTTTCCTTGGTTGTACCTTTCCCTTCTTTTCCCCTTCTCCCACAGGTCTACAGTACTCCCCAGTACAAGTTTACTAGGGAATTCCTACCGTATCTGGTAATTTTTGTCACAGAACCTTAATACCAGACGGTAGTGCACTTTTATACTCAGCCTTCTCGGTCCTGATGAAGTGCCATTTGACCCGTTAGGGGCAGACTGGGCACGAAACATGTTGACCATTCACATTTTTGATAGCCCTTTACGAACATTATTCCCACATAGGGGCACACGCACAGTTTTTAACTAGGCTAGAGCTACCTAATACATTAACATTTTATTTTACTAGGACTGCTCCTGACCTATTTTACTTATCTCACCCCACGTGCACTACCCAGCCCCCACACCCGCACGCACCTAACGGCTTCTTCAAAAGATCCCCGATAAAGAGCCCCGATTCCGGGAGCCCGTCAGGCATTGCAGCGCCGGCCTGACGAGGGGCAAACAGCCCAATGATGAAGCATGACACCTCTCGGGGTGTGTGAGGGCATCATGAAGAAAGACCTGTCTTTCCCCCACATCCAGACAGGAACTGCACACTCCCTTTAGACTTGAGCTTCCTTCGGAGTCCGTGTGCAGGACCTCTAAACTTGGCTCCTTGTCCCCCCTTTGTTACAAACACTTTGCACGGCGGCTCAGCCGTGGGACTGTTCCTTTTTTGCCCTTTACCTTAGAGGCAAATTAAAATACTCCCCTCTCCCGCTTATCTACCACCATGGAGTACAACCAAGGCCTCTCCTTTGGGGAGGACTGTGTCATAGAAATCCTGAGTGGACCCTCTTTATTAGACTCAGATGGAGGAGCCTCGACCAGCAGCTCCTCTGGCGATTGGACAACCATCACAAACATGAAACGCCAACTCATGAAAATAATCATGCACGGGGCCATCATGACGGAATACCTACGTGCTAACATAGCACCCAACGGATTGATCGTTAGCAACACCCCAAGAATCTTCCTTGACGATAAACAGTTCAAAGAAGAATGGTCATTGGTGGCGTGGAAATGTACCAGGGATTTACTGGTTCTTATCATCAAAACCGCCAAAAGGTTGGCAGATGAACTCATATTAAGAATCTCCATAGCAGAGGGAGCTTTGAAGGCCAACATCGCCAACGCCGTATTTAAAGCTAAACTGGCCGAAATAACAAAAGAAATCAATGACAATAAGGACTACCTGATGAGACAGAAAGTCACCAAACTTCAGAAGGATATTGCACGATTCAGCAAAGAAAAAATATACCCTTATCTCAAGGATGACTACAAACCTTCAGGAGATGACTACTCTTCAGACCACAGTACAAGCTCACGTCGGAGAACTTACTCCTCAGGCAGCAACTCCAGCACCGATAACCAAGGAGGTTACCAACATAACCAGCAACATAGAATACCACCGAACCCTATGTATGGTTACGGCCCACCACCTTACCAAGGACCAACACCGTTCCAAGGACCGCCGATGTGGCAATATCCGCCTTACCAAAATGGACCGCCATCACTCTTCGCCCCCTTTCAACCACAACCTTTTTTAGGCAGAGGCTGGGGCAAAGGGCGCGGCAGAAGAAGAAGAGGCGCGCAGAACCAACCCAAACAAGTCCAATGGCAGGATCAGACACCACACAACCCGCTACACATGGAACTGAGGAGCCACCAGGAGAAGAGAAACTTATTGTGAATCTCTCTGACCGACCGCTCACGGCCACAGAAACTAACATCCTCAAAAAAGGTTTGGGTTTTGTCCCAACCCCGAAAGTGGATCACTTTCGCACCAACTGTGAAATTCAAAATCTATTCAGAAAGATACGCTTAAAAGCATACTTTGGCAACCAACCGGATTCACCATCTACTGACACAGGCTTACGGAAACCTTCTACTTTCACGCCTAACACCAGCATGGTGCCGCCGGAAGTACTTACCTTCGAGAAAGCTGTTCTAAAAGCAATAACAGAGAAACGCTCTGAGGTCAGGTTTTCCAACATCACGAATTCTGAAAACGAAGCTATAAAAGCCCTATCAAATGACCCCACCATAACTATAAAAGAGGCAGACAAAGGGGGTGCAATCGTCATTATGGCGACCGTAGACTACCGGACAGAATGTCTACGCCAGCTGGAGAATAACAATTACTACACTCCCCTCACCCAAGATCCCACTCTACGCCTACAAACCAGAATAAATTCCATTGTCACAGCGGCTCTCAACCAAGGGTGGATTACTAAGAACGAGGCCGATTTTTTGATAAATCAGAATTCTAGGCTACCCTACTTTTACATCTTGCCCAAAATCCATAAAGGGGTCACTCCACCACCTGGGAGACCTATTGTCTCGGGCATAGGGTCGGTCCTGGAACCTCTATCTAAGTTCTGCGACCATTTTTTCCAACCTTTGGTCTGCAGAACACCCACTTTCCTACAAGACACTAGGGATGTCTTAAGACTCATTGAGACCACCAACTCAGAGGGCCCTATTCCAGACGTACTGCTTACACTGGACGTGGAGGCCCTCTATACCAACATTCCACAACTTAACACACTTGAGGTAGTGGAGGAGACACTCCACAGTATTCCCTGGTCTTCACCCACTCCGATCAGCTTTGTCATGGAATGCGCCCACATTGCACTCACTGAGAACTTTTTTCAGTTTGAAGCACAATTGTTCCATCAGACGCAGGGCACGTCTAAGGGCAGTACCTTTGCCCCGAGTCTGGCATGTCTCTACATGTCAGACTTTGAGGCAAGGTATGTGCTCACGGATTCCAACCCTTTCTCGGATAACGTTCTCCTATGGAGACGTTATATCGATGATATTTTAATATTCTGGAAGGGCCACAAAGACGAGATTCCCAGTTTTCTAATATGGATTAATAACCTTAATCCATATCTCAAATTCACAGCTAACTGCTCTGAACAGGAACGCCCTTTCTTTGATCTCATGATCATCAAGAAACCGGACAAATTGGATACCATCACATACAAGAAACCCACTGACAGCCATTGCCCTCTCTTGTACCAAAGTTTCCACCCCAAGGCCCTTAGGGAGAATTTACCCTACGGCCTGTTTCTACGTATTCGTAGGAACTGTAGCAACATTGAGGACTACAAAAAACAAGCCTCAGAACTAAGCAACCACCTGGCTAGGAGACAATACCCTCCTCGCATTATAACTAATGCACAAAAACGAGCACGCAATGCCAACAGGTTAGGCCTCCTTGAAACACAGACCAAACCCGAGAATGATCTCATTACATGTGTTACGACCTACACCCCTGAGTCAAACATGTTAAAAAGGGTCATAAATAAACATTGGAGAATTCTGGGGACAGGAGACCTGACACTTAGCAAACCACGATTTGCCTTTAAAAGAACAGCTAATGTCAAGGATCTTTTGATCAACACTAGACCAAAAAACCCACATCAACGGCGCCCAACACATTGTGGAATTTACCACCTGTAACTGGACACTATCCTTGTGGCCAATGTGTAGTCTGTCCCTTTACACGAGCCACTAAAACAATCCCACTAACTAATAACTGGACATGGACCCAAAACAAGCACACGAATTGCAATACACGTAATTGTATTTACCTCATAACATGCCCCTGTCATCGCCAATACATAGGGATGACCACTCGCGCTGTGAAGACGAGAATCACTGAACATAGGAGTAATTTTTGTTGTAAAAAACGAACACTAAAATGTGTGCTCACTATGTAGAACAAAATCACACCCCCAATGATCTACAATGGACGGTCCTAGAAGCTTTTCCCACCATCACTAATGAAGCTTTATTCAGGAAGGAACAACGTTGGGTGTTTAAATTGGGAGGACACACTAGGGGACTCAATGATGAAATTCCATGGGCAGAACTGAACCACTAGGGCCCATTCCTATCATCCCCTCTCCTCCGCTCACTATTCCTGATAGTGCCCCAATACTCGGCACGCTTTACCGTCACCACCAAGACAGGACACCATTGGATCCGACAGAGGAATTATCGTGCGCAAGCCCTCATTGCTTCGCCTTTACTATCCTTGACATTTGACCGTCTGGTCCGTGATGATATCCCTCCCTTAACAATCCCATTTTGCACCGCAAGCCATTAACATAGACATTTTAGTTTTTACCTCACCCCTCACCCAGCAGCTCTTACTAGCATGTATACTCTACCCATGGATTTTACTTATCCACTAGCTAGCGATAACACACTGACGCATGGTGCAACTTACCAACCACATTTTGAGCCTACAATAGTAATTTCACACCTTACCAGTGCTCAAATTTACCCAATATTCTATTTCTTAGTTGTACACACTAGCGGTTGTCCTCTTAATAAAGTTTTTAAACAACCCCCTTCCAAGATGGCCGCCACGCTTCCACACTCTAGACCCTACTATAAATAGCAGAGTACTGGAAGTTGTCTTCACGGGGCCCGGAGCAAGGGTAGGACGATTGTTAGTTGACTGCCTACACCTGTGAGTATACGCTGCACTCGCACGTCCAACATGACCGGTAAGAATTAGCCATTGTTACCGATGTCTGATTCCGCTGTTTGTTCCTTTCAGCAATCGGAGCAACAACGTGCTCTGGTTATCCCCGTCATCCTTAGACTATGTAACTAGGGGTGAGTTTGCCACCACTGTGTGTTTGTATGTGTGTTCAGGAAGTTTGGTGTTTGTCACATACTTTGCCGCTTGCTGCCAATGCCAATTCGGCTTTTGTCTTACTAACATCAGCTAAACACGATTGCCCCGCGCTGGCAGTCCAGATCACGCTCGGCTATAACCCCGCACATTTGTCTAACATAAGCGCCCCTGTCCATTATGTCCATCAATTGTTTGGCATCATGTGTTCGACAATTTCCCACATAACCTTGATTAGCTCATGTCATCTACCCGCCATTGCGATACATTTCGGACCTCATTTATCGTATCCGAATATTACGACAATGTTTTCGTCTGGCTACGCACGTCCCCCACCTAGTGCTGTTCCACAGTTGGGGATCCATTGGCATCCGATGTTCCACGCACTTTTTACTGTAAATTTTATCGCACTGCAACCAGGAGATATCCACCAGATCTCCTTCAATTCGTTCTGGTATGAATGCTCACGCAACCTTGCGTTCGTTTAAATTTATTCACCACTTGCCAGGCACATGAGTTTAGGCACTGGCTATGCTTGAACCACAGCTAATTAACGTGTAATTATGCAATTGCCAGGTTGTTTGTCAGTACAATTTACCGTTTTTTCATAACCATGTTGCCACACTGCTGGCTTATGCTTTGACTTTTATTGGTTTTTATTTTATTTATTTTCCTTGTTTGTACCTTTCCCTTCTTTTCCCCTTCTCCCACAGGTCTACAGTAATCCCCAGTACAAGTTTACTAGGGAATTCCTACCGTATCTGGTAATCTTTGTCACAGAACCTTAATACCAGACGGTAGTGCACTTTTTATACTCAGCCTTCTCGGTCCTGATGAAGTGCCATTTGACCCGTTAGGGGCAGACTGGGCACGAAACATGTTGACCATTCACATTTTTGATAGCCCTTTACGAACATTATTCCCACATAGGGGCACACGCACAGTTTTTAACTAGGCTAGAGCTACCTAATACATTAAAATTTTATTTTACTAGGACTGCTCCTGACCTATTTTATTTATCTCACCCCCGTGCACTACCCAGCCCCCACACCCGCACGCACCTAACGGCTTCTTCAAAAGATCCCCGATAAAGAGCCCTGATTCCGGGAGCCCGTCAGGCATTGCAGCGCCGGCCTGACGAGAGGCAAACAGCCCAATGATGAAGCATGACACCTCTCGGGGTGTGTGAGGGCATCATGAAGAAAGACTTGTCTTTCCCCCACATCCAGACAGGAACTGCACACTCCCTTTAGACTTGAGCTTCCTTCGGAGTCCGTGTGCAGGACCTCTAAACTCGGCTCCTCGTCCCCCCTTTGTTACAAACACTTTGCACGGCGGCTCAGCCGTGGGACTGTTCCCTTTTTGCCCTTTACCTTAGAGGCAAATTAAAATACTCCCCTCTCCCGCTTCTCTACCACCATGGAGTACAACCAAGGCCTCTCCTTTGGGGAGGACTGTGTCACAGAAATCCTGAGTGGACCCTCTTTATTAGACTCAGATGGAGGAGCCTCGACCAGCAGCTCCTCTGGCGATTGGACAACCATCACAAACATGAAACGCCAACTCATGAAAATAATCATGCACGGGGCCATCATGACGGAATACATACGTGCTAACATAGCACCCAACGGATTGATCGTTAGCAACACCCCAAGAATCTTCCTTGACGATAAACAGTTCAAAGAAGAATGGTCATTGGTGGCGTGGAAATGTACCAGGGATTTACTGGTTCTTATCATCAAAACCGCCAAAAGGTTGGCTTATGAACTCATATTAAGAATCTCCATAGCAGAGGGAGCTTTGAAGGCCAACATCGCCAACGCCTCATTTAAAGCTCAACTGGCCGAAATAACAAAAGAAATCAATGACAATAAGGACTACCTGATGAGACAGAAAGTCACCAAACTTCAGAAGGATATTGCACGATTCAGCAAAGAAAAAATATACCCTTATCTCAAGGATGACTACAAACCTTCAGGAGATGACTACTCTTCAGACGACAGTACAAGCTCACGTTGGAGAACTTACTCCTCAGGCAGCAACTCCAGCACTGATAACCAAGGAGGTTACCAACATAACCAGCAACATAGAATACCACCGAACCCTATGTATGGTTACGGCCCACCACCTTACCAAGGACCAACACCGTTCCAAGGACCGCCGATGTGGCAATATCCGCCTTACCAAAATGGACCACCATCACTCTTCGCCCCCTTTCAACCACAACCTTTCATAGGCAGAGGCTGGGGCAAAGGGCGGGGCAGAAGAAGAAGAGGCGAGCAGAAACAACCCAAACAAGTCCAATGGCAGGATCAGACACCACACAACCCGCTACACATGGAACTGAGGAGCCACCAGGAGAAGAGAAACTTATTGTGAATCTCTCTGACCGACCGCTTACGGCCACAGTAACTAACATCCTCAAAAAAGGTTTGGGTTTTGTCCCAACCCCGAAAGTGGATCACTTTCGCAATGGGGCTTTGGGCCCCATTGCCACACTGTTCAAAAGGTGCATCAGCTATGGACCCCACACTTACCTTTTGGTCACTGTGGTGATGGGGCTTTGGGCCCCATTGCCACACTGTTCAAAATGTGCATCAGCTATGGACCCCACACTCACCTTTGTGTCACTGTGGTGATGGGGCTTTGGGCCCCATTACCACACTGTTCAACATGTGCATCAGCTATGGACCCCACACGTACCTTTTGGTCACTGTGGTGATGGGGCTTTAGGCCCCATTGCCACACTGTTCAAAATGTGCATCAGCTATGGACCCCACACTTACCTTTTGGTCGCTGTGGTGATGGGGTGTTCGACCCCATTGCCACAGTGGCCATGGTCGGCTTGCATTGTGGAGGCCACACACATTTATGTGTGACACATGTGCTAGGGGGTCACATTGTATGTTCAATGTCATGTTCAGTGTTGTAGGCATTTGACACAGACTACACACGCTTGTCATGGTGTTGGGGGGGATGTAATTTTCAGACATTCCTTATGTGGGAGTATGCTGGTTGTGTCATGCATTACCCGTCCTATGAGTAGGGGTGGAGGTAGTGGTAGGCATCCATCCCCCTATGAGTGGGGATGGTAGTAGTGACAGGCATCCAGGCCCCCATGAGTAGGGGTGGTGGTAGTGGCAGGCATCCAACCCCCCTGAGCAGGGGTGGTGGTAGTGGTAGGCATCCAGGCCCCCCTGAGTAGGGGTGGTTGTAGTGGCAGGCATCCAGCCCCCCCTGAGTAGGGTTGGTGGTAGTGGCAGGCATCCAGCCCCCCCTGAGTAGGGGTGGTGGTAGTGGTAGGCATCCAGGCCCCCCTGAGTAGGGGTGGTGGTAGTGGTAGGCATCCATCCCCCTAAGGGTGGGGATGGTAGTAGTGACAGGCATCCAGGCCCCCATGAGTAGGGGTGGTGGTAGTGGCAGGCATCCAGCCCCCCGAGTAGGGGTGGTGGTAGTGGCAGGCACCCAGCCCCCCATTAGTAGGGGTGGTGGTAGTGGCAGGCATCCAGCCCCCCCTGAGTAGGGGTGGTGGTAGTGGCAGGCATCCAGCCCCCCCTGAGTAGGGGTGGTGGTAGTGGCAGGCATCCAGCCCCCCCTGAGTAGGGGTGGTGGTAGTGGCAGGCATCCAGCCCCCCATGAGTAGGGGTGGTGGTAGTGGTAGGCATCCAGGCCCCCCTGAGTAGGGGTGGTGGTAGTGGCAGGCATCCATCCCCCTAAGGGTGGGGATGGTAGTAGTGACAGGCATCCAGGCCCCCATGAGTAGGGGTGGTGGTAGTGGCAGGCATCCAGCCCCCCCTGAGTAGGGGTGGTGGTATTGGCAGGCATCCAGCCCCCCCCTGAGTAGGGGTGGTGGTAGTGGCAGGCATCCAGCCCCCCATGAGTAGGGGTGGTGGTAGTGGCAGGCATCCAGCCCCCCCTGAGTAGGGGTGGTGGTAGTGGCAGGCATCCAGCCCCCCATGAGTAGGGGTGGTGGTAGTGGTAGGCATCCAGGCCCCCCTGAGTAGGGGTGGTGGTAGTGGCAGGCATCCAGCCCCCCCTGAGTAGGGGTGGTGGTAGTGGCAGGCATCCAGCCCCCCATGAGTAGGGGTGGTGGTAGTGGTAGGCATCCAGGCCCCCCTGAGTAGGGGTGGTGGTAGTGCCAGGCATCCAGCACCCCCTGAGTAGGGGGGGTGGTAGTGGCAGGCATCCAGCCCCCCCTGAGTAGGGGTGGTGGTAGGGTGGTGTTAGTGGTAGGCATCCATCCCCTATGGGTGTGTATGGCATTGGTGATGGCCATCCCACCCCTATGGTTCTGCTGTTGCTAGTGTACATCATTTGTGCATCCCTATGTGTGTGTGACATATTTCGGGTACGTGTCGTTTGTTTGTGTTGTTGGTGTTTGACTTACCGTCTGCGCCGTACGCGTCCGTGCCGGTCCCGGTAATAGTTGTAGAGTATAGGTAGGACCTGCGCAATGGGATTCATGCTTGGGTCATCTCGTTTGTGTTTCTCGTGTCTTCGACTCGTATTCGTAGCAGGCTTGTTCGTCTCGTAGCCGTGGATCGTCTTGTGGAACGAAACGGAGCTTATGTATGGCTCGCCTGGATGCTCAAACGTCCCAGACGTAGCGACGGGTTCGGCGCATACGGAGTGCGCATCGTACTCGCCCGGCCGGAAGGTGCTGTGTATTTGCTTCCGTACGACTCGATTCGGCGTTTACGGATCCGGCTCGGGCGGGGAACTGGAGCTGGATTGGGTAAGTACGGCTCGCTCGGAATCTGGGTTGTTATGCGCATCGTATTTGTTCGTTCGGATGAGTGTTCGAATCGGTCGGGAAACACGCACTCAGCTGGTTTTTTTTCCGGACAAATACTGTTAGGTGCGCTTCCGGCCGAGATCGGAATCGACCCCTTAGTATTTTGTAACCGCTTACTTTTGTTTTGGGTTATTTCTGAGGGGAGAAGCTACCGGTTGGAAGCTGCGTCAAGTCGAGGAAGGTAAGTGTAATTTTCTTTAATTAAACTTATTTTTTACTTTAATTTGAAGCTAGTTAGGTGGTAGGTAGTGTGTCTAGTGTTAGGTTTTTGTAATTTTGTCGAGTTCTATGTGTAAGTTAGATTTTAGCGAGATGTCGATAGTGTTTGCGGCTTAGTTTAGAGAGGTTAGAATATGTGGAAATATGTGTGAATATGGTGTTAGAAATGTTTCTAATTGTATTTAATTATGGTATATGTGTATGTTTGTGTGGGTGGGATTGTTTTTCTATTTTTTACAGGTTTTCGTTGTTGGAAGTCGCCGTTCGGAGAAGATTGCGTTTGTTTTCATTAAGAAGTGTGTATTAGTTTAGTAAACTAATATTTATTTAACGCTTTCTTAATTTTTCGGGTTTTCCTGGAGCGTTTATTTTTTTTAGTAATTTTTCCGGGTTTTTTATGGTTTATTCTAATTGGATTTATCGAACCTCGATTGCTTTTTAAACAGATGGATTTTTTCATTTTTTTGAGGGCATTTTTTGGACAATTGGTATTATGATATATCTGGATGGATTTACAGGAGTTGGGATATCCTTTGTTTATCTACGGAAACAGTAAGTTATTTATATTTATTATTGTGGGAGGGAAATGTTAAGTAACTTATTTTTATGGTTTGTTATATTTTCTGAAATATAATTAAAATGTCAACATATATTTATGTTTTTAAAATAAATATATGTGACAAAATATTTATGTTTGGAAAATATAAAAAAATAATATGTATATTTTTCAACTGTTTTTGGAGAAAAGTATTAGTATTTTTGGTGGATTTCTAGGTTACAGTAGGCTTTTGGCTATTGTTGATAGGTATTCTAGGCCTTTTGTTGTTGGATATAGTCTTACTTTACTTTGTAGGTATTCAAACATTTGTCTAGTTTCTTTGGTAAGTTTTGGGCCTATTTTGGTTACAGATTGCTCCATTCTTAGTTGTTGGTAGCTCTGTTCTTTTTGGAGAGATTGTAGGAGTTTGTGTAGAGTATGTGTAACTCTGCCTGTTGTTGCTTGGAAGGCATTATGCCTGAAGAAGAGTCCCAGTCCCAGACTCTGGCGGACCCTGAGCTCCCTGGTGTGGATCAGTCTCTGTCCTCTTTGGACGACGACCACGAACAACCTGGCACCTCCGGTGTGGGTCATCGTGCAGCCCCAGCAGTAGGAACATCAGCACCCCCTGCAACCACTCCTGTCACATCTGACAACAGGCAGACTACCCCTGCCGACACGGACAGGCCAAGGCCACAGACCAACAACGTAACAGGTACACAGGGCACCCTAGAAGCAACAGACAACACCACCAGCGCCAACACTCAAGGGGGCCCAGTGTCGCCTGTGCCTGCCACGGCAGGTCCTGCCTGTGTGGGTAGGGGCGGTGGGAGGGTGGGCAGGCAGAGGACACGGCCTGCAGAGGGGGCTGGACTGCATGGTGAGCCACACCTGGGACGCATCATAGATGCGTACCAGGAAAGCACCGGAGGCTTTGGACAGGTTGTGGGGATCCTCAAGGACATCAAAGAACAGCAGGCTGCCCATCATGCCCGCTTGGACTCCCACATGTCTCGGGTGGAGACACACATGTCCCGCATGGAGTCCAAGTGGGACAAATTGGATGATCGAACAGCGTTGCATAGGGACATACTAATATGCCTCCGCCAGATCAGCGCCAACCTTACCACACCTCCCTGTGCGCCCACGACATCTGTTGCAACAACATCCGCAACTGCCACAGGGAGGGAGGAGGACTCTGGTGGAGAGTCCTCGGCACCGCAGCAGCCTGCACATGAGGGTCCCCCCAAGAAAGAAGAGGGGTCGTCCGAAGAGGGGAAGTGAGACGCCGATGGCCATGCATATCCCCCAGGAACTCAACACCTGCTCTGGATGTCGCCCTTTGTGTGCAAACCATTTAACCTTGTCGACTGACACCCAAAACACCCACTTGACATGGAGGGTCCAAGTTGTGACAATGCTTCAAATGACTGTGGATTCTACTCTGGACATTTCATCTTTCAACACTACCAACTCACCTGTGAACTTTGTATTACCATCACACTGTACAGCACTTCCAATTCCGTTCACCATCCTTACACATGTCTGTAAATAAAATCACAATCACACAATACTTGCCTCTGTTGTGATTTATACTTGGTATGTGTCATGGCAATGATGATCTGCTAAGGAACACTGTGCATGCAAACTACTTCAGCAATGTGAACATCGTAATGTGAGACATGGTAATGTGACACATATGAGGGAGACACACCACTAGGGCAACATAACACATACTCACCATGTCCATCTAACTCATCGCCTACACTGATGTTGATAGGAAATACAGTGGAATGCACATACACCACATCCATCCTGGGTCAGTGGCAAGCAGCCCACAGGTACAGGATGCTAATGACTGTGGGATGTGTGGATACAGACGGAGCACATCCCAAAGTGAAGCACAGATTTATTAAAGATTCACAACCTGAGAATTCCACAACTGATGCAAGGTAACCTCACGTGACAGTGATCAAAAATTAACCAAGTGGTAAACGATGAAAGTCCAGGGTTGTGTGGCACATCATTGGTTGGGACAACGACTACTTGCACTCTGGAACAAGGATCTGGGTGTTGGGGTGCAGACATCACCATACAGCAGCCAAAGTACCGTGTGAAGGACAGACAGAAAACACAATCAAAAACACAGATTTACAGCATACAACTACAATATACATGCCAAAAACAAACACCAAACAAAGTACACACAACCTATCAATCACGTAAACACTGTTTGGGAGTACAGACTACCTGAAAGGACACATCACAGCAAGCATCCGGACAAGTAGCACACAGCCACACTCAAGCAGCACCAGTGCACCACCAACATATATCAGGCAAACACAATACTTTGACAACACATCACTGTATACTTACATTCATGTGAAGAAGTTGTGGATCAGCTGGCTCCGAACAGCACCATCACCCTCATCATCACTGGCATCATGCCCCAGGGCAGGATCCTCCATGGCTGGCGGAGGTTGGTCATCGTCATCTTGGATGAGAGGCAACTTCTTCCTCACTGCCAGGTTGTGTAGCTTGATTGTAGCGCATCTCCGCCGGTGTCACAGGGTTCCTGAGGGGTGTCAGCAACCACGGCATGTTGGGATATCCTGAGTCACCTACATAAAGACAATTGCACATTAGATGAGTCTGAAAAGAGGGTGTAAATCAACTTCATCAAACACACACAATGGTAAACAGTCAGTACACACTGACAAGCCAGGCATGCTGGTACTGCATCTGTGATATAATCGTTGGGATGCGACTACTCCTCATGATGTAAGCGTTGTGCCCTGAACCTGGGAAACGTGCACACACATGTGAAATGGTCATGTCCGCCAAACAGACCACCAGAGCATTGATTGAGTGGAAATGTTTCCTGTTTCGGTATGTCTGCTCATGTGCCTGTGGTGGTACCAAAGCCACATGTGTCCCATCAATGGAGCCAATGACATGTGGTATCCGTCCCAGTGCGTAGAAGTCACCCTTGATGTCAGCGAGTTGTTGTGGTTTTGGGAAATGGATGTAGTGGTTGAGGAAATGCAACATCGCCTCCAACACATCTCAAAGCACACGGCTGAACATGGTCTGTGACATCCCACCAGCAGTAGCGACAGTGTGTTGGAAAGTACCGGTGGCAAAGAAGTGTAGGGTTGACATCACCTTTACCTTGGGGGTGAGCGCTGTAGGGTATGTCCGGCCAGGTTGCAAGTGTGGGGCCAACTGCTCCGCCAATTCTTCAATCAATGGCCTAGTGAAGCGGTACCGTCGCATGCAGTCACGTTCAACCATGGTTGCAAGGTCAGGGAACGGTCTGTGGACAGCTTGTCTCCTGCAGTACATAGATGAGCAAAGACAGTTTGTCAGTTCCCCTATCTATGTTCCAGTGTCCATGCTAAATAGCACATTAAACAACATGACAGGACACAAGGACATGATGTGTGAGCTGTTGTGTATGGGCACACATGTCAGATACATGCCCATCATCTGACATCTCAGCTCTACAGGTCCACACAACAAGGTCCATATTGTGCTGTGACCAATCTATGGGCTCTGTCACAGTACATCAGTATGAGTGTCACATACCAGACACACACCACAGTGACTAGTGAGGACAGATGTCTATCCCACATCACAGGTTTTTGACAGACACACACAGGGACCTTGTGTCGCCACAAGGACACCATCATGATGTAGCATCTCATGTACACACCACAACGCACACATGACACATTCAAGAAGTGCCACCTGATTTTTTTGCAGCTCATACATGGATGTCTGTGACACACAGGCGCAACATAAACTCACATTGACAAAACACATGGATGTGGTGACCATTTGACATTGAACACATGAAATCTGAGTCATCTCTGTAGCAAAAAGCACACATACTGTGGATGAACATCACATTTGTGGCACTGGGACACCCTGTGACCCACATATAATTCCACCTAAGAGTCAGGGTGTATGTCACATGTCATACACAATGTACCCTGGGAACTGTGTACATGCCTCATGCTCTGAACTGTACAGTTGTCAATCACAGTGGTTATGTGTACAACCCATAAAGGTATCTGTCCCCATGACACCTTGCCCTGCCTGGGAGTGTGTGCCACTAAGTGCCACATACCAAATCACATGTTGACCCACATACACACACAGGTAATGCAGCCTGACATGCCCTTTGATATACAGTGTCACAGGCTGTATTGTTGTTGGTGTGCCCATGTGTCCCTGACAAGCTATGGTGGGTGGCATCCTTTGCACATTGCCTGCAATGGGGACTGACGCGGGTGACAAATTCAAAAGACGCGTCGTACACATAGGGATCGAGGCGTGCGCACGCCTAGCACACACGCCTTGCACATTGCCTGCAATGGGGACTGACGCGGATTTGACCCTTGTACGATTCGTGTGCTGAAAAATCCGTTGGCTCCCTACAACAATGTATCACACTCGTTGGTGTCATGGATTTGAATTTTTTGAACGCTGTGGAAGGCGTGTACGAGGCGTGCAATGCGATGGATTGGCCAGATTCATAGGATGCAAACGTGTCCGACCTATCGCTTTGGATGCATGGGACAGATTCTGCCTCAGCAGCATAGATATAAGGCTGTCTGTTCCCCTGAGAGCTCACTTGCCTGCACTAAATGCCCCAGATTGCATTCACTGGTACCACTGCTGCTGTCTCTGCATCCTCTGGCTCCAAGAATGGCACATACTGTGGAGAGGGCCCCGGCCTTCACAGAGGAGGAAAACAAGGCCCTGCTGGACAGCCTCCTTCCACAGTACAGCAAGCTGTATAGGAAACCAGGGGAGCAGGTGAGTGTGCAGTCCACATCCTTTTTCATTGTGCATGTTGTCTGACTGGCACTAATGGCATTGTGTACACCAGTGGCTAGCATGCTCACTGAGTAGTTGTTACCCCCAAAGCGTGTAGGTACCTGTAGTGGACAGGTACTGTGCAGGTAAAGTTCATTTTTACACGGTTATAATACTCAGGCAATGTTTCCATGTTGTTAATGCAGGACAAATGTCAATCACCATTGTTGCACTACCTGTGTACATCATATGGCCTTGTGATAACGACATGTATATCCAACTGTGTGATGCACAAACATGTTGCATGTGTGGTAATGGACTTTTATCCTTGTCATCCTCACAGGTTGATGCCCATCAGAAACAGGAGATCTGGCTGACCATTGCCTGGGCTGTTCGATCTGTGGGGATCTACAGACGCCACCTCCACAACTGCCAGAAGAGGTGGCAGGACCTTCGTGGCTGGACCCGGAGGATCGCAAGAGTCCAGCTGAAGCTGTCGCCTCCTCGCAGAAGGGGCGGACGACGGACACTGACCCCCCCACATGCTCCGGATTCTGGCGATGGTCTTCCCTGACCTGGATGGGCAGTTAAAGGCCAGACAGCAGCAAGGAGGGGGTAAGTGCATGCCTTTTCTGTGAACTATCTCTCACATGCTCTTTGCACTCCTTCATCCTGGTTACACTCCCACAGATCTTCTGTCTGCTTGAACAAGAGTCATGTGCCTAAATTAGGTCATGGCCCATCCTCATCTGATGCACAGGTGTGGCCCTTTCAGTCTGTGACTTGTGTCACTTGGGTTGTGTGTCCCTGCTGTTGTCCAAGCTTACGGTTCTAAACAGCATCTGCTACCGGTGCATTGTTTTGTCTTCATGAGTGAGGCAATTGATTGCCATGTGTTTGCACATTGCCAGAAATCAGACATGTACTCTGTGTGGGCAATTGATATGTGTTCCAATTGATGCTTTGGCTCACCATATGTGTCTGGGGTATTTTCCACACAGCCATGCAGCAGGTGAGACAATGTTGGGGCCTCAGAAGAATGTACATCATGTGTGTCACACATGCATGAGCACATGCCTAGTGTTCAAGGTAATACCATGTAGCACATGGACCTGGACAGGTATGCCTACTCCGGACATGAAGTACACTATGTTCTTCTACTCCTGTGTGTCAGCCTACATTTAGTGCATTGTGAAATATGCAATCTGGTGTCTGCCTCGGTATCATTGTGGAGTGGCCTAGCTTTTTAGACTCCTGGGGTGTTGAGCATTTTGGGTTGGGCAGCTAGCTGAGATGTGGCTGTTGGATCATCACAATGGGGTAAGACATAGGTGTGTAATCACTTGACGGTGCCAAATGGTGTATTCTACATTAAAGTGCAGGCAGCCTCAATTAGTTCGCATAACACTGTGATGTGATCATGTTTACAGATTGTTGCTTGCAGTCACTCAACTGTCGCATTTGTATTATGTGGGATCATCAGATGCTTTAAGATGTGGGTAGCAGTTGGGGAACATGTGCACTTGACAGCTGCAGGGCTTACATTCCCCAAAATGATAATGATTGTGACACAGTGCAGACTGTTTGTTTTTGGATGCACTGCCCCTGTGACTGAAGCCAGTGATGACTGATTATCCAGACTGGCCTGTAGCATGGTATACCACTTGCTAATGTGTATCCTGCAGTAATGTCAGTTGTCCAGCATACACTCAATTGTGGCATTGACCATCAATACATGGGCACATCATGGTGTCTGGGGAAGGAAGCATATCCATTTTACTGACAATGAGTTTGGCCATCCCTTCTCCTGACACATGTACTGAGTCAGTGGCAGGAGATGGGATATGTGTGTACTGACACATTTCAATCACAATTCCTGCAGTTCTGAGATATGTCTATGTGGTGCATGTATGCACATATAAGTAGTGGCATACTACATGCACCAGACAGATGGGTCCATGGAGGGGAAGTATATGAGGGGCATGGTTGACTGGCAGACTGACAGGTGTCTTTTTCAAAATGTGTCAGCACTTTTTGAAATATTATGCAAATGATGCCAAGGCGTGCTCTGTAATGTGCTGTACTGACTGTGATGTGTCAGGTGAAACAGGTGACTGATGTGGATCTGTTTATCCTGATTGTTTGCAGATACATCTTCGGCTACTGGAGGAGACAGCTCCACGGACCAAGAGGAGCCGCAGAGCCAGACTGGGTCTGTTGCAGAGGAGTTGGAGGGACCCAGTGGCACAGAGGGTGAGGGGAGCCACACTGAGGAGACCTCAGCTACGACCACCTCGGCTGAGGAACACAGCATCTCGAGTGAGGACTCCCTTGTGGAGGCGGGTGTCAGCAGACCCCAGACAACACCTAGTGAGTCTGTCCCCGCCACCACCACCATCTCCACCCTCCCATCTGCTCCCATCCCAGATGTCCGTGGAGGCCCCCGTGTAAGGGAGCATGTCTCCTTCATGCCAGGCACCGCACCCCCTGCCCCTGTCTCCCCTGCTGCCCTGAGTGTGGAGTCTGTGGACTTACTGAAGCAGCTCCATGTAGGGCAGACAGCGATGCTGAGTGTCCTCCATTCCCACACCACTCTGTTGACACAACTGGTGTCCTTCAAGGAGAGCATCTCATCAAACATGTCTGACCTACATCGGACCATTCAGGCCATGGCCTCCACACAGACGTCAGCAGTGTCCCTCCTCCAACAGTCCCTCACCCCTCCTACCTCTGCCACATCCACAATCCCCACTACCCTACCTGTCCAACGCACACACACACCAGCACCGGCACGCACCACAACAGACACAAGCAGCGCACAGTCACGCAAGACAAAATACAGAGCCACAGGCATGCACACTCCGGGGACTGATGGCACACACACAGGGGATGGGTCACAGATGCACAAACAGACATCCACAAGCACTCCGCAGTCCTCAGATGCCTCTCCCTCCAAAACCCCTTCCCTTGCCTCACCTGCAACCCCCCCTTCACAGCAGCTCTTCCTCTGTGACCTTGGCCTCTTCCCCACCGATCCATCTGCTCCAACTCACAAGGGGAGGAGGAAGTCACCACGCACAGGGGGGAGCTCCCCTGCCACACAGACACCCTCCCCCAGGCGCACGGACACTGAAGCACCCATCCGCAAGTCCCCCCGGACCAGGAAGAGCAAGACCCCACCACGATCCCGCAGCTCCACCACACAGTCTCCGTCCTGCAGCCCCCAGGCCACCACTCCACAGGTCTCCCTGCCACACCCTGCCCCTGGTTCCCCCCACACCGATACCGCATCCCCAAAATGCTTAGGCCCTCCCCCCTACCACATGCACTTCCACCCCCACCTCACACGGTCAGCCTGTTCCTGCCACTGGTGTGGAGACCGTGTCCCCCCCTCTGTCCTGCCCACCTCACCTGAACCCCATGACACTCCTTTGGAGGTTGGCACTGCAGTAGAGAGCACATCCACCCCGTCTGACTTGGGCACTGCAGTGGAGACCCCGTCCACACCATCTGACCTGCCCACTGCAGTGGTGCCGGCAACAACTCCGTCTGACTTGAGCCCTGCAGGGGTGACGGCACCCACCACATCTGACTTGGGCCCTGCAGTGGTGACGGTGCCCACTGTGTCAGACACCTCCACTGCAGTTGCCAGTGACACTCCTGCACCCACCACCCCTCCCCTGCCCCATTCTGCTGTCCCCTGATCCTGTCCCTACGGTGCCTGGCATGCCCCTATGTATGCCCCTCCAAGGGGAGATGTCCCCTGGCCATAGCAGTGCAGGCAAACAATGGGTGACAACTTGTCACATGTCACCCTGGTTGGATGTAGGAATGGACTGGCCATTGGCCATTTGACATTGCACACTTAACTTACCAGTTACTTGGATTTATGTTTTTAATAAAGCCACTTGTTGTCATCCAGTGTTGTTGCATCTAATGTACATGATGTTGATGATGAGTGTCATGGACTTGCTGTTGTACTGGTGTTTTAAAGGTACAACAGAATGATTTGTTGATGTGATGGACTCCATGTGGTCCATGGGATATGTGTACTTTTCTGCTATGTATCCATGACATCCTTTGCTGCAATTACAGGGTGTAATGATAGCAAAATGTTGTGACCAGGATTTTCTCGTTGGGTTTGCTACTTCACATCTTTGGCATACACTGTTGCACATATGTTGTGCTTACATTTGGGCACATAGTAAGATTCCCTGACTGGGCCCATCTCCACTGGACAGGCAGGTGTGTGCATCCATGGTACACAAGTCATCTGTGTCATCAGTGCAACTAGCTCTACATGTGTATTGCGTATGTGCAGATGACTGAAGGGACACTCCCGTACACAGGCTGCTGTGACCAGAGCTTTCATTGTGTTGTAATTGTTGGCTCACTGGGCAAGTGTTGTGCTGGCATGACAGAACCATGCACAGGCAACGTTTTGCACAGCTGACCTTACCCAGGATTGGAGACCCCTCATGGCATTGTGTCATTCCGTGACATTGCCTGGGCACATAGTGTGTGTTGTGTGAGCATGTCTGTGTGTGTTCCCTTGCCTTTTTTCAACACAGCCTGTGTTCCATACAGATGTTCCTGTTTGGTGCGCTTGCTGAGTTGTCCTGTGTTCATCAAACATCTTTGCCCTGGGTTTTCTGGGATGTAGGTGCATGGCAAACTACTGGTCATTAGGTTGTCATCCCTGGCTGTTTTAGTTGTAAGTTCCGGGGATGTTGTCAAACGCATGTGGGACACATTCTGGATTCCCATTGGCACTTATGTGTTACCAACATCATGTTGTTTTCCCTATGTGGTATCTGTCAGTGAGTGGCTCACTTGTATGTGTGTGTGACTACTCCCACTCATCAGGGTCATTGCTGCAATGTTGGAAGGTGTCGACATGTGTTCTTTGTGGGTCTCCTTTGGTTCCTCAGTGGTGTGGGTGTGTGGCAGGGTTCCCACAGAATCTGGTAGTTTTCACGTTATGCCCATGTACCGCATACTGTGCAGTGTTGCAGACATTCACAGCGGTTGTTGACAGGCCATGTGTGAGGATTTGTGTGTACCTTACATCCCACCACCACCCCTGGGATTGTCATGGGTGCATGAGCAATGTCACCAGTCCATGTGTGCCTAGCTGATGCACATTGGTGCAGATCAAGGTGTGTGGTGTTGAGGGTGGCCAAATGGGAGTGGTTTCATGTCTAGGCCCCTACCTACATTTTGCCCATTGATTGCAGGCCATGGCCAGTGATTTGTGTTTATGGAGGTGTGATGGGAGTTTGTTGTTCAGGACACATGACCCAGTACGCACAGCTGACTGTGCTCCACAGTATGGGTAAAACATACCTTTGTCATCACAGTGGGATTGGCGTACAGGCTACTGTCACTCCAAATTAGGGTCCCTGAGGGTAGTGCTATAGTGGGTCTGTCTCTTGCTGTGTTGGTAGCTGTTCAACCCAGCTTGTGTCACATGAATCCGTTGGGATCCCACTCATCTGACAATGCCTGCTTGCCCACAAAGGGGTGCGCAGTTCATGAGTTAGTTTTGTATGGCACTGTGTACACATCTGTGTGATTGGAGTTCAGCCCACCGTCATGTGTTGTGTACTAGCCTGGGGACACTGAGACACACACACGTGTTGTGTTTGATATGCAGTGTGGGGCTTCCTGTCTGTGTTTGTGCATCTGCACCTCTGCATTGGTATGGCTTTTGCGTTACATTGGCTGGATGTTGTTTGGAGGTTTTTCCCTAGTGTCCATGCGTCTTGTAGCTCATCATCCTGCACATTGATCATGTTTGGTATGTCCCATTGCTGCCATGATATGGGACTTGGTCACCTAACATCAACAGTCTCCACAGGATTCCTCATTTTGTTTGTCTGTTCGTGAAGATATGTGTGTATGCATCATGATGCTCACTTTTCACATAGTCTAATTGGACACTGGAGGCATTGTCAGGGCTCATGGCCAATGCTTGTCTGCACATGGTAGAGGGAGTTCTTGTGATACACAGCAATCTTTGCCTCCCAAATCTATGTTTGTATGTGACACAACCACCACATTGCCACTACATTGCTTGTGGTGTTGGGACCGGTAATCACAAATGCTGGTCTGGTGATGCTGCTATTATGATGTCCACACTCACCTTCTGGTCACTGTAGTGATGTGGGGTTTGGACCCCATTGCCACGATGTTCCTGATATGCTGGATTTTGGGACACCACAATCACCTTTTGGTCACTGTAGTGATGGGGGGGTTAGACCCCATTCCCACAATGATCCTAAAATGCTGGATTTTTGGACACCACAATCACCTTTTGTGCACACATGTGATGGGAGTCACATTGTATGTTCACTGTCAGAATCTGTGTTGTGTGCATTTTGCACACACACACATACAATCTTGCCAAGATGGTAGGGGGATTTGCTTAGTCACCCTATGTGTGTGAATGCTGGTGGTGCTGGCCATCCAGCCCCCTATGAGTGGGGATGGTGGTGGTGCTGGGCATCCAGCCTCCTATGAGTAGGGGGTACTGGTAGTGATGGGCATCCAGCCCCCTATGAGTGGGGGGACTGGTAGTGCTGGGCAACCAGCCCCCTATGAGTAGGGGGTACTGGTATTGATGGGCATCCAGCCCCCTATGAGTGGGGATGATAGTAGTGCTGGGCATCCAGCCCCCTATGAGTAGGGGGTACTGGTAGTGCTGGGCATCCAGCCCCCTATGAGTGGGGGTACTGGTAGTGCTGGGCAACCAGCCCCCTATGAGTAGGGGGTACTGGTAGTGATGGGCATCCAGCCCCCTATGAGTGGGGATAGTAGTAGTGCTGGGCATCCAGACCCCTATGAGTAGGGGGTACTGATATTGATGGGCATCCAGCCCCCTATGAGTGGGGATGGTAGTAGTGCTGGGCATCCCCCCTAGGTGTGGGTACTGTTGGTAGTGAGGACCATGCAACCCCTGTGGTTTTGCTGTTGCTGGTGGAAGGGATGTCCCCCCCCCTATTTGTGTGTGTAGCATTTTGCGTGTTCGTGACGTTTGTTTGTGTGGGTGTCTGACTTACCGTCTGCGATGTACGCATCTGTTCCTCATCCGGTCATAGATATACAGTACTGGGATGACCTGCGTGATGGGATTCATCATTGGTTCATCTCGTACTTGCTGATTGTTGCTCCGTCTCGTACACGTTGGGAGTTGGTCCGTCTCGTAGCCGTGGATCGTGTTGTGGCGCGAATCGGACCTGCTATGCAGCTCTACCGGATGCTGTGACGTGCTGCTAGTGGCGACTCGTTCGGTGCGAAGGAAGTGCGCATCGTACTTGCCCGGCCGGAAACTGCTGTTTACATGCCTCCGGACGAGTCGATTTCAGCGGTTATGCTTCCGGATCGTACGGGAAATGTTGCTGGTTTCGGAGCCTATGGCTCGGTCGGCATTTGGACACATTTGAGCATCATACTTCCTTGTCCGGACGGATCGGCTCCGGGAACGAGTGGGTCGTAAGGTGAGGCTACGGACGGCTCTCGGAGGGCTGTCTGACCCCGATCGGAATCGGCCCCCTAGGGGCCGATTCCGATTTCGCTCGGAAAGCCCTACGGCCGACTCGCGCTCGTAGAGCTTTCCGAGCGACTCGTGCTCCTGGGCTCCGAGCGACAGAGCACGATGCGCTGCAGCGCTGACAGACTCGGGTCACTCGGAGCCCCATTGAAGTCTATAGGCTCCCAAAGACAATAAACGCACGTCTTGGATGAGGGCGCCCTGTGTCGCGGGGACACCTCGGTTCTGCCCGCACCATGCATGCATGTGTAGGGGGGACCCTTGGGCCCCCCCCAGTGATCGAGTCGTAGGGGCACAGGTTAAGGAGGGCACGCTATGGACCCCCGAAGTCCACTTCCCGGAGCTTTTTCAAGTCGGAGGCTCCGACTCGGTCAGCTGATCGGCGCGCGCATCGTACTTGGCCGTCCGGGAATCCGCACCGTTGCGCTGTGCGTGTAGGCCGTGGCGGAGTCGCCCTGAGGGGATCGCTGACGCGTACGAGCCGCTCGGAGCGCGAGGCGATTATTGCATCGTACTTGCTCGCTCGTACAGCTGTACGAGTCGTACGGAAATCACGTGTACGACTCGGACTCGCTACTGACGGATGCCGTCAGGAGCGCTTCCGAGCGAGATCGGAATCGGGCCCTTAGTGTTGATTTCTGTAGGTGTCTCTATAGACATTGATTGAAATGATAGTAGCAACCTTGAATTGCTGTATGTGGGTAGCATTTTAGGATTGCATTTATCATTGCTTGTTTAAAATTAATAATTATTTTCTGTGGGAAATAATTATTGGTTTCTTGTTTTATTTTGTTCAGGATTTCTATATAGGTAGAGTTTTGTTTATTAGGGAGTAAGGCGTAGATAAAAGGAATGTTAGTGTTTTGGTATAGTGCATGGACAGTGTATAACGGATAAAATGGTTTGGGACATATTTTAAAAGTCCCATCCATCATCCATGTTTCTTATTGCTGCAGTTTGATTAAATTATTTGCAGTAGCAAACATAATAATTCTTTTATCTTTGCATTTATTATCGTAAAGTATAAATGGTTCATCGTTGTGGGTTATTGCTAGTTCTAGGGGAATCTCTACCTCTTCAAATGTTTTTGGGGCAGGTGTGGTGGTGGTAGTGGCTTTTTTTGTCTAGCTATTGTTCTTTTTAAGGAAGCAATAGCGGGCATTTGGGCAGAAGCTTGTTCGGGTACTCTGAGCAACTGTTGTTTTAAAATTCTGTGGTGGATCTCTCAGAGCTAGTGCTAGCTTCTTTTATGTTATCTAGAGCACTTCTAACTTCAATTTCTGTCACATTTGGGGGGTGGTTATGTTCTTTCACATATGTAACAGTTGTTTCCTGCGTTGTAGCCCTCCCATAACATTTATTGGAATAGTATTTACTACATTTCCAAATAACTTTTAGTCCACTTTGTTTTTCTTGGGTATAGACGTACCCCATGTAACATAGTAACATCTTTCCTTTTTGAGAGGTAATAAATTGGGCGCCTTCAGTCATTGTGCAAAAACAACAATTGATGGACAGAATGCAGAACAATGTCATACATTCACCCCAGTACAGAGATCTGGGCCTAAATCCATCGTTTTTTTGCTCACCATGCCATTCCAGTTTGAACCCAGCCATATGCAAATCAGTCTTGACCCTGTGCCTCATGGGAACAGTCCAGCCCGAACTGCCAAGCCAGGTCCTCCCTGGACTGGAAACAAGCATCCTAGGACCGGTTTCGGGGTTTCACCCCTCTTCAGCCAGGATAGCTTGATTCCAGTGGAATGGAGAGCACGGGACCCACGTCTGGGCATACCCGTCCCACTCGGGGTGACAAATGCAAAAACAACAATTGATGGACAGAATGCAAAACAATGTCATACATTCACCCCAGTACAGAGATCTGGGCCTAAATCCATCGTTTTTTTGCTCACCATGCCATTCCAGTTTGAACCCAGCCATATGCAAATCAGTCTTGACCCTGTGCCTCATGGGAACAGTCCAGCCCGAACTGCCAAGCCAGGTCCTCCCTGGACTGGAAACAAGCATCCTAGGACCGGTTTCGGGGTTTCACCCCTCTTCAGCCAGGATAGCTTGATTCCAGTGGCATGGAGAGCACGGGACCCACGTCTGGGCATACCCGTCCCACTCGGGGTGACAAATGCAAAAACAATAATTGATGGACAGAATGCAGAACAATGTCATACATTCACCCCAGTACAGAGATCTGGGCCTAAATCCATTGTTTTTTTGCTCATCATGCCATTCCAGTTTGAACCCAGCCATATGCAAATCAGTCTTGACCCTGTGCCTCATGGGAACAGTCCAGCCCGAACTGCCAAGCCAGGTCCTCCCTGGACTGGAAACAAGCATCCTAGGACCAGTTTCGGGGTTTCACCCCTCTTCAACCAGGATAGCTTGATTCCAGTGGCATGGAGAGCACGGGACCCACGTCTGGGCATACCCGTCCCACTCGGGGTGACAAATGCAAAAACAACAATTGATGGACAGAATGCAGAACAATGTCATACATTCACCCCAGTACAGAGATCTGGGCCTAAATCCATCGTTTTTTTGCTCACCATGCCATTCCAGTTTGAACCCAGCCATATGCAAATCAGTCTTGACCCTGTGCCTCATGGGAACAGTCCAGCCCGAACTGCCAAGCCAGGTCCTCCCTGGACTGGAAACAAGCATCCTAGGACCGGTTTCGGGGTTTCACCCCTCTTCAGCCAGGATAGCTTGATTCCAGTGGCATGGAGAGCACGGGACCCACGTCTGGGCATACCCGTCCCACTCGGGGTGACAAATGCAAAAACAACAATTGATGGACAGAATGCAGAACAATGTCATACATTCACCCCAGTACAGAGATCTGGGCCTAAATCCATCGTTTTTTGCTCACCATGCCATTCCAGTTTGAACCCAGCCATATGCAAATCAGTCTTGACCCTGTGCCTCATGGGAACAGTCCAGCCCGAACTGCCAAGCCAGGTCCTCCCTGGACTGGAAACAAGCATCCTAGGACCGGTTTCGGGGTTTCACCCCTCTTCAGCCAGGATAGCTTGATTCCAGTGGCATGGAGAGCACGGGACCCACGTCTGGGCATACCCGTCCCACTCGGGGTGACAAATGCAAAAACAACAATTGATGGACAGAATGCAGAACAATGTCATACATTCACCCCAGTACAGAGATCTGGGCCTAAATCCATCGTTTTTTGCTCACCATGCCATTCCAGTTTGAACCCAGCCATATGCAAATCAGTCTTGACCCTGTGCCTCATGGGAACAGTCCAGCCTGAACTGCCAAGCCAGGTCCTCCCTGGACTGGAAACAAGCATCCTAGGACCGGTTTCGGGGTTTCACCCCTCTTCAGCCAGGATAGCTTGATTCCAGTGGCATGGAGAGCACGGGACCCACGTCTGGGCATACCCGTCCCACTCGGGGTGACAAATGCAAAAACAACAATTGATGGACAGAATGCAGAACAATGTCATACATTCACCCCAGTACAGAGATCTGGGCCTAAATCCATTGTTTTTTTGCTCACCATGCCATTCCAGTTTGAACCCAGCCATATGCAAATCAGTCTTGACCCTGTGCCTCATGGGAACAGTCCAGCCCGAACTGCCAAGCCAGGTCCTCCCTGGACTGGAAACAAGCATCCTAGGACCGGTTTCGGGGTTTCACCCCTCTTCAGCCAGGATAGCTTGATTCCAGTGGCATGGAGAGCACGGGACCCACGTCTGGGCATACCCGTCCCACTCGGGGTGACAAATGCAAAAACAACAATTGATGAACAGAATGCAGAACAATGTCATACATTCACCCCAGTACAGAGATCTGGGCCTAAATCCATCGTTTTTAGCTCACCATGCCATTCCAGTTTGAACCCAGCCATATGCAAATCAGTCTTGACCCTGTGCCTCATGGGAACAGTCCAGCCCGAACTGCCAAGCCAGGTCCTCCCTGGACTGGAAACAAGCATCCTAGGACCGGTTTCGGGGTTTCACCCCTCTTCAGCCAGGATAGCTTGATTCCAGTGGCATGGAGAGCACGGGACCCACGTCTGGGCATACCCGTCCCACTCGGGGTGACAAATGCAAAAACAACAATTGATGGACAGAATGCAGAACAATGTCATACATTCACCCCAGTACTGAGATCTGGGCCTAAATCCATCGTTTTTAGCTCACCATGCCATTCCAGTTTGAACCCAGCCATATGCAAATCAGTCTTGACCCTGTGCCTCATGGGAACAGTCCAGCCCGAACTGCCAAGCCAGGTCCTCCCTGGACTGGAAACAAGCATCCTAGGACCGGTTTCGGGGTTTCACCCCTCTTCAGCCAGGATAGCTTGATTCCAGTGGCATGGAGAGCACGGGACCCACGCATATGGCCATGTCTGAACTGGGGTGGTGGAGTGAGCTAAAGAATGATGATGGATTAAACCCAGATCAGTTGACTGGGGGTGAGTGCTTGCAATGTTCAACACTCCGTCCATCATCCCCTTTGGTTTTGCTATGTTCGCCCTAAGTTGGCAGGGTATGCCCAGACGTGGGTCCCTTGCTCACTTTGCCACTGGATTCAAGATAACCTGGCTGATGCCGGCTGTAAGCCAGAAACCGGTCCCAGGATGCTTGTTTCCAGTCCAGGGAAGACATGGCTTGGCAGTTCGGGCTGGACTGTTCCCATGAGGCACAGGGTCAGACTGATTTGCATACGGCCATGTCTGAACTGGGGTGGCGGAGTGAGCTAAAGAATGATGATGGATTAAACCCAGATCAGTTGACTGGGGGTGAGTGCTTGCAATGTTCAACACTCCGTCCATCATCCCCTTTGGTTTTGCTATGTTCGCCCTAAGTTGGCAGGGTATGCCCAGACGTGGGTCCCTTGCTCACTTTGCCACTGGATTCAAGATAACCTGGCTGATGACGGCTGTAAGCCAGAAACCGGTCCCAGGATGCTTGTTTCCGGTCCAGGGAAGACATGGCTTGGCAGTTCGGGCTGGACTGTTCCCATGAGGCACAGGGTCAGACTGATTTGCATATGGCCATGTCTGAACTGGGGTGGCGGAGTGAGCTAAAGAATGATGATGGATTAAACCCAGATCAGTTGACTGGGGGTGAGTGCTTGCAATGTTCAACACTCCGTCCATCATCCCCTTTGGTTTTGCTATGTTCGCCCTAAGTTGGCAGGGTATGCCCAGACGTGGGTCCCTTGCTCACTTTGCCACTGGATTCAAGATAACCTGGCTGATGACGGCTGTAAGCCAGAAACCGGTCCCAGGATGCTTGTTTCCGGTCCAGGGAAGACATGGCTTTGCAGTTCGGGCTGGACTGTTCCCATGAGGCACAGGGTCAGACTGATTTGCATATGGCCATGTCTGAACTGGGGTGGCGGAGTGAGCTAAAGAATGATGATGGATTAAACCCAGATCAGTTGACTGGGGGTGAGTGCTTGCAATTTTCAACACTCCGTCCATCATCCCCTTTGGTTTTGCTATGTTCAGCCCTAAGTTGGCAGGGTATGCCCAGACGTGGGTCCCTTGCTCACTTTGCCACTGGATTCAAGATAACCTGGCTGATGACGGCTGTAAGCCAGAAACCGGTCCCAGGATGCTTGTTTCCGGTCCAGGGAAGACATGGCTTGGCAGTTCGGGCTGGACTGTTCCCATGAGGCACAGGGTCAGACTGATTTGCATATGGCCATGTCTGAACTGGGGTGGCGGAGTGAGCTAAAGAATGATGATGGATTAAACCCAGATCAGTTGACTGGGGGTGAGTGCTTGCAATGTTCAACACTCCGTCCATCATCCCCTTTGGTTTTGCTTCAGTCATTGTGGTCTTTTTAATGCTAAGAAAAATTTATATAAAAATTACTAAAAAGAATACAGTACAGATTTATTATTAATATATATATATTGTTCTTGATATACTTACAATGTTGAGTTTGATGTAAAATGTAATGCTGATGCACTTTCTTTGGTGTTTTATTTCAGATTTGTTGAAGATGTTTCTGTTGGTAGAAAAAAGATAATTCTAATACTTTTGTTCTATTGTGTACTAGGTGGTGGGGAATTTGGGAGAAAGTGGGGTTTTGGGTGGGTATTTTAGGTAACTGTTTTATATAAAATATTTGTATACTTACTTTATTTCTGAGTTATTGTTCACGTTGTTCTTGGATCTTTTGCATGCTTTGAAAAATATCTGTAGAGGAGATATAAATTCAAAAGATAGACATTAGTTATTTATTTTTTATAAATATTTTGTGTTGAAGAGTAATATTAGTGTTACATTTTATATAGAATTTTACTTACTTTGTGCAGTTTGAAATCTTTTTTCTTCATTGAAGTTCTGCGTTCTGGAAGAAATCCGGCAGAGTTTCCCCTTCTTCTTTCTTGTAGGTTTGAGGTGCAAAATAAACATTTTCTCGTTGTTTATATATTGTTTATTTAATTGATTGTTTTCTGTGATTGGTGTATTTTATTAGTGGGAGGCTTTTATTCGGTGTAGCTTATTGTTTTAATTGTTTGAGCAGTTGTTTTCTATATATGGATAACGCTAATTAAGAAGTTGTTAGTACTACCTTTTTTTTTTTAACTGATTTAGGGGGTTATTCTCAAGAACGTGCGATAATCATCGCCAAAATAGGTTAACGCAATTTTTCACATCGCCATCTATCGCGGGAAAATAACTCTGTGTTATCGTCTTATTCTCAACACAGCGGTAACATGCAATAGTTTCCCGATAACGCGTCAAATGTCTGCGATAAAATTACCGGGATGGCGATAAAAATCTAAAGCCTAACGTGAAAAAACTTGCGATGGGACCAACTGCAATAAAAAATCCAGCGATAAGCAGCGCCAGGCCTGCAAGTCCCACAAGTCAGGTGGGAAAAACCACTGTAAAAGCAGCAACAAAAAACACAAACAACTGCGAAGCACCATGGAGGTAGCCGGAGCAAGTACATAGGACAACCAGAACCCCACAAGCCCCACGGAGGACCAGCCTGGAACCTCGGGGTCAGGGAAGGGCAAGGAGAAGAAGAGGAACCCGCCTTTCAGTATGCAGGAAAACCAGATCCTCATTACGGAGGTGATAGAACACCACCACCAACTGTTCATCACCTCCACTGTGTCATTGGCAACTAAAAATACTATATGGCAGTCCATCTTGGCCAAGGTGAATGCAGTCGGAGTGAAGAGAAGGGAAGTGGACGGCTGCAAGAAGCGCAGCCAACCTGAAAGCAGCAATACAGACTGGAGGTGGGAGTCCAGCGACACACCAGGAGCTGGATGAGATGGAGGAAATGGTGACCCGAGTCATCATTGGGGAGACGGTGGCAGGAGTTGGTGGACCGGACACTGCACAACATGACCTGAGCCAACAGCAACAGGGTGAGTAACGACCAGGGACTGGGGGGACAGGGGGAGATGGGCACAATGGCACACATGCACAATTAAGTATAGCACATCTGCGGACAAACCATGCCCAAGAGTCACAACTCCGACCAAGAGCCCAATTTACCCAAGACTACAATATCTCAGCACTGTATAAGCACAGAAGTGAAAGGCACACCGCCTGAAAGGGATAAGGGCCAGCAAAATCAGAGCTGAAGGGGCAACACACCCACAATTCAGCACACACACATAAGAATCAGAGCACCTCAACATTGACAACAATGTGGTACAAACTGCAACACCTTCACAACAGAACAGAGGACACAACTGCTGCCGCTTGTGTGTAGAAAATGGCCATTCGCATTTGGCATAGCAGGAAACTGTGAGATGATAATGTACAAGTACATCTTCACATCCCTGATGGTGTAGAAATGTCAACTGTCCCATATCAAATAGGCATCTCCTCACAAACAGTCACAATGAACATTGTCATGCAGTCTGTAAGTAAACTTGTACAATGCGTGAACATACATGTGAACACAATGTCAATCTGCATCTCCCCTTCACATTGCAGAGGAAGAATCAACACCTCCTGCAGAGCAGACCCAACAACTCAGCACTGATGATGAAGAGGACCTCCCCAACATCGACACCGACACCCGTCAACAGCTCACGGACAGCTTCGGCACCACACCTCCAGGAGCAGGGCAGCCCAGCTGCATCCAGGAGACCCCACCCCTGCACAGACCACACAGCAGGAAGCACCCACCACCACGGCTGTCTCCCAGGACCCCCACGACCAACACATGGCATTCCAACGCCGTGTGTTAGGGTGCCTGGAGAAGATGGATGATCAGCTGCGGGTGGGGTTCGACCTCATGGCAGCCAAACTAGGTGCCATACGTGGGTGTCTAAGTCCCATCAGGGACCACTTACAGTCCCTAACGGACACCCACTGTCCGCTCCATGCTCTCCAACAATCCATGGCTGACATCGCTGGAGTCATGACTCTGAGCCAAGAACAACTGTCTAGTCAGAGTGGCTCCAGCGATGTCAGCCGGGAGTTGGGACACATAAGGAGAATGATGGAGAGCTTGGAGCGGATGCAGGCGGAGAGAATGTTTGCCACGGCTGCACACCAGCGAGATGTATCTGTGATCTTCCATGCCCTGCAGATCCTCGTCATGGCATTGCCGCCACAAGGCCTGGCGCGGATGAATGCTGCTGCTACTACTCCATCCACATCTCCGCCCCCTGAAGTGTCAGTGCCACACAGTGCGGCAGACATTCCACCTCCGGCCCCTGATGTGTCAGTGCCACACAGTGATGCAGACTAAACACCACCACCCACATGTGAGGCACCTGACACATCAGAGGACAAAGATGATGATGAATCTGGCTTTGTGGTAAGAATGAAGTGGTAGCATTCATCTCCGCCATATGGCCTGTTTCAGCTTGGTTCTGCCCTCTGCATCATGCCCTGGAATAACACCTTCCACTGTCCCCCGATACACCCAGCGACACTCACCTTGGACCTCGACATGGACTGCCACATATTGTTTGGTTACCAATGACACAGCAATCACACTGCGGACTGAAGTCTTCCTCTTCCGATGAACTTGTCAATCCCTAAAGGACTCTGGCTGGCCCTCCATGGGGCAACAATGTAAAGTGGGGTTTGCATGGCCCTGTACTGCTCCAGCTTCAACACTCCACTGAATGCGAATAAAACATTCTAATTCACACAGATGTGTCATGGCTATGATCAATCATGTATGAAAGTATGGATGAATGTAGGGACAGTGATTCCACAAAAAAGGTACTTCCTGGGTAATGCTATCAATGCGCATGTATGGCCGTGACCCAGATCGGCAGTGAGACACACATTGTCATTCAAATCAACACTCATCACAGTTGAATACACGTGAAGGTGCGGAGACTTTATTAGCATATGCGTGTCAGTACGGGCAAGATAAGTGCCACAACATGCAGACCAATGCAGCAGTATGTCAGAATTTTGGAACGTTGCCAAGCGCCACAGTCCACTCCGGGAGAGTGCCTCACCTTTCACAGGTGTGTGTTAACCCGAGTTGTTGTCCGCTCATGTATTCGGAGTCCAGGCGAATGCAGCCATGTCCACTGTTGTCTTGGGATATTTGACCAGATCTCCAAGATGCAACAAGGTGTTGGGACATGTGCAATGGGTTCCAATCTGTTGTGGCTGCAGGTACGTAGTTACTCGTCCATGAAAGCGATTGCAGCTTCGCAGGCTATCATTTCCAACATGAGGTCGTTGTCGACTTCATCAAACAGGACGGCGAGGCCATCCATTAGCAGGTCCGGACAGATGTGCTGCATCCACCCCCTTTCACCAATTAGCTCTACAGCCCAATAGGGGAGCGGTTCAATGTGGTCACTGCACACGAGGAGTTGTGCAATCTCCCAGGTCCAGCTGCCAGCATGTATGCCAAGTATCAAGGCATCCCATAAACGGGTATCACGGTGACACTCCTGGTCGTGGGCCAACAGGGGGCGCACACACATGTCAAAATCCAGTTCAGCTACCGTCCTATTGGATAGGCAGACATCCATGGACCACCCGAATATGCACGATCGACAATGCAACACAGGCGGAACGCAGGTGACGTTGGCAAGGCGGAAGCTTAGCCGGTAACTGATCCGCAGCACTGCCAATGGCAGTGCCCCCAGTAAATGCAGCATACGTGCACGGTACAGTTCCACATGACAGGGGTTGTGCATGTGTACGGGATGTTCTGCCATTGCGTTAGTGGCTCTGGTTGAAGCGGCACTGTTCTGACCTGCGCCAGTTCTGTGGATGAAATGCCACAGCTCGAATCAATGAGTTGTTTTAGTGTGCAACGGTTCTACGCCTGAGATGGTGTGGGAGTAAGTGTGAAGGCCATTCCATGCAAGATAACTTCGAGCAAGGACTTCTATGTGTGGGGTGTGTATACGTTGGTCTTTCGTCGGGCTGTGCGTAGTGTGGGAATCGTCATCAGCTGCTATAGTATCTGTCCGGGGGTGCCGGGCACATGCAATTCCGAGGTCGGAGGTGCAGATGTGCTTCCGCCTGATAGCTCAGACAAAGGAGCTTTCATCCCTAATGTTAGTTTGTCATCTGCTTGCATTCAGGAAATGTGATGTGGCTTGTTGGGGGTGGGGTGGGATGTGTGCGACTTTGGGATTCATGTTTGACTTGTCCTGCATGTGGCAAATGAGCGGCATCACTGTGTGTTACATTGCCTCACAGCTGCTCCTCCCTCCCCCCAAGCCTATTTACTTGTGTGCGCTGCGCGGTTGCATCACTTGCACTCCTACGGCACACCATTGTCATGCCTGGCTGCGC
The DNA here is from genome assembly GCA_963921515.1 of Calotriton arnoldi. Classification (NCBI taxonomy): domain Eukaryota; kingdom Metazoa; phylum Chordata; class Amphibia; order Caudata; family Salamandridae; genus Calotriton; species Calotriton arnoldi. Next base: position 400,017 of record CAWUFW010009190.1, read on the forward strand.
ATGTCCACAAGCCTGACAACGACACTGTGATGTTGGCCGTTGAAGGTGGGCGGCCACGTGAGTGTAGGCCTATGGTAAGGATAGGGCAGACACAGATGTAGAGTTTGTGCCTGGCTGTACTCGCGCTGCGATTAAGGCTAGGCATTTGGCTCATGCTGCGGCAATACAGATACACACAACACTTGGCATGTATGAGCCAAGACCCCGAGCAGTCTTGCACTCCTTAATTTCTCCGTTCGTGCGAGCCCGCCCTCCGGGTGCATGCTACATTGCAACATTGTCGATTGCGGGCCGGGTGGCGCCAACACTACAACAGAGACACACACATTAGTCACTTCCTTGTCCAGGCCAGCACTGATACCACGCCCAGAGCCCCGGGCAAATTCTTCACACCCCTACGCTGGACTGGCGTACGCCGGCCCAGCCCACTCCGCTTACGCTTACAGGGGAGGACGACAAAGCTACGTGTCCAAGGTCTTACCCGCTGCCTGAGGTGACATGGTTGCATCCGCTGTCCACAGCACAATGTAATGTGGAAGGGCCCTGGGCCATCATGCATACATAATGACCACACGGACACACTTATAGATAGTGGAACTGGCTACGGGCACTTGCGCCCGGCCCGGCCCATTTTATTACCAGGGTCACATGTCCAGTGACGCCTGTGCTGGATGGGTGTGGGGTGAGTGTAAGCCAGCCCTCAGGGAGTGGTTGGTGCTGGCAACAACTAGAACAGTGATCATCGGTTCACACACACAAGACTGAATCATGAAGGGTCCATGACTTGCAGTGCACTGAGGTAGGGGCACCAGATCTGAAATCACACACACAAGATTCAAACATAAAGGGTCTATGACTTGTGGTGCACTGAGTTAGTGGCACCTGAAGCACTCAGCGGGTGTGCAGCCTGCGATGATGCGTCGTCCGGGCGGGCCGCACTGGAAGCAATGTCTGTTGCCTACTGGACTGCGCCATAAATAAATCAAGACTCAATTTGAATTGTGAGCCCCGCTGACCGCAGTGTAGGCCGGAGGCAGCGGTCAGAAAGGGCCCACAGCCACGTGGCGATGACTTGAGCTGCACAGAGTTGGTGGCACCTGAAGCGCTCAGCGGGTGTGCAGCCTGCAATGATGCGTCGTCCGGGCTGGCCGCACTGGAAGCAATGTCTGTTGCCTACTGGACTGCGCCATAAATAAATCAAGACTCAATTTGAATTGTGAGCCCTGCTGACCGCAGTGTAGGCCGCAGACAGTAGTCAGCACACACATAACTCCGCGGTGCTGTGCCGCTGGGTGCGCTGGGGGCCTGTATCGCGGGAGCCAGTGATCGGCTGAGGAGGCTGGCGGTCATGGCGGCAGACTCGTGGCAGGGTGAGGGGTGCCGCCCTGGCAGACGTGTTGGCCATACCGGAAGTGAACCACGCCCAGAACCCCGGCCTATTTATTCACACTCCTACGCTGGACTGGCGTACGCCGGCCCAGCCCACTCTGCTTACGCTTACAGGGGACGACGACACAGCTACGTGACAGAGGTCTTCCCCACTGCCTGAGGTAACATGGTTGTGTCTACTGTCCACAACACTACAAACACCAGCAGTATATGTCCACATGGACATGTCTGTGCTCTGCATACTGAAGTCTGTCCAGCACATCACCGCCACACTTGGCATTGTGTACATTCTTTTTCATGGGTGACTTGCCTCCTTCACACATACTTTGGGGCAGATTTACAAGAAAGTGACGCATCTGTATAGATGCGTCACTTTCCCTGCGCCACTCAGGTAAACCCTTGCGCCACCATGGATGCACTGTATTTACAATACAGTGCTCCATGGCGCAAGGATTAACAGATGTGTCAGAAATTCTGATGCATCTGTTGGCCCAAAGTCACGCATTGCTGGAGTTGTGTCGCAAGCACGGCGCAACTCCAGCAATATATTTTGAGGCCTATACCTACTGTACTGCATCACTCCATACGCCTGCTTCAAGCAGGCGTAAGGTTTTGACGCAGTGGCCTCCTAAAAGTGGCGCAGTGAAATCTTGTAGATTTCACTGCATCACTTTTACAAGGCCTTCCTACGTGGAAACGCCCACCCTGCATACATTATACCTGAAGTAGGTATAATGTAACGCAGGGCTTTACAACGTGACGCATCTCCCTAGATGCGTCACGTTATAAATAGGCCGCATAGTTTGCGCCGCCATTGCGTCACAAAAAATGACGCAATGGCGGCGCAAGGAGGCGCAAGGGGCTTGTAAGTCTGCCTATGGTTCCCACCTCTTCCCACATTCTGCAATTGTGTGGCTGAGGGACCATGCCGTTTTCCGTAGGTCAGCTGTCTTCTTCTGTGCTGCCTAGGTGGTAATCCTGGGGTGGGTGGCCTGGGGGGGGGGGGTCCTGGGGGTGGTGGCGGTGGGTGTTGTGGCCCTCTTGGGTCTCCAAGCTGCATGACCATTGGCTCCATGGCACTGGTTGGTCTTCAGATGTGGCTCTGGGCTGGGCTCCCTTTCTACTACAGGATGTCGTCCTGCTTAACACCAGTAAAAGGCAGGTGTTAAATCCCTGTTGCTAACGCGCCTTATCGCCTGTTTTTGGGTTGCTTTGCCGATCTGGCTGGTCGTTGGGAATATCGCGAAGTGGTGTTTTCGTGTGTTTTTTGCACAGGAACGCCTACTCTGCATATCATTAGAGTTAGTTGTCGCTCTCATCCGTGGCGATGTTTTTTGCGTCAGCTATCGCTGGAAAACTGGCGATATCGGCAGTTTGCACCAGCTTGAGAATAGGGCGATAAATCTATCGCCACTTTTGCGGCGCTAAAGTGCCGACAAATCAGCGATAAGTCCTTGAGAATATGCCCCCTAGTCTGTAAATGTGTTTTATATGGTATTTGATGTTAAATGCTGTGTGCATAATATTTAGTTATATTTTAAATATTAATTTTTAGTGTGTTTACTATATATTTTAAGATTTTATATTTTAATATATCAAAAATAGATCGTATTATATTTATTTTGTATGGGGTGCTTGTTTATAGTTAAAAAAAGATGTAGGTCTTAATATAGGTTAGTTTTAATAATTTTTAAGATGTCGATATATTTTAAAAGACGATATTATTGCTGTCTATATTGTTGTCATCGATATTTTGTACATGTATATTTTTTAACTATGTTCGATATTTTATGTAACGATATTTGTGCGTTCGATAATACTGAAAACGATATTTATGTTTGGCGATAATATGGTGTCGATATTTATGTATTTTTTAAAATAAGTATAGGTCGTCGATAATAGTGTAATCGATATTTTGGTGTCGATAAAATGGTAGGTCGATATTGTGTCTGTCGATATTATGTCAGTGATCCCTTGCAAATGTATAAACTCTTTATTCAAATTGTTGGTCTGTAGGAAAGTGGGTTTCTGTTGCAGTAACCCCCCCACTTTTTGCCAGACTACTGATGCACTTTTACTTGGTGTGCCCTGGGTCCCTGCCAATGAGGTTCCCAGGGCCTCTGTTCTTTCCCAAAAAACTAAACCCAATTGGCATCTCTGGCCACAGGCCAGCCCCTGGTAAATGGTACCACAGGTACCCAGGGCACTGTGACCAGAGAAAGCCTCTAAGGGCTGCAGCACTTATTGTGCCACCCTTAGAGGCCCTGTACCTTTACACTCACACAACGCCTTTGCAGGCTGCGTGTTTTGGTGCAGAACAAAGTGAAGAGTCGACATGGCACACATCTCTGTGTACCATGCCTACAACCCACTGCCCTGGCATAGATCAGTCTCCCCTCTAGCTGGGTGCACTATACCAGTGGTGAGGGTACAGGTGCATGAGCCCTGTACCCCTACAGTGTCTAAGTCCGTTCTTAGACATTGTAAGTGCAGTGCTGCCATTAAGAGTATATGGTGCTGGGAGTTTGTCATTACGAACTCTACAGCACCATAATGGCTACACTGAAAAACTGAGAAGTTTGGTATCAGACTTCTCAGCGCATTAAACCCACACTGATGCCAGTGTGGGATTTAATGAAAAATGCACACAGAGGGCATCTCAGAGATGCCCCCTGAAAAACTAACCCACCTCTAGTGTCACGACTGAGTGGCTGCTTAGGCTGCCATCAACAGACATGTTTCTGGACCCCTGGGTCGAGAGCCTGCTGCTCTCGGGGGCCTGAAACAATGCACATCCTGGGAAGAGGTGCCAAGTCTCCTCCCCCAGGATGGGCAGGGTTCACGAAGGGGAAGCTTCAAATACATGCCGCCTTTGTGAGCTTCCCCAGACCACATGCTGCTTCGAGCAACTGGTCCCCACTGGTTCTACCCCCCACTTTGGGCGGGAGAACCAGCGGGAAAAACAAGTGAGGGAGAGAGGTGTGCCCACCTCAGCTAACTCCACCCCTCAGGTGGGGGAGGCGAGGTGAAGCACATCTTGAGGATGGGGGGACCCAACCAACCAGGGACAGGCTCCTGCCCCACTCCCACTGGAGGGTGACACAATAGGGGGTGTACCCACCCCAGGGAAGGGACCCATTGGTCCCTGCCCTCTACCTACCTGTAACGCCCCTAAATCTAGTATTTAGGGGGCACTCTGAACCTTGCTTCCTCAGATCCAGCCTGACAACAAGAAAAAAAGAAGAAGAAGGACCGAACAGCCGTGCAGCCAGCTAACAAGAGGAAGACGCCCACTGACTTGGCCCCAGCCCTACCAGCCTGTCTCCCCTCGAACCTGCTCCTGTGAAATCCCGGTGTGTCCTGCAGCCAGCAACCTCAAAAACCCCAGAGGACCTGCCTGCCTTCACTTCCAAAGACTGCTTCTCCCGTGAACACCGGATTTGTTCAAACTGCAACCTCTGGCAGCAGCCGGAGACCGCGAATCCACCCCACTCTGCACCTTCGTCCCCGGCCCGAGCTCGAGTGGGCAAACACCACCAGGAGGTCACCCCGGCGATCCTGAACCAAGATCCGGTGACCCCTGACCTGCCTCAAGCCTCCAGCCGACGCCTGCAGCCAAAATCCAGAAGGCCCCCCTAACTGCGACCCGGAGCTAGTAAGAAGATCCGACCCCAAAAGGCACCCCTGCACCCGACGCCCCATGGCCTTGTGTGCCCACACCGACGGTGCCTAACCAACCCTTAACTTCCCAACTTACCTCTCGAAGTGGTGGTCGCACCCAGAAGTCCTTCGTCTCCCTGCCTGCAATGCTTTTGCTAACCGGAGGTTCTCAATTGGAAACAACAGGGCTTCCGACGTCAAAACAGCACCCTGCACCCGGCCGCCCTAGTGCCGCTGAGGGTGCCCCTTTGGTGCTAATCTGTTTCCCCATTTGCCCTGAGCTAAAGTCCAGGAGCTTTGCTCCCACAACCCAGTGGCCTGCTTGCCAGCAGCCACCAACCGGAGACCCCCTATCCTCCATAGGATAACATTGGGCCTCAACACTCTGCACCCGGCCGCCCTAGTGCCGCTGAGGGTGTAACAAGAGTTCATCATTGACCCTGGGGGACCCCTGAATCTTACCCCAGAACCTTAACTCCCACAGTCGATAACTTACCTTTGAACCGATAACCTGTTTTTCCTCCGTAGGATAACATTGACAATTCTTCTTCCAAAAAGTTTCTAAGTGTGGAGTTATGAAATCTAAAAATATTCTTTAAAAATCGCATGAATAACACAAACGTATTTACTTATGTGTTTGCAGGAAATGTCCCAGTGCTGAATCTAGGTATCCAGCACTGAGTTAGAAAAGTAACGTGAAAAGTAACTTACCTGTAATTTACTGAAAAAGCCTATTCATTTCAATGTACTGTATTTGCTAGGTATTGCAACCTACTGCATCCCCTGTAAATCATACAAAGTACAATTCCTATTGCATTTTCAAACTGTTCTACAATCAGCAACTTATTACTGTAAAGTATTTAATGCTTACCTGTGCCAGGCTTGCTTGGTTCTAAAAATAAAACAACAGTATATTTTTTATACAAAAATAATTGGTCTAGAGTTCATTCCTTGAGTGTGTGAATTCATTTGCTGACTGAGTGGGTACATCAAATGCTTAACACTGTCCTATGATACTGCCTCACTGCTCGACCACTCTACCACAAATAGAGAGTTCGGTTCTATCTAACTTTAACCTCTGCCTACCTCTAGGGTCACCTGGACTCTCTACACACTATACCTCATTTTGGTGTAGTATATATAGAGCCAGTTTCCTACATGGTCTGTATGAGAACTGTCTGCTGAATGAGCTCCCTAAAATGAATCTCCACACTGCTTCATTTAGTGCATTACAACAGTTGTGCACTTAGGAGTTTAATCTTCCCAATCTGCCTGCAACCCAGTCTTCACCATGGTTCACAAGTGAGTGTCACAAGGCAAAAGTAATATTAATCAAGGCCATAAAATCTGTAAGCAGCAGCGTGATTAGGGCTGCCAGATCCCAGTATAAGTGGGTTCTGTCATTCTCTAAGCAAAACTGGATCTACTCTAATGGGCATGATCTAGTTGAAGCATCTAGGCATAGGGATTCTGCAGCGTTCTGGCAGATTTTAGCCCAAGGAAGATCGAACCAACACCAGTCCTGTTAAAATGGAAAAAGTCGATGCTAATATGAAAAACAATACATTAATTCTATGAGAACGAAATTGCATCTTTATTAACAAATTTGCCCATTGTGAACTCCACATCCACCCGTTGTGAACTCCACATCCGCCCTTAATCACAAATACGTAGTCAGGCAGGCTCTGAGACCTAAACCTGAGATCACTGATTGATAGGTCACAGGTGGGGTGGCACATAGCCGGCACACAAACGCATGAACAGGAAACCCTATATAAATCCCACAGATAGGCGCAGCCATCCTGCATTCGCCCGGAACATTGGCCCCAATATAGCACACATGGCCGGAGGGGTATGCAAGCTCTCAAAATACCAGAAAGCCAGATGCCACATGAGTTAGGGACATATAGCCAATCAGGAAACAGCACACGTGGTGATCATACGCTCCCCATGACGAACATCTGGACTCATTACCGTCTGGCCACATTGTGTCCACGCAAGATCAAGGCCCACCTGTACTCTCCATTAGACAATTAAGTTATGACTCCAAAGGTATCAGCTTGCATTCCTTACCATACCTGGATCACCGGAAATACTTTATTATCTACGATGAACTGTATAAAATGAGGCTGCAGACCGATTGTAAATTGAGACAGTCCTCAGACCCTGTAACTGTTCTCCCGGCCGCTCTGTTTAATTAAACAGACTGTTCCTGTTTTGCCAAACACCTCTTGTCTCTTGTTTTTTCAAGGTATTTCATGTTCAAGCAACAGTCCTCTAGAGTTTTTTTTATCCATCCCTCCTAGTGGGTAAATCACTTTACAGAATTGTACTCACCTAAAAGTTTGGACTTGGATGCATTAAGCAAATATAGGTCAAACATCTGGCATTCTGAGAATGCCCTTATTTTGACTGTTTTTCTTTGGATGATACTAACAGAGCCATTTAATGCTTGCAGATATGGAAAGCTCCTGGTTCCGATAAGATCGCGAGAGGCCTAGTTCATTCGGAACCTGCTGTGTGGGGTCCCTACATTAATCTATTTTCCAATAAAAGTATGGCAGGTGAAAGGATCCCTGATTCTTGGAGTGGTGCTGAAATTATAATGCTTCTTAAAAAAGCGGACAGGTCTATCCCAGCAACTATTGGCCTATTTGCTTGGTAATCTGCCAAAACTATTTTGCCGCCAGATCTTAGTCAAATTGAAAGACTCGATGACAGTATGACAGATCCTTATCACACCCCAGGCTAGATTCCGCCCAAAGGTTAGTAAGGTTGATCAGATATTTTACTTTTAAATTAATTTTGTGGAAGTATTTAGGGCCTCATTTATGAGGTTTTGCCGTAGGGCAGCGCAGCAGGCCTTCCTGCTGCGCTGCCCTACGGCAAAAGAAAAGGGCAGGAATGCGCTGTATCTATAAGATACGGCGCATTCCTGTCATTTTCCATGTGCCTGCATTGCAGGGATGATTATTTTTGTACAGGAAGAGAAACCTTTCTGTGCAAAAGTAATCACAAGAGGCGTTTTCCTCTTTCTATGTGTGCTGCAGAATGCAGCACACATAGAAAAAGGAAAAAGGAGGAGAAATAAAGATATTTCACCTCGTTGTGCCTCCCTTACGCCTCCCCTGGGGAGGCATAAGCTTTTGGCACTGCCTCAGATTTACGATTTCTCGTAAATCTGGGTGTCGTGTAGTTCCTATAGTACCCATGCAGGACCTGCGCGTTTGGATAACATAAACTGTGGGCTTGGTGTTAGACTGACTCTGTGCACCCCCACTGCGTATGTTAGCCGGATTTGCATTAGCTAGCTCACAGTGCCACTAGAATCTCCTCTTATCGGGGAGAGATTAGTTTCTGGCAACCTTAGATCATGACAACCCTGATCCCTCAGAATCATGGAAACAATGTACTACTTTTCGCTCAGTCACTCCTGCTTACTTGTTTGGTTTGTCTCAGAGAGTTACACAGAATAAACAGTCCGGGCGTTTCAATAAGTATTTATTGAACAGTTGTTATTCTGGTGTAGAATATATGTGCTGCAGCAACCAGCAGACAATAACAGAGATATATTATCAGCAGTACGATAAAAGTGAAAGGATAGTACAGTTCTACCATATTGCAATAATAATGGTTACATACATGAATATATGAAATGCATTATAAAAGTGCGCGTACTCCTACGATGCCTAACTAGATGTACCTTAGTGTACCTAGCATGTGTGTAGGTCTAAAAGCCTAAGAGCCAAGAATCCTTCTAGGATTTAGTCGAACCCCATTACCTGAATAGAGAGAGTGTGGGACCCCGTCCTGGTCTCGAGTTGGACACCCTGCAAGGGCTGTGTTAGACCGCTGTCAGCTAGAACGACTGCATGCAGGAGCCTCAGCGTCTCTGGTCAGTGTGTCAGCATAGAAGTCTCGGTTCCCTCTATCTTACCGTGGCAAGATGTGGTGTATTTATACCCTAAAGTTTCTCATCCCTCAGTGTGGTTTTTATTGGTCTTTGTTAGACATGAGGAAGACGTCAGGGGTGAACTTTGTACATACATATTATGCGGGAGATGTAGCTGGTGAATGCTCATGCATAATTTATGAGTACATTGAAGGCCTGTGTTCGGGAAAAACCCTGCAGTGTTCTAACCACAGACTAGATAACGTTCAACCCTCAGAGTTTGTTGTGTACTGTAGGAAACTAATGTAGGTGAAAGATCATGCCTATATTAGGGCATAGGAGATCATGACTATAATAGGGCATAGACGATTATGACCATAATAGGGCATATGTGATTATGACCATAATAGGGCATATACGATTATGACCATATACGGCATATATGAACGTGTATATATTAGGGCCTCTATGCGAAACATAACACCCACTCCACTTTCGAATTGGATGACAATGACCATACTTAAAATCTGGACAATTAAATTTTTTTCTTAAAAACAGCTAAAAACATGGTTTTAAAAACACATTTAAAAAATGTTTAAAAATGTTACAAATCAGCTATTCTTTTGTTGCCACTTGAAAAAGTCAACTTATAAAAGTTGCATTACTACAAGCATTAGTTCTCAAGTGAAAGTGTCAATTTAGGAAATGTTCCAAATTTAGTTCGTTTATTTATGAAACGAAGTGGAGAAGCCGAATTCTTTCCCAGGACGCGATGAGCCAATTCAAGATTAAGTGTCCTGGCTTGGAGATACAGCATTATCGGTGTGAGCTACTGCAGAAGACAAATCCAACGCCTCACAGAGTACGTCAATCGCACATAGATGGAATTCAGCACTGCCAACAGTCGGTGCTGCGGCAGCTTGTGCGGCAGTTGTTACCTGAGTGCCTGTGGAGGAGCCATCTAACCCAGCAGGAGCAAATGGCACCTGTGCATTCTCAAGGAATGCGTTCATCAGAATTGGGAGACGCTGGGGACAACGCAGAGCATGGGCCTTTAGGGGGTCCAGCATAGCATCCATGTCCGGAGGCTTATCTGATGGAAACGTTAGACAGAGATCCAACACGTATTCTTCTCCACAAAACAGGCATCGAGGAACAGGTAAGATGCAGTCCACCCAGACTGGTCTAAATGATAGGAACCAAGAGGCGTTCAGTTCTCTTAGGCAAGGTATACCCAGAAGCTGCACCATGCGTTCACGGTATTTCCTCTCCATGAGTATGTTCGCCATCTCCTCGGAAATTGGGCCGTCCATTGCGTAGCAGTAAGATTACAATCAGGACTCCTGCAATTAGGAACAGGATAAGCGGGAGACCTCCAAAGACGCTTCCCAATACGGAGTGTATAAAATTTGGGATTACTCCGAGGACTGTCTGAAAGGTGCTTAATAGTCCTGACCCTATGGTCTTAAATAGGTGTACAATACCGCTCGTATCAGACATGTTAAAGATACGACCCACCATTTCTGCGAAATGAAAGGGGCAGTTTGTACGTATAAGCGCCTGTATCTCAGTCGAGGTCCTTGCAACTTGAAGTTCAAAGGTTTCTCGAGTGGAGGTTAAGGGCACAGGTTGCTGTAAAAGCATGGCTTTCAGTCTGCTCAAAGTATCAAATTGTATAAAGGAAACATTCAACGAAGGCCATAACGGCGCCTCCCTGACTGTGTTCAGTGGCGGAAACAATACTTGCATACAGCAAGTAACCCTGGAGTTAACAGTGACCAGATAGGCGACGCCCGAAGCATCCCACAGCAACCTTGATTGTTTAGCATCATGTAACTCCCATTCGACAAGATAGATTCGCTACTGAACCACTACATGCTCCGTGCAGAGAAATATCCTGACACATGAGAGAACCGCTTAAAGCGTTCTTGCAGTTTGTACCACTCAGATACACTTCTCGATCCCCATTCCGGCATCGATATCTATATGGTAACTCCCAAGTTTCCTTAATGTAACCCTTACCCATTTTTTCATATCCGCCTGCCTGCCTTTGCTCAAGGCAATATTGAAACTTAGTGACCGGCAGAGTGATTTGGACATGAATTAGCCATTCAGTTGATGGTAATTCGGCTACAGAGAATGGCAACCTTTCCAGTTTCTCAATACGCAGCATTGTATATTTGGCTCCCCTTTGTGCCATTTCTGTCTGTTTATCAGTTAGATTGTATTCTGAAAACAGAGATGTGGTGTTTATAAAACGCCAGGGCCCATAGCCTGCACGCAAAGATTGCAGCGTCCAGCTTAACATCACAATAGAACGTAACTGTGATTGCCCGTGTTGTAACAAGGCCAGATCTTGTTCTAATATGTCAATTGCCGAAGACACAATGTTGCCCAAGGAGTAAATCCTGGAGGTTAAAGTTGTTAACCCATTATCCACTACAGCTAATACCTTCTCTAAGTTAATACGGTCTATTTCCCGTATTCTTTCTGCGGCCTCCTGTTGGGATATTTTCCAGTTTTCATTATAATAGGCATAAATGCCAGCATATATGAAACGTTTCTGACGTGTTTTCCTTGGGCCTGACAAGAAATCCCTAAGGTCCACATCAGGTGTGAGTAAGGTCAAGTGATGTTTTACTTCTGTGAGTGTTGAGGTTTCTAGCCAATCAAGGCACAACTTCCCAACACTATAGGATGTCACTACCCCTGGGTGTTGTCTTTGTACATAGCGTGTATCTGGCCCACTGATACTAAACCCCTCGGTTATACCTAGGAATCTCTGTTGACATGTGTTTGTGTCAATGGGCCAAATCAGCCATTCTGTCCAATTGGGATCAGGCCTGTTGTACTGGAGAATGTCATCTAATCCTACCCCATGTGTAGCTGAATTCTGCCCCCCACCCATCTGTGATGGTGCTGGAAACCCAGGTGTGTTCATTTCCTTGTTCTTGGCTAGTCCAAGACAGGATGTCTGTTGCACAGTGTCATTTAGAAATATCATCTGCTGTGGAATGAGGCATGCTCTAAAAAGCGCTTTTGTTCCCTGGACCTGCCAGTCCCTAGAACCCCAGATTGATTTTAAATCTATAGTGTCCTTCCATAGGTTGAAACCCTGTGTAGACAACTGGGCCATAAAGGAAGCAGAGTAAATCTGTTTGGTGTTAGTCAACATAATTTTCTGTGCTGATGTTGTTGGCACTTTGTAAAAAAATGACTTCTGGTCAGATGTATTAAACCCTGAAAAGTATGTGAATTTCTGTGCAAAAGTTTGCGAACTACCCTTCGGTGGTGTTGGGAATTGTTCCCACTGGTGGTATTCAAATACATTTCTAGGTGTTATAGATTTGTGCAAGAAATGATGACCATAATGTTGGTAACAGTACAATGTATCATAGTCTGAAGTACCTTCTAACATTTCATTGTTCGGAAATGCTGCAGTTTTTTCCAAATCAGACATCATATTATTTACAGTTTCAGTGTCCCAATCATCAGAAAATGTACTGGAGGTAATGATATCACTTAAAGAAATTTTAAATACATGTTTAAGCTTTAAAAGTTCAGTCGGACCGAATATATCGATATCAATCTTGTCCCATACTATACCGTCCGGTATAGGAACTGCTGTGATGTTCACTGAAGACAAGTCTCTTGGTTCACGATGTGAAGACTGGTGTGGCTTTAAAATCAAATGGACTCTTTGGGCTGTAGAGCTCTGCTGGAGATATCGTTCATTAATAAGCATACTAAAAGTTATTGTTAAACCTAGCCATCAAAGAAAGAATGGAATCCCAGTGATATAACATAGTTCTATCCAAGGTGACACCAGGTAAATCTTTCTAAAAAAGTTCAAACAATCAATGAGTTTCTGTTTGTGTGATTTTTGGGCTGGCGTCGTTTCCGGCTCGCTTGGATCCAGTGAAAATGTATCAAAGTTCATGAAGGAGCCAGAAGCAGTTCGATCAATTGTTGGAATTGCATCGGGATTTGTTGAAATCGGATTTTGCTCTTGACGAGGCATGTTGACGTAGACGTCTGTAATCGGTCTGATTGCAACTTGGTTGTTAAGTTGATTTTCTTCTTGAAAATGAACATCTTGTTGAGGTAGAACGAGTTCCATAGCATTGTTGCTTAGTCCTTCATTCCGTACAGGTGGCTCTTCAAACGTGATGAGTCTTTCTGTTTGAACTTCTGGGATGGTAGCGAGAGGAGGGCGTCTGCTACTGTGGAGTCCACGAGGCCTACTGTTTAGTATCGGCCACATAGTGTGGTTTGATTAAGTCGATTGAGACAAATCTTTTCTCCTTTTTCCTGGCAAGAGGCGGCAGAAGTACAGTTCTTGTGCCTTGGATTGCTAGGACCGGTATAGCTGTTCGGTAGGATGGTCCGAATTCTTTCCTGTCTGCAATCTTTTCTCTGACCAGATCCCCAACTTTTGGGATCCATATAGGTCTTACCATTACTGCCTTGACTTCCTCAGTGGCAGTCTGTTTTAACCCGTTTACCGCGGCGATAATTTCGCCGCAGTGCGGGGCGTTCCATTATATGGGCGGGGCCGCGTCGGCCAACGGATGTGCGCAGCACTACCGAGGTAGTGCTCGCAACGGCCGTTGGCCGATGGGCGCACTTAAGGGGTTAAGTGGACGTTGCTTTGTTGTGTCCTGGATTCATTTAGATCCTGTAAAACAGCCAAACGATCATGGATATCAAATGGTTTTTCATCCGCCACTGTGCCTCCACAATCAAGATCAGGTACCCACATTCTTGTCCCAAATAGGACCTTGTAAGGAGTGACACCCCCTAGAGAGCTTCTTGGCTGGTTGTTAATTGCTCTTTGGACCCCATAAAGGTGACTGACCCAACTACCGCCCTTGCCTAATACCCTAGCTGTTAAAGATTGCGTTAAGTCACGATTTTTCCTCTCCCAATCGAATTTCCCTCAGGATGGTACGGAGAGGAGTACCGCAATGCTTTGCCCATTCCTTCCATGGCCTCTTTGTAAGCCCGAGAGCTAAACGCCGGGCCACGGTCAGAATGTATTGTGCCAACTGCGTATGTGCCGATAAAGACTCGCAAATCTTTTAAACAGTTTGAGCGTCAGCCGAGCGCTGAGACCAGACCCATAGGAATCTAGAGCAGGAATCCACTGCAACCATGATATATTTCTTGGCCCCATCTGATTGTAGGGGTCCGCAGTGATCCAAATACACACATGCGAGAGGCTTGTCTGATTTTAGTAATGGTGTCTGCGCTGGGCGTGCTATGGTGGAGCCTTTTTATCTGTTGGCAGATATCGCACTTTAAGACGTAGTCTTTGGTCTGCTTTGTTAACCCTGGCCACCTGTAGCGCTGTTTCAATAAAGAAATAGTCGCTGTAACGCCTGTATGCGCAGAACCCAAACCCTTGTGTGCTGCTAGAATTAAGCTTTGCCTACGATCCATATTTGGTATTACTCTATCCCCCACTCCAGGAATCTGAGCATATGGAATGTTTTGTGCATCTAACTTGTAGGAGTACTTGAGTGGAAATTTTTTAGGTACTGCTGTGCTGCCTTTGCGTGAAGCATTGACAGCTACCAAAATCTCGCCGTCTATTCTCGTTTTTGAACGAGTGATTGCAGCTACGGACGCTGTGCGTACAGCCCCCTTTGCAGCTTCATCAGCCAATGAATTCCCTTCAACGTGAACGCCATCATGCTGATGACTCAGTGTATGTATCACGTGAGCCCTTGGTAGTTCGTTTCTCAACTCCACTACCTGTTCCCATAGCATTTTATGCTTAATTGTGCCACCTTTCGCGTCTTTAAACCCGTTTTGTTCCCAATTATGTAAATATTCATTGTACGACTGTACACAGTAAAAGGAATCACACACAATTAGTGTGGGGAATTCGTGTTCCGTATTTACGAGTGCCAGTATTAGTGCTTTTAATTCTGCCAACTGAGCCGTGCAGTCTCCTAGAGATTGCGTTTTAGTGCAACTTGGATGGAACTTTCCATCGCGCATGCGACCTTTAACGATTGCACACGCTGTGCTGTAAGCTTGCTTACTCCCTATGACCAGTTGAGCAGATCCGTCAGTGTAAATAATGTATTCATACTGATCTAGAGGCAAAATCTCATTTGGTAGAGGATATTCTTGTTCGTATTGCAGAAATGCTTGTGTTTTTAAACTTGGATCAAATCTGTATTCAACATCCGTTGCAGTAAGAGAATTAGCCCATTGTATCCATCTGGGATGTAAGGCTTTCACATTTGGAATGCTAACCTTTGTAACAGCCTCTAATGCTGGTACTGGGGTCACGACTATTATGCACTTTCCCTGAGCCAGAGCTCTTTCTCTTGCTACAGCGGTCTGCACTTCTGTCAGGATTTTTTCTGTTGAAGTGAAACGCATCTCTGCGTTTGTGTACAGGTGTGATTTGTATGCGATTGGTACCGTTTCGCCTTCATTGAAAGTTAAATAAGTGTACCCGCATTGACCCGCTATCACTCGGATCACTAAGCTGCGTACGTTTACGCGTGTCTGTAAATGTTTTGAAGCTATCATGTCTTCCTGTAGTAAATGTAGGATATTTGTATGTTCCTGTGTCCATTGTCTGACTGGAAAATCAGGTTTTATTAAGTCGTAGAAAGGTTTTATTCTTTCTGCGTAATCCAAAATGTATGTTCGACCAAAATTTAGGAATCCCAGAATTGATTGTAAATTCTTTAATGATTTTGAAGGTTGGGCAGTGCACACTTTTCTAAAAAGTTAGCTGCTAGGCTTTATCCTTCACTTGACAGCTCATACCCTAAAAACTGGACATTGAGATGGGCAATTTTTGATTTTTTTACATTAAATTTATTGCCCTCAGATGCGAATCCCATAATAATGGTGCTCACCCTGGTCAAGTGCCTTGGTAAGTCATCGTCCATCAGATAAATATCATCCACATAGGACAATGCTTCTTCATCCAAATTTTGGAGTAACTTTGTTACCCTTGCTGAAAACAACCCCGGGCTATTCTTATACCCTTGGGGGAGATGACAAAATTGCCGTTAGGACCCTAGCACTGAGAATGCGGTCAAATACCTGCTTTCAGGCGCTATATTTTGGCAGAAAAATCCATTTGAGATATCAAGTGTTGTTTTGTATTTTTTTCGCACAATGTTATTCATTAATGCGGCACTGTGTGCATTTTGAACTGCAAATGTCTTTGTGCAGGTGTTTAAATGTCTGTAATCTAAAACTAAACGATATTTGTTGTCAGGTTTTGATACGGGGAACAAAGAATTGTTCATTGGTGAGGTGCAGTTTTCTATCACCCCCTGGTATTCAAGTTGATCTAGGATCTCCCTGACTTGTTGTTTAGCTTCCTGCTTTATAGGGTATTGCCTTTGAGCATTTGGGGAAACTTTTAACGGGATCACTTGGTGGGTTGAATCCTCATCCCAACCAGCATGATTTTTGTACAATGCTGGAGCTAGGGCAACCGCCCACTCCTGCGCATATGCATGTTTTAAATGTATGGGAACGAGGTCGGAAAATGCTGGAACAATTACCTTTTCTCCCTTACGGCACTCCATGATGAATGCTGGCGGCCAGTCTTGTTCTGCTAATAGGATGTCATATCCAGATGACAGATTTTTCCAAAATAGACCTTTAACTTTCCTGGGCTTGTCCCCCTCCATCCGGAGTGTTATCTCATGTAACTTATGTGGGACACTTACCCGAGTATCAGGTGTTTCCACCGTCATATACTCACTCAACTCCGCTGTCACCAGAAATTCCTTCAGGTTCTGGCGAGCTATTGTTACTTATGCCGTACTGTCTAGCATCATCAGAGCCCATTCCCCATTCAGAAGCTGTGTCCTCAGAATTCTGGGCATGTCTGATCTTAAGACCTGCTACCTTCTTCTTTTTGAACTGAGGTTTTTGTTTTTGTTTATCTTCTTTTTTAGGTGCGTAGTCCGCAGTGTGTTGCGTGTCTCTGGACTTTGTATGCACCTCTTGTCTGTGTTCTGACCGTCCTTCCCTCTCTGAGTTTTTTGATGAACCCTGAAAGGAACGAGAGGAACGTGTATCAGTATCCTGATACCTGTCAGGTTTTTTAATATTATCCCTATTCTGGGGGTTATACCTCCTTTCAGAGGACTCATGTTGAGGAGACCTACCTCCGGCTTGAGATCTGCTGTCTTTAGACTTTTGTTGTTTTTTATTTTCCCACTTCTTTTTAGAAGAAGTAGGTGTTTGCTTTGTAGTGTCCTTTTCAGGACTGCCCACCAGTTGTGGTTTTAATGCTGTCCCACCTAGACTGTCTCTGCCTAGCTCTATGTATGCAGTTTCAATTATTTGGGTAGTTCATGTTGTTGATCTACTGGACTGAACTCCCTTAGGCATTCCCCCTTAATGTTACCTAATATTATGGCTGATACCTGTTCGTAGTTACCTAGTAACTTCATCCCTAAGTTAAGGGCAGGCTCTGCTCCGTACTCATATTGTAGCTGTCTCAATACGTCAGGTACTACTGCTAATGAAGGGATACCATGTGTGCTGGTATATATGGCAGCAAAGACTGTACGCCAAGAGGTGCAGTCCTCTATTTGTGGTGTGATCCCCATGGGCAAGCAGATTGTTAGTATTCAGTGTTTATCACAGGTGGTAGTATTCGGCAATACCGCCTCAAGCTGAGTTATTTTCTGAGCTATCCAGAATGGTATTTGTTCGCGTTTTGCGGGCATTTTGCCCATTACTGCGTGTAATGTTTGAGGAGTAATTTTATTTCCTATACCCTGAGCTGGAGTACTACTTGCTGCACCTGGTGCAGGTTGATTGTTAAAGTACTCATGAAAATTGTGTTAAGTTTCTGTAGATTTTAATTAAATCTGTGTGTTGTACGAGTAAGTCTCCTGGTGCCATTGTGCCAATGTCAGGATGTGGTGAGTAGGCCGCAAATATTGGCTATGTGGCTCCTTCTCCTCCGAGTGGGCCTAACCTTACTCTTTCTCATACGTGGGGTAGGGCGCCATTAAACCAGTAATAATGTTCCTGGTAAGTGAGTGGAATCTCTATGTCCTCAAATGGACAATATTCCCGTGGTGCATCTCCTTCTATATAGTAGTGAAATGTCTTTGTTATTGCATTTGCTGCTGGGAGTGTAACCCATGAATAGAATACCTCTGTTTTGTTTGATTCGTGTGCCTCAATCACGAAAACTACAATGCCACCCTTAGCTTGTAAACCATTTTCTAATAGTCTTATGGTGACTGTCCTTCTGAATTTTGGTGCAATCTGTATTGCATCCTCAGGATCTTCTTCCTCGTCTGACGGGGGCATTGGCATTCGTAGTGGATCTAATACCGCGGTAGTCATCGTGTATAGAACACAGACTAATGTTTCAAAGAAACTATGATAAGGTTTTAGGCACAATTTTAGGAACACTATGTCCTTTCAAGCTTGAATAACCAACAGCCAATAAATAGTATTTTCGTACTACTCAGCTGCGGCGGATTTTGTGCCCACCCACTCCAGACATCTCTGGGGTTTCGTGAGTAGGTTCTCTGAGAATAGCACGACTGAACTACTCAGATTCTACTGTTAAATAAGTACCCAACCAACGTTGGTGGTGCCATGTCGTGTAGTTCCTATAGTACCCATGCAGAACCTGCGTGTTTGGATAACATAAACTATGGGCTTGGTGTTAGACTGACTCTGTGCACCCCCACCGCGTATGTTAGCCGGATTTGCATTAGCTAGCTCACAGTGCCACTAGAATCTCCTCTTATCGGGGAGAGATTAGTTTCTGGCAACCTTAGATCATGACAACCCTGATCCCTCAGAATTGTGGAAACAATGTACTACTTTTCGCTCAGTCACTCGTGCTTACTTGTTCGGTTTGTCTCAGAGAGTTACACAGAATAAACAGTCCGGGCGTTTCAATAAGTATTTATTGAACAGTTGTTATTCTGGTGTAGAATATATGTGCTGCAGCAACCAGCAGACAATAACAGAGATATATTATCAGCAGTACGATAAAAGTGAAAGGATAGTACAGTTCTACCATATTGCAATAATAATGGTTACATACATGAATATATGAAATGCATTATAAAAGTGCGCGTACTCCTACGATGCCTAACTAGATGTACCTTAGTGTACCTAGCATATATGTAGGTCTAAAAGCCTAAGAGCCAAGAATCCTTCTAGGGTTTAGTCGAACCCCATTACCTGAATAGAGAGAGTGTGGGTCCCTGTCCTGGTCTCGAGTTGGACACCCCGCAAGGGCTGTGTTAGACCGCTGTCAGCTGGAGCGACTGCATGCAGGAGCCTCAGCGTCTCTGGTCAGTGTGTCAGCATGGAAGTCTCAGTTCCCTCTATCTTACCGTGGCAAGATGTGGTGTATTGATACCCTAAAGTGTCTCGTCCCTCAGTATGGTTTGTATTGGTCTTTGTTAGACATGAGGAAGACATCAGGGATGAACTTTGTACATACATATTATGCGGGAGATGTAGCTGGTGAATGCTCATGCATAATTTATGAGTACATTGTAGGCCTGTGTTCGGGAAAAACCCTGCAGTGTTCTAACCACAGACTAGATAACGTTCAACCCTCAGAGTTCGTTGTGTACTGTAGGGAACTAATGTAGGTGAAAGATCATGCCTATATTAGGGCATAGGAGATCATGATTATAAAAGGGCATAGACGATTATAAAACGCTTTTTAATTTACAGACCACCAGGTCCCACCACCCAGTTCGCATCGAGCCTAAGGGAACAGGTGATACAACAGGCACTGCGGTATACTAAAGTGCTTGTGTTGGGGGACATGAACCTACATTTTGATGATAGGGCAAATTCTGGAGCGCAAGAGTTCTGTCAGGAATTGGCTGCCTTACAGCTGGTATTGCAATCCTCTCTCCTGACCAACCAACTGGGACACCTACTAGACCCAATTTTTGCCAACTGGGGGGATCTAATCATTGAACGCCCTAATGCAGTTCCTTGGACAGATTATTATTTGGTCCCCTTTAGCACCCTAATACCTAATACCCCAAGGCCAAAGACGACAGGCGCAGGGAGACTGCATAGGAAATGGGCTAGGTTTTCAGCGGCAAACTTTAATCACGCCCTTCAACAGGGCGGGCCACCGAGAGGCAATGACATTGAGACTGCCTGTAGCTCTCTAGATGAACGGATTACGGAGGCACTAGACAGAGTAGCCCCATGGTCCTCTAGTGCGCCGAGGAGACAATTAAAATCTGCCCCATGGTTTAATGAAGAACTCAGGATAGCAAAGACTTCCTGCAAGCGTTTAGAACAAGTATGGAGGAAAGATTTTTCAGAGCACAGGAACGCCAAATACAAAGCTAGTCTTAAACACTATCACTCCCTCATAAGGAAAACTCGTGCCGCCTACTACAATGAAAGGATAGAACAAGCTGAAAACTCTTCTAGAGAACTGTTTTCAATTTTTAAGGACATATCGTCACTAGCCAGAACTACGGCTTCCAACTGCAGCTCTGTGGATTCTTGCAATTTGGTGGCAGACTTCTTCGCAGAGAAGGTAGCAAGGATTTACACTACCTTCCCGGATGAGGCACCTAATGGGAGTTCCGATAGGGAGGGGTGGATCGACGTGGAGGAGGCACACTGCCTCTCCAGATTCGATCTCCCCTCCTGTGACGACCTCAAAGGCATTGCCTTAGCATTAAAACCGGCTCACCTAGGGACCCTACTACTCCTAAAGTTCTGAGAGATAGCCTGGAGATCCTAGTACCCTTTATTAAGCACCTCCTTGAACTCTCCTTTGAGTCGGGCGTGGTCCCAAAAAGGTGGAAAGAAGCAATTGTTCTTCCCATAAAGAAAAAGCCGGGTGTGAGCGCGAGTCAGTTGGAGAACCTTCGACCGGTCTCACTCCTGCCATATTTTGCTAAAATAGCAGAAAAAGTGGTCAATACTCAACTGACAGCCCACATTAACCGTCACAGCTTATTGCACCCGACGCAATCAGGTTTTCGTGCAACTTACTCTACTGAGTCAGCACTGCTCCTGTCAACAGAAACAATCCGCAGACATGTAGATGAAGGTCAGACGCTGGCTCTGGTCCTCTTGGACCTCAGCGCTGCATTTGACACCGTAGCCCACCCACTACTCCTACAACGCCTCAGAAAAGGCGGGTTGGATAAATTGGCCCTGGAATGGCTGGGATCCTTTTTACAGGATCGAAGCTTTCAGGTGTCCCAACGACCTTACTATTCTAAAAGCATTGCGCTGGCTCAAGGGGTCCCCCAGGGCTCTATAGTAAGCCCCACTCTCTTTAATCTATATATCGCCCCACTGGCAGAGATTATTGTAAAATATGGCATCAGTGTCGTGTCATATGCGGGTGACACGCAACTGGTGGTTTCACTGTCACAATCCCATGAAGAGGCAGCTACCAATTTTTCCACTTGTTTACAGGAGCTGGCATCCTGGATGACAAGTAACTGTTTAAAGCTGAACGGCAGTAAAACGGAGGTTCTAGTCATGGGTAAAGCGCCCTCGATCTGGTCCTCGTCTTGGTGGCCGCAGACCCCTCACCCAGCAATCAGGTTAAGAACTTGGGGATGTGGCTGGATTCCAAGCTCTCCTTTGAGAATCACACTAGAATTGTGGCCGGGAAGTGTTTTGAAATAATGAAAGGGCTTCGGAAGACCTTATATGTGCTTCCCGTGGCAGCCAGGAAGACCCTAGTCCACGCACTGGTAACTTCCCACCTGGACTATGGGAATGCTTTATATCTAGGAGCAAGTGGCAAGTGTCTGCAGAGACTTCAATGTATTCAGAACGCGGCGGCGCGCCTTGTTCTGATGCTGCCCAGGAGAGCTTCCTCCGGGAATGCCCTCGCTGCTCTACACTGGCTCCCAGTGAGGGAGAGAATACATTTTAAAGCCTTGTGTTTCAGACACCGCATTCTGCAGGGGAAAGGGCCTAGCTACCTACACAATCTACTATCCTCCTACACTCCAACCCGGCACTTGAGATCTGCAGGGACTGGACAGGTCAAGATTCCGATAATCAAACGAGCGAGAATGGGTGGTCGATCCTTCCGCTATCTGGCCGCTAAACATTGGAATGACCTCCCTCTCGCTCTCCGTAAGGAACCTTCGGAGAAAATCTTTCGGAAAAAACTAAAAACTTGGCTCTTTCGACGATAGGTTTTCTCTAAGCTGTATCACGTTACTGTGCCAGACGAGTTTTTGGGCTGCAGCGCAGGGACACACTAGTGAGTGTAGCCATGCGCTTTATAAGCTTACTTATTATTATTATTATACGATTATGACCATAATAGGGCATATACGATTATGAACATATACGGCATATATGAACGTGTCTATATTAGGGCCTCTATACGAAACATAACATGGGACAGTGTCAAAAGGCCACGGATGTTGCTGGGAACGCCCCCAGCAACACCCATTGCTCGCCCCTTTAACGCAGAACACTATGTTAAAGGGACTGATATTTATCAGGCAGAATTAAGCCAAGAAAAGTGGCTTAGAGCTGCCTGATAAATATCACGCAGGCTTCTGCGCCACGGAACGTCACAAAAAGTGACGTTCCGGAGGCGCAAGGAGTCTCATAAATGAGGCCCCTAAGGTTTGCTAAGGATCACTTGTACGTAGCATTTGTGGACCTAAGAGCTGCATTCAACTTATTCCCCAGACAACGCCTGTGGCCAAACCTTAAAGTCAATGGGCGTCAATCCTACCCTGTTAGGAATCAGGCAACTTTGCTCAGGTGAGGTGGGGAGTTGGGGGTGTCTCACAGGTTGCAAACTTGTTGAGCGTGGAGTGCAGCAAGGCTGTGTTCTGGCACACACTCTGTTTTCTCTCTATATAAACAATGTTATAAACCACCTCAGCACCTATATCTATGACTCTCCTAAATTGGGAGGGATCCGTGTACCTGCTTTTTTATTTGTGGATGATACTCTTTTGAGTTCCTACACTCCAGTGAGGCTGTAGAATCTCCTTAATAGATTTTCTGTATTTTGTGACCTCTGAGGCCTAGAAGTAAATACTTCCAAGACCAAGGTCATGATGTTTAATCCTCCTAGGTCATTTAATGGAGGCTTTCAAATGAAGGGGTTATCTCTACAATTTGTTGATAGCTTTGACTACCTGGGGGTTGGAATAGATAAATCATTCTCCTGGAAGTCACAAATGTTGAAAAGCAAAATTACTCTATTGCATAGAACTTCAGCTGGACTTTGCAGATGACCTGGCTCTACTCTCCCATACCAGTATGTAGATGCAAGAGAAGACAGAGAAGTATGGCAGCTGCATCACCACAATTTGGCCTCAACATCCACAGGGAAAAAAATCAAGATCCTGAAGGCCACTACAAACAGCACAACTGTAGTCACTCTTGCAGGCGATGCACTGGAAGAGGTTGAGGCCTTCACCTATCAGGGCAGTGTCATAGACAACCATAGCAGCACAGACGCCGACGTCAAGGAAAGAATCGGCAAGGGCTCCCTTAATTCAGCTAAAGAAGATCTGGATCTCTAAGGACCTAACACTGCAAAGCAAGATCAAAACTTTTTAACACCAACTTAAAATTAGTCCTTCTGTATGGAGCAGAAACTTGGAGGAAATCAGTGATTACCACCAACAAAGTCCAAACCTTCATCAACACCTGTCTGAGGAAAATCCTCCAAATCCTCTGGCCAAACCCCATCAGCAACAACGACCTGTAGTGGCAGACTCTCCAACTCCCTGCTCATGAAGAAATCATGAAATGATGGTGCGACTGGATGTCACACCCTTTACAAGCCCGCATCAAGCACCACCAGGCAAGCCCTGACCTGTAATGCTCAAGGGAAAAAGAAAAGAGGAAGGCCATGAAACACCTGGCGCCTAGATCTCAAGGCTGACTGCAAGGTGATGGGTTACACCTGGAGTTAGATTGAAAGAAATGGCCAGGTCAAAGATGGCCTGGGGAACAGTCCACCCCAGGACCCCTGATTGATTACCTATACCCCAGGAATGGTAGTAGGCATAAGTAAGTATGTATAGAGCTTCAGAAGTCACCAAGAGGTTTAAAGCTACTATTCAGAGATCTGTTTCCTTGTCCATAGAGGTCTATCATGCTAAGGCACAAAATGCTGAACTCTAAGGGGCTGAAATGTTGTGGTGTGTGGCACACTACTGGACCAACTACTAAAGAGAACAGTTTCTTAAGGTAATTAATTCATCTTCCCCAAAGTTCTCCTTTGATTCCCCTATTTTATGATATAGGACTTAAAAGGGTTGGTGTCATAGTGGCCTTGAAAGCCCTCCTTTTTTAGGTCAGGTTGTGGTCAGCCGGTGATTACTGCATTACAGGTTAACTTTAGCAGACGTTTTGGCCTTGGGAAATGCAGATACAATACCTTGGTTATCATATTTAAAATCTTACTTTCAGGATTTAGGAATGGAAACTTGCTGGAGGTCTCCTTCTTCTATAAATAATAACACCAAGGCTACTGTAAAAGCTGCATTTTGGAATCATAAGATCGATTCCTGAAATAGAAACTCTAAACTTGGTGGGCTCCCAAACAAATCCTTGTCCCATAAACCTATTCCCACTCTGGAACCATATATGGATGCCATTACACCCTGTCATGCTCAACCTTTGTTCATTATGTTCAGATTGAGCACGCTGGTTGTGGGCAAGTTCACCAGTAGCTGAGAACATTCTGTTATGACATGGTTGAGGATGTTATTTTTTGCGTATTTTACAAAAGAGCAAGGAGGATATGGATTAGACATCTTTGCCTAAACCTGAGTGTGAGGCTTTATAAAGAAAACACAAGGAGATGATGGACGGAGCACTGAAACTTTTCAGACACTCACCCCCAGATCTGGGTTGAATCCATCATCATTCTTTAGCTCACTTCGCCACCTCAGTTCAGACCAAGCTATATGCAAATCAGTCTTGACCCTGTGACTCATGGGAACAGTCAGCCCGAACTGCCAAGCCAGGTCTTCCCTGAACCGAAAACAAGCATCCTGGGACCGGTTTCGGGGTAACACCCCTCATCACCCAGGCTACCTTGAATCCAGTGGCAAAGTGAGCAAGGGACCCACGTCTGGGCATACCCTGCCAACTTAGGGCGAATAAAGCATACACAAGTAATGATGGACGGAGCACTGAAACTTTTCAGACACTCACCCCTAGTCACAGATCTGGGTTGAATCCATCATCATTCTTTAGCTCACTTCGCCACCTCAGTTCAGACCAAGCTATATGCAAATCAGTCTTGACCCTGTGACTCATGGGAACAATCCAGTTCGAACTGCCAAACCAGGTCGTCCCTGAACCGAAAACAAGCATCCTGGGACTGGTTTTGGGGTAACACCCCTCATCAGCCAGGCTAGCTTGAATCCAGTGGCAAAGTGAGCAAGGGACCCACGTCTGGGCATACCCTGCCAACTTAGGGCGAACAAAGCAAACACAAGGAGATGATGGACGGAGCGCTGAATCGTTTCAGACACTCACCCCCAGTCACAGATCTGGGTTGAGTCCATCATCATTCTTTAGCTCACTTCGACACCTCAGTTCAGACCAAGCTATATGCAAATCAGCCTTGACCCTGTGACTCATGGGAACAGTCCAGCCCGAACTGCCAAGCCAGGTCTTCCCTGAACCGAAAACAAGCATCCTGGGGCCGGTTTTGGGGTAACACCCCTCATCAGCCAGGTTAGCTTGAATCCAGTGGCAAAGTGAGCAAGGGACCCACATCTGGGCATACCCTGCCAACTTAGGGCAAACAAAGCAAACACAAGGAGATGATGGATGGAGCGCTGAAACTTTTCAGACACTCACCCACAGTCACAGATCTGGGTTGAATCCCTCATCATTCTTTAGCTCACTTCGCCACCTCAGTTCAGACCAAGCTATATGAAAATCAGTCTTGACCCTGTGACTCATGGGAACAGTCTAGCCCGAACTGTAAAGCAAGGTCTTCCCTGAACCAGAAACAAGCATCCTGAGACTGGTTTCAGGGTAACACCCCTCATCAGCCAGGCTAGCTTGAATCCAGTGGCAAAGTGAGCAAGGGACCCACGTCTGGGCATACCCTGCCAACCTAGGGCGAGAAAAGCAAACACAAGGAGATGATGGACAGAGCGCTGAGACTTTTCAGACACTCACCCCCAGTCACAGATCTGGGTTGAATCCATCATCATTCTTTAGCTCACTTCGCTCCATCAGTTCAGACACAGCTATATGCAAATCAGTCTTGACCCTGTGCCTCATGGAAACAGTCCAGCCCGAACTGCCAAGCCATGTCTTCCCTGAACCGGAAACAAGCATCCTGGGACCGGTTTTAGGATAACACCCCTCATCAGCCAGGCTAGCTTGAATCCAGTGGCAAAGTGAGCTAGGGACCCACGTCTGGGCATACCATGCCAACTTAGGGCGAGCAAAGCAAACACAAGGAGATGATGGACGGAGCGCTGAAACTTTTCAGACACTCACCCCCGTCACAGATCTGGGTTGAATCCATCATCATTCTTTAGCTCACTTCGCCACCCCAGTTCAGACACAGCTATATGCAAATTAGTCATGACCCTGTGCCTCATGGGAACATTCCAGCCCGAACTGCCAAGCCACGTCTTCCCTGAACGGGAAACAAGCATCCTGGGACCAGTTTCGGGGTAACACCCCTCATCAGCCAGGCTAGCTTGAATCCAGTGGCAAAGTGAGCAAGGGACCCATGTCTGGGCATACTCTACCTACTTAGGGCGAATAAAGCATACGCAAGTAATGATGAACGGAGCACTGAAACTTTTCAGACACTCACCCCCAGTCACAGATCTGGGTTGAATCCATCATCATTCTTTAGCTCACTTCGCCATCTCAGTTCAGACCAAGCTATATGCAAATCAGTCTTGACTCCGTGCCTCATGGGAACAGTCCAGCACGAACTGCCAAGCCAGGTCTTCCCTGAACCGGAATCAAGCATCCTGGGACCGGTTTCGGGGTAACACCCCTCATCACCCAGGCTAGCTTGAATCCAGTGGCAAAGTGAGCAAGGGACCCACGTCTGGACATACCCTGCCAACTTAGGACAAACAAAGGAAACACAAGGAGATGATGATGGAGCGCTGAAACTTTTCAGACACTCACCCCCAGACTCAGATCTGGGTTGAATCCATCATCATTCTTTAGCTCACTTCGCCACCTCAGTTCAGATCAAGCTATATGCAAATCAGTCTTGACCCTGTGACTCATGGGAACAGTCTAGCCCGAACTGCCAAGCCAGGTCTTCCCTGAACCGGAAACAAGCATCCTGGGACCGGTTTCAGAGTAACACCTCTCATCAGCCAGGCTAGTTTGAATCCAGTGGCAAAGTGAGCAAGGGACCCATGTCTGGGCATACCCTGCCAACTTAGGGCGAACAAAGCAAACACAAGCAGACGATGGACGGAGCACTGAAATTTTTCAGACACTCACCCCCAGTCACAGATCTGGGTTGAATCCATCATCATTCTTTAGCTCACTTTGCCACCTCAGTTCAGACTAAGCTATATGCAAATCAGTCTTGACCCTGAGCCTTATGGGAACATTCCAGCCCGAACTGCCAAGCCAGGTCTTCCCTGATCCAGAAACATGCATCCTGAGACTGGTTTTGGTGTAACACCCCTCATCAGCCAGGCTAGCTTGAATCCAGTGGCAAAGTTAGCAAGGGACCCACGTCTGGGCATACCCTGCCTCCTAGGGCGAGCAAAGCAAACACAAGGAGATGATGGATTGAGCACTGAGACTTTTCAGACACTCACCCCCAGTCACAGATCTGGGTTGAGTCCATCATCATTCTTTAGCTCACTTCGCCACCTCAGTTCAGACCAAGCTATATGCAAATCAGTCTTGACCCTGAGCCTTATGGGAACAGTCCAGCCCGAACTGCCAAGCCAGGTCTTCCCCGAACCAGAAACAAGCATCCTGAGACTGGTTTCGGGGAAACACCCCTCATCAGCCAGGCTGGTTTGAATCCAGTGGCAAAGTGAGCAAGGGACCCATGTCTGGGCATACCCTACCTACTTAGGGCGAATAAAGCATACACAAGTAATGATGGACGGAGCACTGAAACTTTTCAGACACTCACCCCCAGTCACAGATCTGGGTTGAATCCATCATCATTTTTTAGCTCACTTCGCCACCCCAGTTCAGACACAGCTATATGCAAATCAGTCTTGACCCTGTGCCTCATGGGAATAATCCAGCCCGAACTGCCAAGCCATGACTTCCCTGATCTGGAAACAAGCATCCTGGGACCGGTTTCGGGATATCACCCCTCATCAGCCAGGCTAGCTTGAATCCAGTGGCAAAGTGAGCAAGGGATCCAAGTCTGGGCATACCCTGCCAACTTAGGGCGAAAAATCATACGCTTGACCACCTCCCAGTAATATTTCTCAGCGCGGGCAGTCACGACAGGTCAGTACGAATCGCATTGAAAAAACCTGCCCCTCGTGTTGAGGAAGCTGCCGCTTGAGTAGAATATCTAATCAACGGTAGAAAAAAGCAGCACCCTCTTGTGCTGTGTATGGTGCCATTTGCACTGATTTTACAGCGCGGGACAATCTCCGGCTGCTAAAAATCAGCACGACTTACAGCACTCCGCTGCTTGCAGAACTTAGCGGAGTGCGGCATGTTTTCAGCAGAACTCCGTGAATTCCGCCCACGCCTAATGATTATTTGGCTAGAGGATAAAGTATAAATTATTTTCACAACAGTTGCAATCATATATCATTACAGTAGCTGAGCGCATGAGTCTGTATCTTCGTAAATGAAATACCAGCAATGCGGAAATCATGATTTTGGAAGGCTCTGCCAGTCGCTAGTTGGTTGACTGTTGGCTGGCAAAACCTCCATGGACAATACCTGACTCCTGTTGACCCACAGAGGCATTTAGGCTTCATCAATATCCATAGGCTAACTCTTAAGCCCTAGAGCTAAAGGTTATCATCTATTTGCATCCTCACTTTCTGAAGCTAAAAGAAATCCATTTTAATTCTGGCTAAGTAGGGTGAAATATGCTCATTCATTAGGCCAGAGATGATTCTTAGTACTTTGTTTTGGACCATTTGTAATTTAGTCAGGATCCACACTGGAACACTGAGAAGATGGATGAACAGTGGAGTAATCCTAATAAGACTAGGGTATGAATGATGAAGATCCTTTGTGATAAGGTCAGCATGGAGAAGACTTTGCATATGCTGTAAAGAAAAAAATGTGCCTTTCTGATGATTTCTTGAACGTAAGGGGAAAATGAGAGTTATGAGTTAAATATAATCTCCAAAATCTTAGCATTTTTTCTGCCCATTGGCTTCCCAAGCTGCTAAAGTACAAAATTAAACATTAACACTAGACATGTTCATGTTTTTTTTTCTATTTTGATACTTACATACATATATTACCAATACCTCTTCTTAACTCTTTCCGAGAGTGGATGCTCTGGAGTGAGTCTAGCTGAAAACGTTGGAGCAAAGGTTCCAATTGCTGATCTGTGTTTCACTGACGGTAAGCCTGGACTTGTTTTGAAGAGAGGGCCCAAGACACAAGAGACGCAGCCTGTCACTGCATCTCAATGCAGGGACAAGGTAAGTGGGGGGGGTGGTTGCTGTGTCTCTCCATTGTCCCTTTCAAAAAGCAGACACATGCGAATTATTAATATTGCTTCACTGAGCAGTTACTGCATCATTTAAGGGCCCCTTTGGCCTTGTGTCTGTCTGTAAAGTGTTGCCTCATTTGCACTTTGCCATAACCCTGAAAATGAGGAATCACTCTTTTCATATTGTGCAGTGTGTGAAAAAAGCACAGCTGCAACGTGTACTAGACAACTAGTCATGCCAACATTTGTGATCTTTTCTGTAATATGAAAGTACATTGGAAATCCGATACCCGGTGCAAATTCCCTATCCATCCCATTCTGTAGTCTGGTCCCATATAACAATTATGGACAAAAACATTAAAGTTGATGTGGCCTTAATCAAGCAGTTTGCTAGTTTATAAAAAAGAGTTCACCACATTTCCTAACTGCAAAATTGGGAAAGTTAAAAAAAGGTAAATAGGGGCCCCAGCTGTAGCAGGCATTGGACCAGCAGCCGCTTTTCTTGATTAGCTAACATAGGGCCAGATGTGCAAAGCCTTTTTACATTTGCAAATGGCCCGATTTACAGAATCGAGCCACTTGCTAACGCAGAAAGGTATTTTTAAATGTACAAAGGCCAAATTGTGATTCAGTACTTTGGTACCGAATTGCAATTTGGGTTTGCGATCTGGTATTAGAAAGGAGCATGTTTAGGCTACCCTTTCCTAATAACGAATCAAATTGCGGTCGCAAAACATTCTCAATTTACCTTCAAGTTGGTGGTAACCCATTCGCAAATGGGAAGGGGTCCCCTAAGGACCCCTTCCCCTTTGTGAATGTTTTTCAAAACATTTTTAAAAGCAGGCAGTGGTTCCACAGAGCATTTCATACTCAGAAAAAATGGAAAAGAAAACCTTTCATTTTCTGTTTTTTAAAACCATACCATTTTCCTTTAAGGAAAACAGGCTGTATTTAAAAAAAAATAGATTGCTTTATTTAAAAGAAATTGCAGACATGGTGGTGTGCTGACCCGCAGGTCACCGCCCCTGTGATTTCTGTGATTCTCGATGGGTCGCAAACAGAGACATACCTCATTAATATTTATCAGGTAGGTCTATTTGTCACCCACTGGGAATCGCAGAATGTGCCAAAGACAATTTTGTACATTGGTGTTTAAGCTCATCAAATAGCGAATCGCAAAAATTCGCTATTTGCTAATCGCAACGATTACTTACATACATCTGGCCTTCAGTGTTTTTGAGTGACAGCAAGGAAACACAGTGGCAGCCATTCATCTGTATCATCTCCATTTCTCAATCCCTAAAGTCAGACCCAGAGATTTAGAGATTTGTGAGACACGGAAGGAACGAGGACCACTAAAATAAATCCCTGCTATCTGATGTGACTTTTACTGTTGAAGGAGACATACGACTGTAGAGACTGGATGAACTTTAACTGAGCTGAACTATTTATTTCTATGTAAAATACGAAAGTCCTCGAATTTACCCAACTATGCAGACGTAATTACAAATTGTCTAGACCTAAGAGAAGCAACTTAAATGCTTTGGGTGTCCAGTAACATGATTCCATGAGTCAAAATGATCATTTCCGTTTGATAGCCAAGCAAATACATAGTTTTCCTTTGCGATGTGTATCACTTTTAACGAGTTGTAAAATTAATGTACTTCTCAGCGTCATTGAAAGGTGGTTATTGGGCAAATAGGGGAGCAGCACAGACCACAAACTCGCTTCTCTGGGTGTGAAAAAGTTTGCTCTATTGAAGAAAGGCGCCCATTACAACATTAAACCTAGGCTTTTGCCTTACAAAACTAGGCCTCACTTTACAACAAATAACCTATGCCCGGTCACTACCCCCGCCCCCCCATTATAATCCCGTCCCCCTTTTGCATTTTTCTATTGCAGCTTTGCAGCTTTTAACCTGCTGTTGACCTTATGTCTTTTACTTCCTTGACACTTTAGCCTACATCTATTAACCTCTAACTATCTAAGTATGCTAAATCTTGCCACCCGCCATTGTCCTGATTCACATTTGTTCCCAACAATCATTTTAATCTATAAACATTGCAGCTTAAAAATGCCAACCGCCTTGCACCTGCTCCAAACGACAACATATACAACAAAGCCTCCCTTTGCACACCTATGATCAACCACAACAGCTTGGGAAACTGAATAATTAAAGAGGGACCTCTAATTCTTAGGGAGGGAAGGAGGGAAAATGACTTGCTGCATACCGGCCACCATATCACTTTCCCAAAATGGTGGCCGGTGGCCACCATATCACTTTCCCAAAATGGTGGCTGGTGCAGCGAAAATGGCCTGTTTTATTCTGGGCTACAAGCCCAAAAATAGCCAACTATAGGCCCGGGCACACTCATTTGCCAATTTCCCCAGCTGGGAAGGGGGCAAACCTCTCAAGGTCTGCTGCCCTCCAAAGCCCATTATCAATACAGAGATGTTGTTGACTTGATTGTGGGGAGTGGTCTTTCAGAAATAGTTACTGTTAAAAGAAAAATAACTATGCAAGAGAATGAACAGGAGAAGATCAGTCATCCATTAGTGTGACCAGTACTGCAGTTTCTCTAAAATATTGTTTCTGTATTTCTATTTTTAGCTTGTTGTCCACGTTGTAGGAACATTTTAATGATACAGCCCGGAGCTTACTTCTAGGTAATGAATGTAAATATTGCAAGTCAAGCAAGCTGTCAGCTGAGATAAACAAAAATTTGCAGCACCAATGTACCTATGTTCTAGCCATGCAAATAGAGGTTAACCCTTTGTGGTACATGTTAATCGCGATCCTTTATCTTTCTACATGTGTCAATTTTAGAAGCAGCAGCAAAACTATGTGGGTTGAAATCCACATAATTATGTTTGTGTAAATGTGTTCACAGGGCAACATCATATGCAGGGCTGTCGAAATTTTCGAATGTAAGATAGGAGTAAAAATAAAAACCAGAG
Organism: Calotriton arnoldi; assembly: GCA_963921515.1. NCBI lineage: Eukaryota > Metazoa > Chordata > Amphibia > Caudata > Salamandridae > Calotriton > Calotriton arnoldi. The sequence continues at coordinate 432,539 of CAWUFW010009190.1, forward strand.
ATGCTAATTAACAGAACACAGATTGCAGAGCCCAGCACCCGTTTCTCTGAGTTAAAGCATGAAATGCAGACAGCACAGGTCGTAAACAAAGTGAGGCAATCACTACTCACTGTATCCCACTCGTTCTGTCTGCAGTTCATGGATTACATCTAAAATTTTCCATTCCAGTTATGTATGCGCACTTTAGGTAGTACAAATGCATAAGAACTGGCACCTAACTCTGTGCTGTGACAGGGCAGCTGTTCATGATACGGTCCAATAGGATCCACTCCTGGCTTGAGGCATTCTGTTGAGAGCCTGCCTCGATAATGCACCCAAAGTTGGGACAGACAGAAATACAATAGGGGCAGATTTACAAGCCCCTTGCGCCACTTTTGCGCCGCCGTTGCGTCACTTTTGTGACGCAGCGGCGACGTAAACCATGCGCCACGTTGCGCATTATTTACAACGTGACGCATCTAGGGAGATGCGTCACGTTGTAAAGCCCTGCGCCACATGAAACCTGCGTCAGGTTTCATGTGGGCGTTCCTCCGCAGGGTGGGCGTTCCGTCGAAGGAATGCCTCGTAGAAGTGACGCAGTGAAATCTACAAGATTTCACTGAGTCACTTTTCCGACGCCGCTGCGACGAATCCTTACGCCTGCTTCAAGCAGGCGTAAGGAGTGGCGCACCACGTTAGGTATGGGCGGCCCACGAGCATTGCTGGAGTTGCGTCGCGCTTGCGACACGACTCCAGCAATGCGCCGCCCTTGCGCCACAGGATGCGACACGCATCGGCCTTTCCTTGCGCCACGGTGCGCCGCATTGTAAATGCGGCGCTTCCGTGGTGGCGCAAGGAGAGAATTGCGTGTCGCAACTATTCTGGCGCATCCCTGCTGATTTGCAGGGATGCGCCAGAAGTTGTAAATCTGCCCCAATAATGTTTACATTCTGGCTTTATTCGCAAGTTCAGCAATTACATAGTGGCCTTCCTGCCCCCTCCCATTGGACATTATTCAAATGCAGAACCATTTTCGATGAGTGGTTCAACTGTTTTCATCTCTGTTTAGGGGCCCTTTCCTTTGTAAATACTTATTTTTCTGTCATCGAGCCATAAGCATGCAGAATAAATACCCATCTGCATGTCATCAGTCTACCACAATGCTGTGAGCAGAATGAGTCCAGTGGATCACTGGACTAATGCAGAGATCTGTGTTTGACTCTATGGTCATTGTTTCGCATTCGGGCGCACCCAATTTCATATTCGGATAATAACTGGATCAGGAATCAAAAGTTTGGGTTAAACCATGACTTTCAAGTTTTCTGTCCTGATATTTATTTCTGCCAATAAAGACAGGCACAATACGTGAGAGAGCTGGATGGCCAGAAAATAAGGAATACAATGATGTTGTTAAAGGAATAATTAATTGTGGCATGGTATGTCTGTATCTTAAAAGTTCCCTTGAACCCAGTAACAGTACGTGTGTATGTGCTGTCATCGATACAAGCGCCTGCTTCCTTCCTAATTGTGGCCTTCGTCTTCCATCCTTCGGAGGTCAATAAAATGAGTGCCGGTCAGTTGTATGACAACAGACCGCTGAGGATGAACGTTGACTCTAAAATGTGCTTGTCAACATCTATTAGGGTTTGGAGGCGCAGGTTAAGCACAAAGGGCCTGATTCACAAAGGGCCTCTGCATCCGTGGTGGAGGACTGTAGTCGTGGCGGGGGGCCCTCACTCGTGGTAGGCACCCTGCACTTGTGGTGGGTCCTACGCATTGCAGTTTCTCATTGCGGAGGTCCCATCAAGAGTGCGGGGTTCTGCCACGAGTGCAGAGGCCCTTTGTGAATCAGTCCCAATGTATACAGATGATCCCTGTTTGCTTCTTTTGAGCATCTTTCCAACAAACTCCAACAGTCTATGAGAATTGCTCTACATACTTAATTTCTGGTTCTCTATCAAGTCTTCATAGGGGTCTGCCCCAACACAGTCTTGCTCATGACAAGGCCACATGGTTGCACTATGTGATCAAAACTTTTCAAAGTTCATTTAAAAGAGTGAGAATCAATATGTTCTTAGGCATGGACATGAAAGATAGCCTTAAAGAATTCTCTTTTTTTTAGGTATATATCTTGTTGTATTTACTCTTTTCATTTTAGCAGTAATTGTAAAGAGAAGGAAATTAAATATTAATTTAAGAAAAAAGTCCATCTATCTAAATTTAGGGGTTCCGAACTTGTGCCTGCACCCAAACAACATACTCTTTCCATACCAACGGCTTATTTAAATTTACTTTCCTCCTCTACGGTAGTTTCAGACATTTATTTTCCAATCATTAGTTTATGGGACTAAAAACCACATTCTCTCATCCACAGCATTGAAGGTTTAACCATCTTAACATATTAATGCCACTTCTTGAGACAAGTGACGCCCTTCAACCAACTAAGAGATCGAGCGGACATCACTCATAACAATGTGCGCATCCCTTTTTTTATGCTTTGAACGTACTGCACAACACACACCCAAAAATAACAGAACTACTTTGAACAGAGCACATGGCACTCATATAACTTGCAGAAGATCCATCCATTAATAAGTGCATTTTAAGACGTATTACTGTTCATTACAAGACCATCAAACTACTGCTTCAGCTCCCTGATACAGGATAGAGTTTTCTCCCAATTGGCCTCCAAAGCGTATCACCAAGGGTCTAAACACACAGACCATTTTGCCAATTATGTAAAGACAAAAAAAGGTATTTGCCATCTAAACAATATAATTATTACCATAATGTAACTGATTACAATATTCCTACTCTAAAATTCAATTTCCAATGGGTTAATGCACACATATACACTTCTTTCACCTTATTTGATAAAATATTTATATTACTAGAGAGTATGGTGCCACAAAAACACATAGATGTATACTTTTCTCAATGTATTAATTAAACCTATCTCTAGGGGAAATAGGTGTTCAAAGAACTTATGTTTCATCCTTTACAATGCACCAGTTGAAAACCGCACAAGGGGCAAAAAATGTGCCGGCAAAGGTTCTTGTTACATTTGAAAGAGTGTAATATGATGGATGGACTACCAATGCATAAGAATCAAAACCTATTTGCAAGCCAGACGAATGCCTCATTGTAAACATTTCTCAATAAAAGAGCATGTAAAATATGAAGAATACTGATTAAGAAGTTTTTGTCAATTTGTTTGTGTAAACTTTGTAGCTTTGCAACCTAACAAAACTTTCAAACACATTTTTGTACTTTACAATTGTGTGATACAAACACTAAGCAAAGATTAACTATAATTTTTCAATATTAAGATCCTTTTAGGAATATGTGATTTCATGCAACTAAGTTAAGCGCATACATCCAATCAGTAGAACCGGAGACATGCAATTTAAAAGATTCATTATGTAAGTATAGCTCCTAAAAGAACAAAATGCCACTCGTGGTTATTTAGTCATGCTAGACCAGAGGAAATTCATTGGTTCAGGCCAACCGCGATTGAGCACAGGCCAGGACAGGGACCAGGTTAGTCCTGCTGAAAAAGTTACCTTCTCAAAGCATCAATTCTGAGGAGCTGCAAGGCTGTGATATGGGGTCCGGTGTCATCGTAGAGGCTGCTGTCGATGAGGGATGCAAGGGCCCATGCTGAGGATGTGTCACGCAGTGGCCGTTCTGATTTAGCTGTGGAGACGATGCAGGTCTTTGCCATGGCTCCAATCCACCAAGGAGCGGCAATGCCTCGGTTCTGCTGGGGTTTGCACCGCGTAGCAGAAGAGATGTGTCAGTTCCACCGGATCCATAGATGGAGGTGGAGCACCACTTGGTAGGGTAGACTCACAGATGGCAGAGTCCAGGTGTAGGTGTAAGGTTGTTGGAAGCCTGTATGTCCCTAAGGCTTCAGATCAGGAAGCCTTCTAACTAGCCCTTGCAGTCACTCTGGGTTCTAGGCTCAAGAGATTCAGTTCCAGTTCTTCTCACCCAGGTAAGAGGGCAGCAGGTAAGCAAAGGAGCAGTCCTTCAGAGCAGCAGTCCAGCAGAGTGGCAGTCATTGCAGCAGCACAGCAGTTCTTCTTCCTGGCAGGGTATCAACAGATCCTGAAATGTACTGAAGAGTTGGTGTCTGAGGTCCATTATTTATACCCAATTGGACCTTTTCAAGTGGGGAGAAGCTTCTAGAGGCACACCATTGAAGTGCACAGTTGCCCTGTCTTCCTGGCCCTTGATCCAGACTACCAACTGAGGGACTGCAGCCCTTTTTGTGGAGGCAAGACACAACGTATTCAAGTACAAATGTGTTGGACCCAGCTCCTACCTCCCATCCTGCCATAATGGCCCATCCAGTCATACCTAAGCTCCCCTTTGTGTTTGGCTGTCAATGAGAAATCCAAAAGCCCAACTGTCAACTACACCCAGGCATGTGACCCAGAGACAGGCTGCAGGCACCAAATGTCTAAGACAAGAAAATGCCAACTTTCTAAAAGAAAGTGGCAGCTTCAAAATTGAAAATTAAAATCTGACTTCATCATAAGTTAGGATTTTTCATTACAATTCCAGAGACACCAAACATGTTCTGATTACCTGCTCCCATTTGAAATTACAGTTATAAAATGTAAATACTATGATCCTATGCACACGCTGTGTGGTGTTATTGTCTTATTGTGTTACCATTACATATTCGGTGCACATCGATAAAACACAACATTCATGTGATAATTAAATTTTGTTGAATATTCCTTTGTTCTTTATTGTTTAGTAAGATCGCCCAGCCAACACGTGTTTCGTCGTGGGTGATATCCCAAACGACTTCTTCAGGGCTGTAGAGCAGGTGGATAAAGTCTATCTCGTTCTCCCCGCCGGTTCTACTTCCGTCCCGGCTGTGATTAGTTTGCCTTCCGGTTCTTGATATTATTGTAGTTTGCTGTATATCTAGTTTAAAGTCCAATTAGGTCCTCGATTATTCTTTTAATCAGGCGTCCTTTTCAAATATGTGGCACCCAGTTGAATATCTCGGGGTTCGGAATCTTAAGCGAGTGCGCTTAGGACCATTCTCGTCTTCATGCGTGTCAGTTCCACATTGAACCGGAAGTTATAAAATGTAATAAGTGAACTCCAATGTTTTCCTGTGGGAGAGGTAGGCCTTGCAGTACTGAAAACGGTACGTGTCGTACTTTTTAAATATATTGCACCCTGCCCTCTGGGCTGTCCCTAGGGGTGACTTGTATGTATTGAAAAGGAAAGTTTGGGCCTGGAAAAAGGTTTTCTTTGCCAGGTTGTAATGGCAGGCATGAGCATGGTTAAAATGCTACTTAAGTGAGTGGCACAATCAGTGCAGCAGGCCCAGTAGTATAATTTAATTTACAGGCCCTGGTCACATGTAGTGCCACTTTACTAGGGATGTACAAGCAAATTAAATATTACAATTGGTTGTAAGCCAATCTAACATGTTGTAAGGAGAGAGCACAAGCCCTTTAGCACTGGGTAGCAGTGGTTAAGTGTGCAAATTCCTAGGAGCAGCAAAAACTAAGTCAGCAAAAACAGGAGGTCAGAAGGCAAAAAGTTAGGAGGAAAACCAGGCCAACGATGCCAGGTCTAATACACATGTCCAGAAGTGTAATGAAGAGTGGGTCTGCGAGATCATCTTTTTATACGCCTTGGAAGTAGAAGAAACGTCTGGTGTTTTCCCCCCACAGATGGATCTGGAATTTTCTTCCTCCCTGCCTTGGTCCCAGAATGTCTGGGGTGACAAAAGGCTAGTGTGAAAACCTTTGTGTGTGTGCTGAGGCAGATTGAGGTTGTGCCCAGCTTAGCCCGTCCCATCCTGCCAGGATGGCCCATCCTGCCAACACTAGTCTCCTCTTTGTGTTACTGTCTGGGAGGAATACACAAGGCCAACTGTCAACTGCACCTAGTCATGTGACCCAAGAAGAGGCTGTAGGCACCAAACGATTAGGACAAAAAAATGCCAGCTTTCTAAAAGTGGCATTTTCTGAATTGTAACATAAAATCCAACAACATGGAAAACACACAAAAGAAAGCGGGATAGTGTCGAGAAATAGAGTTAGAAGAGCTCAGGCATAAACAAACAAACATGGCCTAACCGTTGATTGCTTATTGGCCATGTTTGTTTGTTAGACCTAACTGTTGATTGCATCTTGTCAGCCTTCTCCCCAACCGGATGGGGGGGATATATATTTTTCTTTCTGAATTAACAGCATTTGCTTCATTTTGCAGCTAGAAACGTATTACCGTAGCCTATTATTCCACACTCTTTTTGCAGTTGGAAGTTTACAGATATTGTTTTTCAGGTAGCGATACCTCTCTCTTCACCAAATTTTACCCAAAACACTAGGTTAATATACGTTGGACTCAAGCTCGAATCTCGATATTTTTCCTACAGCAGTTTAACTTATATATCCGAGGAAGGAATTTCTTTGATGCAGACAAATGCACCATTAATGAAAACCTTGACTGCAAGAAATCGTGAAGCTTTACTGAATCCACTGAATAAAGCTGACCTCGTGTCACGAATTCAATACTAACTTTATTCTGATGGGCGCACTGGAGGAAATCATTCAGCCAATCACAACCATCCACTGCACAGCTCAAGGTCACAAACTATGTAGGGGGCCAAAGGTTACTAAACAGCACTCTTACATCATAATAGGATTGAAACCATCAGTCCTTTATACTTTACTTCAACTATGAGTGCAAGAATGCTGCCGAGTCTCTTTTGAAACACTTTATTCTTGTCTCAAACGTTGCTGTGGATATTGTGAATTCGTATTTTTGTTTCACGTGCAGCTATCCACCCTCAATGGGGACAATTCAGAATGAGCGGACATTAGAAATATTGGCTATACACACGTTATAACTTCACCTGCGCATAGTTTCCAAATGTATTTACATTAGCTTACACTCCCTTCTGATTCGTGCTGACATTATGCATGTAACAATGCAGTCATACATATGTATGGTATTCCTTAAAATTATTTACTTAATGTGTATCTATTTACCTTTCTTTATGTGTGTATACCCCAGGGATTGTATTCTGTACGTTATGTGCAAGGTTAAGAAAGCTGTGGAATTTGGTGACTTTTTCCTAATGTCACTGTTGTATCCTGCTTCTCCCTGCTCTTCTCTCTTTCTTGTCCTTTCTTAGTCTCTTGTACTCTGCTGCTCAGCCTGTCTCTATGATGTCATCCTTAGTTCTATCTGTGTATGTTTAAGTGTACTGTCAGTTACCTTGGAGGCTGAGCAGCAGGGCAGCTGCTCCCGGTGGGGCCTTTATTGGAACTTTACTTGATTCTACTATCTTTATTATATGCTGTGTCTATTTATCCTATGACTTCATATCAACAATAAATCTACATCTGGAACACAGCAACCAAAGAGTCATCTTAATTTTATTGGATTTTACACTGGCGACGATTGGAGAAAAGAAACCACGCGTAAAGAGAAGGAATTACTTAAGAAATTAAAGAGGAACTAAATTAAGCCCATTGCTCAACGCTTTCAATGCCCCACCGGTGTCTATAACATCAGACAGCCTACAGAAGTAAGTTGAGCGTTTGTATGTTGCTTGGAACATGTCAAAAATCTGCCTTCGCATCGGATGATTACAAACAGATTACTCATTTGAAGATTGGGGATTCAATATTACAAGTTTGGAGTCTTTGCAGTCTGCTGAAGTGTTTGATGCTTTTAATTGCCTGGTACCAACTTTTAAATGACTGAGAGTGAGATCGTTTATTCTGAGTGGGAAGTGCTGTCATCAGATCTGTGAAATAATCCTGTGTTGGTGTGCTGTGAACAGTTGGCTATTGCACCTGAGGGGAGCCGGAGAATCTGCATCGTTGGAGCTCTTGCCACGAGGATGTCAGCCCATATACATGTGGTGAAGTTTTATGATTTCATACTTTAGTCGGGGTCAAGGATCGGGTCCCGGTTTGAAGTGATTGTGAATGTGCTGCTTTTGAGTGAAAGTTAAAGCATAAATCTGTGCTTTCAGGGACTGCTCCTTTTCCCGATGCCATTGCGGACAGTTTAACTGTTATGTTGCCATTTAAAAACTGTGCGCGAGCTGGAAAATGCGCATAAGGCTTACCTGGCTTTGTCTGACGTCCACAGAAGCTTCGCTGCTGAAATGCACATCACAATGGATTATCCAGCACCTACGTGCCGAGAGCCACCCGGTGCAGCGTGCACTGCGTACCGCCATTTTAGGGTTGGCGTTTCGTCCTATCTAAAGTCAGTTCACCTTGTACTGTTCCTGCCTATTTCCGCCTGCGTCATTTGTTGCAACACAGCCTTTCTATTCAAAAGTGTTCTTGCCTTCTTGTGCCCGACCTGCATTGCTGTGTTTACACATCTTTGTTTGGTGCAAGGAATCACGCTTACGCGTTTGCAGTTGGATAATGTGTGCCATGGCATCTTAATACAATTACAGCTTCAGAAGGACATCATTTTATTTGGCAGTTCTACCGGCGGTTAGTAAACGGTGATGGTTGGTAAACTTTACTCTGCCCGCATCTTTCAAGCAGCTCTGACGTTCGGAGAAACCCCTCACCGAGCTTCTCCATGACGTCTTCCGTGCTGCCAATTTCTTTGCTTTTGGTGACTGTCTGTAAAGGAAAAGAGTATCGGTGTCTTCATTCTCACTTCAGTCTACAAGTCAGGGAGGTCCGAAAATCAGACAACGGTGACTACATTTATTATTTTAATTTGTTTTGTTTAAAATGTTGTCCGCTGCACCTTGCACTTTAATTAATTTACGAATTGTGCTGTTGATCTGATGATTTAAAGTTTATTGTGATTAATTACCTGTTATGTGATATTTTATGCAAATCATTTCATGCATGTCAGTTTACAATGTTTCCTATGAAGCTCAGGATAGCTCAGTGCTGGGCATTCTAATCTTTTTGTGGGTAGCCTCTTTAGGGCTCTATTTGTTTGAGGCGTTTAATGCCATTTATTATTACAGCTAATGAGCAATTGTGACGCTCGATTCTTTCTATGTTTACTTGTACTGAAATGAACCATTTGATGCTCACTTTATTTGAGGAGTTCATTTCCAATTGTATTTTCTGGTGATGTATTTTTGAGGTATTTGATTTTGTTAATGTGTACTGGTGCAGAGCCATTTTCATGCTCAATTTCCATTGAGGTGCTTAATTATATTTATTCTGGTGGTTAGTTGTAGGGATTTTAATTCTGCTACGTTTGTTGGAGCCATTTATTTGCTCAATATCTATTGAGGTGCTCCATTCTAGTTATGCTTATTGGTGATGGGCCATTGAGGGCTCAGTGTTTATGATGAGCCTTAGGGATGCTCAGTTTTATTTCGTATTGCTACTGAGCCATTTATTTGCTCGACTTGTGTTGAGGTGCTCAGTGTTATCTATGCTTACCTCTATTTTGTTAGAAGTGTTCATATTACATTTTCATGCTCAGTGTTTGTGAGGAGCCGTAGATGTGCTCAGTTATATTTATGCTCACATTTTGTGAACCACTTAGGTGCTCTACTTCGTTAGAGGTGTTCTATTATTATTGAAATACTCAGTTCTTTTTAAGTTTACTGGTGATGAGCCTGGGGCTCAATTCTGTTGGTGCTTATGTATGCTGAACCACTTCGGTGCTCTATTTGTTAGAGGTGTTCAGATTTTATTTATGATTGTCGGTACTGAACCTTTATTGCTCAAATTTTCATTGAGGTGTTCAGTTCCATTTTTCCGGGGAAGAAGGGTTTTCCTCCTATTTTCATTCTAATGTTGATTTTGTCAAGTGGTTTACCATAACCACTTTTATTCTTGTTAGCTCATGGTGTTGGTACAATCTTGGTACCCTCGCCCTTACCTCTTCTCTCCACGATTCTGAAGAGGGTGTTTATTTTTGTGCGTTTTATGTTGTTCCTTTATCTACTCTTCTGCTCTCTGTTTTATCTTCTTCAACTTTTCGTTTAAAGGGGAAGGTGTGTTGTATCCTGCTTCTCCCTGCTCTTCTCTCTTTCTTGTCCTTTCTTAGTCTCTTGTACTCTGCTGCTCAGCCTGTCTCTATGATGTCATCCTTAGTTCTATCTGTGTATGTTTAAGTGTACTGTCAGTTATCTTGGAGGCTGAGCAGCAGGGCAGCTGCTCCCGGTGGGGCCTTTATTGGAACTTTACTTGATTCTACTATCTTTATTATATGCTGTGTCTATTTATCCTATGACTTCATATCAACAATAAATCTACATCTGGAACACAGCAACCAAAGAGTCATCTTAATTTTATTGGATTTTACAGTCACTTTTTACAGAACTGTATATTGTTTATTGTAGATTTCACCGATTCCTACAACCATCCTTTGAAAATTGGACAGGTTATACTTTCCTATAGGTAAGTGCCCGGTCTCACCTAAGCCATTTGGGTGTTAAGTAGTTGCAATGACAGATGTGATTAATGCACTCCGAGATGTTTCGGACTAGCATCAAATGTACGATTGTGTTGGTGGCAGCCCTACTGACCTCACTCATAATGTGTATCGCTGACCGCACACTTTGCACTGACACCCAATTTTTTTTAAAGTATGCCAAAATGGATGTTTGCATAATAGATAGATAGACAGACAGACAGACAGGCGGGCGGGCGGACGGACAGACCGACGGACGGATAGATAGATAGATAGATAGATAGATAGATAGATAGATAGGAAACTTCACCACAGATTTACAGTTTAGCTAAACAGATGGCCTGGAACTGCTGAAATGGAGGACGTGGACTCTTGATGGACTACAGCGTGTCTGAAAAAGTCGGGAGGCGACTTTTTTATGGTTGGTTACTTCCTTCGAGTGAAAGGGGGACTTTATGTCTTGATGCCAATGTAGGTGGGTAGATAGGTAGATAGATAGATAGATAGATACATAGATAGATAGATAGATCAATCATTTACATAACACACATTAAAACAAATTGTGGTATAAGTTGATAACTAAAATAGCAAATCCAAAAGGGATGATTCTTAAATTATTGCTTGAAATAGTTCAATGCAGGCCATGTAAGTCAGGAGTATGTTCATTCCAAGACTTTGGACCTGATTTAGATCTTGTCGGGACTCCAGTCGTCCCGCCCTGGCAGCGGTTCAAAGTACCTTGTCAAGCTGACAGCGGTCTGCCTGCCGTATTTAGACGTTGCAGCAATAGAAAGTAGACCTAGGCGGCAGCGATCTTCTCTTTTGACTACCAGTACTCTGTTGCTGTTGATGGAGCAGGGTAAATAAAATAATTTGTACCCCCCCTTGGAAAATTAATGAGCTTTAATAAATTAACGATAGTAATTGTTTGATGGAGAATGAAATAATCAACAAATGCACCTTTAGTAGACACTACATAAGGGTAACTCGCAATTTGTGCAAAATCTAATTTATTTACAATTGTGAAGTTGATTAACACTAATATTGTGATTTGCGTACTAATTAGAGTAAAATCGCATGATTTATGCTATGTAGTAGATTTGTATTGTGGCAAAAGAATGTGGATGGTAAGTAAAATGGCTTTAAATGTCGCTTCTGCTAGGTAACACCTAACACAGGTCTTTAGAATGGCGGGTGGTAAACAGAAAGGCTTATTTTCTTTGTTTTAATTTTGGTTGTGTTTGTTCTTATGATAGTTCATTCGGGCCTGTTAGGCCATGCTGCGAAAATGGCTGCCGAGACAGATGAGGTCACGTGAAAAGTCAAAGATGGCCTCTAAGCAGAAGAAATAGAGGAGCTGAACCACTTGGGTACGGCCTGTGCACGGAGTGAGAGATGTCAAAGTCGCATTGACCTGCCATAAGGAGGGTGCCAAGAAAGACTCAGCACGTATTCGTGGGAATGAAGAGAAGAAAGTACTGAGCGACAATGGACTAACCAAATTGTGACCATCGGGATTGCAACAAAATGAATGGACAAATTGTACTGCTTTTACCCAAAGGTCATGAGAATCATTGTACTCTTAACCGTCCCCAAAACCAGTTTGAACAAGGAAGGCGATGAGGTGATTATCACCACCCCTCCAATGGACCAATTAGCGTGATTCTTGCCCCTAAGGATTGCAACTTTTTGTGTAGTAAGCTAGAAGTAGGGTATAAGAGGGACTACTCTTATGTGGGAGGGGTTGCTTCTATAGGCTGCTTCTTTGGGTTGCTTTTTGCTGCTGCTGTGGCCGCTGCTATTGATGCTACTGCTGCCGTTGGTATTTCTTGCCATACCATTTTTCCTACTTTTCCATTTTTCCACCTCAATATTACAAAGGACTTTGTCATTTTTGGACTTCGAACTTGACTGGGGAAGGAACGAGACCGTTGCGGGAAAATCTGTACGGGAGGTCCGGTCGAGGAGGCCTTTAGCGGGACAGTCAGTCAGTTTGGGAGTCTATTCTGTGATCTACGGTTTATCTTCTTTTTGGTGAACCATTCCTATCTCATCTAAATGGGTAATGCATAATTTTTAATTCTTTATTAGAACTTTCATAAAAATGTTATTAATGTATTAAAAGTGATTAATAAACTAAGAATCTCACCCGTACAATCAAGAAATTAGATGAAATTTCATTCTAATTAAAAATGAGTCTGTGGTTCTTTAGTTCATTAATATGTTTAAAGTTTAACAGGTTTTGAAGTGATTGAGCTGGTCTTAATCACCATCAACTTATTCTACTAGTTCGTCCATCGACCAAAGAGCGGAATACCTTGATGTTTGGAACCGACAGAATCAAAAGCTAATGTATACGATGTCTGAGGTATTATTCTGTCAGATTTAACAAGGTATCCCGTTCCTCCAGCAACACATTTCTCCTTGGTGTGTAATCCAGTGAACGAATGAATGTATGATATGCGGTGTTATGGGCCCCACCGTCATATGGTTTAGTAGATGTGAATGATTTACCTGGATTCGTGTCCTGAGGAGAAATTTATATTAGCTGCGCTGGATCAGATTTCTTGGTAGCAGAGTTATGGTTACTATAGATTAGTTTGGTGATTATTGATTATTGATTTGTTGATTATTCATGTCTAACACTTTGTGTCGAATTGTATTATCTTATGTGTAAGTCGAAACTTTGAAGCTTCCGGGAAGTAGGAAGTGGACACGTGTGGCAAGAGAAGTCACATGGAATTTTGCATTGTCTGATTTTTCAAAATTGGTGATAACACAGGATTGTGTTATGATAGGGACATTTCATGTATAAAAACACGTATGAGTGAAATAGCAACAGGTTTTCTTGTGAAACTCTGGCCTTAATTCTCAGGAGCAGTGTAGTCTCCGCATGTGTTTTATCCCCAGAGAAACGTGTTTACCCCTTGCTTGAGAGAAGGGTAAGGTAGAGAGAAGTGCTACACTTCTCGAACGAAACAGTATTATTGCAAGATAGAGCAAACTATTTCTTTTGTTTAGTGAAAACAGACAATGGTAATGTGTTTTATGTTGTAACTAATAAAATTCAGTCGAGAAAAGAAGGTAAGAAAACTGCCGATAATTATTGTAAAGGAGGGGTCAGAAAAGACAGGAGTAGAACTGACGTTGACAAAAACCGCGCTGGTATTGGCCAGTTGTGGGAAAACGAAGAGCTTCCTGATTGGTGCGTTAGTGTGAAGACGCGCTGGTATTGGCCAGTTAAGAGTGACGTAGAGCCTTAGGATTGGTGCGTTGGTGTGAGATGCGCTGGGATAGGTCCGAATAGCCAAACAGTGGAAAGAACAGAGTAGTGAAGAATTTACGTGAGTTTGTTGGAGAGAAAGAATCGTGCAATATGGCTTATTATGAGTATGGTAGAGAGAAAACGTCATGGATGGCGAAGATTAAAAACTTTTTCAAGAAGGACAAAAAGGTAGTGACTAGGGAAGGAGAAGTACTTCCTCCACCGAAAATGCCAGCTTCTCATATGATGTTGAAATATGGTTATCATACTTACATTTGGTTGGAAAATTGGACAAAATATACTCAGAAAGATGGAGTATTGGCGTTCCCAGAAAACGGTTCGTTTAGCACAGCTGTACTTCGAAATTTGAGAGAGAAAATGATGAAACTTGAACCGAGACCTAGACCAACACAGTTCGAAGCGTTAGGTGAATGGGAAGATGAGATGTATGAAAGAGAAAGACACAGAGGTGCAAAGAATTATAATTTAGTTCATGGAAGAGTATGGGGAATGAATCATGAAGACAGGATGAGACGATGGAGGTATGCTAATATGACGGATGGTTTGTTTCCTGTCAGAACAGTTGAAGAAGTTACAGGGAGAAAGTGTACGGAGAAAAAGAAACATGCAGTAACAGAGAGGTATGGGTATGGAGGTAGTGACACAGAGGATGAGTTGCTGGAAGACATTTTAAATAGAAAAACACCTCCATATCAACAGAATTTTGCGGTGGTGACTCCAAATGCACCACCAATGGAAACTGTGAGGAATCAAAGCCCTGAACGAAATTATGAAATAAATAGGTCCTATGAAAAATCAGAAACTCCACAGAATGCGAAGCCTGATAGTGGTAATACAGCTGAGTTAGCAAGAACCACAAGAGAATTGACTGAGAAAATAAGAGAATTAACCATGAACATGGAAGCCGTGAATGTACCAGTGACAATAGGACCAGTAATACCGGTATTTGAAAACCAAAGAATAGATGAGCATTCCTTGACAATTCCAATGAACTTGAATATGCAAAGAATGAGAGAAGGGATAATTCCAGAAACTAGAGAGACAAGAGATCTGGTTGGCTCATATAGATCGAGTCCACCTACAAATTTGACGGTTAATGAGAGTCAGATAAATAGGATTCCTATGGGAACTGAGTCAGCAACTGAGACCCCAGAGAGAAGTACGAATTGGATAGAAATGAATAATACCCCTGTAGGTCCGACTCCAGAAGAATTAAATGAATGGATGAGGAATTTACAGAAGAAAGATGCAGAACCGCAACCGTTGGATGTAATCAGACCAAAGATAGACATGGAAGAGTTGATTTTAGGGACTATTGGTACAGATAGATTGAAATCCTATCAAGATGACGAGCTCATGTTTATGTGTAAGAGTGTTACTTGGAGAGCTAGGAATTTGCATGAAAAATTGGAAGAAACAGCAAATGAACTGGGAGTAGAGTTTGGAAAAATCAGAGGATTGCAGAAACCGTATAGGGTAGATTTTAGTGAAAAAGATATAGAAAATCTGAACACATCAGGACGATTAACCCAGATAAGGGAACTGATTGTGTTATTGAGAAAATGGGGGGATGTGGACAGATGGAGGAGCAGGTGGATAAGAAGAAAGGAGGGAACGACCGATAAAGCATCTTTGGCTTTTCCAGTGAAAGAAAAGGAACCAATAGTGCTGGAATATCCAATGAGGGAAACTCCAGGAGGTAGCTATGTACATGTTCCATGGTCCAGACAAGACATATTGTCATTTACAAATGACTTCCCAAGATTGAGAGAGAAACCTGTAGAATGGTATAGACAAGTGGAAAGATTTGTCAAAGTTTCAAAGGTGTTGTGGGAAGATCTGGATGGATTGTTTGAAATTGTAGTACCAGCAGATTTATGGACAGAATGTAAGATTACAATTGACTGGCCGAAGGAAGAATATCCTAGAGATGCAAAAACTGGAGCCCCAGGTCCAGAAGTGATGAGAAAGTATGAACAAGCTGTCACGTTTTTGAAAAATAAGATTCCACCGAAAGAGACAGATTGGGTAAAGATTGATAGAACAACTCAGGAGAGTAAGGAATCTGTACACGCCTATTATGAAAGGTTGCTTTTGGTTTTCAAACAGTATAGCGGTTATGAGACTTTGAGCGAAAAAGACATGAGTCATTTCGTATATAGATTTGTATATGGATTGAAACCCGAAATAAGTGAAATGATTAAGCAGCATATGTTGTGTTGGCAGAATAGCACTGTAGATGAGGTACTAAGGTATGCCAAATATTGTAGTGATGACATCGAGTGTAGACAGCGTAAACTAAAAGAAAAAGCGATGTGGGCACAAGTAAAGGTTGCAGAAAAACAAGAGGCTCAAATGAATAATCAGTCTGGTGATGCAGGACAAACTAAATCCAAGCCAAATATAGGTAATGGAAAAGGTCAAATGAGTATAGAAGAGGCTAAAAAGAAATGGCCATGCCATAATTGCGGAAAGTTAGGGCATTGGAGAAACAAGTGTAAAATTCCTCCAAAAGCTAATACGGAAAATCAACCATTAAATCCACAGGTGCAGAATGAGGTGAGTTACCAACAGCTGCAACAACCGCAGGTAGTTACTCAACAGAGTCAGGTGCCACAACCACCTCTTCCAAAGAGTGTAAACCCCCAGAGATACAGTGCAGAGGCAGGATTCTACGGAGGAGAGCAGGTAACAAAATTGCCGCGCGCAGCTGCAGTGTCGCAGTATTGGTTACGGCAGGATGGAAATTAATCGGATGAAAGTTTATGACGGTGCCTAGGAGAGGAAGAAGAGTGCGTGCTTGGCGCAACTCTAGAGGTAGATCAGTCAGGTCCATTTGTGGATGGAGAAGTGAATGGTGTAAATGTTACATTCCTTGTGGACACTGGAGCTACCCGTTCTACTGTTAGATCAGTGGAAATTCCAAACCTTCCTCTCTCAGGAGAATATATCCAAGTTGTAGGTGTTTCAAACCAACAGATTAAAGCGCCTCTTACCAAACCAGTAGAGGTGAAAGTTGGACCATTCAAAGAGATGCATCGGTTTGTGGTATGTGATTGCAGTCCTGTAAATTTGCTAGGACGCGATCTGCTTTGTAAAATGAATTGCACCATCTATTGTACTCCAGATGGTATTGCTTTCCAGACACCAGATGAAGATGTCCTGTATAAAACGACAATGGCAGAACTAAAACCAGGAGTAAATGACATGTTTCCTGTGTTTGATGCAGAGAAAATCCCAATTGAATTGAAAGGAATAGTCAGATCTGATGTATGGGATTTCACAGGCGAAGACATTGGGCTAATGAGAGGAGTAGACCCTGTAAAAATTACTGTAAGAGAAGGAATAAATCACCCGAATACTCCACAGTACAAATTAACGCCAGAAATTATTGAAGGAATAACACCTGTAGGTAATAAGATGATCGAACAAGGAATTTTGAAAGAATTAATGAGTAGCCCATGTAATTCACCTATAATGGGATTGAAAAAGCCGAATGGGACATATAGGATAGTGCAGGATTTGAGGAAGGTAAATAAAATTGTTATTCCTTGTTGTCCAATTGTGCCAAACCCCGCTGTAATACTGTATCAGATTCCACATGATGCAGAATGGTACACAGTTATTGATTTGTGCCATGCATTTTTCTCTATTCCGTTACACCCAGACAGCCAGCCATTATTTGCGTTCCGGTTCGGAGAGCGTATTTTGGCATGGTGCCGAATTCCTCAAGGGTATACAGAAAGTCCCTCAATCTTTAATCAGATCCTAAAGAAATCATTAGAAGATTTGAAAATGATGTCATGAGTGATGTAATATGTGACGTCATCAGCAGTGCATTGCGGGGGCGCGAGTTATAGTTAGCTGAACTAACTATAACGGGGGAATTTCACGGGTTTTGTACGAGTGCAATGTCCAACTAACTATAACTGTCCCTAAAACCTATGGTTTTTTCAGTGAATTTCAAAGGTTTTTTAAATGCTAATTTCTAACTATAACTTATCTGAAACCTATGGTTTTTTCAGTGAATTTCAAAGGTTTTTTAAATGCTAATTTCTAACTGTAACTTATCTGAAACCTACGGTTTTTTCAGTAAATTTCAAAGGTTTTGTAAATGACAATTTTTAAATGTATTAATTGTTATATTAATTTTTTTCATACTGATTTATTACATTTTTAGATTTTTTTTTACATATTTTATTTTTTAAATTACATTGTAATTACATTATACATTACATTACAAAAAATACTTTCTCAGAATGAATTACTTTAGTTTAAATACTTTGCACATAGGCAATAGACTTTTAAGTACAGTAGTTACAGTTGTTGCAAGGGGCACCACATTTTCAAACACAATGCAACATTCAGCTCAATGTGAATTTCTAGTTAAATGCAATTAGTTACTTTATGGATTACTTTTCTAACCACAGGACTGGATCCTAGATTCAGTCCTGGTACATCTCCTGTAAACAGTTGAGTAAAAGCGTTTTGGTTACAGTCGTGATTTTTAAGGAATATTATTGTATTTTAAAAGTTGACACTTAGAAACTTTTTCTCATAGAATCACCAATGTTATCCTATGGAAGGAAATTCACTTAGCAGGTAAAAACTGTTATCATTACTTTTTCTTACTCAGTGTTGGATCCTGGATCCAGCACTGGTGCATCTCCTGTAAACAGTTGAAAGAATGCGTTTAAGTCATACAGGCGATTTTTAAGGAATATTTGTAGTTTGTGAAAATCGACACTTTGAAACTTTTCTGCTGAAAACCAGACAATGGATTCCTATGGAAGAAAATATAAGTTACTGGTAAGTACGGTTAAAATTACTTTTCAGGACCAGTACTGGGCTGAAAGATGCAGCACTGAGGTCTCTCCTGATAACAGGTGAGTAAATCGGAATTCGTATTTCGGCTGATTTTAGAAGAATATTTTAAAGTTCCAAAACTCCACACTTAGAAGAATTTCCAAGTGAAACCAGTCAATGTTAGCCTATGGAAGGAAATTCAAGTTACTGGTAAGTACGGTTAAAATTACTTTTCAGGACCAGTACTGGGCTGAAAGATACAGCACTGAGGTCTCTCCTTATAACAGGTGAGTAAATCGGAATTCGTATTTCGGCTGATTTTAGAGGAATATTTGTATGTTTCAAAAATCAACACTTAGAAACTTTTTCAGCAAAAAGCAGGCAATTATATCCTATGGAAGGAAATTCAAGTTACTGGTAAGTACGGTTAAAATTACTTTTGAGGATCAGTACTGGGCTGAAAGATGCAGCACTGAGGTCTCTCCTGATAACAGGTGAGTAAATCGGAATTCGTATTTCGGCTGATTTTAGAGGAATATTTTAAAGTTCCAAAACTCCACACTTAGAAGAATTTCCAAGTGAAACCAGTCAATGTTAGCCTATGGAAGGAAATTCAAGTTACTGGTAAGTACGGTTAAAATTACTTTTCAGGACCAGTACTGGGCTGAAAGATACAGCACTGAGGTCTCTCCTGATAACAGGTGAGTAAATCGGAATTCGTATTTCGGCTGATTTTAGAGGAATATTTTAAAGTTCCAAAACTCCACACTTAGAAGAATTTCCAAGTGAAACCAGTCAATGTTAGCCTATGGAAGGAAATTCAAGTTACTGGTAAGTACGGTTAAAATTACTTTTCAGGATTAGTACTGGGCTGAAAGATGCAGCACTGAGGTCTCTCCTGATAACAGGTGAGTAAATCAGAATTCGTATTTCGGCTGATTTTAGAGGAATATTTGCACAATTGTGAAGGGAGGGGCGGGGCCTGAGGTGACATCTGTGCAAACGCGCCCCGTGGCGCGTTTTAAGTTGGGGGATTAAGTCCCCTTGAATCAAGAGGGTCCCTACGGGCCAACTAGCCCACCAGGAACCTCCAGTATGCGCCAGGGGCTGCGTTGCAGAGACATGTACAGAGGCCACACCCCTTTTACACCTCTCTGCAACGCAGCTCTGTGGCGCTTTCTGGACGTACCTGTTGGGCTAGTTGGCCCCCATGGACCCTCAGGATTGAAGGGGATTTAATTCCCCATCTTAAAACGCGCCACGGGGCCTGTTTGCACACATGTCACCTGAAGCTCCGCCCCCTCCCTTCACCACTGTGCAAACGCGCCCCGTGGCGCGTTTTAAGTCGGGGGATTAACTCCCCTTGAATCCTGAGGGTCCCTGGGGTGCAACTAGCCCACCATATACCTCCAAAAGCGCCACAGAGCTGCGTTGCAGAGAGGTGTAAAAAGGGGCGTGGCCTCTGTACACCTCTCTGCAAGGCAGCCCCTGGCGCATACTGGAGGTTCCTGGTGGGCTAGTTGGCCCCAGGGACCCCCAGTATTCAAGGGGATTGTCCCCCTCTGCAAACGCGCCAGGGGCGCGTTTGCAGAGTGGTGAAGGAAGGCGGCGGGGCCTGCGGGCCCGATCGTTTTTTTTTTGTGTGTTTTTTTCCCCCTGAAGGGGGGCTGTGTAGCCCCCTTCCTTTTTCCTATTTTTAGGCCCTGGGGACCCCATCCCCCAGGGCCTTACCCCTTTTTTTTTAATTAAAATAAAATAAAAAAAACGGGAAGGGGGCCGCGTGGCCCCCCTTCCCTGGGCCTGTATTGGCCCCGGGGACCCCATCCCCCGGGGCATGGCCTCTTTTTTTTTTATTTGGAGGGGGGCTGCGTGGCCCCCCTCCTCAGGCCATTTAAGGCCCCGGGGACCCCATCCCCCGGGGCCGGCCTTGCACTTTTTTTTTTTTTTTAACTTTTTTTACCTTTGGGGAGGGGGGCTGCGTGGCCCCCCTCCGTGGCCACTTATGGCCCCGGGGACCCCATCCCCCGGGGCCTGGCCTCTCGTTGGGGACTGTGGGGGGGTCCCCAAACCCCCCACAGTCCCGCCGGCTCCCCGTGTCCTACGGGAGCCGGCATTGCTTTTACACATGGGGAGCAGCTAACATGCTGCTCCCCATGTGGAAAAGCAATCAGCTTTGGATATTGGAAGAGAGAGCAGGTTTCCTGCTCTCTCTTCCAATATCCAAAGCAGTTTGCAATAACAGGATGGGAGCCGCGAGGCTCCCGTCCTGTCATTGCAAACAGCAGTGTCCCGGGGGTAGGCACCCCGGGACACTGCAGGAGCCGGCCCTGGGGTGTGGCGGTCCCCAGGGCCACCACAGGCTCCAGGAGGGGGCCGCGCGGCCCCCCTCCTTACATTTTGAAAGCCCCGGGGAGGTGGTGGTCCCCGGGGCTTGGGGGTCCAAAACGGACCCCCATTGTAATTTTTCTTAGTGCCCCGGGGAGGTGGTGGTCCCCGGGGCATGTGGGGGGGCTGGAGCCCCCCACACAGGTTTTTCAAAAATAAAAAAAGAAGCCCCGGGGAGGTGGCGGTCCCCGGGGCTGCGGGAGGGCTCAGAGCCCTCCCGCACCATTATACATAAAGCCCCGGGGGGTGGTGGTCCCCGGGGCTTGGGGGGCCCTTAGAGGCCCCCTACACATAAAATTAACCCCCCCCCCAGCATGCCCCCGGGACTTGGCCCACCAGGGGGCCAATTAACATCGAACCGCGGGAGACCGCGCTTCGATTTTTTTTTTTCCGGCAGGATTCGCGCACCCTGAGCGCATCCTGCCGATTTTAAAAAAAATAATAATAATAATTTTTTGCCCAGGGGGTCCTTGTGGGACCCCTGAGCAGACCTAGGGGGTCAGGGTGTTTCTACCCTGCCCCCTTTGTGCGCTTTGCGCACTTGTTTCTGTCCCTCGGTTCTACCGAGGGACAAAATGGCTGCCAACACTTCCTGATTTGGAGTGTTGACAGCCAATTAGCATGCAGCTCGTGATCGGGAGGGTGCGCGAATCCGACGCGGCCATAGATATATCTATCTTTTTACTTTTGATTTTCTCAGCAACTACTGAACGGATTTACACCATTTAACAAAAAGGGTTCTTTCTGAACCAAGAACTACCTCTTTGCCAAATTTGGTGTAATTCCGTTCAGCAGTTCGGGCTGTAGTCGTGTCTAAAGTTTCCTATGGAAAATTGCATGGGGAAAACACGTTTTGGGACCCCTCTTTTTTCTCGGCCCCCGCTTGACGAATCCCCCCGAGACTTTCAGGGTAGGAGCGGACCGGAGCGCCCCACAAAGTTTGAAAATTTTGCGAAGATACGTCAACCGGCAAGAGAGTTATTTCAAATAGAATGTCGCGGATTTCCTATGGATAATAGGTTGTAACTATAACTATCTACTGGCGACCGCCAGTAGATAATATATATAGCTAGGTAATAGAACAACATGGTAGACACTGAGAATAGAAGATCTAGATGTGAGTTTTTACGTAGGTGGTGTAGAATATGTTTCTTTTGTACAGGTTTGCTAATGTTTATTTGGCTTATTTTAGCAATAATAATTCCACTTAGGTTAGTTGTAGAAGAAACATCCGTATTAGAGAATAACACGAAAAAGGACAAAGAAGCTATCACACAAAACACTGCAGCATTAGTAGATAGTACTGATTTACATAAGGATAGGTCCATAACTGATTTTTCGAAGAATGTCTTCACGAAACTGTTGTATGAATATGTGGAGACAATGGATGTGAGGGATTGTTATGTCTGTTTGCAGTTACCTGCGTCTGTCACAGAAGGTGTGACCTATCATCACCTTCCTTTGACGTATGGGATAACTTGTAGTGTTCTAGCTAGTTTATTTTATAAAACAGGTAGATTAGAATATTATTACACTGACATAGACACTGTTTTTGCAAAAATTCCCGTAATCCCTGAACTAAATAAGGTGAAAGTGCAAAAATGTTTGGAGAATTTTTCTTAGAAAATAAAGATTTAACATTAGAGTATATAGTTAGACACAATCTTACCTGTGAATTAAAGAAAGAGGAAAAGATTTTCTTGGATATGGTAGAAAACAGAAGAGTTAAGTTTCAAAGAAAGGTAGTAGAAGAAAAGACAAAAACACCACTTTGGGCGTTTGAAGAGAAAAATCATGACAAAGGAGAAACAAATGCAGCTATGGTTCTGGATTGGCCCCAACAGGGAAAATTGTGTATTAGTAGAAATAAGACTATGTATGATAACTATTTCGTGGGTTCCATGAGTGCCGAGATACATATAAAATTTTAGGAGGATGGGGATTTAAAGGAGGAAAAGATCCAGTATTTCCAGGGATCTATTATATTTGCGGAAATAGAGCTTATTATAGGTTGCCGGACCATTGGTATGGAACGTGTTATTTAGGCCTGGTCTTTCCAAAGATTTTTCATATGGAGAGAGGAACGAAAGGAATACACGATATAGGTAAAACATTAACACGTAGGAGAAGGGAAAGCTTCTCAGAAATAGTAGGTGACATTTTTGGAGCATTGATACCAGCAGTGGGTATATCTTTGAATGCATTCAAGATTCGGAAATTGTCCACAGTAGTAGATCCTTTATCAACGAATACTGCTGGAGGGTTCTTGATGGTAAATACCGAAATGGTTGCCATGAGAGCTATGGTAATGCAAAATCGACTTGCCCTTGACATTCTTTTGGCAAAAGAGGGTGGAGTCTGTGGAATGCTGAAAGTCCAACATTGTGCACTTACATTCCAGATAAAAGTGAGAATATACAGAAGTATATAAAGAATATTACTGATTTGCACAAAGAAATTGCTCCACTGGAGGTTGAAGGTGTTTGGGAGAAACTTGGTAAGAGTTTTTCCTCAATGCAGAAATGCTTCACAGAGATAGGTGGTTCTCTTATTGGGAAAATACTAATATCAGTAACAGTGATAATATTAGTAATGTTATTAGTAAAATTAGCATATGTGTGTATTAAAAGGAGAAAAAGACAAAGGGGCCGATTCCGATTCCGGCCGGAAATCTCTCCGACCGAGCCGGACCCGGAGAGAATTCCGACCGAATCGGACCCTAGCAGTCCGACCGGACGAGTACGATGCATTCGCATGCTAGCGGACTCGAGTCGGTCGGACTCCCATTGAAGTCAATGGGAGCCGGTCGTACAACGCGTACGCGGGCTCCCATTGACTCAATGGGTGCGAGGCGGACAAGGGCGCCCCCTACAGCGTGTATGCGTCCATGCGCATCGCGGCGTACATGCACAGGTAGGGGGGACCCATGGGTCCCCCCTGTGTGCGACTCGCGCACCTACGCGTACAGGGGGGTCCGATGCGGACCCCCAAAGTCCGGCTCCGACAGCTTCTTCGAGCCGGACGGCGCGAGTCGGTCGGACTGCTCGCGGCGCGCATCGTACTTACCCGGCCGGGAAACGTCTCCATAGCGCGGTGCGAGTCGTGTCCATGCGAGTCGGTCGGAGCGTGTTGAAGCCGCGTTCGAGTCGGTCGGCGATTTCGCGGGTGCTTGCATCGTACTCGTTCAGCCGGACCCGCGTACGATTCGGTCGGGAAACAGGGCTCCGAATCGGATCCGGTGAATCCAAATCCGATTCGGAGCACTATTGGCCGAGATCAGAATCGGCCCCAAAATAGAATAAAAATGAGAAAAATAAAGAAAGAGAACGGGAAATGGGAGAAATAGAATTGGAAGAATTTAAAGAGAACATATACAAAAGGTCTAAAAGACAAGATGAGAAAAACACCGTTGTATGAACTAACAAAAGCAAGTGGACAAGAAACATTTATCTGATAAATTGTAGAATAGGTTTTTGTGGTGATATTAAAAAATCACCAAAGGGGGGAATTGATGGAGCAGGGTAAATAAAATAATTTGTACCCCCCCTTGGAAAATTAATGAGCTTTAATAAATTAACGATACTAATTGTTTGATGTAGAATGAAATAATCAACAAATGCACCTTTAGTAGACACTACATAAGGGTAACTCGCAATTTGTGCAAAATCTAATTGATTTACAATTGTGAAGTTGATTAACACTAATATTGTGATTTGCGTACTAATTAGAGTAAAATCGCATGATTTATGCTATGTAGTAGATTTGTATTGTGGCAAAAGAATGCGGATGGTAAGTAAAATGGCTTTAAATGTCGCTTCTGCTAGGTAACACCTAACACAGGTCTTTAGAATGGCGGGTGGTAAACAGAAAGGCTTATTTTCTTTGTTTTAATTGTGGTTGTGTTTGTTCTTATGAGAGTTCATTCGGGCCTGTTAGGCCATGCTGTGAAAATGGCTGTCGAGACAGATGAGGTCACGTGAAAAGTCAAAGATGGCCTCTAAGCAGAAGAAATAGAGGAGCTGAACCACGTTGGTACGACCGGTGCACGGAGTGAGAGATGTCAAGGTCGCATTGACCTGCCATAAGGAGGGTGCCAGGAAAGACTCAGCACGTATTCGTGGGAATGAAGAGAAGAAAGTATTGAGTGACAATGGACTAACCAAATTGTGACCATCGGGATTGCAACAAAATGAATGGACAAATTGGACTGCTTTTACCCAAAGGTCATGAGAATCATTGTACTCTTAACCGTCCCCAAAACCAGTTTGAACAGTGAAGGCGATGAGGTGATTATCAACACCCCTCAAATGGACCAATTAGCGTGATTCTTGCCCCTAAGGATTGCAACTTTTTGTGTAGTAAGCTAGAAGTAGGGTATAAGAGGGACTACTCTTATGTGGGAGGGGTTGCTTCTATAGGCTGCTTCTTTGGGTTGCTTTTTGCTGCTGCTGTGGCCGCTGCTATTGATGCTACTGCTGCCGTTGGTATTTCTTGCCATACCATTTTTCCTACTTTTCCATTTTTCCACCTCAATATTACAAAGGACTTTGTCATTTTTGGACTTCGAACTTGTCTCGGGAAGGAACGAGACCGTTGCGGGAAAATCTGTACGGGAGGTCCGGTCGAGGAGGCCTTTAGCGGGACAGTCAGTAAGTTTGGGAGTCTATTCTGTGATCTACGGTTTATCTTCTTTTTGGTGAACCATTCCTATCTCATCTAAATGGGTAATGCATAATTTTCAATTCTTTATTAGAACTTTTCATAAAAATTTTATTAATGTATTAAAAGTGATTAATAAACTAAGAATCTCACCCGTGCAATCAAGAAATTAGGTAAAATGTCATTCTAATTAAAAATGAGTCTGTGGTTCTTTAGTTCATTAATATGTTTAAAGTTTAACAGGTTTTGAAGTGATTGAGCTGGTCTTAATCACCATCAACTTATTCTACTAGTTGGTCCATCGACCAAAGAGCGGAATACCTTGATGTTTGGAACTGACAGAATCAAAAGCTAATGTATACGAAGTCTGAGGTATTATTCTGTCAGATTTAACAAGGTATCCCGTTCCTCCAGCAACACATTTCTCCTTGGTGTGTAATCCAGTGAACGAGTGAATGTATGATATGCGGTGTTATGGGCCCCACCGTCATATGGTTTAGTAGATGTGAATGATTTACCTGGATTCGTGTCCTGAGGAGAAATTTATATTAGCCACGCTGGATCACTGTCAGGCCAGCAGGTTTGCGCCAAGCTGATTTAGATGTTCCCTTTGTGCTGGCGATGTCCTAGTGGCAGTTTGCTGATAGAGTGGGTTCCTGGTGGAGTGGAGACTGGTAAGTACAGCTTATTGTGTCAATACATATATGTGTCATGTTTGCATGAAAAACATATGCAGGCAATGTGTTATGTCCCTTTGTGTTACATATTGCATGACACTCACACAACATACACACACTATTGAATGCCCACCCACTAGCACAACACCCACAATCACCACAACAACAAATATTTTTTTAAGTGTCAATACAGGTGTGTTCAATCTACTTTGATAAGTAGGAAAATGAACATTACTGCATTACAGCTAAGAAAAAGTTTGCATTTAAGAGCAATGCAGAAACACACGAGGCTACAGCAATTGTCAACACACAAAACATAGTAGGACAATTGTACAAGTAGCTTACCTAACATCTCGGTGACAACAGAGCTGTTTGGTGTCGTGGTGGAGTCGGAGCAGCAAAAGAGGGACCTGGATGATGGGGTACAAGATAGAAAACGGAAGCAGGAAACATTTTGACATTTTTACCTCATTTCCTTTGATTCTGCCAACTCAAAGTAGGAGGGATTTTCACCACAGTTGCCTCAACAGAAAGGCACATTGTAGTCAGATCAGCAGGACTCTTGACTAGAGTCTCGTCGCCAGCCGCTTCTGCCTAGGGCACCGTCGATGCAGACGAAGATTCCTGGCGGCGGGACTGTGGCAGTATTTTGCCCATGAACCCGCCAACATCTAAATTGGGCAGGCGGACCGCCAAGTCCGCGGCTGGTGAATCTATTGCAAAAGCGACAGCTGGACCTTTACCGCCATGATCTTTTGTCTTCAGGGAGACTATGTGCCTGCTCCACATTTTACCGAGTTGATATGGTAGTTGGCCGATTGGAAATTTCATTCATGACCTGAAAGTGTCACATTCTGATTACCTACTGTAAATCTACTGTAAAGATGTCGGATGCTAGTCCTCATCTGCATTTGAAGGTGATACACAAGATATAGAATTGTATTCTGACTTCTTGTGGGATCCAGTGTAAGGTGTATCTGGCTTTCCAAATATGATCTTGTTTTTTAAATTTAATGACTAGAATAATGCAAGGTTTGCACTGCATTTATTACTTTAACATGTGCCCTTTCCTCTGCTTTGTAATCATACTGTGAGAAAGTGATTTATGGTAGTCCACTATAAGTAATAAAGCCACTAACCTGCTAAACCTCAGCTCATCCCCGGGTAGCTCTGGCACAAAGCAGACAGGCTTCAATTATAGAAAATGCAGTGGCAGCTGGCACGGATCGGGGGTGGCAGGGCTGGGAGCTGTGGGGGTGGGGGTAAAGAGGGTGTAAAACAAAGAGAAAAAGAACTAACTCCTCAATGCGTCTCTCCTCTGTCATCCCTCTGTCGTCTCTCCTGGCCGGAACGGAACAGGATGCACCCAGGCTCCTCTAAGGGTGCAGTGTTGTGATTGTCTTCGGGGAACTCGGGTGTCAGGCAGCTGGCCAAACAGTCATATGCACTTACAGTGTGCCACCACTCCCCCCCCCCTGCTCCTCTGTCACAGAGCAACCCCGCCCGCAAAGCTGCCGCAGCAGGGATAGATAAAATGACAATAACCTCGAGTCATTATCATTTTATTTTTCCTTTATTTCACTGCTGCAAAGCAGTGGGGCGACGCAGCAGAGGAGCTGCCACTGAGAAAATGTGTAAAGCACTGAGAAGAAAAAAAGTCAAAAACAAAACATGATAAAAATCCCATTCCAACTTAGAAAAATAAATTACACCAAAATGACCAAAATCCAAAAAGGGGCACTAGAGATATGAATTTTTAAAGATTTAAGTGGAAAATCCATCAATAAAAAGTCAAGCACCAATGAAAGTCAATGATTGCTGTAGACCAGGACTAAGGAGCAATTTCAGGCCAGTCATGATGGAGCCCAGGTTGCATACACCAAGTGTATTGGTCCTGGTAAAAGACTAGAAGTGAAAAAGTTTGAAAAAGTGTCTAAGTTCCAGTGGCCTGGTGGAAATGTTTTTAAAACTTTCCAATCTTTCTTCTAGTGCCCAAACAATCACAAGAGTACTCTACTAAGGACCTAGGATCTCAGTGGAGGCACCTGCATATTCACAGGGTGATAGGTAGCGGCCAACAGCCGGTCCAGTCATGGTTCCAGTTGCCACTGGCCACCTGGGAATTTCCGGGAAAAGGCCTTTTGCAGCTTGTTGTGTCCCTAAAGCCACACAGGAGGTCATCCAACTGAATCTTGGACCTTGGAGTCCACCTGTTTGTTCTGGGTACAAAGTGGCACAGGTCAGTCCTTCAGGGCTCCTCTCAGGTAGAAGACAGCAGGTCCAGTTCTTTTCTGTTCTTCTGCAGGTCCAGAAAGTCTTCTGGGGAAGGCTGACTGAGAGTCCAGCTTTGTAGAATTCACCAGCCTGTGGGAAGGAGAACTCTTAAGACACTCCTAATCCCCCTCTGAACAATGGAGTAAATGTTTTCAGGGCTTACCTACTATTTCAGTAGTTTCTGTTTGCTTCTCTGCAAGCAAGCCCAAAATGCAATGTGTCAGGGCACATTGAAGATGGCCAAAATTATCAACCACACTAAACTCTTGCTCTGAAGGCTGGGTGTGTTTAGGGAAGTTGACTATGGATATCACGAGTGTCCACCCACAACTAAAACTAAAATCCTTTTTGAAGTTGGCCCTACACCACAAAAATCAGTAGACAAATGTCTGGAAAGACAAATACAAGGCCCTTCAGCAACCAGACAAGATATAAAAAAGCCTTGGCATCTTGTTTGCTTGAATTGAAGGGCCAATAAGTTTTACATGTGCCTCAAACAGACCTGTCATGCAGGATTTGACACTGAGGTGTCAACAGGAGGGGCATGGCCCCCACCCTTTAGCTAAGCTTAAATGAGTCTTCTCTGCCTATTCAGGTCAACTTGTCAATAACAGTGACCTATTGTGTAGCTCCCAGGAGGAATTTCACACCTCATTCACACCTTATTCAGACCAAGTAGAGTTGAAGCTAATTAGCCTCCAAGAACCTCAAGCAGGGCTAGGGTAGCTTTTTAAAAGTTATCTTTCCTTAATATTTAATAAAAATCCAACTTCACTACTTCCACAGGGATGTCATATACTTCGATATGAAATTGGTCCCACAGTCAGAAACCACCTTTCTGGGGAAATCCATATGGGAAAAGATCCCCATTAACGCCCGGCCCACTTCTGGCGCCGTCGTTGTCCTGAGAGGGATTGCCTCCGGGTACCGGGTGGCATGGTCCATCAAGACCAGGAGGTACCTGTTGCCCATGGCTGTCTTGGGATCCAGTGGCCCCACAATGTCCATCCTAAACCCTTCAAAAGGGATTCCAACAACTGGAAAAGGTTGGAGAGGAGCTTTAACCTTCCTCCCACTCTTACCACTTGCCTGGTAAGTTTGGCAAGACCTGCCATGTCCATCTGACTGCCTTCGCATTTGGGGCCAGAAGAAGTGGGTGACAAGCCTGTCAAAGGTATTGCCCGCCCCAAATGTCTTGCCAAAGGCACTTCATGAGCCAGAGTCAGTAGGAAGGACCTGAAGTGCTGGGGTACCACGAGCACACAGGCTGACCCAGGTACAGCAACCTTAGGCTCGCTGTACAGGAGACCATTCTCCCAGAAGATCCAATGTGATCCAGACTGATCACCAGTTGCATGGTTTGCAGCCTGCTGCCGCAAACCCTCTAGAGAAGGGCATTCTTTCTGCTCCCTGCAGAATTCCTCCCTGGTGGGACCATCTTCTTGCTGCCAATGGGTCAGCTCAGATAAGTCCCCCAGTTCAGCTACCTGCTCCCCCGTAGGTACTGGGGCGTCCCCCTCAAGGTCAGCCTCCTCCCGGTCCGTGGGAATCTCAAGGGCGGGTTTCCCACGCCACGTGCCCTTTCTCTTGGCAGGAACCGGGGCCACTGTTTCAGGGTCCAGGTCCTTCTGATCACCCTTTCTGGCTGCCATTGACTGAGGATCCACTCTGGCAACCCAAGCATCTCCAAGTGAGACCTGAGCTCAACATCCTTCCAGAAGGACAGCTCCAGGTTGTTACCTAGCAGACAATATACAGGCATGGTAGGGCTCACAACCACCCTCAAGGGACTTGAGACCCCCCCATTCAAAGGGAGCCTGCGCAAGGATACACTGGCGTGCTGCGTTGTCCACAGCAACTACTTGGTGGAATGCCCTGGGGACTACTTGCTTCTCAGAGAACAGGTGACACCGGACTGAGGTCACACTGGCTTAAGTATCCCTGAGAGCCTCCACTCTTTTCCCATTGATGGTCACCCAGGTGCTGTATTTCTTTGTGTTAGGGGGCACCTGGTTCCCTGGGACCATCTCACTGTCCCCTAGTGAGACGAGGGTCATTTCTGCGGGATCCCCACCTTCCTGTGGGCATCTCTCCTCCCCAAGCGCTACACTAGCCAACACCTTGGTCTGCCCACCGGTGGGTGGCTGTGCCCACTTGGGACACTTGGGGTCCCCCTTCAAGTGACCCACCTGGTCACAGGAAAAGCAAATGCGGGGGCCGGTCTCTGCAGGCTTTCCTGAAGAGACCACTGCTTTCTTGTCTCCTGGGGGATGGGAACCTTTACCCTGTGTATTAGTTTGGGGCCTTTTAGAGAACTCCTGTGCTTTACCTTTGTCCCCCCCACTTTTCTGCTGGGGACCCTGCCCACCTTTGGCTAAGTCTCCCCCAAACGCTTTCTTGTGGACCTTGGCACTCACCCAGCGGTCCGCCTCCATAGCAAGCTTCCTGGGGTCAGTCAGTGTACTATCAACCAAGTGCTGGTGCAGCTCTGCAAAACACTACTAGACAAGTGCTCCCATGCAATCAAATTATAGAGCCCCTGATAATCTGTCACATTTTGCCTTTCACCCGGCCATCCATTGACCTGCAGAACGAATCTACACATTCCAACCAAGTGTTGGCATCAGTCTTCTTACTGGACCTAAACTGATCCCTGTACTTCTCAGGAGTGAGACCATACCTGGTGAGAAGGGCCTCCTTCATGTCATCGTAGGTGAGGTTACACCCCTTACCCAAAGCCACTAAAGTGTCCCTTGCTTCTTCTGGGAACAGAGGCCACAATCCTGCCTCCCAATTCTTCTCAGGGACCCCATTCATGTGTATGGATGCCTCATAACCCTGAAACCACCTTTGTATGTCATGCCCCTTCTTGAATTCCTTGCCTACATTCTTTGGGATGTGCACAATTCTGTCTGCCTGCACGATGAATTGCTGCCACCATCTGAGCCAGGCCTACTTCTCTGATCCAGCTCCTTTATCCTGATCTCATGGTCTAACATCATCCTTTTCTCCTCCATGGCTAACCTAAGCTTCTCCAGTTCCATTGCAACTCTCTTTGCGTTCTGCTTGTCCTCCAGCTCCTCTGGGGACAAGCCACTGCTGGCTGGTTTAGAGGGTACCCCCCTCCCAAAAGCACATTCATCCTTGGAATAGGCTCTTCTGCCTCCATGCCAAGATCCCCAGACAGCTCACTAGCATGTCTGGCTGCTACCCAGGCCCTCAGCGCCTTTTAGAGCTCCTCTTTTCTGGTGAGGCCTCTGATTTGGACTTTGAGGTTTTTGCAGATCGCCTTCAATTCATTCACATTGTAGGTTGCTAACCTCTCCTCCTCAAAGGCCACCTCCAAGGATGCAGCAGATGATGCAATTGATTCAGGCATGTTGTACTGGAAAGTACAAGTTCAAGACCAATGGAAAGGCAAAGATAGACCACCAAAAAAACCAGTATGTGGCACTTAATGGTCTGCGATATGGTAATACCGGCATACCGCACACCAATCACTGTAATTCATGTGCAAACGCAAGTCCTATCCTCACCGCTGATAACCAATGCTAGAAATGGGAGTCTCTAGTTGTACAGGGTTTACACCGTTGTCCAAGTAGGGACCCTTCCTTCTAGTCAGGATAAGGGAGTTACACTCCTAAAATAACCCCTGCTCAACCCATTGGTAGCTTGGCACGAGTAGTCAGGCTTATCTTAGAGGCAGTGTGTTAAGCATTTCCACATAACCAACAGTAATACAGTGAAAGCACTCCAAAAGGAAAAATATCCAATATTTTTATATGTCAAAAACAAGAACAAAACTATAAAAATCCACAATACAGTACTTAGGAATCTTCAGTAATCAAAATAGACTTGAAATATAGTACCTTGGAGTCGATAGCTCCATCTCGGGCTATCACGGCGTCGTGAACAACAAATCCAAACAGTTCTGGCTGACTGCGGCATCGCAGGCCAGCTACGGTGTGGGGAAGTCCTGCAAAACAGTACCTTTAGAAATGCAGGGCGTCGGCGACCTCTCGATGAGCCCCGAAAGGCCGGCATCCGCAGGCGTCGGTTTTGTATGTCGGTGCAGGAGTCGTCGGGCCCTTGAAGACACACACGTTGCAGATTGAACTCCTCGCGGTTGAAGTCGGGAGCGCCGGTGTCGGCAGGCGTAGGGGCTGCGGTGCAAAGTGCAGCGGTGCGGCTTGTGGTGCCCTCAGGTCACAGTGCAGGCAGCGGCTTGGTGACGGTCATCCAGCGGCATCGGTGAGACCAGGGCTGTGGTGCAAAGTGATGAGGTGCTCGTCGCGGTGCTGGCAGGTCACGGTGCAAGCAGCGTCGTCGTTGTTGCTGAGGCTCTGTCCTCGGCTGATGAACTGGAGTCGATGGCGCCGGCGTCGGTAGGCCAAGGCTGCAGTGCGGGATGAGGACGGTGTGTCGTGTACCTTACGAACGGTGCCCTCAATCCACGGTGCAAGCAGCGGCATCGATGTTGGAGTGGAGCTTCATCGTTGGGGATACCAGGGTGACGGCATGAAGCGAGGCGGTTCAGAGTGCGGTGCCCACAGGTCACGGTACAAGCAGCAGCTCGGTGGCGGCGTCAGGTGGCGGCGTTGGTGAGACCAGGGTTGCGGTGCGGCATTGCAGCAGTGCCCTCTGCGGTGCCTTCAGGACACGGAGTCGGCAGCGGCATCGTAGACAGCGTCAAGTTGCTTTTTCTTCTGTTCCAGCACAAAACACACAGTCCCCAGTGCTGATGGCAAAAGAACTTGAAGTCTTTTTTGTTCCTGAGACTTATTGAACAGGGGGCAAGCTCTACCTCAAGCCCTTGGAGAAACTCACAAAAAGAAATTGCAGAAAGTTCAGTCCAGTCCTTTCACTGCCCAAGACAGAAGCAGTCACTGCAGGCCAACACAGCAAAGCACACAGCAAAGTGGTAGTCCTGCCTCACAGCTTCTCCAGCTCTTCTTCTTGGCAGTCTTCTTGGTTCCAAAAGAGTTCTAAAGTTTAGGGGTTTGGGCCCCACTTTTTATAGCCCCAAATCCTTTGTTCTCTGGGGGTAGAGAGTGACTGTGCCCAGCCAGAACCAGTCTTGTCCTCCCTGGTGCAGCTTCCTGGCAGGAGGTGGAGACAGCATTGTCAGAGGCAGACCTGGTCCATTCAGGTGAAAGGAAATCTCCTCCCCTACTCTAAATGCAGCCCAGGTCTATTGAGCCTATCCCTGACCCATCTAGACTCTCGGGAGCCACTGCTCCTCCCCAGCCCCTGTCATCCTAAGCCATACAGTCAATCCACAAACCCAGCAGAGGCACACTGGATGGCTAAGCAAGAAAATACCTATTTTCTAAAAGTGATATTTATTTTCAAACACAGAATGTAAAAATCACCTTTACTAAAAGATGCATCTTTAGATTCTGAGTTCAGGCATACTAAACTTTATATTCCTACCTTGTTCCCAGGGGTAGTTATGTTTATAAAATGTTATAAGCAAACTCCCCATTCTGTCCTACGGGAACAGGTAGCCTTGCAATAGTGAATAACGAAATTGGCAGTAGTTCACTATCAGGACATGCCACACACACAGGGCATGTCCTACCTTTCACATACACTGCACCCTGCCCACGGGGGTACCTTGGGCCTACCTTAGGGATGACTAATATGTAAGAAAAGGGAAGGGTAGGGCCTGGCAAGTGGGTGCACTTGCCAAGTCCCCATGGCAGTACTAAACTGCACACAGATACTGCGGTGGCAGATCTGAGTTACCTTTTCAGGGCTACTCATGTGGGTGGCACAATCAGTGCTGCAGGTCCTTAGTAGCATTTGACTTACAGGCCTGGCACACTTTACTAGGGACTCACTAGTAAATCAAATATGCCAATCATGGAAACATCAATCCATAAAAACAATTTACAACTGGAGCACTTGCACGTTAACACTGAACAGCAGTGAGAACATGCGCAGAGACACTAAACCACCAAAAACATAGGCAAAACCAGGAGGTCAGAAAGCAAAAAAACAAGGGAAACACGCCAAAAGATGCCAAGTCTAACAGGGTGCAAACCTCTGCCACCTAGAGACCCCCATTTCTAACAACTCTGATCACCAGGCTACACAACATTGGTATCCAAGGGAACGCCGTCAGATGGAATGCCTCAGTCCTCACCAGAAGATCCCAGACAGTCTGCCT
The DNA here is from genome assembly GCA_963921515.1 of Calotriton arnoldi. Taxonomy (NCBI): domain Eukaryota; kingdom Metazoa; phylum Chordata; class Amphibia; order Caudata; family Salamandridae; genus Calotriton; species Calotriton arnoldi. The sequence continues at coordinate 467,178 of CAWUFW010009190.1, forward strand.
ACCTCCATTCACCTCCCAGCCCAAGGAAAATCTTCTTTGGTGTCCCTCAGGGCTCATCACTCAGCGCCATCCTCTTCAACTCCTACATGACACCCTTGGCCAACATCATCAGATCCCACTGGCTCAACATCATCTTATACGCAGATGACACTCAACTTTTCCTCTTCTTCTCCAATAATGCCACCACCACCACCAGAGCCAGATTTGCGATTCTCCTATTACCATGACCAGAGAATCTGGATTTCATTAAAGACACGGAAGGCTAACATTATGCATTATTCTTTTAATGCAACTTCAAGCACAGCCATTTTAAAGTTACATCATAAAGCAAAGCTCTAGAATGTACAAATGTAACGTTGGCAACAGCAACACACAGATCTGCCTCTTTTAAATGCGGCTTCAAGACAGATAAGTTGTGTTTTTCCTATGCTCTTGTGATTGTGCTGTTGTCTACCTTCTAACTTTCTTTGATATTGCGTTTGTGACCGCTATTCCCTCTCTTGCGCTTGCTGCGCTGTCACCGTTTGGTTCCCCGATTTTGGCGACCTTTCTCCCTTTCTGAGCTCTGTCACCGTTTCCCTACCACTCGACCCCACCAGGTCCTCTGTGCCTAGATGCTCCTTCTCCCATCTCCCGGCGCTTCCCGGTTTGACTTTGCTTGACCCTATTACGCCTTCTGTGCCATAATGTACCGCTCAAACGCTGCTTCGCGGCACATGAATCTATTTCTTCAGCTTTTGGCCTTGTGGCCCATTCCTACCACCCGTGCCGCTCCCTGATTGCTACCCGACTCCTACCTTTCGTGCGAGAGACGCCTCTCTCCTCTCCCATTCCGCCGTGCGCCCTAGCTTCCCTTCACGAACTTCACTCGCGAATCCAGGGCGCGGCACGGACCTGTCTCGCATCTCCAATTTACGAAGTGCGGAACCCACCATCGTGGCCATCGGTTCTCTCCCATTTTCTGCCGCTTTTTTCATGCAAAAAGGGGAAATGAGGAAGTCATCGCACCAAGGGCTCTCCCGCATTTGAGGAGGATCCCTTAGCAACCACCCTTAACGCGCTACGTGCGCTCATGCACGATTATGCCTGATAAGGTTGCCTAGCAACGTGTGCCTTCTAACAGCTGATCGCCCGACGGTTGACAGGACGATAAGATTTACTCTCTCCCTGACTCTACCTCTGTAGTTTTTTGCCTAATTAACAGATTCCTGGCTCCATCCAGCACCTTAATATTAATTCCTTGTCTATTTAGTGGATATTTTGTCCTCATTCCATCATGTCTGACGCTGAATCCGATGACTCTCAGTCACAGGCACCCGCTCCTAATACCAACGAGGAGCTGATTAAGAAAATAATACATAAGGAGTTACATTCCTGCATGAGGGAGACCATAAGTAAAATTGTTGCCGGTAAGAGATCTCTTTCCGATCACATTAACCCCTCTGTTCTCCACGGAGGGCATATTGTTGACCAGAATAAAAGTGGGGGTAAAAAAATAAGGAAATGCAACAATTTAGATCATGAGAGCACTCTGGGAGGTCCAAGCACCTCGAACGTATTGGGAGGTTTACGCACCTCAAGAACTGAAGGAGGACTAAGCTCCTCAAATAATACGGAAGGCCTATGCGCCCCAAAAGACCACGTGCCCATAACGGCACAACTCATTTGGATGCCCTAAGCGGCTCACAATATCAAAGTGCTACTACGGATCCCCTCTTATCCAATGACGTGGATACCTCAAATGAGTCCTTGGACAAATACATTTTGGATTTAGATCAAATTGACAACGAAAACGACCTTGACCTCTCGGAAGTGGAACTCCCCTCCTCCTCAAAGGAGATTATTTTTGACCCTCTAGGTGGGGAAATGTTCTCCGCTGATAATATACAACACCCTAGGAGTTCCCAGTGGTGGCCCCAAAAACACATGGCTAAGTTTATTAAGAGGTGGGTCAAGAACCCCTTGAAAGAGAGGCAAGAAACATCCTAAAGGCAGAATGTCCAAGACCTGTCATCCAAGATAAATACTGCCTTACACCTAACTTGGACCCTGAACTTATCAAGTTCCTATTCAAAATGGGCAGGGATCCTAGGAAAGGAATGGAACGCTCCCTCAAAATCTGTCAGGATCGCATGCTTGACATGCTCTGCCCATTATGCCGTATGATTGACTTAATTGAGGAGAGCTATATTAATGGTTCTCAACCCATCGTTGACCTTCTACGAGGATGGAGCCAGAGAACACTAATCCTCCTCGGTAACGCAAACGCTTCCATAAATACCGAGAGAAGGAAAGTGGTTTTGTTCAAAATTTATCCCAAACTCTGCGACATGGCTGAAAAGGAATCCTCCACGAACCCGAATGGCCTCCTCTTTGGGGAGGACATGATTAAAGGTTTGGGAAAGTACGTGGCAACCTTTACGGCTCTGGATAAAGCACAAGCCAACATGCGCAGAGTCTTCAATCCAAGTGTTTTTGCCAGGGCCGGCAGAAGGGGTCGTTCCGCCGGCCGCCTCTTCCAGAGACCCTTCTCCAGGCAAAGAGGTTTCGGTCATCCATTCCAGGCCAACCCTTCATTCTACCCTCAACGGGGTCGATCCTCCCGCTCAAGAGGCTTCAGAGCCAGAGGCGCCAACCCCTCCAACACCTCAAGTAAGTACCCTTCCTCCTCATCCTTTCTCTTTAACAGAGAGAGTAGGGGGTCGCCTAAAACATTTCCTACACATTTGGAAACAAATTACACACGATCCTTGGGTTCTAGAAACTGTTCAGGGTTTCAGATGGATTTCACGGGAAAACCCATTCAAGTTGTAACTCCCAAAGTGTTTAAACTGGACCCTAGAACAACAATCTACTGTGGCAGAGGATATAAATTCTATGTTAATGAAGGGCGCGATCGTAGAAGTCCCATGGGAGCGCAAGAATTTCTTGAGCAACATTTTCCTAGTTGAAAAAAAGGACAAAGGGTGGAGACCAGTAATAAACCTAAGGGAACTGAACAAATATCTCACCTACAATCATTTCAATATGGAGGGTATCCACCTCCTCAGGGACATGCTTTTAGAAAAAAACTGGCTAGTGAAACTAGATCTGAAAGACGCCTACTTCCCGATTCCAATGGCAGAGGAGTCGCAATCCTTCCTTCAATTTGCGTGGAACGACCACCTTTACCAGTTCCAAGCTCTTCCCTTCGGTCTATCTTCGGCCCCTTGGTGCTTCACCAAAGTAATGAAGGCCATTACCACGGTCCTGAGAGAAAGGGGTGTCCGCCTTATAATCTATTTAGACGATATCCTCATCATGTCTCAAGACCATTCTCAAATTCTGAAAGACTTGAATACTACTGTGGATCTAATAGGGAGTACAGGTTTTATTATAAACAGGGAAAAATCCATCATGACTCCCTCGAGATCTCTAGAGTTCCTGGGCTTCAAGGTAGACACCGTGAAATGTATGCTCTTACTTCCCACAAAAAAGATATCCAAGATTCGGAAAGAGATACGTCATGTTCTGAAACTAGATCTTGTAACCTTAAGGGAACTAGCCAGACTTCTGGGCCTCCTATCATCATCAATCCAAGCTATTTTCCTGGACCCTCTACACTATCGAGCCCTTCGAAGACTGAAGGAGGGCCCTCCGATCTGGCCTTTGGTACAGAGACAAAATTCACCTAGACACAGAAGCCAGGACAGAACTGACTTGGTGGTTAGAAAATCTGGACGCATGGAATGGCAAAGCAATTTTTGGGACTTCCCCGGATTACGTGCTGGAATCAGATGCCAGCCTTCATGGTTGGGGTGCTTGTTTTCAGAACCAGAACACGGGAAGTTTATGGTCCTATTCGGAGAGTTTGCACCACATAAACTTTCTGGAGTTAACCACCGGGCTTTATGCCCTAATGAGCTTCAAACAATCTCTTCAGGGGAGGTCAGTCGTCCTCAAGCTTGACAACATGTCAGCTGTTGCCTACATAAATCGTCTAGGGGGCACCAGGTCACCGGACCTCTCCAACTGAGCCAAAAAACTGTGGATGCCCACAGGTCACGGTACAAGCAGCAGCTCGGTGGCGGCGTCAGGTGGCGGCGTTGGTGAGACCAGGGTTGCGGTGCGGCATTGCAGCAGTGCCCTCTGCGGTGCCTTCAGGAAACGGAGTCGGCAGCGGCATCGTAGACAGCGTCAAGTTGCTTTTTCTTCTGTTCCAGCACAAAACACACAGTCCCCAGTGCTGATGGCAAAAGAACTTGAAGTCTTTTCTGTTCCTGAGACTTATTGAACAGGGGGCAAGCTCTACCTCAAGCCCTTGGAGAAACTCACTAAAAGAAATTGCAGAAAGTTCAGTCCAGTCCTTTCACTGCCCAAGACAGAAGCAGTCACTGCAGGCCAACACAGCAAAGCACACAGCAAAGTGGTAGTCCTGCCTCACAGCTTCTCCAGCTCTTCTTCTTGGCAGTCTTCTTGGTTCCAAAAGAGTTCTAAAGTTTAGGGGTTTGGGCCCCACTTTTTATAGCCCCAAATCCTTTGTTCTCTGGGGGTAGAGAGTGACTGTGCCCAGCCAGAACCAGTCTTGTCCTCCCTGGTGCAGCTTCCTGGCAGGAGGTGGAGACAGCATTGTCAGAGGCAGACCTGGTCCATTCAGGTGAAAGGAAATCTCCTCCCCCTACTCTAAATGCAGCCCAGGTCTATTGAGCCTATCCCTGACCCATCTAGACTCTCGGGAGCCACTGCTCCTCCCCAGCCCCTGTCATCCTAAGCCATACAGTCAATCCACAAACCCAGCAGAGGCACACTGGATGGCTAAGCAAGAAAATACCTATTTTCTAAAAGTGATATTTATTTTCAAACACAGAATGTAAAAATCACCTTTACTAAAAGATGCATCTTTAGATTCTGAGTTCAGGCATACTAAACTTTATATTCCTACCTTGTTCCCAGGGGTAGTTATGTTTATAAAATGTTATAAGCAAACTCCCCATTCTGTCCTACGGGAACAGGTAGCCTTGCAATAGTGAATAATCGAAATTGGCAGTAGTTCACTATCAGGACATGCCACACACACAGGGCATGTCCTACCTTTCACATACACTGCACCCTGCCCATGGGGGTACCTTGGGCCTACCTTAGGGATGACTAATATGTAAGAAAAGGGAAGGGTAGGGCCTGGCAAGTGGGTGCACTTGCCAAGTCCCCATGGCAGTACTAAACTGCACACAGATACTGCGGTGGCAGATCTGAGTTACCTTTTCAGGGCTACTCATGTGGGTGGCACAATCAGTGCTGCAGGCCCTTAGTAGCATTTGACTTACAGGCCTGGCACACTTTACTAGGGACTCACTAGTAAATCAAATATGCCAATCATGGAAACATCAATCCATAATAACAATTTACAACTGGAGCACTTGCACGTTAACACTGAACAGCAGTGAGAACATGCGCAGAGACACTAAACCACCAAAAACATAGGCAAAACCAGGAGGTCAGAAAGCAAAAAAACAAGGGAAACACGCCAAAAGATGCCAAGTCTAACAGGGTGCAAACCTCTGCCACCTAGAGACCCCCATTTCTAACAACTCTGATCACCAGGCTACACAACATTGGTATCCAAGGGAACGCCGTCAGATGGAATGCCTCAGTCCTCACCAGAAGATCCCAGACAGTCTGCCTACCTCCATTCACCTCCCAGCCCAAGGAAAATCTTCTTTGGTGTCCCTCAGGGCTCATCACTCAGCGCCATCCTCTTCAACTCCTACATGACACCCTTGGCCAACATCATCAGATCCCACTGGCTCAACATCATCTTATACGCAGATGACACTCAACTTTTCCTCTTCTTCTCCAATAATGCCACCACCACCACCAGAGCCAGATTTGCGATTCTCCTATTACCATGACCAGAGAATCTGGATTTCATTAAAGACACGGAAGGCTAACATTATGCATTATTCTTTTAATGCAACTTCAAGCACAGCCATTTTAAAGTTACATCATAAAGCAAAGCTCTAGAATGTACAAATGTAACGTTGGCAACAGCAACACACAGATCTGCCTCTTTTAAATGCGGCTTCAAGACAGATAAGTTGTGTTTTTCCTATGCTCTTGTGATTGTGCTGTTGTCTACCTTCTAACTTTCTTTGATATTGCGTTTGTGACCGCTATTCCCTCTCTTGCGCTTGCTGCGCTGTCACCGTTTGGTTCCCCGATTTTGGCGACCTTTCTCCCTTTCTGAGCTCTGTCACCGTTTCCCTACCACTCGACCCCACCAGGTCCTCTGTGCCTAGATGCTCCTTCTCCCATCTCCCGGCGCTTCCCGGTTTGACTTTGCTTGACCCTATTACGCCTTCTTTGCCATAATGTACCGCTCAAACGCTGCTTCGCGGCACATGAATCTATTTCTTCAGCTTTTGGCCTCGTGGCCCATTCCTACCACCCGTGCCGCTCCCTGATTGCTACCCGACTCCTACCTTTCGTGCGAGAGACGCCTCTCTCCTCTCCCATTCCGCCGTGCGCCCTAGCTTCCCTTCACGAACTTCACTCGCGAATCCAGGGCGCGGCGCGGACCTGTCTCGCATCTCCAATTTACGAAGTGCGGAACCCACCATCGTGGCCATCGGTTCTCTCCCATTTTCTGCCGCTTTTTTCATGCAAAAAAGGGGAAATGAGGAAGTCATCGCACCAAGGGCTCTCCCGCATTTGAGGAGGATCCCTTAGCAACCACCCTTAACGCGCTACGTGCGCTCATGCACGATTATGCCTGATAAGGTTGCCTAGCAACGTGTGCCTTCTAACAGCTGATCGCCCGACGGTTGACAGGACGATAAGATTTACTCTCTCCCTGACTCTACCTCTGTAGTTTTTTGCCTAATTAACAGATTCCTGGCTCCATCCAGCACCTTAATATTAATTCCTTGTCTATTTAGTGGATTTTTTGTCCTCATTCCATCATGTCTGACGCTGAATCCGATGACTCTCAGTCACAGGCACCCGCTCCTAATACCAACGAGGAGCTGATTAAGAAAATAATACATAAGGAGTTACATTCCTGCATGAGGGAGACCATAAGTAAAATTGTTGCCGGTAAGAGATCTCTTTCCGATCACATTAACCCCTCTGTTCTCCACGGAGGGCATATTGTTGACCAGAATAAAAGTGGGGGTCAAAAAATAAGGAAATGCAACAATTTAGATCATGAGAGCACTCTGGGAGGTCCAAGCACCTCGAACGTATTGGGAGGTTTACGCACCTCAAGAACTGAAGGAGGACTAAGCTCCTCAAATAATACGGAAGGCCTATGCGCCCCAAAAGACCACGTGCCCATAACGGCACAACTCATTTGGATGCCCTAAGCGGCTCACAATATCAAAGTGCTACTACGGATCCCCTCTTATCCAATGACGTGGATACCTCAAATGAGTCCTTGGACAAATACATTTTGGATTTAGATCAAATTGACAACGAAAACGACCTTGACCTCTCGGAAGTGGAACTCCCCTCCTCCTCAAAGGAGATTATTTTTGACCCTCTAGGTGGGGAAATGTTCTCCGCTGATAATATACAACACCCTAGGAGTTCCCAGTGGTGGCCCCAAAAACACATGGCTAAGTTTATTAAGAGGTGGGTCAAGAACCCCTTGAAAGAGAGGCAAGAAACATCCTAAAGGCAGAATGTCCAAGACCTGTCATCCAAGATAAATACTGCCTTACACCTAACTTGGACCCTGAACTTATCAAGTTCCTATTCAAAATGGGCAGGGATCCTAGGAAAGGAATGGAACGCTCCCTCAAAATCTGTCAGGATCGCATGCTTGACATGCTCTGCCCATTATGCCGTATGATTGACTTAATTGAGGAGAGCTATATTAATGGTTCTCAACCCATCATTGACCTTCTACGAGGATGGAGCCAGAGAACACTAATCCTCCTCTGTAACGCAAACGCTTCCATAAATACCGAGAGAAGGAAAGTGGTTTTGTTCAAAATTGATCCCAAACTCTGCGACATGGCTGAAAAGGCTTCCTCCTCGAACCCGAATGGCCTCCTCTTTGGGGAGGACATGATTAAAGGTTTGGGAAAGTACGTGGCAACCTTTACGGCTCTGGATAAAGCACAAGCCAACATGCGCAGAGTCTTCAATCCAAGTGTTTTTGCCAGGGCCGGCAGAAGGGGTCGTTCCGCCGGCCGCCTCTTCCAGAGACCCTTCTCCAGGCAAAGAGGTTTCGGTCATCCATTCCAGGCCAACCCTTCATTCTACCCTCAACGGGGTCGATCCTCCCGCTCAAGAGGCTTCAGAGCCAGAGGCGCCAACCCCTCCAACACCTCAAGTAAGTACCCTTCCTCCTCATCCTTTCTCTTTAATAGAGAGAGTAGGGGGTCGCCTAAAACATTTCCTACACATTTGGAAACAAATTACACACGATCCTTGGGTTCTAGAAACTGTTCAGGGTTTCAGATGGATTTCACGGGAAAACCCATTCAAGTTGTAACTCCCAAAGTGTTTAAACTGGACCCTAGAACAACAATCTACTGTGGCAGAGGATATAAATTCTATGTTAATGAAGGGCGCGATCGTAGAAGTCCCATGGGAGCGCAAGAATTTCTTGAGCAACATTTTCCTAGTTGAAAAAAAGGACAAAGGGTGGAGACCAGTAATAAACCTAAGGGAACTGAACAAATATCTCACCTACAATCATTTCAATATGGAGGGTATCCACCTCCTCAGGGACATGCTTTTAGAAAAAAACTGGCTAGTGAAACTAGATCTGAAAGACGCCTACTTCCCGATTCCAATGGCAGAGGAGTCGCAATCCTTCCTTCAATTTGCGTGGAACGACCACCTTTACCAGTTCCAAGCTCTTCCCTTCGGTCTATCTTCGGCCCCTTGGTGCTTCACCAAAGTAATGAAGGCCATTACCACGGTCCTGAGAGAAAGGGGTGTCCGCCTTATAATCTATTTAGACGATATCCTCATCATGTCTCAAGACCATTCTCAAATTCTGAAAGACTTGAATACTACTGTGGATCTAATAGGGAGTACAGGTTTTATTATAAACAGGGAAAAATCCATCATGACTCCCTCGAGATCTCTAGAGTTCCTGGGCTTCAAGGTAGACACCGTGAAATGTATGCTCTTACTTCCCACAAAAAAGATATCCAAGATTCGGAAAGAGATACGTCATGTTCTGAAACTAGATCTTGTAACCTTAAGGGAACTAGCCAGACTTCTGGGCCTCCTATCATCATCAATCCAAGCTATTTTCCTGGACCCTCTACACTATCGAGCCCTTCGAAGACTGAAGGAGGGCCCTCCGATCTGGCCTTTGGTACAGAGACAAAATTCACCTAGACACAGAAGCCAGGACAGAACTGACTTGGTGGTTAGAAAATCTGGACGCATGGAATGGCAAAGCCATTTTTGGGACTTCCCCGGATTACGTGCTGGAATCAGATGCCAGCCTTCATGGTTGGGGTGCTTGTTTTCAGAACCAGAACACGGGAAGTTTATGGTCCTATTCGGAGAGTTTGCACCACATAAACTTTCTGGAGTTAACCACCGGGCTTTATGCCCTAATGAGCTTCAAACAATCTCTTCAGGGGAGGTCAGTCGTCCTCAAGCTTGACAACATGTCAGCTGTTGCCTACATAAATCGTCTAGGGGGCACCAGGTCACCGGACCTCTCCAACTGAGCCAAAAAACTGTGGATGTTCTGCTTGGAACACCAAATTTCGTTAAGAGCAGAATACCTCCCGGGTCTAAAGAACGTTTGTGCGGATTGGAATTCAAGATTCCTCATAGATCACACCGATTGGAAACTAAACGCAAACGTATTCAAGAGTCTAAACTGTCTTTGGGGTCCCCTAGAAGTAGACCTCTTTGCGAGCAGACTCACGTCCCAACTTCCCAGTTATTTCAGCTGGATGCCAGACCCCGGTGCTCTGGCAGTAAACGCCTTTCTCCAACATTGGAAAGGAATTCAGGGATATGCTTTTCCCCCCTTTGCAATGATCCAGCGCGTCCTTCAGAAGTTGAGGACTGAACAATCCTCAATAGTCCTATTAACTCCCTTTTGGCCGTCCCAAGCTTGGTTCCCAACGACTTTGGAATTAGCTTACGAAATACCCTTTCTGCTCCCAGCCTCACCAGGCCTCCTAAGAAACATAGATGGTTTAGATCACCCACATTTCTTCAGAACGGGACTTTGAACCTTCTTGCCTGGAAAGTGTCAGGCGAGCCAATGAAATCTCTGGGATTTCGGCGCAGGCTTTTTCTCTCCTCCAAGAATCTTGGGCCCCCGGTACACACTAAAGATACAACGGCATCTGGAAAAGATGGGTTCCTTGGTGCCTGGAAAGGAACATGGATTCTGTGGAGGCTCCTATTGTGCCTATAGCCAATTTTCTTGTTGAACAATTTGAAAGAGGTCTTTCCTATAGGTCTATTAACTGTTATAGATCGGCAATCTCTGCAGGTCACTCCCTTTTAAATGGTAGAACTATCGGTAAGAATCCTATAATTTGCAGAATTATGAAAAGCATCAGGCTTAAAAGACCTCCCAAACCTAAATACGACACCCTATGGGACGTTAAATTGTTACTTGACCTATTTTGGCCGAACAATAACTTATTAGATAATAAAAGACTATCCATCAAACTAGCTTCTCTTCTATGTCTAATGCCCTGCCGTAGAGTTTCGGACGTTAAAGCACTGGAAATATCCAATAGATCTTATGACTCCTTCGGCGTCAGATTTGAAATTATCAAGAGAACTAAACGATGTCTGAAATGATTTTTTACCCTAGGTTCGATGCTTGTAAAAAATTGTGTGTGGTGGATTGCATGAAGGAATATGATTCAAGGATGGACCCTCTTCACACTGCTGGTGCAAACCAACTCCTTATATCCTTTGTTAAGCCCTTCAAACCTGTCTCTTCTTCTTCCATAGCTAGATGGGTTAAACTGGCTATGCAATTGGCAGGCATTGACCTCCATAGATTTCAGGCACACTCTTTGAGAGGGGCTATGGCTAGCCAGTCCTTTTGAAAAGGGGGTAAGTTAGATGACATTCTCAAAGCAGCAGACTGGTCCAGTTCCTATACCTTTGCAAAACATTACTGCAAACCGGTCGAACACATGTCTGATGTAGTTTTACTTGACTACCAACATGCATAATGGTAGCCTCTGGTCTTGTAATAAAATTGCGATTCTCCTATTACCATGACCAGAGAATCTGGATTTCATTAAAGACACAGAGGCTAACATTATCCTAACCCTCCCTCCCGGGAGTGGATTTTAATATCTCTTTGATTTATTGCATTCCTCTTGTTCTAAGAATTTTGTTAAGTATAATGTTTTGATTAGATTATAACTCAGTTTTCACTGTATTTTGCCTTTAATATGTGTATTATCTATTACCACCGATTCTTTGTTTCCCTTGCATAGGGCGTTAAGTACTGTTCATTATATTTTGTCCTTTTTTCAGATGATTCAACTTGATTGGCTCCTCATCGCAATTCGTTGCATGCAACTCTTGACATCTCGACTTCTTCTTCTTGGAGTTCCTCGCTGTTTCAAGGAGAGGCCTTTCCCATCATGATGCCATCTCTTGGACTTTTTTGCCTCTGGAAGAACTTTACCTTTTGCTCTCATTGCATTTAAAAGAGGAAGATCTGTGTGTTGCTGTTGCCAACGTTACATTTGTACATTTGTACTTTTCCTCTTCTTCTCCAATGATGCCACCACCACCAGAGCCAGAATCCACAGGTGCATTACAAGCGCAGCCAACTGGATGAGAGAGAACTGCCGGAAGCTCAACACTGACAAAACAGAAGTACTGATCTTCGGTAACAACTCCACCCCCTGGAACACCTCATGGTGGCCCACGGAACTAGGACCAGCACCCTCCCCATCCAATCAAGCCAGAAATCTTGGCATCATCCTCAACAGCGAGCTGACTATGAAATCCCAGAACAATGCAGTCTCATCAGCCTGCTTCTTCACTCTGCGCATGCTACGAAAGATCTTCAAATGGCTCCCCACGAACACTAGACGCACCGTCACACAAGATCTCATCAGGAGCAGACTGGACTACAGCAACACCCTCTACTACAGAATCTCTACATACCTCCTGCAGAGACTATAGGCCATCCAGAACGCCGCAGCCAGACTCATCCTTGACTTCCCCCGACAAACCTACATTAACCCTCACCTCAAGGAACTTCACTGGCTCCCAGTACAGAAGAGATTCCAAGTCAAGCTGGTCCTAGGTTGTGAAGGGCATACAAAGCCCTTCACAACCTAGGACCAGCCTACATCAACCACCGTCTGTGCTTCCACCAACCAGCCAGATAACTAGGCTCTGCCTCCTTAGTGCTCACCCACACTCCCCACATCCACAGAAGCTCAAGCGGAGGACTCTCCTTCTCCTATATCAGAGCGAAAGCCTGGAAATACCTCACCTAGCAGTTCTGTACCTCCTCATCGCTACCAGAATTCCAAAAAGCTCTCAAGACCTGGCTATTCGAGTGAGCCTATCACATCTGCAAGTTCCTGGATACCCTCTCGGCTGATTAGACGCACAGTACAAATCGACTGATTGATTGATTGATTTATTGTCACAGTAGCGACATGTTAACAATAATTTTCCAATAGCCCCTCCAAGCACTCTGCCTTGTAAGCTACGAGGCCTACATAGGGGTGACTATTTAACATTTAGAAGGAGTTTTTTACCTGTAAAAAAAGGGCATTTTAACAGGTTGCAATATAGGTTTAAAAAAACAACAGTTGATGGACAGAATGCAGAACAATGTCATACATTCCCCCCAGTACAGAGATCTGGGCCTAAATCCATCGTTTTTTTGCTCACCATGACATTCCAGTTTGGACCCAGCCATATGCAAATCAGTCTTGACCCTGTGCCTCATGGGAACAGTCCAGCCCGAACTGCCAAGCCAGGTCCTCCCTGGACTGGAAACAAGCATCCTAGGACCGGTTTCGGGGTTTCACCCCTCTTCAGCCAGGATAGCTCGATTCCAGTGGCATGGAGAGCACGGGACCCACGTCTGGGCATACCCGTCCCACACAGGGTGACAAATGCAAAAACAACAGTTGATGGACAGAATGCAGAACAATGTCATACATTCCACTCCGTCCATCATCCCCTTTGGTTTTGCAATATAGGTTTAACCTGCAGCAGTCTAGCTACATTGGTAGGCCTAAAGCCTTGTTTTCCTGGTTACATTAGTGGAGGGCACAATAAAGGCTGACATTTAACTCTCCATGTTGTGGGTGCAGTTTCTGCAGCATATACTATGGCCTTATATGAGAGTTAAATGTACAAGTCAGGAATTAGCCAATTTATACATGCTTTTGGGGCCAACGCACATATACTAGGCACTGGATAGCAATGCCCCAGTGTGCAGAGTCGAAAATTGGGGTTAACCACACAAAAATTGGCATTTTCTCACTCAAACTATGCATAGAAAACCCAACAGAAATAGAAATTCAAGTCACAGCAAAGCTAGTACATGCAAGGGAAGGATACAATTTTCCAGAGTTCAAGTGTGTGACTTATAGGCAATAGGAAGGGTGTAAGGTTGAACAAAGTGGTGAGAGACATAGGACACATAGGGTGTGAAACAAACCACAGTCTCTACGTATCCTGCAATCTAGATAGCCAACTGTTTACTAGACTACAGTAATTGCAGGTTCAAAAGACGGAAAAACTATGGTTATGCAGGGAGGTAACACTCACTCACAACTGCACCCTCTGTAGTGTAGCTCTTAGCTGCCTGCCCCTGTCTCTATTGAGTCATTCAATGGGCTTCTATGGATGTTCAGCAACAACTTTAGTTTTGAACAAAGAGCTCTGTATTTCCTTCGGGCTGACACTCAGGTTGAAGTGAGGTGTATGTTTCCAAACGTTCATTGAGCTCAGCATTTCTTTTGAGATGTTGAACACCTATTCCAAGTCATGGCCACTTTAGGTGTCACTGGGAGTAAAGCCACCACTACTAACTTCATGACCATCTTTCGTAGATTATGAACATATGCCAGCAATGCCATAGTAGCAAAGTTAAACATTTGTAGTCAGCAATCTTAGAAAGAAAACCTCCACCAATAAGACTATATTTCCTGTAAATTTCAAAAAGCCTGAATAAAGTCTGAATGCAAATTGTGTCATTATCTATATTATTAGCTGATTCAAGGATGTATGCAATCATACAGGTGAGTAGTTTAAAACATAAGTACTGTGTGCCTACTATTCATGAGTTGATACTGTCTGAGCTTAACAGTACTTCCAGAATTTATGAGTAAGTTTAGCACCTATCACTGGCTCTCACACACCTTTGACCTCCAGTATCACCTCCATCCTTGAGGCCATCATCATTCCATAAAGTTTTGAGAGCCACTTTGTGGTATCTTGTGTGAGCATAAGTTAAGTCAGTCTACTCTATGTAGGTCAGATACACTTCCTGCACCGTATGCCACATCCCAAAAAAGCTAAATACATCTACAGCTGTACAATTACCCCTCTTTCTATTGGTATATTGATAAAAATATCCCTTCTCTATTCAGGTGACCAACCTGTTGCAGTCTTGCTCTATCCAATGCCTTGCTCTATCCAATGCCATAAACAATGTTTCTATCTTCAAGAAACACTATAGATGTTGTGGCCGTGAGCAAGCAGGAGAATATATCATGCCCAATTTGTGGTGGCCACCAGCTCAGTGGATGAAGTTGGCTTGTTTAGCCTGAAGGACAATATTTATTGCAACCTACAATCAGATGGGGCAGGTGAGGGGGAGAATTGAACCAAAATATTGCAAAATGAGACTGGAAGGCATACAAATATTGCTCTAAAATTTGAAAGAGCAAACTCTACTTCACTTTGGAGTGTTATTATCTCTCAATCCTGAGCTGTTTTTCCACCCAAACCAGACTTGACAAGGCTATGTAATGTGAAAACATAAAACTTTTAAAATGTTTATATGAGGGTACATGAATTTTGCAAGCACCACCATTCTTATTAGTGAAATCCTATGTGTTATAGACTACACTTTTCCATCTGAACATATATGTCACTGGTTCTCTTTAATCACCATGTCCCAATCTCAATAAATCTTGATTCCAAAACATTTACCAGTATACCTCTGCAGTGGGTATTCTATGTCTACCTGAGTGAGGTCTGGATGTGTAAAGAATAAGAATGAGGTCTGGGTTTTGACCAATAAGATTCCTGTTGTACAAGATGTTATGCTTTCGCCCATGGCCAGACATTTCCACGATCCCACCCGGATCACTGACATAATAACAATCCATACAATATCGAAAAATGCAAAAATATTGGAATTTAAATCACGATAAAAAAAATCGACTTTCTACACTTTACTAGTAAAACTACAAATATCGAGAACACAAATATTGTTGTTAAAAATATTGATATTTACCTATGTTGAAAACAAAAATATTGAAAACAAAAATATTGGTACCTTTAAATAAACATATATTATATTAAAAATATTGATTCACACAATAAATTGTCACCAAAATAATAAAATAATCATTAATAAATATTTTTAAAAAACCTTTTACATAAAGCAATTTACTTCAAATTAATCCAAAATATTTCATATACATAAATTAAATAAAAATGTATAACATCAACAAAACATTTTGCATTCACCCAAACAACTTATATAACTAAAATATTAACAATACAACCCCAAATAAATGAGCATTAACTACAAATATTGAAACACCAACCTAAATATTAATAAATATATATCAATAAATGAATTTATATGCAACATTATCGAACTATAATACATTAAAAAATAAAATCTAAATTAAAGTGTACCATAGAAGGAATCCACTGATAAAACGATTCAAACTAAAACTAAACCAACCATATAAAAACTATAACTAGAAACAACTTTAACCAATAAAATCCAGCAAAGAATGAAATCAACAATATTAAAGACACACTAATTTAAACAACTAAATACTTCAAAAACGACAAACGCTGCAAGACGAGGAAACTATGCCAGATTCTCTCACCAGATAGATAAAGAAGAAAAATATACATCTAAACAACTACCTGACTAAGTAAGTAAAACTTACATTTAAACTAAAAAGTAATTGTTACTAAACTTAAAAACCTAAAGTTGCCAACAACTATTAAAACACTTTTCAGCTTCTATCTCTTCATATAGACTTCCTAAAAGAAAAAACTACAACGTGAAAAACTGCCAGAAAATAACAACTATTACAAACAAGCAAAAAGATATAAGAAAGTAAGTTTACAGAAATGAATAATGAACTATAAATTCACCCAAATAGCAAGCAAAAATAAACCTAACCACCTCAAACTTTAGAAACTACCAAAAAATTAACATTTAAAAGTAAACTTACCTGCTACACATCAGAATACCCCCAACGAAAAAAGCTGCAAAACCGTGTGAAACAACTAAACAGAACATCAATGTAAGTATACAAAATAGAAGCAGTTGCATATTTTATATGTAAATAACAAATGTACAAACTTTATAATATTATATATATTTATACTACTACACTACTTTCAGATACAATGACAGAAGCTGCAAAATATATTACTTCACAGAAAGGAAAGCAGTAACTAAATCACATGAGCTTCACCTATATCCCAGAAAGGGCATCATCAAAAAATATAAACTGGAAATGTACTGAATATTATTCCTATGCATGCTACGGGAGGGCAACTACAAAAGATGATGTTGTAATTCATGGAAGAGAGCACAATAACCCCCATATGTGACAGAAAAAGAAGTAAGGGAAATATTTCAGGATATAAGAGAGGCAAGTTGTTATATCCTGATTTAAGTGTAATGCATTCTTTCTCTACCTTCCCTGTTACCTGCTGCTCCGCCAGTTTGTGTGATGTAATAGAATATTGATGAGTGCCTGGCCTGGGAGAGTGTCAGTTGGAGAGAGTGGACTGAGCAGTAGGATGCTGCTCCTGGTGGGGCATATACATTCACCTTATAACCTGTAACTAAGATGTATATTCTTCAATAAACCTACATCATATACCCTACGTACCTGCCTAACATTGAGTTATCTTTATTTGCAACACAAATACTAGTTCCCAGGAACCTACCACCAACATCCTTAAAAATAAACTTCTTAAAGTCCCAAAACAGGCCAGCTACCACCTATCCCCACTTTTAAACGTTTAATTGCACAAACCAAAAAGCCACCAGCAGTACCCCATCTGCCCGTAGAAGATACCAAGATATACACATACCTGAACATTTAAAATATACACATAATGAGGAACCTTTCCTTTCACATGACATCCTAAATAATGGTGAGCAAATCCTAATAGTCTCTACAGCAGATAACTTAGAAAACTTTAGCCACTGTCAAACATGGATGAAAGACGGGACCTTCAAAATGTGTTCCAAACCATTTACTCAGATATACACCATACATGGTGAATATAAAAAACACAAATATCTCTTTTGTATATGCCCTACCAAATAAACAAAGCAGCACTTACTACAACCTCTTAAACCATATAAAACAAATAACTACTACCCCAATAAATAATCATAAACTTTGAACAAGCCATGATTCAAACCATCATTTCAAAGTATATGAAACAATTCCAAAGGTCTGCGTTAAGTGTAGAATATTCTCCAAACAGGAAATTTGCCTTTGAAATTAAAGAAATTATAGCACTAGCCTATGTTCCTGTCACAGAGGTAGCAAACCACTACAATTTACTAATAGAAAGCCCTTTCTAACCACAAAATGAAGACAAACTTAGTCCCCTAATGAATTACTTTGAAGACACTTGGGTAGGCTGACTGCATCACTCCGGATTCAGACGCCAACCCAAATTCCAAATACCATGGGAGAATGTCTATTACAGCACCTTGGCACAGGAACCAAAACAAACAATGCAGTGGAAGGATGGCACAATGCCTTCCAACTTACAGTAGGCAGAATCCAACCTACATTCTACACATTTATAGAAACAATACAAAAATTAAAAAGCTACCAAGAACTATGAATGGACCAATTATTTAGCCAAATTGGCCCTAAACTTAGCAAACAAAACAGAAGAATGTATGGGATGATACAATTTAAAGTGAAACTCTTCATGAATAAGACAGGAGTTGATTACTTTGATTACTTAGATTACTTTTAAATCATAGCCAAAAGCATATAAATAGTAACCTACTAAAGTCCTCAAAAACTATGACAAATTCTAAACCAACATACAAAACCTTTTTATTTAAAATAATAAATGTATTATTTTATTACATCAGTCAAAAAATTAATTAAAATTCCAATGTTAATGAAGATTGATATAATAGAATTATATATACATTATGTTTTAAATATTTAAACAAGTTAAAAACAAACTCAATCCAAAAATAATTACAACACAAAAACCAAACAATTCCACATAATAATCACATATTTGTAACACAAATAATATAATATCACATTTCTGACCGCTGCAAAAAAATAATAAATGTAACTGCTTTGTTGCTGCAGATCTTTCTCTGTGTCCATGTAATAAAAAATAGAAACCAACCAAAAATGGGATAACTATTGTCCAAAAAGCCCGCAAAAAAATGCAAAAATGAAACAAATCCAATAGAAATCCTGTAAAGCAACGTAAAGTATGTAGGAACCATAAAAAAACAGAAAAAATGTTTAGAAGAAGAAATCTTCCAGGAAGCCCGAAAGCAAAGGAAATCAAGGTAAAAAGCATTGGTTTTTATTTACCAAAAATTATTTCTTAAAAAAAAAAACTTAAACTTGCAATGCCTATAGGGCACGCTTATAGCCAAAAGCCTGTAAAGTAAACTAAAAAACCCACTAGCAAAACACAGTACATTTATAAAAATACATAAGAGTTAGTCATCAGAATATTTGTAGCATAACACAATTTACCATAACATAGCGATACATTACTGAAATAGCTTACGAAAAACCAAAACTGCAAACCTAGTTTTCTATTCCCACTCCAATCAAAACCTATTTCAGGAAGGTGTTGGATATTAAACGGTTGCATTAACTATTTGGGGAAGGCGTTGGACATGAAAGGGTTTATATTTACTATTTCCACTCCAATCTAAACAAATTTGAGGAAGGTGCTGGACACTAAATGGGTGACATTTACTATTCTCAATCCAATCTAAACCCATTTGAGAAAGGTTTTGGGCACTGGAGGGGTGACATTTACTATTCTCATTCCAATCTAAACTAATTTGAGGAATGGGTTGGACCCTAAAGGGGTAACATTTACTATTCCCAATCCAATCTAAACCAATTTGAGGGAGGTGTTGGACGTTAAAGGGATGACATTTGCTTCCCACTCTAATCTAAAATAATTTGGGGAAGGTGTTGGGCACTAAAGGGGTGAAATTTACAATATCCACTTCAAAATATAACATTTTACATAAGGTAATTCAACTTAAACATTTTAAATATACTCAATTCTCCATACTCACACACATTTTTTACTATAACATTAATTAAAGTTTCATCTAAAAACACATTAATCAAAGTTACAAACCTATATATACATATTTAAATATTAAAATAAGAACAAATATTTGAATTACGAATCGATTATTAGTTAATATATTTTTTAAAATATTTACTACTATTCATAAAGTTTAAACCTTAAAATGACAAATAAAATCATAATACCAAATTAACAATCATAACAATAAAAAATCAAAATAAAGTTTATAAATTAAGAAAATGTAAAAATAATTTTGATATAATTAACAATTTTTGGGTCACGTGCTGACGCCCCCCGGGACAGCGTGTTTCCAACTGCAGACTACCTGGTGCCTGGCTGGGGGGCTGAGAGGATCGACGCAGTTGAGGGAGTGGCCCTTGCCCGGCCATATTTTACCTGGAACGGGGCAGTTGGCACCCATTGGCAATTCTGTGAAGACTTCAAGGGTAAGGAGA
Source organism: Calotriton arnoldi (assembly GCA_963921515.1). NCBI lineage: Eukaryota > Metazoa > Chordata > Amphibia > Caudata > Salamandridae > Calotriton > Calotriton arnoldi. Next base: position 487,148 of record CAWUFW010009190.1, read on the forward strand.
GGTCGGTGCTCTCGCACCCATCGAACACTATCATGTAGTACACAACACCGTGACAACAGCCCCAGTGGATCAAACTCCAGTGCAGGGTGGACAATTAGTAGGGCTTCCTGGAGAGGGACTTGGCGGCCTCACGGGTGGAGCTGCTGGCTGCCACACATGGCTCTTGAGCAAAAAATTGAGACTGTCTCCTTAGACGTCAATCTACTGCATGCTGTTTTGAGGAAGGCGGCGGGCAAGGTCCCAACTGACGAAGATAACATTGAGATGTTGCAGGGAAAGGTCGCCACCCTCACACCAGATTGTCTCTGGTCTCTGATGAGCTCGCACTCCGGATGGAGGATGCAGAGGGTTGCTCCTGACGCAGTAGCGTTCGCATGCTGGGGTTCCCAGAGAGGGTGGAAGAGATGGCAGAGGACTTCCTGGATAGTTGGCTGCAGAGGGAGCTGTGCCCGTGAGGTCTATCAGACTTCTTCGTGATACAATGGGTGCACAGGGCCCTAGTACCCCTCCCGCTGCTGGGGCCCCACCGAGGGCCATCATCGCCAAGATTCGCCAAGATTCTAAACTATGGTGACTGGAACTGTATCCTTTGTGCCTCTCGTGAACCGGCGGTGCCCTTGTTTGAGAACTGTAGAATTGCCATCAACCCAAACTATGCTAAGAAGGTGCAGGAGCAACGTAAATCCTTCTTGAGTGTAAAACAGAAACTACGAGCGCTGTTGAAGGCACACTTTTTTGACCACGCGGAGGAGGTTTGGGAGTGGCTGGAGCTCTGGGAAAAGACTGCGGTTCTCAGTCACAGTGGGGGCACGTGGGGGAAATCGGGTCCAAGCCTCGTCAGGACCCCAGATGTGATAGCACCAGAGTGGGCTGCTGGGATGCTGACCTTGCGAGCCCCCAGTGAGTGACAGTCCAGGAGGATGGCACCATGTGGGTGCAGGATGAGGGAGGCCTGGAGGTGTCGCTATCGGTATCTCCTCCCCCTATGAACAAAGTAGAGACTGGGGTGCTGGACCCTGTGCAGGATAATTGTTCCCTCCTGGGTAGAAAGTTCTCTTGGGTGATGTATGGAAGGTGCGGATTTGTGTTGCCGTCCTCTCTGGGGAACGATCAACTGCTTTGTTTGATGTCTGAGACTTGTGGCTTGCTGTGTGCTGGGCCCAGCCCGGTGAGTCAGGGTTTGTCGTGATCTGAGCTGGTCCACCTCCTCGAGGGAGCTGTTGCTGGGTTTCAGTCACTGGGACAGGATCTGGATCCCCTTCTGTGACCTGGGCGACATAAGCAGTGATGTGTGGATGGTCAGGATGCCGGTAGAGTTGACCTGTCCCTGTTGGATGGGTGGGGATGCTGTGCAGTCCTGGCACATGCAATGGGTGAGCATCTGTAGTCTCTTTGTTGTACTATAGTTGTCTGTGGGGGGAGTTGTTTGATTACATTTGTTTGTTATTGGAATTGAGCACAGTGCCGTGGGGGATACCAAGAATCCTTGTTTCCTGATAATGGGGTGTAGCTTTAAGCAGCTGACTTGGAATGTCAGAGGGCTGGACTCCTACACAATATATACAGGGTGCTCATCTTCCTAAAGCAACCTGGGATCAGTATCGCCTGTTTGCAGGAGATGCACCTGAATGATGCCAGAGCCACATGCCTGGTGCAGAAATGGTGGGGTCAGGTTTTCTACTCTTACTCCTCTACGTATGCCAGGGGGGTGTTGATGTGGTGGCCCCAGGCACAGTGTTTTCCTTGACATATGTCGAGGCCGATGTGGAGGACAGGTATGTGTTACTCGAAGAGACTCTAGGCAGGACGCTGGTGTCCATGTTTAAAACGTATGCCCCGAATATGGACGACCCCTGTTTTTCTCCGCGATGGAGGACTTGGTGCTGCAGGAGGTAGATACAGATATAATCTGGTTGGGAGACTTTAATTGCATCCTTGATGGGGGCTTGACATGGTGCCTCCAAGGGAGGGCTCTAAACCCCAAATGACCACTACACTCAGGGGGGTCATGGACAATTTAGGCCTTGTGGATATATTGCGTACACATCATCTCATGCTGAGAGTCTACATGTGCCACTCCTTTACTCATAACATACACAGTAAGCTGGACAGGATACTGGTGAGAGGAAACCTGGTGGCGGAGAGTGTGGCTGTGACTCACCAGCCACTAGCTGTGGGTAACATGCATGGGTCTGACTTGTGGGGTGTGGCATCATCTTCAGGCCGACCTTAAGTCGGAGGAAGTGAATCTGGCTGTGCTACAGGCGAGGGACCCAAAATGCGCAGAGGGGAAACGGATGTGCGACAGCGCATAGCGAACATATGCTAATGGCTGTTTAAATACACCTTGAGGCGGTACAGTCAGCGAATATGCTGGGAGGGAGACAAGTTGGGCAGGCTGCTGGCTTGGATCCTGTACAGACAATGTGCGCCTTCCCCCATGACACATCTGGTGACTCACAACAACTTGAGTGTTACCTACAGGGCGAATATTGTGTCCACCTTTCGCAGACCCCTGGGTCGCGCATGACTGATATAGAACTTTCCTGGAAGGCCTCAGACACCCATGGATCAGGGAGGCCACGGGCAAGGATATAGACTCTGCCATTGAGCTGGAGAAACTACTTGCTGTGCTGCGTATGCTTCTGTGGGTGAAGGCTCCCGGGGAGAATGGGTTCGCGGTGGAGTCTTTCATTAGTTCTCCGCTGTGGTCATGCAGGGGCTGCTCGAGATTTTCCTTGAGGTGAGGGCAACAGGGGTATTGCCACCCCACCATGAGAGAGGGAAACATATGTTTGTTGCTCAAACAAGGTGGAGTAAAGACTGACCCCGCTGCATTCAGGCTGCTTGCTAGGATCAATTAGGACGTGAAGGTATTGTGCAAGCTATTAGTCAAACACTTGAACCCCATTATGACCAGCCTCGTTCATGAGGACCAGTGTGCTTTAATCCCGGGACGGAACACCAGAATGAATCTCAGGCGTTTATCACATGCTATGCACAAAGTTGAAAATTGTAGCACCAAAATGGCCTTGGTCTCTATTGACCTGGCTAAGCCTTTGACACCGTTGCCTGCTTCAGGTTCTGAGGATCATGGGGTTTGGACCCCAATTTTGGGGTTGGATTCTGCTATACACTGAGCCTCGCTCCAGAGTGCGGGTAGGTCATTATCGTCCAGTGAGCTGGGTACTTGAGAGGGGCATGCAGCAAGGCTCACGTCAGAGCCCTGGGCGATGTAGGCTAGGGGGGAGCTGAGGGATTGGAACATAAAGTGTGGCGACGTTAGGCATATCGTCCCATTATACGTGGATGATGCTCTGTTTTACCTTAGCTCCCCCTGTGAATCCCTCTGGATCCTGTTGCACTTATTGGACAACTTTGTGGCCCTGTCGAGGCTGCAGATCAACTGCAGTAAGTTCCTGTTGCTTCCTCTCGCTGCGCTGGTGGGAACTCCAGTGGAAGGTCTGCCGGACATTGGTCTGTGCTGGGAGCTGGAGCACTTTCGGTACCTGGGGATTATGGTTGCGCACTCCAGGGCCCAACAAACACACCTTAATATGGGGAGGGTTATTGGCTCACTGCATGACTTGGTTGCCTTCTGGAGCACGCTCCTGCTGTATCTGAAGGGTAGGATAGTGATCTCTAAGTTGGTGCTCCTACAGTGCTGTTTATATGTCATTCAGAACACTCTCTGCCCACTGCCCAGTAGAGTGTTCAGACAGTTGGATACGTTCCTTGTTTGCCTTCTTTGGGCTAGGAAATGATGCAGAGTGGCTTTGGCCACCCAGAACCTAGCAATATGAGGAGGGCAGACTGGAAGTGTCTCGGCTTGAATTCTAATACTGTGCTGCGCACATGCAAGAAACTGCACACTGGCTGGAGCCTGGAGACAGTTATGAGAAACGCATGCTGGTGGGGGTGGTCGATGTTGGATGGTTTCTGGTGATATTGATGGAGGGTGCTGGGACCCTGGATAGCGTGACGTATGTGGTGAGGCAGACCATTTATCTCTGTCAGAATCTGGTCACGGTAGTGCTAAGGCGTGTGCCTTTTCACCGGGAGTTGCCAGTGTGGATCCTTGCCTTGGTCCGAAGGATGGCTGAAAATATGTCCTTTCAGGCATAGATGAATGGGGGCCGGGACCTGCTGGTGTAATTGCACCCCAATGAGCAGTTTATTTAATTTGAAGATGCACAGGCAAATTTTGCACAAGGGCCGAGTCACTTTCTGCACTTTGTTGGCATGCCAGAGCTGGCCAGGAAGACCTGGACCACCTTTCCGGTGGTACCGGTGGTGTCTGACACATGGGGGACCCTACTATCCTGTGGGTCGGGAGGTCATCTGATATCACTAATATACAAAACCCTGAGGGCTGATGCGGCTGGCAGGCGGGGGCGGGTCTTAGCAGCTTGGGGTGAGGACCTAGGGGCCCCCTATGAGGACACAGACTGGGCTTGCATCTGTGCTGTTACTCAGACTGTATCGAGTATGCCCGCTTCAAGCTGGTCCATTCTAACTTTTTGCATCATACTTACCTAACCTCCTTGACTCTTCGGTGGATAGCTCAGTCCTGGTCTGGCAGATGCCCACAGTGTGGGTTTTTAGAGTGCCGATTTCCTTCACCTGGCCTGGGTTTGCGGCGCAGTACAGGATTTTTGGGTTCAGGTGGTGGATGAAATTGTAAATACTAATTCTCTATGGGCCACGCTAACTCCGCAGTGCTGCTTACTGAGGGAACTCAGGAGACCTAAAGGTCGCAAGATGGTGTATAAATTCTTGCAGCTGACGCTTGCTAGGCATAGGGTGGCAATCACGTGGATGGGACAGCGCGCCCCGCAGATAGACTGTTGGCATAGAGATGTGGCAGAATGGATTTTAGTGGAAGAGATTCACATGACACTTAGCAGGAGGGACGATAAGGTGGGGCGACGATATCCTTGAAAGGTGAGACCTGGGTGACAGGTTCTTGGTCCTGGATGCTGACCCGGACAGCTGTGGCAGTGATGGCTACAAATAGTGGTCTGAAGTTGGGTGATATCCCCGGATGGAGGGGGGGGAGTGTAACTGGTTTGTCCTGTCGCATGATTGTTGCTCCCTCCTTGGGCAATACATGAGATTGACTACTGTATTGTTGGGTGATGGTCCTTTGCTTATCTGCTGTATACTGTGGTTACTATTATTACCGCTGCAAAGGTGGATTATATAAAACTAAAAAATAGAGGTTTTAAAAAAAACTTGCAATTTTAAAACAAAAAAATGTAAAATATTTCTTCAATTTTATCAAATTTGTTGCTGAATATTTAAAATGTAAACATTTTACATAAAAATATTTAGAAATATTTAACTTTGTTAAAAATGTTGTTACATACTTTTACATCTTATACTGTTTAATTTTTGATTTACATTTTTAATACCATTAATATATATCTTCATTAATCTAAAATTTAAATGTATTAAAAATATTGATATAACAAATTAAAAATTATACATGATAAATTATTTATTTGCATAGCTTTAAAATTATTAACTTATAATTTAAAATATATATTTTTTAAAATCTCCCCAGCCTTATCCACTAAAAACCTAATGTACTGCTACAAACAAAAATATTAAACAACTATTTATGTACATTAATACAACTGAAAAAGTAAAAATGTCAACAATTTAATAACTAAAAACTATGGGGCCCATTACGATGGCGGGCGGACAAAGTCCGCCCACCACCGTAACGATAAGCGGGACCAACCGCCAGAGGTGCGGCGGTCCCGCTGTGCCTATTAGAATGCGACCGCCACCGTGGTGGTCGCATCCCGCATTGTTTACATTGCGGCGGGCGGTGCTGTCAGCAGCACCCGCCGCAATGTAAAAAATGCATGCAGTGCATTGGCATGCACAACGTGACAGGCACCGCGCGGTGCCTGCCACCTTGTGCATGTCAATGTAGGGGGGGTACCCCCTATATTACTAAAACACAAATAAATAAAAATAATAAACATATACAGTCAAACACATTGCAGTAAATTATATATTAATTAGCACTTACAAATGATATTACATACAACAATATTTTTCTACATCAATATTTATTACCATGATATTAAAAACAACACTAAAAATAATATTTTTACCATCAATATTCCTGTCGACGATATTTTTGCTATCCTGATATTCTTGACACAATATTTTTGCATCACAATATTATTTTTTCTGATATTTTGTCCAAATACTGTTCCACCCATATGAGAAGTGATGCTAGGATCCATCTCTTTAAGACATACTGGTACAATCCCCATTTCTGGGTCATGGCAGAGAGTTGGTGTTGCAGATGTGTTACTTACTAGCAGTTAAATATGGGCAGAAGGACAGATCTGACCATGAGTCACATCAGAAAATCAGGTGGTCCCTTTAATCCTATGAAACTGGATATTGCAGAAATGTCCACCTGCAATGGACAATGCTAAATCTTGGCGGCAGTCTGTCTTTTTTCCCATTGGATTGAAGTATACTTGACCAGAAGGTGTGATTCTCACAGTGGCCAAATTATTACTGAGGGAATTGATTCCTCGGTTCGGCATACCAGTTTCTTTGAAGTCGGAATGCACACATGGACCACACATTTTAAAAATGAGATTATGAAGTTGCACTCCAGGTAGAGCATTGATTTCACTGTAGCTTCAGGCCAGAAGTATCCGCAGTGGTGGGCAGGTCAATGAGGTGCTAAAATCTTGACCTGCCAAGGTGTGTGCATTTACTTCCTTGAAATGGCCTGATGTCCTTCCCCTGGTTCTGATGATCAGCCTCCGAAGCACTCCTGATTAGAGAACTGTACTCTCCCCTCCTCCTGATGTGGCGAGCAATGAGACTTCCTATTGTGCTAACAGCTGAGCTTTTGAATAACGGATGATATGATCCTTGATTACTGCATAGGATTGGTTGATGTGGTGTGTTCTGTTTCTCACCAGGTTGACTTGGCAACCCTGCTTCCAAGACAAGAACAGAGATATTATCTAAGTACAGGCGAATGGGTCCTTGTGAAGAAGCACATCAGAAAATCGTGCTTCGAGCCCTCTCTAGATCATCCTTGTGACAAACACTGCAGTGGAGTGTGGAGGTCTGCTAAATTTGATTCATGCCTCCAACACCAAGAGAGTGAGACAAGCAGGTGAAAAAGTGGTGACAACAATCACTGATTTGCAGAGCCAAACTCCAGAAGAGAATTAACATTCAAAGGGATGAGAACAATCCACGCAAGTGTCTCAAAGTCAGGTCGAGACAAGTGAGCAGTATGTGGTGAATTAACCTAGAGTAACCACAGTAAACCAAGCAGCTGAAAATGAGAGTATGCAACAGAAATTGGAAAGAAATGTAAGCACTTCGTTCAGAGTGCATAAGCAAGAGAAGTGGCCAAAAAGTGGTGAAAGACTGCGAGCGTTTGTGTCAGAAGAATGCATCCCAGAAACGATCAGGGAAAAAACAGAGCCAATTGAACAAAGTGACAGTGAGCAACTAGACGTCAGAATAACAAAGAGGCAAAGAATACCAAAAGAAGGTATTCAGCTTCTGAGTAGACATACTTTGCTGAATTGAGAGCTCGTGAGACTGCAAATCATCAGTGTTTTTGAAAAACCTCTGTGAATAGTGCTACTACAACAAATATTGATTGATATTTCTGACTGCTAAATTCAAATACATTCCTATGTACAGATGCTGAAGTTTCATGTTTTGTATCTAGAGTATCCACTGAAGATATTAGGATCATAGGTTTTAATAGAAGAATAGGCTTTTTATCCCTTTAGAGTATCCAGTCATAAATAGTAGGGTTCTAATGCTGACATCAAAAGAAATTACAGATTTGTACAAAAAAAAAAGTTTTGCTCATTTTCACATCAAAATCAGATAAGTAGGCTTTTAATTTTCCTTTTCTCTTTGAACTGGTTTCACAGAAACCATGGTGTCAAGGGCACTGAAAAGTTGTTGATTGCTAATGTTAGTAGTGGTATTTGTCGTGGATATATTAAAGAGTGGCTTATTATTAAGTCTTAAGTCATCTGTTGTGCATGCTTCAACCGAAAATAAACCTGACTTAGCCTATGTACAGAAGCAATATAGATTTAATTTGGAGATTTTACACAAAGATGGTTCCAAGGTAAATGATTCTGATAACGTTTTCTTTAGGTTACTGCATGAGGATTTAAAAGTTATGGGAGCAAGAGATTGCTATGTATGCACCTATTTACCCATGCCATCTGCAGCTGGTGTGAAGTATAATCACTTATCTTCCACCTATGTCCTGTCCTGTAGCATAACTATAAGTCTGTTTTATCAACAAGGTCGCTTTGAATAACTTTGACTTGCTTTTAGGTGATGTGCCTATGTTTAAAATTTTTAATCCGAATGCCGGTGTCAAGTGCGGGGAGAAGATGGGCCATTACTTAAGGCTTATCAAACAGATTAAGTTACTAAGGGGCATATCTACAAGGGCTTTATCTCCGTTTTTCTGGCTTTAAAAGCCAGAAAAACGGAGATAAAAATATTGCCCTATCAACAAGAGGGTGCTAACATGCATAATCGCATGTTAGCACCCTTTTCCGACGCTCCCTTTGCATCTCTAATGAGATGCAAAGTGGGCGTCACAGAGCGTACCCCGGATGGACTGCCTTGAAAATATCGCTGATGTTCACATCGCGATATTAACAAGGCAGCCCATAAGATTTAGCAGACGTTAGATTTTGGCGAAACGGCCGTTTTCGCCAAAATCTAACGTCTGCTAAAATCCTGACTTACCTATGTTAGACATAGGGGATGGATTATGCTGATACGACCACAGGGTCGTATCAGCAAGGATTATCGCCGTTTGCAGGGAACATCGCTGGAAAACCAGCGATGTTCCCTGCAAAACGGCAATAACCTCGCTATCTCTGGAATTTTTATCGCCCTGGGGAAACGCGTTGTTAATAACGCGCTACCAGGGCGATAAATACCAGAGATAGCCTGCGTTAGGGAATTCGGCGCTCAGCACGGCCAGCGATAATTATCGCTGGCCGTTGATAATATGCCCCTAACTTGCTTAATGCTACATGTAAATGGAGTATGGCTGAGAAGGATTTTATAGATTAATTGGCGGAAAGGAGGTCTGAGATGGAGATGAGGTTAAACAAAGGAGTAAAGGTGAGTTGAGAAAATAAAGCAGAAATGATGAAGCAGTCAGGAATAAAGCTGAAATAAAATTTGGACTTACAGAAGAATGGAAAGGTTTGTTTCATGAGACAGAAATGGCAAATTCATATGCCTCAGATGGTGGGTTTGATTGAATGTGTACAAAGATTAGTAGTTACAGGTGAGCTAATTCTTTCAGAAAGGGACCCTGTTATTGAAAGAGTTTATTAGGTGTGTGGGAAAAATGCCTATTTTCAACTTACGTTGAATTGGATTGGTAGTTATTACTTAGCTTTAGTGTTTCCTAAAGTGTACCGGGTAGATGACATAGATGATAGTGACTCACGAAAAAACTGAATGTAGTGTTTTGCAAGGAGTTGGTGATATATTTGGTGGTATGTTTCTTTCTGTAGGTATAGTTTGAAAATCAGAAAGCTGTCTATCCTGGTACATCGTCTTGCTACTAACACAGCTGGAGTTTTAACCACATATAGAGCCGGGTCTTGTGGCTCAGTGGACTAATGCGTCCATTGCAGGGGCCTGTGTTCGACCTCATGGTCACAGGTTCAAATCCCGGCGGGTCCACTCAGCCTTTCATTCATCTGAGGTCGATAAAATGAGTACCATTGAGTTGGGTAACAATGAACATCTGTTATTCAGCGCCAAGAGACCTCTGGGTGAACGTGCGCTTTACAAATACACATGTTATAAATACTGAGCTTACGTTATATGTGAAATGGTTTTGCAGCAAATATATTACATACATTTCATATACAAGTAATGAAATTAGCACATTTGTAACTACCAAGTCTGAGATTTCACATGAGGTGAAGGATTTGGAGAAGACAGGTGCCCGGGAAGCAGTAGAAAAAGGATTTTTGAAGATTAGTGAATGGTTGAGTTATATTGGTAATGGAATATTGAAGAAAATAATAATCCCCAAACTAATTATTAAAAATTGGGTGATATGTATATTTCCCTTTAGGAGAAGGATAAAAATGATTACTGCAAAGGGTGGGTCAAGATGCAATGGAGAGAATAGAGAAAGAAAAAAAGTAATTGGAAAGATGTGGAACTTGCAGACCTACACAGTAAACTTTATGATGAATTAAAGGAACTAGAGGAATCTAGGTATAAGCTGCAACTTCTGTGTAAGGGATGATTTAAAAATAATGTGGGTGTAATGTGTGGTGAATCCCAGAGTCACCAGAAGGAGGGTGCATAGGGTTATTTTTCATATTACATGTTTTGAATTTTATTGCCATTAACATGTGAACATGCACATGCTATTAACTGTGTATTACTCATTTGTCAATTGACTATACCTAATGGAGTCCTGTTTTTAGTATGGCTAACATTTGGGGGCTGTGAGAAATTGGGTTGTTGGTTGAGGGGGGTGTGAGCCCTTCTGAAGCAACAGCCACAATCCTTGTCAGGGTGAACCACAAAAGTCGCTAAATTAATCTGTGCTTAACCCTCTGGTAGCTTGGCCATAAAGCAGTCAGGCTAGTGTGAAGTTCCTTGTGTGAGTGTTGAGGCAGCTCTTTTTTTTTTATAATTCTTTTTGGGCATTTCGGTATGTCTTAACATCAGAGCACATATGCATGTCAATGAAGATGTATCAGCACTGAAGTTCACATGATTAACAGTAGTATCACAATAAAACAGAGAGCTATAGATTTTTTTTTGTTTTTGTTACGTCCAATTGAATGTTGCTCCATTGACATTTCAAGTAACAACACTTAAAATGACATGAAATACAGTCCTTATGTGTGCTATTATAGTGGAATAATATAACACTGGACCGCTGAAGGAAGTGTGGTACATAGAGTGTGTTACATTCACATTCAGCCTCATAAAGCGTGTGTTTGCAAGCCTTATGAAAATGTGGAAGAGACATTGTGTGACTAATATGAGCCTTAATACAGTGCGGCAGGTGGGACGTGGGAAGGTTGAGGTCCAGCAGTCATAGTGATCATTATCACCACTCCCAGGTGAGGGGAGGAGGGACTTGCGACAGGGGTGGGGCACAACCCACCTCATGGGCAAGTTAGGGTTAGAATTAGTGACACTCATGCCCCATATTGCAACTGGTGCTGAGCGCACATTCATGGAGATACTTGCTTTTGCCGTGCTTCCACCACCTCAGGTACCTCTGCCAGTTTGGGTCATGAGACAGTGTGTGGGCAGCCCGCGCCTGCGGCATGTATTGCCTTTTGTTCTGCCATAATGCCAGTGTGTAGGTCAGAGAGCCATAACTTGATGGGTGAGGGGGCATAGATTTCCAGCACATCGCTATTCTGTGCTTGGCCAAGACCAGAGCCAAGTCAAGGAATTTGTTGGTAGCCTTGCATGGGACTGAGCACAAAGTTATCCCCAAGAGGATTCTGGAGACCACCCATGGGTAGTGTAGTGCCTACAGCTACAGAAAGCGCCTCTGACACCCAGTAAGGGATCAGCTGGGGGTATGACCACACCATGTGGATGAAGTGAGTCGCTTCAGACTGGCAGTGAGGGCAGGAGTCCGAGGCTCCCAGGTACATGCGCACCATTCTCCTGGGCGTAAGATATGTATGATGGAGGTAATTAATGCTTTTTATTATTGGTAGTTAAACTATTAAGTTGTCTCTATTGGGCTTCATATTTAGCTATGGTGTCTTAGCTCATGTTTTAACAACTTACTTTTTGATTTATTTAACTGATATTCGTTGGTGATGGTCTATCAACACAAATTTGACTTTTACAGATATAGACCTTTTTCACTTATTCCCAGGTGTATATTTGATAAGTCATAGCTAATCGGTTGTGACTAGCCTTGTTGTTTTGTATAAATTGTTTCTCTAGAGGGGCCATGAATCTTCACAAGAAACATCTGAGTCCTGAAGATGGTCTCATCGATACATTAAAATGGAGACCGAAAGTTCGTCATCTAATTGTTGTGAGAATAATTGACTGCAGACGAAGGTAGTCCAATGGTTACTTATTGTGTGACAGCCCCGTCAGCTATAACAGCTGAGCCAACAGATTACTGCACATTCCAACTGTCATGGAATGCAGGAGTTCACCAAGAGGTGAAGGGAAATAGGGGAGAAGGGAAAGGAAAAGGGTGGGATAAACCATTGGGAACATAAGAAGAATATACAGCCTAAGAAAAAGAATACATCCCAGGGAATTACATGAATATCAAAATAACATTTTAAAATACAACACATCTCCCTCCTACACCAGAACTTTTTCCATCGCATCATAAAGTACATAAAACATAAGAGATGTGAGATAAATGCATTTCTTGGTATTGCAGAATTACGCCATCCCATAATCTTTATGCCAACACGGAGATTTGGACACCCGCACCTTTTTCTTCTCCAACCCATTACCCGAACCATTCCCAGACACCTCACAAGACTCACCACAGTGTTCCTGGTCTAACAACCCAGGGTGACAAGAGGTAACCCTGTCCATACTCCATGTTTTACCATTATCCAAAGTGACTACATTTCTACCCACTTTAATCACTTCCAATTGTCTTGAGAATTTGCAGTAGCCTTTTTGTCTAGAATCTGGAAGTTTGATGAGCACCCAATCGCCCACCCTCCACCAGCCTTCATTTACACTGTGACCACTATCATATTTTCCTTGTAATTCTGGATGAAGTCTCCTCAACTTATCCATTTCCTTCCAACACACCCACTTTGGCTCACCCCCTCCCAACCAATTAGGTAACAATTTGGTCCATGGCAACCATCCTTTCAATGCAAAGAAAGGAGAGACATTTGTAACCAAATTGGGAGCAGTGTGGTAAGACCACAACATATTCTGGAGGGTCTTATCAGCTGGATTACCTGAAACCTGAGCCAATTGTAAGCATTCCTTAATCATCCAGTTCACCCTCTCTACCAGCCCATTTGCTTTCGGGCGGTACAGTGCTGTTTTAAGGTGATGGATGGACCACTTCTCCAAAAACTGATGCATTTCATCAGCGGCAAACTGAACCCATTATCAGTAATCAAAGTACTGGGGACTCCCTCCATTAGTGTTGATGTTATTCACCACTTTTCTCATAATCCAACGGGAGTGATAATCAACCACAACCAACATAAATTTGCCTAACCATAGAGAATTCTTTAAAGGACCAAATATCCAGTCCTAACTTGTCCCAGGGTTTGGAGGGAACCACCACCCGAGATAACGGTGACGATCTAACAGACCTAGATTTATCACTCTGAGCACATGTTAAACAATTCTTCACAATGTTTTCAACAACACTATCCATTTTGGGGAACCACTAAGTGGCTCTAACTTTGGCTTTAGTGATACTTCTGCCCAAGTGTCCTTCATGAGCAATAATAGCAATTCTTTCCCTTAAATCAGCCAGAGGAATCAACCTGCTTCCTTACAATACATACTTCATTCCTCACAGCCCAAAAATTCTGCAACTCAGCAATAAAGGAACTAGGTTTGGCAAGCCACCCCTGGATAATTTTTTCCTTGACTTGTTTAAGAACTACATAATTTTCCACCCCAGAGTTTCACTCCTCCACCGTCATACCTGGAATCTCCACCCAACCAATGATCTCACTCTCATCACAGCCTTCTTTGTCCACACCTTCTAAATTGGGTAGCCTGGATAAACAGTCGGCCACCCTGTTTCTCAGTCCACGTACAAACTCAATCTTAAAATTAAATCCCTCCAGACCCAGCAACCATTTGGCAATACGAGGAGTAGTGGTGTCTCTTCCTTTAATAAACAGCATATATATCAGAGGTTTGTGATCAGTACCCACCACCAACGGTAAACACGACAAGAAAAATTGTAAATGATTTATGGCCCAAGAACAGGCCTCTGTCTCAAACGTCGAGTATTTCTGCTCAGCCTTCTTTAAGGCTCTTGACGCAAAGGCTACAATTCTTTCTTCCCCATCAACTACTTGTGACAAGAAAGCCCCTATGCCAATCCCACTAGCATCTGTGGTCAAAATGGTTCTACGACAGATGTCAAAATTCCCTAGGGACGGTGCATTAATTATTGCTTCCTTAGTGAAGTCAAAAGATTCCTGACATGCTCCATCCCATACAAACGTTACACCTTTTTTCAATAATCTCCTTAAGGGTGCAGTTATGTCAGCAAAATTCTTGACAAACTTCATCATGTATTCCACAAGACCCAGGAAAGACCTCAACTCGTCCTTGTTCTTGGGGCGAGGTACCTGTTTGACTGGCCCAACTGGGTCTAATTTACGTTTCTCTCCTTGTTTGGAAAATGTGTGTCCCAGGTACTCCCCTGAATCCACATCAATCTGACATTTGTCTCTACTTACTGTAAAACCTACCCTTTTCAAAGCTTCCAAGACCTCCTTGACTGTACTATAATGGTGTTCCTGTGAATCCCCAAAGATTAAAATGTCATCTTGGAAACATAGAACATTTTTGATCTCTCCCAACACATTTTGCATCACTCTTTGAAATACCGCAGCCGCTGACGCTAGGCCAAACGGCATGGGGCAAAGCGAAAAGCACCAAAAGACGTGATGAACGATGTGAGAGCTTTGGAATCTGGATGTAGTTCAATCTGCTATTAGGCAGATGATAAGTCAATGACAGTAAAAACTTCTGCCTTGCCAATTACGCTGATCATGTCGTTTATCCTGGGCAAGGGAAACCTATCATCCCAAATGTTGGCATTTAAATCTCCTAAGTCCACGCAAAGATGCAAACCTCTTCTCCCAGCCTTCGGCGTTACCACAATTGGTGCCAACCATCAAGAGCTCTCGATAGGTTCTATAATGCCTTGGTTTACCAGCTTGTTAAACTCTTCCTTGAGTGGCTCTTGCATGAGGTGAGGAATTGGTCTAACTTTGTGTACCACTGGAACTGCGTTGTCCTTCACTTTAATTTTATGCTGGAATTTTTTTAGATGACTAGCTTTTCTGAAAAAACCTCAGGGAACCCTTCACACAGCATTTTGAGGTCACACTGTTTGAATACCTCCACTATCAACACTGGTTCAAGATTGTTAGGGTGCAAAACAATCCCTAGACCTTTTTGATGAGCCCATCCCAACAAATTAGACCCTTTTTCCGATAGGTACACATTACCAATGGTCGACCTATCTTTAAAAGAAATTTTCATAGTTACCATACCCACCAAAGGAATAGGGTCTTTGTTGTAACCCCCTGGTTGGATATCGGATTGACCAATCTCAACTTCCTTGCCCTTAAATCCTTCCATGAAAATGTTGTGATCAATCAATATATACAGGGAACATGAATCAGCGAACACTTTAAATTCCACCCCATTCAAAGCATGTGGGATGAGTAGTCACCTTACTTACATCCTCTCCATCTATATGGAAAATACATTTACTTTCATCATCATTGTTGTTTTCAATACAATTTACACTTCTCCTTTCTGCACTTAAATTTTTACATAACCTGGCAAAATGGCTTTTTTGTTGCATTTTCTACAAATAATGAAACGTGCAGGGCAACTCGGGTTATTGGCTAAGTGGTTAAATTTGCCACATCGTAAACCTTTGAGTTTATCTTTTCTAACTTCATCCATGCCACTTTTGCCTTGGGAATCATTATATTTTCTACTCTCTCCCCCAACTCCTGCAAAAGCTTCTGTAGAAGACTTATTCTTTACCACTTGTACTGTGTCTGATAAATTACACTGGTTCATTGCTTTTATACATCCTGCGGTCTGCTCCACACTCTTCGCTATTTCAAATGCTACCTTCCTGTTAATAATGTTTCCTGTATCTTTGGGTTGTTGGTACAGCGGACCAGCTGGTCCCTACTTAGAGAGTCACTCAAAGTACCAAATTCACACAAATTGCCCAATCCTCCTAAAACCGCCATATAACTTGTGACCTTTCCATTCTTGCCTTGAAGTCTACAAAAATGTTTTTGTCACGTTCCAACACCACATTAATTTTTTTACCAAAATGTTCCTCTAATTCAATTAAAGCTAAAGAGTACTCATCCTCTTGCTCTTCCTCATCTTCAGAGATAGTCAGATTTTCATACAACTTCCACCCCTCTATGATTAAATTATGTAGTAAAATATGTTGTTTCCTTAATGGAGACAATTTCTCTCCTCCAATAGCTATTAAATAGGAACCAAAAATGTTCTCCTATTCTTTCCATGGTATTATAGGTTCCCCCGCCTCATTAAGGAAAGGAGGAGGTTGGTTCATACTAGCAGATGCCATGGAGCCTATTACACATCAAGGAAAATGAAAATTCAAGTTGCACTCTCATAAATTAATAATATAGAACAAAACAACACTGCCATACACCCACACTGTACCCTTGAGTAGTCCTGTTTCTATGTTTGTAAACCACAAGTAGTCCCTTTATACTGTTTTGACAGGAAGTAACCTAACATACAGAAAACCCCTCCCAGGAGTTACTTCAAGAAAGAAATTAAGAAAATACTGGAAGACAGAAGCAGAACCCACCCTCCAATTTTGTGAGAAAGTACAGGTAATGAGTACTTTAACCTAAAATTAGTCCAAATAACCTAACAAGTTCAATACACTTTTTAGCAAAACCTGCTCATCTGCCCCCAAAAATGTACAATAAGGAGGTAGAGCTGTGCCAGTCAGCGACGCACAGCAATGAAGGAGTACAGCCCTCCCAAACATGTACAAGGCAAGGATAAAGCTGTGCCAGTCAGTGCTAAGATAGGAACCGGCAAATAATGTGAGGATTAAGCTGTGCCGGTCAGTGCGATGACTGGAACAGGCAATGACGCTGTGCAGGTCAGCAACGCACAGCAATGGAGGAGTACAGCCCTCCCAAACATGTACGAGGCGAGGGTGAAGCTGTGCCGGCCAGCGCTATGACTGGAACCGGCAATTATGCTGTGCCAGTCAGCGCTTCCAACACTTGCGTGCCGATTGCCCCAATACCTGACTTCGGCAAGGCTGGTGAATTCCTTCCACTCCGCGAAGAACCTGAATCGTCAACGTCGACAGCAGCTTGCAACCTCTGCCCTGACGGTTCTGTCAGCGCTGATCTTCTTCTCACTGCGTCACAGCCGAAATTCTGTTTGCTGTATAACGCGCCAGAACTGCTTACGTAGCCGCAGTCACCAGGAACAAGGATAAATCACCAGTTGGAAATAGCTTAAAATTATAGTACATGCTGTACGCAAATCTCCTCAGGATGTGTCTCACACCATTAAATGAAACAGGACTGGAGCTGCCGAAGGATGAAGCTCCGTAAATGGAAGTATCAGTAGAGTGCTATGTACGCGTGGGTTCGAATCCCATCATCGTCGCCAAAATTTTGTGAGAATAAATGACTGCAGACGAAGGTAGTCCAATGGTTATTTATTGCATGACAGCCCTGGCAGCTATAACAGCTGAGCCAATGGTCTTGACAGATTCCTGCACATTCCAACCATCATGGAATACAGGAGTTTACCAAGAGGTGAAGGGAAATAGGGGAGAAGGGAAAGGAAAAGAGTGAGATAAACCATTGGGAACATAAGAATAATATACAACCTAAGAAAAAGAATACATCCTAGCGAATGACATGAATATCAAAATAACATTTTAAAATACAACACTAGCCTAATCTTCTCTTTAGTCATTGTTAAATACATTTGTGAAGTTGTAGATCCTATGTGTAGGACAGACTCCGTCTTTGCTTTCACGGAGATGGGCAGTTTTACATTGATGACTAATTAATGTATAGTCGGTATAACTTCAATTTCTGTCATCCATGTATGTGAGAATTTGCTCAATGAACTCTGAATTTTGTGTTTTTGATATAAACTAAATATTCAATGATACACCCTGTTGATTGAATTCATATGTCCACATAAATACTTTATATGCATTTGTTTAATTAGTTTGCGATGTCATGGTTAGACATCTTATATAGGCTACAGTTCTTAAAAAGCAGAATGTGTTAAATAAATCCCTTATAGGCATCTTTACCTGTTTACTTTAATTACCTAAGAAATAACTTTTCAGAATCGTGACTTAAAATTCGACTTTACCATTAAAGAGTGTCTTAAATTACAATTCATTAGAGACCAAACATGACATTTCTACTTGTTTCCAAACAAAAGGTATCGTGTATTAAATGTAATAAGTTAATCTTATGTTATCCTATCGGAGAGGTAGGCCTTGCAGTAATGAAAAAATAATTTAGGGGTTTTTCACTACCAGGACACGTAAAACTGAAAAGTACATGTCGAAAATTTTTAATACAATGCACCCTGCCCGATGGGTTGTTAAGGGCCAACCCTAGGGCTGACATAAGTATTAAAAAGAAAGGTTTAGGTCTGGCAAAAGATATATTTTGCCAGGTCGAAATGGCAGTTTAAAACAGCACACTGTCTGCAATGGCAGACCTGAGACATGTTTAACAAGACTACTTAAGTGGGTGACACAATACGTGCTCTAGGCCCACTAGCAGCATTTCATTTACAGGTCCTGGCTAGATGTAGTACCACTTTACTAGGGACTTCTAAGTATATTAAATAAGTCAATTTTACCATGTTCAGTGGGAAGAGCACACGCACTTTAGCACTAGTTAACAGTGGTAAAGTGCACAGAGTACTAAGGTCAACAAAAACAAATGCAGGAAAACAGGAAGAGTGAAGGCAAAACGTTTGAGGGGTAAACCACGCCAAGGATGGCAGGTCTAACAGGAGTCATCTTGTTTCAAGTCATATATGTATTTTATTTGTAGTATAAGATGAACTCACAATTAGCAAACACAATGAGTATTTGCTTTCTTCCTCATGTGTTTTCCTTTACACAGTGAACAGGAAGTAAAGGAGAAATTAGAGCAGCTGGAGAATAACTCAAGAAGAAATGGTTTAACTTGATTGGAGAGATTTATAGGAACCATGCATAGTTGTAGCAAATGTTAGAATTATGTGATTTAAGCTAGTGCAGAGCACAACCTTTCCAGAACGCCTTTAAAATACTTATTGAGCAGAACAGAGTAGGAGATTTAGGGTATTCTCTTTACGGAGTGATTTACTTAGGTGTACCTTTTGAGGCAATTGTTTCAATATCTCGCCCTCTTGCTTATATGAATTTGACTGATTTGAACTTCTTATTGATTGATACATTAAAGCATTGATTAATGATTAATACTAATCTGTAAACATTTTAACTGTTTAATAAACCTTTAAACTTTGAAAATTAACCACTCTCTGGCTTCCTTTCCAAGCCTAATGTGCTTCACATTATTTAAATGTATTGATTTGATGACTAGCCTCATGTGTGGATTTTGATTTATCAGATAGCGCTTTATGGGCCACGAATTTTCACGAAAAAAGCGCTAAGACTGTAAAGACGTATACTAGTAATTTTGTGGTGCCTTTTACTGTAATTCACTTGTTCTAATATTAACGAAGGGTATTGCATCAGCACTACATTTTATGTTTTAGAACTATAAATGTACTCAAAAGAAAAGATAGAACGTCCCCAAATATGCCCACGGCCTCTGGATCTATTTTACAGGGTAAGGAGCTCTCCTGGGTTCCATTTGGCATCTTGCCAGGGTTTATGCATGGTGGGGATGAGGATAGGAATAAAATAAGAATACAAGGTGTGAGACCAATGGTGTTTCTCCTCCTTCTCAGGGCACAGAAAGGGTGTCATTGAGAAGCACTAAATCTGTAGGGATTAGGAAACACCCAAGCTCTGCCAAAAAACAAAAATCTGGTCAACATCTAGAGAGAAAAGAAAATTGGCCCGCTTGGCACAGCAACTGTGCTGATTCTAGAACTATCTCTATAAAATCATCAAGATGGAAACTTCTTTCTTCTCATGTTTCAATGATCAATCATAATAGAAATTTTTTAACCATACTTCTATGTTTAAAAACAAATTACCTGCACAAAGTAACAATATGATGAAATGCAGAACTGGCATTTTTAAATGCCAAAAAGTAGTAGTCAGTTAGCTATTACCTTTAGTGACAGAGAAAAGCCTTTCAAAACCATTTCATAGAATCACAGGCTTAGGAGCGGCCTTAAGCATCAGGGCAAATTAGACACAAGGCGAATTGAACAGAAAAACTCCATGGGATACAACAGAAATACTTTGGTTCCTATAAAGCACTGTAGTAAAATAACGAATATTTTACAAATTGGGGAAATACCGTATGGCCCAGATTAAGTGATATCTGTTAAGGTGAGAAATAGAGAACAATTGCTTGCTGTATTCCCTAAAAAATGAACTACATTTTCTAATTGCTAAATGTGTAGAGTATATACCTCCAGGGTCGTGTCAGATAGAGTCCATTTTGCAAATATTATTTATCCCAAGGTGTTTTTTCTATACGAGCATTGCTTTTTTGTGTTCAAATATCTTTATTGCATTTTAAAAGAGAAATACAATAGTATTACATTAACAATACAACAATGCAAGAGGAAATCTAACTATAATCGTTCAGACAAGTTTTGAGGCTAAAAAGATTTCATAAGAAAAGTCATTGGACTGGGATAGAAAGGGGAATTAAACATAACATTATTTTAAAAAGGTAATTAAATATATATTTTAGTAAATAATAAATGTATAAAGTTCATGAAATACAATACGAATCCTAGAGAAATAGGACATGTATAACAACTACATATATCAAGATCAAGAAAAAAAAAGAGAAATCCTATATTAGTTGTATTGTTTCATAAAAAAATAATTCATCAAGGAGAATGAAAAGGAAGAAGAAAGAAAAGAATTGAGAGAGATAGAGAAAGAAAAGAAAGGAATCAAAGAGATAAAACAGAGAAAAGAGAGGGAACATCTGCTTCCAACGGGAAAAAAAAAATAACCTAAGAGAGGATATCAAAGGGATATTGAGCTCTCAAACCCTGAGATGACAACTCCTTATAATTATCCAAAGATCGCCAAACCATACTGGAGATAAAAGGTGAGTAAAGTTTTTTCTCAACATAAGTATGAGCCCCACGTAGATATGAAACCCAAGCCCACCAAGTATGGTAAGATGAAGAGTGGAAAGATTTCCATTCTGTTAAAATAATTTTAACAGCTATAGATAAAAGTAAATATAACAATTCCAGGTCCGAATTGTCGAGAGGTAAAGGTATAACTGCAGCCCATGGACCTTATAGAATCATAGGTAAAGAAAGTTCTATCTGTGTATTAAAGATCAATGATAAATGCTTCTGTATTGAGCCCCAGAAGGAATTTAATAAAGTACATTCAAAGAACAAATGCGAATGGGTACCTGGAGCAAGATTACAATTCCAACATAAATCACTATCACGAAGTTTCAATTTAAATAAACGAGCCGGGGTCCAATGTAGAAGGTTTGATGAGAAAAATTTAGATTGGATAAGCGAGGGGGAAATTTTATTGCGTAGGGATAATTTCCCAATCAGATACCAAGTATCTTGTGAAATGTGTTTAAAAATGTCATCTGCAAAATGATGAGCCCATTTATCCTAAGTAATCGTAGATTGTGAAGGGATTGGTGCGGATAAAAATTTATAAATTTTAGACGCAGTATGACCAGAACGTAACCACGTAGAGAGGACTGAAACAATACCTGAGTCCGTGGACCGAGATATTTTAGCAATTTTAACCTTTATCTTTAAAAAAGAATAAAAGTCCAGATTAATAAGATGAAATTTCTCAGCTAAAAAAGAGAAGGGAAGAGGATCATGATTGGAATCGTACAAATCCTTCACCAATCTAATACCCTTGGTCGCCCACAAAGAAGCTATATTCGGGTCAATATCAGTAGAAAGTTTAGGATTATGCCACAACGAAGACCATCTTGATTTATGTATAGGTTTAGATAATTTCTTATCAACATACTTTAATGCATTAATCGTGTCTAATATAATACGTTGAGAATGGTCTAAAGAAAGGCAAGATGCCGTGAGAAGAGAAGAGGTGGAGAAAGGAGCGCAAAGTTGCCCTTTCAATATAAATCCAAGGGGGTACTAGGTGCAAATCCGGTAAGAACCAAAGAGCCCCTTGAGATGCAAGAAAGGAAATCTGATATAAGTTCCAGTCTGGAAGACGACAGCCCCCCAACTCCGAAGGCTTTCTAAGATATTTGAAGGCAATTCTAGCTCTTTTATCACTCCATAAAAATTTTGAAGAGATTGAGTCAAGCTCATGAAAGAAGGCAGAAGAGAGCCTTATAGGTAACATGGAAGATAAAAAATGAATAATCGGTGTGATCATCATTTTGAGAGTTTGCAACCTTCCCCACCAAGAAATGTATTTAGGAGACCAGGAAGATAAAAGATCCTTAACCTTAGATAGGATTTGAGATTCATTAAAGGAGATAGTATCCGATAAGTTCTTACAAAACCAAATACCTAAGTATTTAATACGAGTCGATAGCCATTTAAAACTAGAATCACCCATGTGAACAGGAAAACACAATGCATTTAGAGGGAACATTTCCGTTTTATCTTTATTGAGAGTGTATCCCGAGACGGACGAAAAATCACTTATGATGTTAGAAATAACGGGGATTGCTAATGCAATATCCTCTGAAAAAATAAGGACGTCATCCGCATACGCTGCAGTTTTAAGCGTGTGTGAACCAAATTGAAATCCCTTAATACCTTGATCTAAATTGAGTAGACAAAGAAGCGGATCTACAGAGAGGAGAAAAAGAAGGGGAGAAAGAGGGCACCCTTGTCTAGTGCCCTGCCGAAGATTAAAAAAAGATGTAGCACCATTAATTCTAATGTTTGCTTTTGGTTGCGCATAAAGAGACATGACCATATTAATAAAGGAATCACCAAGGTTATGAGATTCTAATACTGCTTGTAGAAAAGGCCAAGAAACTTTATCAAAGGCCTTTTCGGCGTCAAAGCTGATCGCCGCCAAAGGCAATAATGAGAGTTTTGCCCTTTCCACTATATGAAAAAAAGTCTGAATGTTGTCTCTAGCCAGTCTCCCTTTTACAAAGCCTGTCTGGGAAGCGTGTATGAGATTGGGAATGTGTTCTTCTAAGCGCTTGGCTAAGATCTTCGCAAAGATTTTAGCTTCCATATTTAATAATGAAATTGGACGATAATTTTTAGGATCAGCATGGTCTTTACCCTCTTTTGGCATAACTATGATAGTAGCTTCAGCAGCCGATCCAGAAACCTTACCAGAGACAACATAATCATGAAAAACCCTCTTAAGATATTTAATAATTTAGGGAGTAAAGGTTTTATAAAAAGCAATAGGAAAACCATCCGGTCCTGGAGCTTTACCAGAACGAGTAGCCTTAATAGCCTGGATGATTTCCTCAATATCAATTGGTTTCCCTAACTCAGTCATGTCAGCATGGGAAATAGTATTAGTAGGAATTGATTGGAGAAACTTATGACAGGTAGCCTTGGTAGATTGGTTCTTAGGAGTGTATAAAGTTTCATAAAAATCACAAAAGACCCCAAGAATTTCTTGGGTATGAAATTTTCTTGAACCATCTTTATCATTGATATGAGAAATATGAGATGTATTAACATTTGTATTTTGATATTTTAACGTGGCAGCTAAGAGTTTACTGGCTCTATTCCGTAATAATAAATGACGACATTTTTGGGCATGTACACCTATATTAGCTCTTTTAGTAACTATGGAATTAAAAGAATATTTCAAGTGTTTGATATCCTGCAGAAGTGATTTATCATTTGAATGTCTGAATAATTCTTCTGTACGTTTAATTTCATCCCCTATAGATTGAAGAGATCGTCTAATATCACTATTTCTTTTGGCCATTTTTTTAATAATATGACCCCTTATAGTACATTTAAATGCATCCCACAACACAACTGGGGAGTCTACTGAAGATTCGTTATCTTTAAAGAAATTATCAATGTCCAACCCGAGATCCTTTACTTCATTATTATCTTCCAAAATTTCTGTATTGAGACACCAAGTACGAGAGCCCCTCGTATCAGTGAGATTAAGAACAGTTAAAGATACCGCCGCATGATCAGAAACAACTGTTGGGTGAATTGTAACATTTATAGTATGTTTCAAAAGTGAGGCATCTACCAACAGATAGTCAATACAAGAAAAGCTCGAGTGGGGCGAGGAGAAAAATGTGAAATCACTACCCTTAGGGTTATGCAATCTCCATGCATCAACCAAATGATGAGAAGAACACATATTGAGTAAATGTTTATGTGATCTAGGGGGACGAAAATTAAACGCAGAGTGTCTATCCAAAATAGGATCAAGGGGAAGATTAAAGTCCCCACCAACGATAGTTCTAGAATTCTGCGGAATATCAGAAAGTTTTTTGTGTATGCTATGCCAAAAAAAGGGGTCATCAATATTAGGAGCATATAAATTCATAACATATAGATCTTCCGATCCATTAGTCACATGGGTAAGAAGCCATCTGCCATTGGTGTCATGTTCAGCTGCAACAATAGATAAACCAGAACCTTTGGAAATAAGAGTAACCACCCCATTTTTTTTCCCAGAGGCATCAGAACACGTATTATCTATAACCCAATCCTTCCTCATAAGCAGAGCTTCTTTAAATGCTATCTTCGTCTCTTGAAGTAATACCACGTAACCAGATAGACTTTTGCAATAGTCTAAAATTCTGTTCCTCTTAACTGGGTGGTTCAATCCCCGAACATTAAGTGAGGCTATATTTAAGCCCTTCATGGATGTGAATAGAACAACAAAATTGAGAGTACATCTGATAAAGGGGTAAAAGAAAAGCCCAGAAATAGTTAAAAATGAACAGAAATGCACCGTGAATCCCAAAATATACTGAAGCAGATGTCCCAAGATTAGGAAAAAGAGAAAGGGAGGAAGTAAAGACTAGAAAGAAGAGACAAAAGAGCAAAAGTACTCCAAAGAAAAATGGAGCATTAAAAAAGAGTAACCCCACCAGGGGATGTCTGTAATAGACAAATTGCATGGGGAAATAACGTGGAGGAGCAACAACAGAGGCCAACAACCACGATGCAGACGGTTCAACAATAAATATTACATTAAGCGACGGAACCAATGCATAAATACCAATATATAGTATACTATCTATACTTCATCTAAGAGAGTAAATAACACAAGTACCGAAAAATATAACATATTTGATCAGTGATAAACATATATCATATCATAAGTAGAAAAATGAGGTTATAATATCAGATAAATATCTAAATAGGTTATTACAAATAACAATAGTAAATAGCAATATAAGGTATACTGGATATTACTATGCAGTGTTATAAATACTAATCTAAGACCATATAAATAACAATATAGAACATACACATCCCAGTCTAAGCTATTATGAATTAATCTATAAAATTAATATAAATATCCTATAAACAGAAAAATCCTAAAGTATGTAGTGTAAAAACTTACTAAATATTTTAAAGCTTGTGGCAATCAGGAACAAATTTATACAGTTAGAGTATTGTAGAGTTTAAGAAATAGATAGAAAATTGAACATTAGATGTAATTCATAATTTAGGATAAAAATACAGTGAGAGAAAAGAGACAAATTAACAAATAAATAAAATGTATGCATAAATAAACAAATAAGTACACCATAAATTATCATTACAATAGTAGGCAAGAATGCAGATAAATAATAACCATACATGAAGAATGTATCGCCAACATAGGTTTATAAGAAACAATAATAAAAAATCAGGCAGAGAATAGAATACTCGAACCCTGTAGAAAGATCATGTGGAGGGAATAATCAAGGAAAGAAAAGAAAAAAGAATATGGGGAATAGAAGAAGAGATACTTACCTTATCATAAGGACAAAGAAAAAGATAGACAATGAAAAGACCAACCATATAGATTGTTATTAGACCAAAAATATTTCAACAATATGGTCTAAGATAGATACATAACAAATTATAGCGTTGGTGAAGAAAGAAAAAGTAATGAATTAGAATTCTAGAAAGGAAGAATACTGTCTAAAAAGACCCAAGAAAGAAGGAGGAACCAAGTTGGAAGCAAGAACAAAATTGGAGTAAAGCAAAGAAGTAAAACGAGCAGATAAAAAAGATAGGTAAAAGAAGAAAAATAGAGACACATTGACAGCCTATTATTTAACAATGTAGCTCCAGAGTAGCACCAATATATGAGAACAGTCAACCTAAATCTAACCTGCAGAGAATGTATACTCACAAACATTCATAATAGTATAATAAAACCGTGTTATCCTGTAGAAGAAAAATCAGTTAACAAAGAATAACCAATATAATACGAACGATCTTACAGTTCGTAGTTACCATTTCAGGGAAGTACACAAAAAAAAGCAGTATTAACTACGCACATTGTGGCAAGGCACAAGAAGTAGGGAGCCATCCTGTATGAATGAGAAACATTAGACCTAGACAACTCAGTAAATGTAAATCATTAAGGGCGAGAAGTACCCGGAAAAGAGTCTGAGTCCATCTGCGATTCAGATTGATTATCCCAAAAAACGGAGAGATCTGAGGGTTCATAAAATATTTGTGGATGACCTTTGAATGTTATTCTGAATCTGGAAGGATCAGCAAAAGAAAAAGGAACATGCATCTCAATGAGTCTCTTGCGTAAATTCAGAAAACCTTTACGACGAATTACAGTATCTCTGGCAAAGTCCTGTGATATTGGTATTTTATGGCCTTCCCATTGTATCATTTTAATATTCCTCATGTGTGCCAGAATTTGTTCAGTATGCTGGTGCCGTAACAGTTTAAAAATCAAAGGTCTTGGAGAAGACATCGTTTTAGGTTTAAAAGTTGCAACTATATGAGCACGTTCTATCTCGAAGTCCTTGAGAAATGAGATATTCAGAACATTTGGGATCCAAGTAAGCAAGAAGTCAATCACTGAAGGAGCGGTTTTCTCACAGTTTTCTGGCAAACCAAAAATACGCAAATTACTTCCGCGATTCCGATCTTCCTGTTCAGTTAGGTCTCTTCTTAATGAAGCCATGGAGCGCTCCAAACTATGGATTTGTTTAGTCTGTTTGCTTGTAAAGTCCTCAACATTGCTTATTCTCGTTTCAGCATTGGAGACGCGTAATGAAAGATTTTTCAAATCATTACGAATTGCTGCCACCTCCACCTGAAGCAGATCTGTATTCGTTTTGGTACTTTGAGCTATGTCATGGACCGTATTGAGCTTAAGTAGTATAGCATCTAACGTTGAAGCAGAGTCTGGACTGCCTTTAGCTGGAGACTCCGGGGTAGGAGAGGTCTGTTTGGATCTTTTCAAATTCCCTTTGGAATCTCTGTCTTTAGCGACCGCTCCCATGCCTTCCGCCATTGAAGAAGGTCGTAATGTTCACAAACAAATATTGTATAGTACGTAGAAGATGTTAGCAATTTGCTATGAGACACAATCCCAAAACGACGCAGTAATCATCAATAACACATTAGCGCCAAAGATAAAGAAGCCAGCTCCTCTAAAAATAAACACTAAGAATCCAGCACACAAATGTGATTTATATTAGAGATAGAACCTTACACAGCAGGTATGAATAATCTCCAAGGAAGGTACTGACGTCAAGCGATAAGACATAGATCAATATAGCAAGCACAATGATCCATGTTTAGAGATAATGCAAATAGATTCTCTCAGTCAGAGCAAAATATCAAGCCACGTAAAGAAATCTGATAATAGCTCCAACATTAATGTCGTGACATAACTGTAGCAAAAACCATCAATAAAGAACACTGACAGATCTGAGATGTTGCATGGATAATGGACTTCATCATAATTCATAACGCAAGGAGAAGAATTAGAGTTTTCCCATATGAAAATCTTCCATGCAATAAATTCCTGTCAGCAGCCGCCATTTTGTGGAGACCCAAACTAGCAGGAACTTCTAAAACTGAAGACTGCACAGTCCAGGGACAGTGGTCTGTTGTAATAGGCAAATGCGCACTGTACCTCTTGCTAGCGTAGAAAAGAAGTTCAGCCCTGCCAAGTGTCACACATCGTGTGTGACACTAACGCATTTTAAGTTACATTACCGCATTCCCGCATGTGAAAATGTTTGTCACGCAAATCAGCGTACTTCAAAGCTGAGTGTATTACCGTTATTTGAGGTTCGTAGAGTCTGATATTTCGTTAGGTTACAGAAACACAAAACAGACGGGGCACAGTAGCCTATGCGAGTTCCTCTATGTTTGGATGGTTCATCCTGATTGGACGGTGTTTTGCTTGTAGTACGTAGTAGGTAGGCTGACCTGCCAACCTCCCCCGGCACTAATTGGTCCTTATAGCACGCACATGCGTGCAGCCGTATGGCCTGCTGAACACAGCGTAGTTTGTTAGAGCCAGGCAGTACATGCAGTGTTAGTGCTGCTAAAGGACGAAGTTTCGCTTGTGTCAGGGACTGAAAGGCTCCAGTCGGCGCAGGGAGAATATTTTCAATTTCAAAATCTTATTGCAACCAGCCCGGGCCACCAGGAATTTCTGCAACCAGAATTAAATTGAAGGACAAGGGAGTCCTCCTTGACACGTGCCCCCTTCCCCTGCTGGAAGGGGGAGGAGAAGGAGTGTTCTCCAGGGGCAATCACGGTAAGAGAATGTGCCGAGGGCCTGAAGGCTCTGAAGACTGCGTGCCAGCCATGCCATGCCCTCTTCAAATGTGGTGAGTATTTCACATTTGATTTCTGATCACTTTTAAGATAAAAGCGCCAAAACTTAGCGCTATAATACAGTGCTTCCCCTGATCACTTGTAAATGTTGTCTAAAAAAGAGAAACATTCGAAGATTAAATTGTCGATCCTGCATTGATTTGTTTCAGTGTGTGCTAAAATGGAATTCTAGTTTAAACGAAGAACTATCAATAAGAGATTCTCGTAAAGGATCAGAACATACATTGTTCACACTTTCGCTCCCACTGTTGCAGAGGCCTAAAGGTGCTGGGATCAGCTACTATAGTTATTACAAAAGGAGATCGGGTTGACTGAGATTCGAGGTTGTTCTGTTACGCAGACATAAAAAATGTTAAACAGTAGAAGAGACACAAACAGCTGACATGGGGCAATAAGCTGCGAGGCAGGGTACCATTCTCCCTAATTAATCCGTTCCGAAGAGTAATGCTTAACCATGAATGAACTAAGGGGTCGATTCCGATTCGGGCCGGAAAAAGCACCGACCGACTCGGATCCGGAAAAAATACCGACCGACACGTACCAGTGGCGCCCGACACGCCAAGTACGATGCAAGCCGCGATAAATCCGACCGACACGTCAGGAAACCAAGCCGACCGACCGAGCCGCTCAGAAAATAGCAATCCGGCCGGAAAAACACGCGAATCCAACCGACCGACACGCACCCGGAACAAATCCGACCGAATCGTACCCGCCAACTCCAACCCGCAAAGTACGATGCAAGGCGCGAAAAACACGACCGAGTCGGACGGAGGACAAGCCGTACGACCGACACGCATACAAAACCGAGCCGAAGCAACACAATACACCGCGACCGACGCGTACGCAGCATACAAAACTGCACAAACACAGCGTGAGCGAAGCGGAAAACACCGTACGAGACCAATGCACGGTCCGACTCGGTCACAAGAACGTTTCCAACATACACAAACAGCACAAAGGAAAAATCAACCAAAAAAAGGCCAAACAAGCAATTACCAAGCCAATAAATACTGGGGGGGTGGGGACAGAGAACAAAGACACACCCACAACTCCACCTATATAAAGGACACAAATCACTACCATGAGCCTTTGCAAATGCCATTCCACTACCAGCACCCAAGAGAAAGCAACCACACACCCACAGCTCATCCCTCACACAAGCCACACACCAGCAGCACACCAACAAATACCTACCTCACATACACCCAGCACAACACACACCCACACACCCTCACCTGCACACCAACACACACATCACCCACCATCACCACCCATCACCATGCCCCCCAAGAAGAATCACAAGTTCCTAGATTGTGAATTGGAAGTCCTGGTAGACGAGATCCTCAGGGTAGAGCCACAGCTGTTTGGCACATTGGTCCAACAGACCCCCATGTCGCAGAAAACCAAGATGTGGGAGAGGATCATCAACAGGGTGAACGCCCAATCACCATGTCGGCGCACAAAGACCGACATCCAGAACAGGTGGTATGACGTGCGCAGGAGGGTACGGAAACTGCTGAAGCAAGATTACATCAACAGCCAACACACCGGCAGTGGCCCTCCTGCCAAGCCAATATACCTCAGGCCCTGGGAGGAGAAGGTGCGGGCCATCCTACCGCCAGTGAGCATATATGGACTAGAGGACATCCCAGAGCCTGGTGAGTACACAACAAATGTACACAATATACTGCCACAAAACACACACACATCACTGTCAAGGGAGAGTCAAACCATGCACTCATAGCAATTACACAGCAACTAGAACAGAATCATCCCAAAATGTGTATGTCAGTCAGATAAACACAACACATGCCATCAAAAAAGTCACATCCAACTGTGCCAACACATGTACAAACACAACCACAACTACAGCTAGGCAGTGGCACAAATAGAACTAACACACACATCCACACATGTAGCCACCACAACAACACCAACACACAGTGAAGACCACTCAAAGGAAGGAATTCTGTGTATGCTGGCCAAGTCAGTGTAGCCAATAGCATCATGGGAGTCGCAGTCACAGACATAGCCCCCCACAACTGTCCCATCAACACCACCCTGAACCATGCTCACATCACAGGGAGTGGAGAAGGACTCACAAGATGGCTGACACTGGCTACTGCTGTGGGGAGCACAAGGCCCTGCTGCCAACTGTGCACCAACAAACAGCAGGACACCACTGACTGACATCCTGAGAGACAACTTACACTCCCTGCAATGCAAGCACGTTCCATGGTGGGATATCTGGCTGGCTGGGTGGGAAGGGGGACTTGCAGCACTGACTATAGTCACCAGCACCTCCCCTCACACCCCCCCAACACAAACTCCACAGTACCCACCTGGTAGAATGCAATGCCCTCCATCCTAACACAAGATCCCACAAAGCACCACCACCCTGGGTTATGTTGTGTGAAGCACAGGGACACTCTTGGGACTCTTAGCCAAACAACTGCCAGGACAACACTCCCAGCCATCCTGTCAGCACAGCCAGCCCACCCCACAGGGAAGCAGAGTCAAAAGGAAGGAAGCATGGGCATGCTGGGAAGGGGGTGGAGGCAATAGCATGATGGGAGTCGTAGTCACAGACATTGCTCAGCCTCACAACTGTCCCATCAACACCACCCTGAACCATGCTCACATCACAGGGAGTGGAGAAGGACTCACAAGATGGCTGACACTGGCTACTGCTGTGGGGAGCACAAGGCCCTGCTGCCAACTGTGCACCAACAAACAGCAGGACACCACTGACTGACATCCTGAGAGACAACTTACACTCCCTGCAATGCAAGCACGTTCCATGGTGGGATATCTGGCTGGCTGGGTGGGAAGGGGACTTGCAGCACTGACCATAGTCACCAGCACCTCCCCTCACACCCCCCAACACAAACTCCACAGTACCCACCTGGTAGAATGCAATGCCCTCCATCCTAACACAAGATCCCACAAAGCACCACCACCCTGGGTTATGTTGTGTGAAGCACAGGGACACTCTTGGGACTCTTAGCCAAACAACTGCCAGGACAACACTCCCAGCCATCCTGTCAGCACAGCCAGCCCACCCCACAGGGAAGCAGAGTCAAAAGGAAGGAAGCATGGGCATGCTGGGAAGGGGGTGGAGGCAATAGCATGATGGGAGTCGTAGTCACAGACATTGCTCAGCCTCACAACTGGCCCATCAACACCACCCTGAACCATGCTCACATCACAGGGAGTGGAGAAGGACTCACAAGATGGCTGACACTGGCTACTGCTGTGGGGAGCACAAGGCCCTGCTGCCAACTGTGCACCAACAAACAGCAGGACACCACTGACTGACATCCTGAGAGACAACTTACACTCCCTGCAATGCAAGCACGTTCCATGGTGGGATATCTGGCTGGCTGGGTGGGAAGGGGGACTTGCAGCACTGACTATAGTCACCAGCACCTCCCCTCACACCCCCCAACACAAACTCCACAGTACCCACCTGGTAGAATGCAATGCCCTCCATCCTAACACAAGATCCCACAAAGCACCACCACCCTGGGTTATGTTGTGTGAAGCACAGGGACACTCTTGGGACTCTTAGCCAAACAACTGCCAGGACAACACTCCCAGCCATCCTGTCAGCACAGCCAGCCCACCCCACAGGGAAGCAGAGTCAAAAGGAAGGAAGCATGGGCATGCTGGGAAGGGGGTGGAGGCAATAGCATGATGGGAGTCGTAGTCACAGACATTGCTCAGCCTCACAACTGGCCCATCAACACCACCCTGAACCATGCTCACATCACAGGGAGTGGAGAAGGACTCACAAGATGGCTGACACTGGCTACTGCTGTGGGGAGCACAAGGCCCTGCTGCCAACTGTGCACCAACAAACAGCAGGACACCACTGACTGACATCCTGAGAGACAACTTACACTCCCTGCAATGCAAGCACGTTCCATGGTGGGATAACTGACTGGCTGGGTGGGAAGGGGGACTTGCAGCACTGACCATAGTCACCAGCACCTCCCCTCCACCCCCCAACACAAACTCCACAGTACCCACCTGGTAGAATGCAATGCCCTCCATCCTAACACAAGATCCCACAAAGCACCACCACCCTGGCTTATGTTGTGTGAAGCACAGGGACACTCTTGGGACTCTTAGCCAAACAACTGCCAGGACAACACTCCCAGCCATCCTGTCAGCACAGCCAGCCCACCCCACAGGGAAGCAGAGTCAAAAGGAAGGAAGCATGGGCATGCTGGGAAGGGGGTGGAGGCAATAGCATGATGGGAGTCGTAGTCACAGACATTGCTCAGCCTCACAACTGGCCCATCAACACCACCCTGAACCATGCTCACATCACAGGGAGTGGAGAAGGACTCACAAGATGGCTGACACTGGCTACTGCTGTGGGGAGCACAAGGCCCTGCTGCCAACTGTGCACCAACAAACAGCAGGACACCACTGACTGACATCCTGAGAGACAACTTACACTCCCTGCAATGCAAGCACGTTCCATGGTGGGATATCTGGCTGGCTGGGTGGGAAGGGGGACTTGCAGCACTGACCATAGTCACCAGCACCTCCCCTCACACCCCCCAACACAAACTCCACAGTACCCACCTGGTAGAATGCAATGCCCTCCATCCTAACACAAGATCCCACAAAGCACCACCACCCTGGCTTATGTTGTGTGAAGCACAGGGACACTCTTGGGACTCTTAGCCAAACAACTGCCAGGACAACACTCCCAGCCATCCTGTCAGCACAGCCAGCCCACCCCACAGGAAGCAGAGTCAAAGGAAGGAAGCATGGGCATGCTGGGAAGGGGGTGGAGGCAATAGCATGATGGGAGTCGTAGTCACAGACATTGCTCAGCCTCACAACTGGCCCATCAACACCACCCTGAACCATGCTCACATCACAGGGAGTGGAGAAGGACTCACAAGATGGCTGACACTGGCTACTGCTGTGGGGAGCACAAGGCCCTGCTGCCAACTGTGCACCAACAAACAGCAGGACACCACTGACTGACATCCTGAGAGACAACTTACACTCCCTGCAATGCAAGCACGTTCCATGGTGGGATAACTGACTGGGTGGGTGGGTGGGTGGGAAGGAGGTCTGGCTGTCAACCAAACACAATCAATGCAGACCATGTTCACACCCCAGAGAATACATAGAAATGCCCAAATAATGCAGGACAATGTGCCACACCAATATCAACCCCTGACTGTGACGACTTAGGACAATACAATGTACAGGCCCGCACCCCGAGGCACAGTCACAACTGTCAGGTGTGTCAACCACTGATGCCTGCAGAAACATGACATACATTGTTTGTGTCTCCCAAAAACAGGTGATGATAGGGACACAGCAGCAGACGCTGAGGAGTCCCAGTCCCAGGCTCAAGAGGATGCCGAGCTCACTGGCGTCGTACAGCCTCTGTCCTCCTCGGACGATGAAGAACAACCTGGCACATCCGGTGCAAGTCAACATGCTGCACCAGCAGGACCACCAGCTGCAGCACCAGCAGGTCCACCAGCTGCACCCCCTGCACCCACCCCTCCAACGACTGTCACCACGAATACCATCCCTGCCGACATGGACAGAATAAGGAACAACACCAGCGCAGTGACCCTGGACCAACCTGGGGCCATGGACACCACCACCACCACCAACCCCCAAGGTGGACCAGGGTTATCTGTGCGTGCAACTGCACACTCTGCACATGTCAGCAGGGGTGGTGGGAGGGGTGGGAGACAGAGGTCGCTGCTTGCAGACGTTGCTGGTGTGCATGAAGACCCACAACTGGTACGCATAGCTGATGCGTACCAGTCCAGCACCGGAGAGCTCAGCCAGGTAGTGGGGCTCCTCAGAGACATCAAACAGCAGCAGGCTGCCCATCATGCCCGCTTGGACTCCCACATGTCCCAAGTGGAGTCACACATGTCACGTGTGGACTCCCACATGTCACGTGTGGACTCCCACATGACCCGCGTGGAGTCCAAGTGGGATGTACTACATGAGATGACGGCGGTGCACAGGGACATTTTACAATGCCTCCGCCAGATGAACAGCAACCAGTCCACACCTCCCTGTGTGCCAACAACATCTGGTACCGAACAAACTGCAACTGCCACAGGGAGGGAGGAGGACTCTGGCGGAGAGTCCCCTGCACCGCAGCAGCCTGCACTTGAGGGCCCCCCCCAAGAAGAGGGGTCGTCCGAGGAGGGGAAAGTGAGAGGCTGATGGCCAAGCGCAACTCCCAGGAAGCCTGAACCTGTTCTGGATTTTCGCCTTTGTGCACAGACTGTTCACCCTGTTGATGGCAACACTACTCCCACACATTGCATGGGGAGTACAAGTTGGAACAATGTGTCAGACAACTGTGGCCCCGATACTGGGGATCCTGTCTACCTGGACTTTCTATTCATCTAGGAACTTGGGATTGCAAGATTCATGTACAGCACAATCCATCCTATGCACTATTATCACAATAAACACACTAATACACCATACTTGCCTCTGTCGTGATTCCAACGTGGGTGCTGTTATGGGGATGATGAACTGCAAAATTACACAGTGTATGCGAACTGCAACAGCAAGGACAACACAGGCATGTGAGTACAGGCAACGTGACACATATGAGGGAGACACACCACCAGGGCTACACAACACATACACACCTAGGCCATCTGACTCATTGCCTACACTGATGTTGCCAGGGAAGACGGTGCAATGCACAGACACCACACCCATTCCCAGTTGTAGTCAAGTAGCCCACAGGTGCAGTAAGCAAATGGCAGTCAAATGTGTGACCACAGACAACGCACATCACTAAGTGAAGCACAGGTTTATTACACAGTAGCAACATGCCGTAACCACTACAGATGCAAGGTAACCCCACCTGGTAGCGGGCACACAGTCAACAACTGTAGACAGAAGGAAGTCCATGGGTGTGGCGCACATCACCTGTAGGGACACAACAGCTACCAGCCTGGATGTGCAATCACGTCGTCGGTGGACACAGTTGACCAAACGAATCTGAAAGTACCCTGTGAAGGACAGAAATGACACACAGTCAAAAGCAATGCAGTACAGGACAGAACAGCAAAACTCATGCACAATACATGTTACAAGATACCCACCCAGAACCAAGTTAGCATGTCAACACTGTTGGGGAGTACAGCCCACCTGTCACCACACATCGCAACACACATCCTGTCAAGTAGCCCATGGACACACTCCAACAGCACCAGAGCACCACCCACACATCATGCCAACTCACATCATTCACATGACACCTCAGGATACTCACATTCAGCTAAAGAAGTTGGTGATGAGCTGTGTGCGGACATCACCATCACCATCATCATCATCATCGTCACTGGCATCGTGGTCCAGGCCAGGATCCTCCACAGGTGGCGGATGTTGGTCATCGTCATCCTGGATGAGAGGCAACTCCTTCCGCACTGCCAGGTTGTGGAGCATGCAGCAGACGATGATAATCTTGCACACTTTCGCAGGGGCATATGGGAGGGACCCTCCGGTCTTGTCCAGGCAGCGGAAGCGGCTCTTCAGGAGACCAAAGGTCCGCTCAATCACTCTCCTGGTCCGACCATGTGCCTCATTGTAGCGCATCTGGGCAGGTGTCACAGGGTTCCTGAGGGGTGTCAGCAACCACGGCATGTTGGGGTATCCCGAGTCACCTACGGACAGACAAGTGCACATCAGCTGACTTGGAAAAGTGGGCGGAATACTACAGATCAGATCACACACAATGGCACAAAGTCAGTACACACCGACAAGCCAGGCACGCTGGTTCTGCATCTGTGCCATCAACCTGGGGATGCGACTACTCCTCATCACAAAGGCATCGTGTGCTGAACCAGGGAAACGGGCACACACGTGTGTGATGGTCATGTCTGCAAGACACACCACCAGTGCATTGACCGAGTGGTAGTGCTTGCGGTTCCTGTAGGCCTGCTCCTGGGCCTGTGGTGGTACCAAAGCCACATGTGTCCCATCAATGGAGCCAATGACATGCGGCATCCTCCCCAGGGCATAAAAGTCACTCTTCACGTCAGTGAGTCGTCGCAGTCTAGGGAAATAGATGTACCGGTTCAGGAAGAGCAACATTGCCGCCAAGAAATCGCGGAGCACACGGCTGAACATGGTCTGTGACATCCCACCAGCAGACGCCACAGTATGTTGGAAGGTACCGGTGGCAAAGAAGTGTAGGGCTGCCATCACCTTCACCTTGGGGGTCAGCGCTGTAGGATACGGCCGGCCAGGCTGCAAATGTGGGGACAACTGCACTGCCAAATCCTCAATCAGCTGCCTGGTGAAGCGGTACCGTCGGATGCTGTCCCGTTCCACCATCGTTGCCAGGTCTGGGAATGGCCGATGGACAGCAGGAGCCCTGCAGTGCAGAGGAGAAGTAAGCAAGATCGTCAGTCACCCCACATATGCGGCATTGAACACACTCAAGATCCCAACATACATCATCATGAGGCACAACTACATGAAGTGTGCAGTACCGGAACGACATGTATGGTACATACATGGCCAACATCTGTCAACACGGTCCTACAGGTGGCATCAATTTGTCCCAGGTTGGCCCATTGGATATCATGATGCTGTGTCACAGTCACCCCCCAGTGACATGTGAGGACAGATGTGCCCCAGGCACCACAGCTCAACGACAGGCACATTCCCAGGGACCCTGTAATGCCACATGGACACTGGCATCACCTGGAGTATCATGTGTACACCACAACAAAACAAACATGACCCCCACAGGTAGTGGCCACACTTGCCATGGCAGGAGAGCCATGGACGTCTGTGACACACACGCACAACATCAGAGTCCATGCACACACAACGTGGATGTGGAGACTGTCTCCCATTGTGCACATGAAATCAGAGACATTGTAAACACTACATGCACAAAGACTGTGGAGGGCCATCACTATTGTGCCACTGGGACACCCTGGCTCAAACATACCGTCCCACATGGGACTCACGGGGTATGTGACATGACATACACAAACACCACTGTGAAATGTGACCATGGCACATGCACAGATATGAACAGTTGCACATCACAGTGGTCACGTACACGTAACACCCAGGATCCTGTCCCCATTAACACGTGCACAGCCTGGGGGTGGCTGCCCACAGGTGACACCCACAGGACAACATGTACACCAACATACACACAATAGGAAATGCAGCCTTACATGCCTTATGATAAGGTTTGGACAGGCTGTCGTGATGTAGGTGTGCCCCTCACTCCCTGGGAGCTATCTGTGGCTGGCATATGTCCATCTGAGACAGGCATGCTGACATATGCCAGTCACATGTACAGTGATGCGTTGTACTGCAATGGACCGATCGGTGCCTCCGGCCGGCCCATTGCATTCAATGTGTGCGGGTACGCGTTGTACCCCTGTGCGCGTTGAACAGCAATGGACCGATCGGTGCCTCCGGCCGGCCCATTGCATTCAATGTGTGCGGGTACGCGTTGTACCCCTGTGCGCTTTGTACTGCAATGGACCGATCGGTGCCTCCGGCCGGCCCATTGCATTCAATGTGTGCGGGTACGCGTTGTACCCCTGTGCGCGTTGTACTGCAATGGACCGATCGGTGCCTCCGGCCGGCCCATTGCTTTCAATGTGTGCGGGTACGCGTTGTACCCCTGTGCGCGTTGTACTGCAATGGACCGATCGGTGCCTCCGGCCGGCCCATTGCATTCAATGTGTGCGGGTACGCGTTGTACCCCTGTGCGCGTTGAACAGCAATGGACCGATCGGTGCCTCCGGCCGGCCCATTGCTTTCAATGTGTGCGGGTACGCGTTGTACCCCTGTGCGCGTTGTACTGCAATGCACCGATCGGTGCCTCCGGCCGGCCCATTGCTTTCAATGTGTGCGGGTACGCGTTGTACCCCTGTGCGCGTTGTACCTCAATGGACCGATCGGTGCGCACCCATTGACAATGGGCTTGCCTGGCAACGGACGCGTTTTCGAATATTCGAACGAGTCGGTTGCTGGAAAATCAGTTGGTCACCCACAACAATGTTGCAAAATCATGTATGTCATGAAGTTGAAGATTTGAAGGATGCTGTGGGCGTGTTTTGGTGCTGCTATTCCATGGATTGGCCAGATTCAGAAGATGCAAACGACTTGGACCTATCACTTTGGACACAAGGGACAGTATCTGCCTCTCCAGCACATATATATTGCTGCATGTTCCCCTGAGAGCCCACTTGCCTGCACTACATGCTCCAGGACGACATCTGCCACTGCACTGCTGCTGTCTCTGCCCCTCTGGACCCTGCAATGGCACGTACTGTGGAGAGAGCCCCAGCCTTCAGCCTTGAAGAGAACCAGGCCCTGCTGGACAGCCTACTTCCACAGTACAGCAAGCTGTATGGGACACCAGGGGAGCAGGTGAGTGTTCTGTGCACTGCCTTTCTGAATGTGCATTTTGTCTGACTAGCAAGGCTGAGAGTCAGCACACCACTGGCTAGCAGGCTCACTGAGTAGTTGTCACCCCCATAGTGTGTAGTGACTTGCACTGGACAGGTATGGTGCAGTGACAGTGCTTCTGAACAGGGTTTTACTCCCCATGCTATGATACCATGTAGTGACTTCTGGAAAACTGTCCATGGGCAGCCGTGCACTGCCTGGGTACACCATGTGCCCCTGTGATTGCGACATGTATATGCAACTGTGTCATGCACGGATATGTTGCATGTGTAGTAATGTCCTTATCACTTTGTCATCCTGACAGGCTTCTGCCCATCGGAAGCATGAGATCTGGAAGGACATCGTCCGGGCTGTCCGGTCCGTGGGGGTCTACAAGCGCCGGATCCGCAACTGCCAAAAGAGGTGGCAGGACCTTCGGGGCTGGACCCGGAGGATTGCACGGGTCCAGCTGAAGCTGTCGCCTCCTCGCAGGAGGGGCGGAACACGGACCCTGACCCCCACATGCTCAGGATCCTGGCGGTGGTCTTTCCAGACCTGGATGGGCAGCTGAAGGCCAGAGAGCAGCAAGGAGGGGTGAGTCAAAGACTGCACTGTGTACTCTGTCTAACATGTTATGTGCCCTCCTCGGGCCAGGTTGAACTGCCACAGTACAGCAGTCATGTTGTCCAGGAGCCATGTCCCTCTATTGTGCACTGCCCACTCCTCATCTGATACCCAGGTGTGGCCCTTACATGCAGGGAATTCTGTCACTTAGGACTGTGTCCTTGCAGTTTGCTTGACTCAAGGTGGGAGACAGCATCTGTTTCCCTGACTCTGTGGTGGGCATCATGGGTGGGTCCATTGCTTACACAATGCCTGTATTCTGACATGTATTCAGCGTGTTACTTTGATCTGTGGTCCAATTGCTGAGCTGATCCACCACATGTGGCTGGGGTACCTGGCACACACCCATGCTGCGGGTGGGAACAATGTTTGGGCCCCAGGAGTATGTATATGACGTGTGTCACACATACTTAGCCAGCTGCCTACAGTCCAGGGCTCATCCCTCATTCATGTGGGGCTGGACAGTCATGCCTACTCCAGGCCATACAATACACTCTGTACTCCCACTCCCGTGTATCAGAGGACACATTGTGCACAGTGATTTGCCCCTCAGGTGTCTGCCTCTGTGTCAGTGTGCTGTGGATTAGTCGCCAGGACTGCTGTGGAGTTTCTTGGTAGGGGCTCAGCATGCCACTGGAGATGTGACCATAGGAGACGATACTTGTGTGACACATAGGTGTCTGATCAGCTGCCCATGCAGACTGGGGCATGTAAATGTGAAGTTCAGGCAGCTGTTCCCCATGCACAGCAGAGTGTGAGGGGCTCAGGTTCAGAGGGTAGTGTCACAGGTCTCCCATATGTCCAATAGGTATGACCTGGACAGATGAGGGTTAAGAGGATGTGTTGTGGGGGATGTACATGTGCACTTGTGCAGCTCCAGGACTTGCATTCCCCATGACCTACTATTGTGACACAGTGCAGAGTGTTGTTGTCTGGCTGCAAAGTCATACATCACTGAGACAGTGATGTATGACTTTGCAGTCATGCCTCCGCCATGGCATGTGTCTACTGATTGGTGATCCTGCAGGGGAGTAACATGTGCTACATGCACACCATAGTGGCGCTGGCTATCAGGACATGGGTGCATCATGGTGTCTGTCGCTGGTATGCATCACATGCATTTCCTATTTGACTCTGGGCATCCCTTACATCCGTAAACCTGTACTGACTCAGTGGCAAGAGCTGTGATGTGTCCACACCGTGTCCTCTGCACTGTCCAACTACTGTGTACTTGGTGCATGTGTCAACACTGGGGTGTTGCAATCCAACAGACACCAGACAGATGGGTGCAAGGCCATGTGGGATGTGAGTGCCATGCTTGGCATCAGACTGACAATTGACTTCTCCTGTTCAATTAGTGCACTTTTAGCAATGTACAACTAATGATGCCAGGACTTGCTCTGTGATGTGCTGTGCTCACAGTGGTGTGTGCGTTATGTGCAGGTGACTGATGTCTGTCTGTTTCCCCATTGTTTGCAGATACATCCACGGCCACGGAAGGGGACAGCTCCACGGACCAGGAGGAGCCGGAGAGCCAGACTGGGTCAGCAGCCGAGGAGTGGTCGGAGGGACCCAGTGGCACGGAGGGCGAGGGGAGCCACACCGAGGAGTCCTCAGCAGCATCCACCTCAGCTGAGGACCAGAGCAACTCGGAGGATGACTCCCTTGTGGAGGCGGGTGTCAGCAGCCACCACACCCCAGCTAGTGTTGCTGTCCCCGCCACCACCAGCACCACCACCGCCCTCCCATTGGCTCCCATTCCCCAGGTCCGTGGAGGCTCCCATGTCCGGGAGCGTGTCTCCTTTGGGCCAGGCACCGCACCCCCTGCCCCTGTGTCCCCTGCTGCCCTGAGTGAGGAGTCTGTGTACCTCCTTCGCCAGCTCCATGTAGGGCAGACAGCCATGCTGAGTGTCCTCCATGCGCACACCGCGCTGTTGACTCAGCTGGTGTCGTTCATGGAGGGCATCTCATCGGGCATGTCTGACCTACAGAGGGGAAATAGGTCCATGGACTCCTCCCTGACGGCAGCAGTGTCCCTCCTCAAACGGTCCCTCACCCCTCCTGCCTCTGCTCCATCCACACTCCCCAGCACCTTACCCATCCCAGGCACACACACACTGGCACACACCAGCACACACACATCCAGCACACTGACACACACGCCAATGACAAAACGCACACGCACGCACATTCAGGGGACTGAAGCCAGACTCACAGGGGATGGGGCCCTGGAACACACACACGCATCCACATGCACTGCGCAGTCCTCAGTTCCCTCTCCCTCCAAAGCACCCTCCCTTGCCTCACCTGCAACCCCAAAGTCACAGCAGCTCTTCCTCTGTGACCTCGGCCTCTTCCCCACCGATGAAGCTGCTCCAGCATCCCGGGGAAGAGGAAGCCCACCCACACGGAGCAGAGTGCCCCTCGCCCCCGGACACCCTCCCCCAGGCGCAGACGGACTGAGGCCCCCACCCGCAAGTCCCACCGGAGTGCTAAGAGCAAGACCCCGCCACCGCCCTGCAGCTCAGGCACAAGGTCTCCGTCCTCCATCCCTCAGGCCCCCACTGCACAGGTGCCCCCACCACACCCTGCCCCAGGTTCCCCCACCCACAGATATACCATCCCCAAGATGCTCCGGCCTTCTCCCCTGCCACTTGCTCTCCCAGCACCACACCCCCCGCTGCGCTTGTCTGTGCCACTGATGTGGTGAGGGTGTCCCCCCTCTGTCCAACCCACCTTGCCTGTTCCCCATTCTCCTCCCCTGGAGGTAGGCACTGCAGTGGAGTCCACTACCGCCCTGTCTGACTTGGGCACTGCAGTGGCGGACCTGTCCACCCCATCTGCAGGGTCCACTGCAGTTGTGCCGGCACCCACGACATCTGTGTCATGCC
Source organism: Calotriton arnoldi (assembly GCA_963921515.1). Lineage (NCBI taxonomy): Eukaryota > Metazoa > Chordata > Amphibia > Caudata > Salamandridae > Calotriton > Calotriton arnoldi. The sequence goes on from CAWUFW010009190.1 coordinate 529,855, forward strand.
CCCAGTTGTGCCGGCACACACCATGTCAGACACCTCCACTGCAGTTGTCAGTGGCTCTCCAGCACCCACCACCCCTTCCCTGACTCCCCTGGTGAGCCCTGATCCTGTCCCTGCGGTGCCTGGCCTGCCCCCCGGTTGCCCCTCCTAGTGGATTGTCCCTGGTATTGTGCAGGCATGCGTAGGGTGACATCTGCCAGTGTCACCCTGTTTGAACTTTGACAATGGACTGGCCATTGGCCTTTGCTCTTTTTCAGGACTTCGTTTGGCCTCAACACATATGCTGAATAAAGCAACTTTCTTTTCTCTAGTGCTCATGCTTCAGATGTACATGTTGTTGGTGCAGCTAACCATGCCCTTGCTGCAGTGATGGTGATATCTGGTCTCATGATTATGAAGTGTTACTGTGCAGGAACCCATGTGGTCCAGGGGGAATGTGTCCTATCATGTGGTGTATCCATGTCATCAATAGCAGCATCTGAGGGTGTCATGTGTTCAGTATTTGGCAATGGGTTTCCTACTTACATTGGCAATTTCATATCTGTGGCTTCCACCCCTGCACATCTGTTGTGCCTGCCATCGTTGCATTTGTCTACTTCCCTGACCGTGTTGCCATCTCCAGTGGACATGCAGGTTTGGGCATCAATGGGGAGGGACTCATCCGTGTAGTCAGTGCAACATTGCTATACAAGTGTGTTGGATCTGTGCTGATGATTCCGTTGGCACATCCATGACCAGGCTGATGTGATGGGAGCCCTCATTTGGTGCTAATTGTTGATTGTGTGACCAAGTGCTCAGCTGACATGATGGGGCCCTACTGAGGCAACATATGGCACAGCTTTCCTCACACAGGAGTGGAGTCCCCTCATGGCAGTGTGTACACGTGTGACATTGCCTGCGCCCAAGGTGTGTGTTGTATGTGCATGTCTGTGTGTTCACTTCCATTCATCTGCGCATGCTGTGATCCCTAGTGTTGTACCTGTTTGTGATGCTTGCTGACTTGAGCTATGTTCCCCCAAAGTCTTCTCCCTGTGTTCTCTGTGATGTGGGTGCATGGCACATTACTGGTCATCAGGGTGTCACCCATAGGTGTGTTTGCTGTCAGGGCAGAGTTTGTGTGCTGACGCAGATGGGTCACAGTCAGGTTTCCCTTTGGCACTTGTTGTTTGCCCCTGTCATGTGATTTCCAGTTTGTGTTATCTTTCAGTGATTGTGACACGTTGTGTGTGTGACTGCTGGCACTCCTTAGGGTCCGGGCTGCAATGTTGGTTGTTGTCTATGTGTGTTCTTTGTGGGTGACCTTGGCTTCTTCATTGGTGTGTGACTGTGGCTGGGATCCCATTGGTCGGTGTGGTATTGCCGTCATGTCCATGTACAGCGTAGTGTGCAGTGTGTCAGACATTCAGGAGTCTTGTTGAGTGTCCATGTGTGATGTGTTTCTACACCTTGGTTCCCACCCACCACCCTGGAATAGTAATGGGTGCATGTGCAATGTCACCAGTGCATGTGTACTTCACTGCTGCACATTGTTGGAGGTCGAGGGGTGTGGTCTTGAGTGTGTGCAGATGAGAGTTGTTGCCCGGCTAGTCCCCTGCCTCCATGTTGGCCTTGGCTTACTGGCCATGCTGATTGATTTGTGCTTGTGTAGGTGTGATGGTAGTTAGTTGCTCAGGACACCTGACTGTGGTTCACAGTGTGAACGACATTTAGCTTTGTCATCACAGTGGTATTTTTCTTCAGCCCAGGGTCACCACATTGTGGGGGCCCTGGGGGTGGTGCTGTGGTGTGTCTGTGACTTGCTGTGTCAGTTGTTGTTCCTACGTGCCTGTGTGACATGTGTGTTTTGTGCTCCCTCTCACCTGTCAATGCCTGCTTGCCCACATAGGGGATTTGGATCCATGAGTTACCTTAGTGTGGCAGTGTATGCACATCTGTATGATTGGTATTCAGCTCTCCTCATGTGTTGTGTTGTTGCCTGGGGACACTGGCACCCCCACCCCTCACCTGCTGTGTATGATGACAGTGTTGGTCTGCCTGTTTGTGTTTGTGCATCTGCACCACTGCATTGGCATATCTTGGGTGTGCCATTGGCTGTATGTTGTTTGGTGTGTTTCCCCTGCTGTCCCTGGGACTCCTAGGTCATCGGTCAGCACAGTGATCATGGTTTGTGTGTCCCATTGCTGCCATGGTATGGTATCTGTTCACCTCACATCTGCTGTCTCCACAGGGTATCTGCATTTGTGTGCCCATTGGTGCAAATATGTGGGTCTGCATTCTGATGGTCACTTCTGTCATTGTGTCATTGATGAATGTTGACGGTCTCAGCCCCCATGGGTGTTGTTTGTCTGCACATGGCCAAAGGAATGTTTCATTTGCACTGCAGTATTTGGCTCCCCCAATTTATGTTGCAATGGGACACATACACTACTTTGCCACAGATGAGTTTTTGGTTCTGTGACCAGGAATGATCCATGCAGTTTGGCAGTTGCAGCTCTTTCTTTGTCAACAATTACCTTTTGGTCACTGTGATGATGAGGGTGTAGACCCCATTGCCACAATGGTCAAAATGTGCTTCAGCTATGGACCCCACACTTGCCTTTTGGTCACTGTGATGATGGGGGTTTAGGCCCCATTGCCACAATGGTCATGGGCTGCTTGCATTGTGGGTGCCACACACATATATGTGTGGCACATGTGCTAGGGGGTCACATTGTATGTTCAATGTCATGTTCGGTGTTGTAGGCATTTGACACAGCCTGCTCACACGCTTGTCATGGTGGTGGGGGGATGTCTTAATCTTGCATTCCCTAGGTTGTGGTGTGCTTGTTGTGTCATGCATTGTCCATCCTATGAGTGGGGGTGGTAGTAGTGGTAGGCATCCAGCCCCCTGGCTAAGGGTGGTAGTAGTGGTAGGCATCCTGCCCCCCTGGTTGAGGGTGGTAGTAGTGGTAGGCATCCAGCCCCCCTGGCTAAGGGTGGTAGTAGTGGTAGGCATCCTGCCCCCTGGCTAAGGGTGGTAGTAGTGGTAGGCATCCTGCCCCCCTGGTTGAGGGTGGTAGTAGTGGTAGGCATCCAGCCCCCCTGGCTAAGGGTGGTAGTAGTGGTAGGCATCCTGCCCCCTGGCTAAGGGTGGTAGTAGTGGTAGGCATCCTGCCCCCTGGCTAAGGGTGGTAGTAGTGGTGGGCATCCTGCCCCCCTGGCTAAGGGTGGTAGTAGTGGTAGGCATCCTGCCCCCTGGCTAAGGGTGGTAGTAGTGGTGGGCATCCTGCCCCCCTGGGTGAGGGTGATAGTAGTGGTGGGCATCCTGCCCCCTGGCTAAGGGTGGTAGTAGTGGTGGGCATCCTGCCCCCCTGGGTGAGGGTGGTAGTAGTGGTGGGCATCCTGCCCCCTGGCTAAGGGTGGTAGTAGTGGTGGGCATCCTGCCCCCTGGGTGAGGGTGGTAGTAGTGGTGGGCATCCTGCCCCCCTGGTTGAGGGTGGTAGTAGTGGTGGGCATCCTGCCCCCTGGCTAAGGGTGGTAGTAGTGGTAGGCATCCAGCCCCCTGGCTAAGGGTGGTAGTAGTGGTGGGCATCCTGCCCCCTGGCTAAGGGTGGTAGTAGTGGTGGGCATCCTGCCCCCCTGGGTGAGGGTGGTAGTAGTGGTGGGCATCCTGCCCCCTGGCTAAGGGTGGTAGTAGTGGTAGGCATCCTGCCCCCTGGCTAAGGGTGGTAGTAGTGGTGGGCATCCTGCCCCCTGGCTAAGGGTGGTAGTAGAGGTAGGCATCCTGCCCCCTGGCTAAGGGTGGTAGTAGTGGTGGGCATCCTGCCCCCTGGCTAAGGGTGGTAGTAGTGGTGGGCATCCTGCCCCCTGGGTGAGGGTGGTAGTAGTGGTGGGCATCCTGCCCCCCTGGGTGAGGGTGGTAGTAGTGGTGGGCATCCTGCTCCCTGGCTAAGGGTGGTAGTAGTGGTAGGCATCCTGCCCCCTGGCTAAGGGTGGTAGTAGTGGTAGGCATCCTGCCCCCTGGCTAAGGGTGGTAGTAGTGGTAGGCATCCTGCCCCCCTGGTTGAGGGTGGTAGTAGTGGTAGGCATCCAGCCCCCCTGGCTAAGGGTGGTAGTAGTGGTAGGCATCCTGCCCCCTGGGTGAGGGTGGTAGTAGTGGTAGGCATCCTGCCCCCCTGGGTGAGGGTGGTAGTAGTGGTGGGCATCCTGCCCCCCTGGCTAAGGGTGGTAGTAGTGGTGGGCATCCTGCCCCCCTGGGTGAGGGTGGTAGTAGTGGTGGGCATCCTGCCCCCCTGGGTGAGGGTGGTAGTAGTGGTGGGCATCCAGCCCCCTGGGTTGGGGTGGTGGCGCGCATTCAGGCCCCTGTGTGCATATGTGGCATTGGTGATGGGCATCCCGCCCCTATGGTGCTGCTGGTGTAAGTATATTCTGCATCCCTCTGTGTGTGTGTGATGTGTCGTGTACGTGTTGTATGTGTTTTGTGGTTGGTGTCTGACTTACCTTCTGCGCCGTACGCGTCCGTGCCTGTTCCGGTAGTAGATGTAGAAGATTGGTATGATCGGGACGAAGGGATTCATGGTTGGTTCGTGTCGTTCGTCCTTCTCGTTGCTTCGCGTCGTCCTCGTCGCTTGGCTTCGTCCTCGTCGCTTCGCTTCGTCCTCGTCGCTTCGCGTCGTCCTCGTCTGTGCTGTGTTCGTCTCGTAGCCGTGGATCGTGTTGTGGCGCGATTCGGAGCTTATGTGCGCCTCTCCCGGATGCTTTGACGTGCCGTGCGTAGCGACGGGTTCGGCGCGTACGGAAAGCGCATCGTACTTGTCCGGCCGGACGGGGCTGCATTTTCCCTTCCGTGCGACTCGATTCGGCGTTTCCGGATTGGCCTCGGTCGGAGAACAGGACCTGGTTTGGGTGAGTACGGCTCGGCCGGGATTTTTGCTGTTGTGTGCATCGTACTTGCTCGTTCGGTGTGCTGTACGGATCGGTCGGGAAACTGGCTTTCGCATGGCTTTTTTCCCGACCGAATAGTATTGGGTGCGCCTCCGACCGAGATCGGAATCGGCCCCTAAGCATTTAAACAGATGTAGAAAATTCAGACCCTTCTCTGAAAAAAAGCATGCTGTTCCTGCCTTAAAAAAAATCACAAACTACTGCTGTAGATTAGATGCAAAGCAGAACTCTATGGTATGCGGAGAGGAGCGTCAGAATCATCTAGGTCACTGTGCTGGCCTGCTCTCTTCGGACTGGCAACTGTCTCTAGCACATCACAGCACTGTCCACAGTCTAAGCAGCGGTCTGCAGTGAGGGTGACCCCACAGGCTGCAGCTGCAGTGTACAGGCCGAGCAGCAGAAGTTATTTTCCCAGCACTGACTCCATTCTTAAGTCAAAGAGAATGTGGGGTTTAATGTTCCTCCTGGGAGAGATCAGAGATTTGCCTGCAGTGCAAGTTGACTCACCAGTAGCGTAAAGGGTTAGTGTGCCTGCTGCAAAGAACGTGCTTCATGCATATCACAGAACCTAATGTTGCTAAAAGGGATTAATTTGGTTAGAAATGTATTCTTATTAGCAAACCGAACCCCAACTACTGTGGTACGTTTTCAATCCTCAGTATGTGCCCCTCCAGATCAAACACTTAAAATGTACTGCACAGTTACACAATTATTTTACTGTACGATCAGCTCACAAGGATACTAGATGAGTGCCCTTCCATATATGTTCCCCTCGTCTTCTTTGCTTGATTTTGCTTGCGGGAAAGTGTCACTCATAGTCGTTGAATGTCACTCATAATTACACTGAAATTACGAAAATGTCACACGTAGCAATCTGGAACCTTGGCAGCTATGGAAGTTCTGAATGGGGCACTCACGAATATTTCAATTCAAACACCATGTCATGACAAAGCAGCTCCAGTGGGCGCCATTTTGTATCCAATGAAGGTAGAACGTCACACAGGCAAAATTACCTGTCAAACCAACGCATGGAAGAGCACCAAACTGCCCACAGCCCTCACAGGATATTCCGCCACTGATTTCGTCCGAAAAAGTGATAAAAAATCTCCTTAATCACATCGAGACTCGCGTATCTGCACCAGTGACGACGCAGGGCTCAAAAGCGTGCGGCCATCTTGGTTGTGCGCTAAGCCAAGCCCCCCTATACGAGCATTGCTTTAACTTCTGTTAGCATTCAGATAGCCTGTGCCGAATCTGGCTCATTTTGTAAAAAAAGAATCTATTTATCATGTTACCAAATGCCAGAGATGAGGGCGAGCTTATCGCACTGTGTCATGCTAAGAAAGACAGGTCACCAAGTTCTGCTATAAAGCTTTAATCTTTATTTTTTATTTTTTTAAATCTGTCATTTTGTCTCACATACTTTAATATTTTCTCGCTGTCCAGAAGCATGAGTGGATGATTACAAAAGACGCCTGCTACTTCCTGATAACAGAAAAGGCAGTCAATTACCAGGCCTTGTGCTCTTGTGTTCTCTGTGCTCGCATATTTTGAGGCATTGAATAGGGCCAGTTTTGGGCTTTGAGCTCTTAACATTGATTATGTTATGCAGTGTGGTGCACCCATAATGGCCATGCACCGGGCGAATGCCCTTTTTATGCATGCGAACAATCCGGGTTGATTTTACGTCGTTCACGCTGAAATGAAAATGATTTCTAAAGCCTAGAGTCTCAAAGAGAATCAGTGTGTTTATGGAATCCATTTCAGTTGCAATTACAATTATTTGTCCCAGAGCCTCACCGCGCATAATTAGGTCAACATTGTTAATGAGCCGCCAGCATTGGATTCTGTAATGCAGTCCCAGCAGGTGACAGATACAATATGTTAGGGCAGATAATTATGCAAATACTACAAATATATACAGAGCAAGGAAATCATAAAAATGGCAATCGGTGGGGTTAAATGGTAAAAAGCGTTCAACGAAGTCAATTATGCAGCTCCCGATTTCACTCCATAGTTGAAAACCGTAGCAGTCTTTCATTAGACTAGTGTCATCCTGCAAGACCACAGTTTTTCAACACACACACACATCAAAACATAGTTGATGTTGTTTTATTGAGTTCATTTTTATTATATACATTGGTTTCTCTCCAAACTGAATACATCTTTCGGCTTTAGTGCGTTCATTTGCATGGCGATTCACAAACCTTTCTCCATGCATTGTCAGACTTATGCATGGAACAAGTCTGTCTCATTTAAGTGCACACATCCTGTTAATCCTGCAGAATTGCAGCAGCCTTAACTGGCATCTATATGATGTAATTTTGCTTGTTTGCAGGGGGGGTCAGGAATATCCAATGTATATGAGGTGAACTTCAACATAGTTGTACTATGCTGGTATCCACGAACAGGTGAAATTGGTGCAGTAAGTGTGGCAAAGTTCACCAATATTGCTCACTTTTTATTTTGGCATTTTTGCTACGCCAACGTCATGAAGCCAACCTATTGGTATGGCTATGAATATAAACCCCTCGGCAAGGAGGCCCTTGGTAATCGTGTCTTGGTTGGTGGTTCTTGCCACTGCCTTAGGCCAGACAGATCCTCCTGCAAGACGGAATTCAGCCCTTTACTGGAAGCAGCTCAACAGCCGTGCAATTGAAGTAGTTGAATCCACTAGTGATACTCTTCCACAGTGGTGGCCTCCATGTGATCCCCCTAGTGAACCTGGATTCCCCTTTCCTGTCAACCCTACCTGGTAAAAAAAGTACAGTACCTTTTAAGACGTTTAGCCTGACCTTGAAACAACATATGCTAAAGTGTGCAAATTAATGCATAGCAATTAACAAAACATAAGTTTATTCACCTTACCTGCTCCTTAGGACATTCCCCTCCCACAAGCACAGCATGCCCTCTTATTTCAGCTTTGCATCCCTGAGCAGAACTGATAGATGAGCTGACAGATGCCTTCTTAGGACCAAAACACATCTCTCTTTGACAGGTGTCTCTCAAAGGCATTTCCTTCTTCAATTAAGACACCTTCATCTCATCTTGGTCTGAAAGGCATGTCTTGCATTCCTAACTGAAATGGTTCTTCTCAGGTCAACCGATCTGTTGATCCAAAACTGGGGTTTCCAGGCACGGTCACAGGAATACAGTTAGTGTGCCCCTGCTCCACCCCAAACAGAAGTGGCTGGGTCAGTCAATGAGAAGATAGGAGACAGTGGGTATCATTGGTGCTCTTCCTCCACATCCTTTCCGGTTGCCCCATCCCCCCTAAACACTCCAGCTCACTTGCCTCACGCCTTGCTTAGGTGACACCACCCTTTATCTCACTGCTTTTGCTCAAAGTATTTTTGGGGATCTCCTTGTCTGTCTTGTGCGATGCTCTTGACATTCCACCTGCTGGTGGGTGGTAAATTCCTTCAGTTGGACTGGGACTGCAGACACTATCTAGTGCTCTGTGCATGAAGGTGGCAGAAGTGATGGATAGCAGAGCAGTCTCATTTCAGTTGTGTCTGCCATGGCGTTGCCTAAAGAGCTGCAGGGTTGTTCAGGACACTGTAGCATCACACTGCTTTGTGCTCTTTCCTTCCTGAAAACTAGGTGGTGCCCTGCAGGGGGGTGATTCTTGTTGCAAAGATGTTCTGGACATTTTGGGGATGAAGGTAGTGACCGCAGATCCCAGCCAAACATTGTTTGCCAGGCGAGTTTCCTTGGCTGTTGTTTCTTCTAATTGCTGGCTTTATGAGGTGGGCTCTGTCGCTCATTTCCCTGCAACCTTTGCGCGGGTGTAGTTTATATCCTCCTGCAATCTTGGGGCGATAAGGGCTACAGGGCTAAGCAGTGCCTAACAGAATCCATTGCACAGGCAAGCTAGTGGGGTCTGGGTATTATGTTAGCAATATCCTTCAGTCTCTTTAGTGGTGTATGCAGAACAAGATGGTTAGTAACTGATTTGAATTGTAATTTCAGGAAGTTGTGGTGTGGGGTAAATTATGTCATTCTGGGTTCTTGGGACATGGCTGCCTAGTTGTCAGTTTGCTTTTGTGTGACATTACTGAGTTTGTAGTGCACTTATGTGTGAAATTTGCATGTCTTACGTGTGACACTCTGACACTTTATCAGAAGCTAAACAAAGCAGTTTGGCCTATGTCCTATTATTAATTGCATAAATACCCCTTTTTGTATGTTGCTGAAAGCTCTCCCAATGGTGATATTTCAGTTCTGATCCAATCTTTTGTCTACCAAGAGCTCTATGAAGTCTTTCTTCCTCCATCCCCCTCAGGTACTCTCTGTCTTGTCTAACTGTTGTGCTCCCTTCTACATTTGAGGTCAGGTACCCACTACAGTACTCCTTCCAATGTAATTTGTCTTTCTCACATATACAAGTAATCTAGTCTCCATTTTGTGGTATTCTTTAGATTTTGTTTCATTTACCTGCCCTCAGACTGTCTCGCTCCTCCATCACTCCAAAGTTAGTCGTTGTCATCACCATCGGGCCCCATCCATTTCTTGTAGGTTCTCTCCTAATTGTCAAACTAAGGTTTTCCTTTATCCCCTTTAATCACCTTGCTTCCCTCTTAGGCACTGTTTCTTTACTTTTTTCCCCCTTCGGAACTCTCCAAACCCCTCTTGTATTCTTGCCCACTATTCCTATTCACGTAGCCAGTGTCCTCTCTGTTTTATCTATAACACTCAGTTAATTTTGCTTACGTCCTTCTTATGTCTCCTCCTTCCTTCTCCTGTACCCACAGGGCCATACGGTTCAGGGAGTCTGAGGCTCAGAGACACCATTTCAATCAGGAATTCATATGTGCTCTTCAACCCAAATCAGGCACATACCCTTCCCACCAAACCCACCTCTGTTCCCTAATGCACGTTGTCCTACTCCACATCTCCCTTAAAGCGAGCAGCTCATAGTTTCCCTGACCTCTACCTCACCCACTTCCCATGAACGCAGTATTTCAATGTGGATTTCTTGAGTGTTTGGTGTTTCCATTAAAGTGGAGCTTTCCAAGCGCTAAACACACAAGGCTCACTAGACAATTACTATTTCAATGAACAGTACAGATGCAGCTCTAAAGGCTACTCTGTGACAGTTACCTGATGAGCATCTTTCAGGTGTATGCTGGTGCTTCTATTGAAGAAAGAGGGCAAATGTCATTGTTATATTTTTATTGCAATGGAGACGGCTCTGGAGCTGCTTCAACTCAGCTAAAACCCCATACCCATCTAGCATAAAAGTAATGCAAACACAAGGAGATGATGGACGGAGTGCTGAAACCTTTCAGACACTCACCCCCAGTCACAGATCTGGGTTGAATCCATCATCGTTCTTTAGCTCAGTTCACCACCCCAGTTCAGACACAGCTATATGCATATCAGTCTTGACCCTGTGCCTCTTGGGAACAGTCCAGCCTGAAATGCCAAGCCATGTCTTTCCTGGACCGGAAACAAGCATCCTGGGACCGGTTTCGGGCTAACAGCCCTCATCAGCCAGGCTAGCTTGAATCCAGTGGCAAAGTGAGCAAGGGACCCACGTCTGGGCATACCTTGCCAACTTAGGGCAAACAAAGCAAACACAAGGAGATGATGGACGGAGCGCTGAAACTTTTCAGACACTCACCCCCAGTCACAGATCTGGGTTGAATCCATCATTATTCTTTAGCTCACTTCACCGCTCCAGTTCAGACACAGCTATATGCAAATCAGTCTTGACCCTGTGCCTCATGGGAACAGTCCAGCCCGAACTGCCAAGGCATGTCTTACCTGGACCGGAAACAAGCATCCTGGGACCGGTTTCAGGCTAACAGCCCTCATCAGATAGGCTAGCTTGAATCCAGTTGCAAAGTGAGCAAGGGACCCACGTCTGGGCATAACCTGCCAACTTAGGGCGAAAAAAGCAAACATAAGGAGATGATGGACGGAGCGCTGAAACTTTTCAGACACTCACCCCCTGTCACAGATCTGGGTTGAATCCATCATCGTTCTTTAGCTCACTTCGCCACACCAGTTCAGACACAGCTATATGCAAATCAGTCTTGACCCTGTGCCTCATGGGAACAGTCCAGCCCGAACTGTCAAGCCATGTCTTCCCTGGACCGGAAATAAGCATCCTGGGACCGGTTTCGGGCTAACAGCCCTCATCAGCCAAGCTAGCTTGAATCCAGTGGCAAAGTGAGCAAGGGACCCAAGTCTGGGCATACCCTGCCAACTTAGGGCAAACAAAAAAACATACGGAGATGATGGACGGAGTGCTGAAACTTTTCAGACACTCACCCCCAGTCACATATCTGAGTTGAATCCATCATCGTTCTGTAGCTCACTTCGCCACCCCAGTTTAGACACAGCTATATGCAAAACAGTCTTGATCCTGTGCCTCATGGGAACAGTCCAGCCCGAACTGCCAAGCCATGTCTTCCCTGGACCACAAACAAGCATCATGGGACCGGTTTCGGGCTAACAGCCCTCATCAGCCAGGCTAGCTTGAATCCAGTGGCAAAGAGAGCAAGGGACCCACGTCTGGGCATACCCTGCCAACTTAGGGCGAACAAAGCAAACACAAGGAGATGATGGACGGAGCGCTTAACAGATCTGGCTGGATTGTTCCCATGAGGCACAGGGCCAAGAATGATTTGCATTTAGCTGGGTCTGAACTGAGGTGGCGAAGTGAGCTAAAGAAAGATGATGGATTCAACCCAGATCTGTGACTGGGGGTGAGTGTCTGGAAAGTTTAAGCACTCCGTCCATCATCTCTTTGTGTTTGCTTAGTTCGCCCTAAGTTGGCAGGGTATGCCCAGACGTGGGTCCCTTGCTCACTTTGCCACTGGATTCAAGCTAGCCTGGCTGAAGAGGGGTGTTACCCCGAAACTGGTCCCAGGATGCTTGTTTCCGGTTCAGGGAAGAGCTGGCTTGTAAGTTCGGGCTGGACTGGTCCCATGAGGCACAGGGCCAAGACTGATTTGCATATAGCTCGGTCTGAACTGAGGTGGCGAAGTTAGCTAAAGAACAATGATGGATTCAACCCAGATCTGTGACTGGGGGTGAGTGTCTGAAAAGGTTCAGAACTCCGTCCATCATCTCTTTGTGTTTGCTTAGTTCATCCTAAGTTGGCAGGGTATGCCCAGACGTGGGTCCTTGCTCACTTTGCCACTGGATTCCAGCTAGCCTGGCTGAAGAGGGGTGTTACCCCGAAACTGGTCCCAGGATGCTTGTTTCCGGTTCAGGGAAGACCTGGCTTGGCAGTTCGGGCTGGACTGTTCCCATGAGGCACAGGGCCAAGACTGATTTGCATATAGCTGTGTCTGAACTGAGGTGGCGAAGTGAACTACAGAACGTTGATGGATTCAACCCAGCTCTGTGACTGGGGGTGAGTGTCTGAAAAGTTTCAGCACTCCGTCCATCATCTCTTTGTGTTTGCTTAGTTCGCCCTAAGTTTGCATGGTATGCCCAGACGTTGGTCCCTTGCTCACTTTGCTACTGGATTCAAGCTAGCCTGGCTGAAGAGGGTTGTTACCCCGAAACCGGTCCCAGGATGCTTGTTTCTGATTCAGGGAAGACGTGGCTTGGCAGTTCGGGCTGGACTATTCCCATGAGGCACAGGGCCAAGACTGATTTGCATATAGCTGGGTCTGAACTGAGGTGGCGAAGTGAGCTAAAGAACGATGATGGATTCAACCCAGATCTGTGACTGGGGGTGAGTGTCTGAAAAGTTTCAGCACTCCGTCCATCATCTCTTTGTGTTTGCTTAGCATAAAAGTAATCCCATGTGATGCGAGAAAGTACCTTAGTCAGCAGCCGAAGCCCGTGCAGGTAAGAGCGGTGGGGCCGGGTGGGGGGGTGATTTCGGTGGACAATGAGGAGGGAAAATTATAAAAATAATTAATTTTCCCTTGTCATCGTCCGTCAAAATCCCCCCCCCCAACTCGGCCCCACCCCTCTTACCTGAACGGGCCGCGTCTGTTAGCCAGTCCTGCCTTTTCAATTATATTCCTTTCTATGCCAGGATTTCAAGCCCATATGTACATTAGTAACAGTGTAACCACAGGTCCCATAATGAATATGTGTAGGGTAAAATGTCAGAACAGGCTGAAAGAATGATGTATGGCATGGAGCCACTTAGCATATATGAGCGCAGAGTAAAGGTTGCTGACAAAGGCTGCACAATCAATGCTGTACCCTTGGTCTTAACTTTTGAGCAGAGTAAATGTGGTCCCTCAGATGGTGTACCCTCTCTTTAAGGCAAAATGAGGTGTCCTTATGAGTGCACTAGGGTTTTCTAATATGCCCACCTGTTTTTTTCAGAGGACTTTCCTGGCTAGGTTTGTTAACTACACATATCCCCTGCCTTTTCCAGAGTCTGGTCTGGGAAGAACTCCCAAGGCTCTTGAGTACTGAGGGGCTGATTAGGATGGCGGGCGGACGCACCCTATCGTAAACGGGACTGCCCGACAGGCTGTTGGTGGTCCCAACAGAGGTATTGGATGCGACTGCCACCACGGCGGTAACAAAGCCTATCTTTTGTATTGCGGCGGATGCTGCTGGCTGCAGCACACCCCGCAATGCAAAAAGGGTATACATTACATATCCCTGCACTATGTGGCAGGCTCCATGTGGTGCCTGCCACATGGTGCAGGGATGTGTAGGGGGGCACCATAGGTCCCCCCCACAAACCACAGCTTAGGGCAAGGGGCAAAGGGGGCCCGCTATGGGCCCGCAAAGTCCCTTTCCACCCGCCTTTTCATGGCGGGTTACCCGCCATGAAAAGGTGGGCGGAAAGGGACATCATAATACCTACGGCAGTGCCTGCCAGGCCCCGCACCATTGTAGGGATTGGATGTCCCTCTGACTCACCGGTGGGCTCAAGGAGCCCGTTGGATGCGTGGAAGTTGGTCTTTTCGACCGCCAACCATCCGCCCGCAATGGTAATATGGCAGGTGGATTATATGGTTCCGATGGCGGTGGGACCGCCACCGATGGGCTGTCGGTGGTGGTCCCACCGTCATCGTAATCGGCCCCTGAGTTATTAAAGAATCTAGATTGGAAGGAGTTACTTTGTAAAAAGTGTTGCAGAGTATTAGTAACTAATGTTCGCACCACTAGTCTGGTGGTTTAATGCATTTATTCTGTATAAAAACATTAAAACCTTAAATTATGGTGAGAATATAGACATGTCTAGGGATTCGCCTCTAGAAATGTTTATTTTTTAACTATGAGATTTTACTATGTGTTTGTATTTGGGTGTTTTTGTTTTCTAGTGTAGATGTCTTAAAATTTCATGGGAAGGTCTAATTTATTGGAATACATGTTCTTCTTTCAGAGTTTCCAAGAAATTGGAGATAGGGTTCAGCTTTTTCCAATAGAAAGAATTGTGGCAACTTTCCATTAAAGTTGCATTAGGCTTTGCCCCCATGTAGCTGGTGTGGAAATTCCACCAATATACCTGGAACCTTGGTGCTCCTCAATGACCACAGCTACCAAAATTTCCATCATGGTCGTCAATTAGGGGTCGCTTAGGGTAGCAGCTGTCTTGGTAAATCTGGGAATGCACCAAAAAGCATGGGTGCGTGCTTGGGAACACCCACGCTTCACCCAAGTAATGCCTTCCAGACGCAGAGTTACTCCAGTTTTACCAAGCAACTTAGGGCCACGCAAGGTAGCGTGGGTCGGTAAATCTGACTTAAGGATTATGTTGCCCTTGTGTCACCTTGTGTGACCAAGGCCAATGCAATCCTTTGGCAAATGTAGGCCCTAATATTTTTCTACATTCAGCATCTTAAGGATTAACTGAGTGAAAATATTATTACCATGAGTTGACAATATTAATATCTGAAGTTTACAATGTTTAGAAATTACAGGTGTGGATTGAAGCACTGTATAAAAACACATTATTATTATTAGTAGTAATAATCATAAAGATGTTCTTATATAATAATAATAATAATAATAACTTGTTTTTCTACACAGCGCTTCCTACCTGGAAACAAATATACTTCTAGAAATATGCTGCCTACATTTGTTGAAAAATACATTTTTCCACACTTCACCAAAAACACAAACTGATACAGAAAACTTTTATGACAGGCTTTTCCACAGTGCCTTTTGTTTTATTATTATTATTGATAATAATAAAAATAATAATAATAAACAAATAGTATTATCCACTTTAGTGTCTTTTCGATTACTATGATAACTTGCTTTTATTGTAAGCCTTTCAAGTACAATTATATAATTTCCTGGAAAGTTACCCAATATTGAGTATCATGTAGTCACTTTCTCTGATGTCATAAGGGGCGTGTCAAAGGGTGTGATGTCACTTTCTCTACTCCTGGCATTTTAATGAATTGACATCCTTGATTTTCATTTCAGTTATCTTTAAAATCATCCAATAAAGTTGTTAATCTCTACTCAGTTTGAATACAGTAATCACTTTGCACAGGTTACTGATCTACTACTTAGGGCCCAATTGCGATGTCGGAGGGACCGGAGTCCCTCCGACACCGCTCTGGAAATGGAACATGAACGACCTCCTGTCGTTGGTTCCAGTCCAGCTATTAGGATGCGACCGAACTCTGTTCGGTCGCAATCCTATACTTTGCTATGGGAGCATGCTTTCTGAATGGAATGCATGCTCTCATAGCAAAGAGCAGAGGTGCAGTTCATCCCTGCACCCGGTGGCAGGCACCTCAAGGTGCCTGCCACCGGGTGCGGGGATCAACAGGGGGCCACCATTCAGCAGCCTTGCACCCATGGGAACCCCCAAAGACAGTTTCCCAATGCCTTTCTGTGTCGGAAAGGCCGGCACAGTGAAGGAAGTGACCCGATTAGGGTCACCCGGGTCACTCACGACACCTATCAGCCTTCCATACAAATGAAGAGTAGGTCAGACAGTAGAGAATACAAACCAATATATGTTTATACAGATACGCTTGTGCGGAGCCATGTCTGCCCAGTCTCTAGGTGTGCTGCAGAGAGGGACTGACATCAGCAAGCATAGCGATACATTATGTACATTTCAGAACCAATGAAGGCACGTCCATAATGGAATTTTCCAAGTAGATGCAGCTAAACAAAAGAGTACAGAAGGATAGGTTTCGATTCAGAGGCCGGGCACACATTATCTCCTACCCAAGGTCGTTCTGTCCGTGCCCGCCACTAGACTAGTGGGAGAAGGCCTCTATCTAGTGGGAAAGGTATGCGCTAATAAGAACAGTGTATTCATTAGCAAAGCAAGGCCCAACCTTGGAGAAACGAAAGTTTCCACAACCCATTTTCTTAAAGAGGCAAGAAGCAGTTTCGAGCATGATTCGAAATGATGGCTAAACATAAAATGGTGCTGCGAATGCTAACTTACATAGGACAATGCACAGGCAAAATAACGAAAACATTTTCATTCCAACAGACCCTCCTTTTAGCATGAGCTAACTATTTTAGGAAATGATAAAAAAAAATATAACATGTTCGAAGACAAAAGTAGGTGACCTAAATAGGTGACCTCCTGTCAACAATACTGAAATTTGGAAAGGGACACTTTATGTCCGTGCTGTGCCAATACAACAACAATTTAACTGTACTATCCCTACAACCTTGCTCTGTGTCAGAAGCGATGAGGAGATCATCAACGTACTGAACCAATACATTACCTGTAGGAAGCGAAAGAGATTCCAATTGGCTCTTTAAGGCTTGACTTTAGATACTTGGACTCTCAGTATAGCCCTGAGGAGCTCAATAGAATCTAAAACTTCTGCTGGCTAGTGTAAAACCGATCAAATACCTGCTATCTGGATGGATAGGAACACTGAAGAATGCATTTTTCAAATCGATGACAGAGAAGAATTTGGCAGTAGAAGGAATCATTGTTAAAAGAGTGGTAATGTCGGGGACCACAGGAAACTGGGGAACTACTATTTTATTAACTTTGCGCAAATCAATCACAAAACGATAAACATCTGCATGATCATCAGAGTAACCCGAAGGTGTCTGTTTTAGAATGGGGAGAATAGGGCTATTATAAATATTAGCAGTCATCTCCTCAACCACTCCTTTCTCAATCAAATCCTGTACAATTTGCAATAAAGCATGCTCACCTGCCTGCGGTATTTTATACTGAGAGATACGTGGCAAAATAGCATTGTCTTTAACTGTGATCGAAACCGGCGGTATCTGTAACAGTCCCACATCTGTGTCGCCTGTGGCCCACAAAGTGGGCGGCACATCTTTAAACTCAGCTGGAAGGGGTGCATCTTTTGACAGACACTGTTTAGCGCGTGCCACATTCAGTCCGATTGTCATGTAAACACCTGCCGGGGAGCAATAGATCGTAGCATGCAATTTCTTCAACAAATCTAAACCCATCAAATTCTCTCCACAATTAGATGTCAATAAGAATGGCGAATCCACGGTGAAAGGACCAATAGTCAATGCAAGAGGTCTTGAAATGGGGCTCACAACCGGTACACCAGAAAAACCTACCGAAACATTATTATGGCCAGACAGAGCCGCCCCAGGGACCAAAAAATGAGAAATAGAACTGTTCGTTGCACCTGTATCCACCAAAAATTCCTTAGCCGAGCTATTCAAATCCGCAGTAGCATAAGGACCGCGTTGATCTACAGGTATCGAAACTGGTCCCTCACTCTGTCCCTGGCTGTCCTAGCTGTAAGATATTTCTTTCTCCTCATCTGTATCATAATCATCATGACAATACTGTCTGCCCGAGGGTCATCTAAGTAATTATTATCAGAACAACCCTGTGAAGCCGCAGCATTAGGAGCCCTGCCTGCCCCACCAGCTCCCCGACCCCGTCCACAAGAACCTCGTCTTTCAGGGACTGCCACCTTCTGCAACAACACAGTACACTCGCTATGCCAGTGTCCCTCCCCTTTACAATACGCACACTGATTCGGCCCTAAAGGCGTAGTAGTAGGCTGCCTTTTAGTGCATGGAAGCTGTCGGGCCAAACCACTACGTCCTCTACCATTCCTTCTAGAAACCTGCTGCAACAACACCTTTGTCTTCAAATCCTTGTGCTTCTTCTCTGTTCTCTCCTTATCCTCATTTTCCCTATGATCATAATACTGCGCCATATTCAAAATAACAGAAGGGGAAGAGGTGGACCAAGTGCTTTCGGAAGCCTGCAATCGAGTCGCAATCTTGGGAAGCAAATTGGAAACAAATCTATTAACAAACAACCGGACACCTCCCTCAACAGACAAATCCTGCCCACTATAATCCAAAAACACATCTTCAAACCGAGTGAAAAAATCTGACACACTCTCATCTTTCTTCTGGCGACAAGCCGTTAACTAGTCCCAATCAACCTTTCTCGGCGGAATAAGAGAATGCATATACGTGATAATGCGGCCTGGCAAGGTAAGTATCTCCGCCTTGGGCTTATCGCCGGGCTTTCTCTCCTGATCCCATACTTTAATTTGATCCCATGTACCTCCCAGTTCCGCTACATGATCTTGTGTGTGCACCTGCCTCCAAATATCAACCGGAACCAGTAGACCAAAGAACATTTCAATGTCCGCAAGCGTCATTACTGTTGAAGAGGCAGCTTCAGTCAATTCTTTATAATATGCAGTAGGATTTTTCCTAGGATCAGGTAACTGAGTCTTAAGAGACAAAACCTCACTCCTTTTCCAGAGAGTATAAACCCATAGTCCTTGGAAACGGGCCGCCACACCTGGTCTAGTGACAATACCACGCTAATCTGTTAGCGCTGGTATTTCGGGGTGATATATAGGATGAACCTCCTGCATCGGGAACTGAGATACCGGAGTGGGGCTCTTCTCAAGTAGCCTACCCCAGTAAGCAATCAACGTCGTAATACTACCAAAAACTTGGTCAGGCCCCATATTACTGACATATACACGATCTTTAATATCATACAAAATCTGTGGTGCTGCATCTTTGAAACACTGCTCCCAAAGACCAATCAGAGTAGCAGACATATGCTTAAGGGCATGCTGTTGTACAAAAGGCTCATAATCTTTCATCACATTCCATACATCTTCCACACTGTAAATGGGGTTTCGGGCCCACTGTGCAGCCTGGTTAGCCACTACCTTTTTCTCTGCATCTCCCACTTCAGATTGCACATATGGACCCATGAGCTCTTTAAACTTCGTCCAGTCTCCATCTCCAAACCCGCCTACTGGCGTCCCATCACTCAAGGAAACCGGGGGATGACAAACTAGGGAAGGAGAGGCAACTGGAGTGACAGGTATCAGTGATGCCGAGGTCTGCGTCACAGGGGAAAAAGCTGGCGAGAAGGATGCTGAAACAATGGGCGTGAGGGTGGTACTAACAGTCACAGTGGCTGCGGACGGTAAGGAAGCCAGAGGCAGGGAAAGAGGAGAAGGAGCTGATGCCACGGCTGTCGAAAAAGCACCCGTAGATACAGGAACAGAGACAGTAGAAGCGACAATAACAGGCGGCTGTGAGGGCAAGGGAACAGTGGGATATATCTTTTGTGGGGCGTACGGAGGTGGGGGTCGACTATCTAATAATTCCTCCACAAAAGTATCATTTTCTTCTTGGGCTACATAAGATTTATCAATGTGTAATTGAAACCTCCTATTTTCACGTTCAATTCCTATCTCTTGTTTCTCCTTATCATGTGCTACAGCTTTCTGAATCAATGTTTGCATTCTCCCTTTTCGCGCCTCCTTTTCCATCTTTATTCGTCTCTGTTTAGCCTCCTTTTGCCACATTGAAAGAGAATCAAACATAGACTGCCTACTTCGCAAACAATTTCTCCTGTAAAAACCCAATTTTTTGTTCATCAAAAGTGCCCGTCAACGGCCACTGCAATTCGGCATTGTCTCTTGTATATTTGTGCCATAATGTACTAAACATAATAGGGCCAAGGCCAGGTTTCACATACATATCAACATTAGGAGTGTCTTCCGGAGGTGCCGTCTGAGCTTCTTCCAATCTAGCTTCTGCAGAACAACAGCGACAGCACAAAGAAACCAATTTACTTATTCCAGGCATTTTCAAAGAAAACAAATACACTATTCTATGCCTGGCAAAACATTTGCAAACGTTTTGTCCAAATGATGCCCCTTAGACCATACCAAATACAAACCAAAATGGTACCATATCCACAAAGAACCAAAACAAACTCACCTGATGAATGCAGGTCAAAACGAAGTTAATTTCCACTCCCGACTCTTCAGACCAAACGGTCAGATCCAAGGGTTTCCCCGTTCAGGACCCCAGTCGGGATGACGACTGGGCGAGGCACCGTCCGGCGAGACAGAAGGGGCAGCTGCGAGTTACAGGAACTCTCTCATGCAGGGATCCCTGATCCGTCCGTCCGACCTGACGATAGCTCCGATCTTCCTACCCGTCCGCGGGAGGGGAAGGGCCACTCACCCGAAGGAGTCCCTGTTCGGGCGCCAACTGAAGGAAGTGACCCGATTAGGATCACCCGGGTCACTCACGACCACCTCTCAGCCTTCCATACAAATGAAGAGTCGGTCAGACAGTAGAGAATACAAACCAATATATGTTTATTCAGATACGCTTGAGCGGAGCCCGGTCTGCCCAGTCTCTAGGAGTGCTGCAGAGAGGGACTGACATCAGCAAGCAAAACGATACATTATGTACATTTCAGAACCAATGAAGGCACACCCATAATGGAATTTTCCAAGCAGATGCAGCTAAACAAAGGTGTAAAGAAGGATAGGTTTAGAATCAGAGGCCGGGCACACATTATCTCCTACCCAAGGTCGTTCTGTCTGTGCCCGCCACTAGACTAGTGGGAGAAGGCCTCTATCTAGTCGGAAAGGTATGCGCTGATAAGAACAGTGTATTCATTAGCAAAGCAAGGCCCAACCTTGGAGAAGCAAAACTTTCCACAACCCATTTTCTTGAAGAGGCAAGAAGCAGTTTTGAGCATGATTCAAAATGGTGGCTAAACATAAAATGGTGCCACGAATGCTAACTTACATAGGACAATGCACAGGCAAAATAACGAAAACATTTTCATTCCAACAGCAGAAAGGCAGTGGGAAACTGCCATCGTAATCCCTCAGCCGGAAAAAAACGGCCGAGGGATTACTGCAGGCCTTCCGAATGGCGGACAGGCTCGTCAGCCATTCGGAACTCCTGTTTGTAATAATTTCTGACCGACTCCATCAAAATGGGTTGGTCGGAAATTATTACAAACAGTAGATTACGATGGGTAAGGATGGCTCCGACCGAGGGTCGGAGCCATTCCTTACCGCATCGCAATTGGGCCCTCAGATGAGTGGCCTATTTGTATTGTATGCCATTGATTTGGATTAAAAGCAGTGAACTTTTAAAAGTATGACTCAACATCTAAACCTTGCTTTCTTAGGGACTATAATATTTTTTGTCAGAATGAAGAATGAGCTCTAGTTTTCTGCATTTTTAGTATCATAAATTAAGAGTGGCTTGTTACCAAATTTAGTTCGTTTTTCAGGTTATGCTAGTTATGTTGTTGTGTTTAATGGATACTCTTTTTTGCTGTGACTTTTTCTCTTTATACTTCTTTCAGTACTTTAAATCTCTAATAATTGACCAACTAGGTTGTAGAAATGGGTTATGCTGTGTTATTTCTCTAGCACTGTCATCAGAACTAGTCGCCTTTTCCTTTAGAGTTTCCACCGGATTTATAATTCATAATCCTGATGTTGTGTAGTTATGTCCTGCAGTGTGTAGAAACCTGTTCTAGTATGTTGGCTGCCGTTCTTTTACATGCAGTACTGTATTTATTTGCATATTTTCATTATATGTAACCCTTATGGACAGGATCTGATCCCCTCTCTTGGACTGTATGTAAATTACCACCATTTTACTAATCTGTGTGAAAATTCAGTATAACAATACGTTACATTTCAAAGACGTGGGTGTTTTATTATGTATAATGAAAGTTATTAAATTCATTTTCTCGACATTACATTTTCATTACGTAGAGCATTTTGTTCTTTTTTCTTTGTCCAGACGTTGTTTGTTCTTTAGCTCTTCTGTCCCTTTATGTGCATTTCTTTTGAATATAGTTTGGATTTTCTGTCATCGATAACAGACAAAGAAGGTTTGAGTAATAGTTTTGATTATTTTCATTTAACAATGTTTTTGAAAACTTATGTATAATTTTTTTCTGTATTTTAATTGTTGGTTTATCGTTTTTGGACTAAAAGATAGCAGACCTATGTTTGTGAGATGTTACTTTTCTGTCAGCTGATTTTAGCAAGTGTAAATATAGTTCAAAATGATTTTCGTTTGAGTGTGTTTTTGTGAGATCAGTTTCCTTGTGAATGGATTTAGGGAGTGTTGAACTTTTTGTGCATCATCTTGAGCCATTTCAATTATAGTTTTTTGCATTAAAATATATTTCTTCAAGCTACAATATATGTAACGAATGAGTCATTTGTGTGCAGTCATTTTCTATTATTCCTATCCTGAACCACCATTGATGAATAACCTATGACCCTTGAGTGCTAATATATCATTTGCATACATACATTTATGATATTATTATGCTTAGGTTTTTGAGGATCACCTTCTTTGTCTATGATAGGATGCCTATGTTATATGTACTCCATATGT
Source organism: Calotriton arnoldi (assembly GCA_963921515.1). Taxonomy (NCBI): domain Eukaryota; kingdom Metazoa; phylum Chordata; class Amphibia; order Caudata; family Salamandridae; genus Calotriton; species Calotriton arnoldi. The sequence goes on from CAWUFW010009190.1 coordinate 552,358, forward strand.
AAGGAATTGTTGTTTACTAATGCTATATAATATTCCCTTTATTTCTATAAGGTTTATGATATGAAAGTAATAAGATAGTTTGCTCTATAAATGATTACACTTTTACCAGATTCTTATACTACTATTCTCATACACATCACGAGGAGAGCCTATTTTCATGAATTTTAATGGGCTTTAAAGGGTTTTAACGGGCTAACATGTATATGTTTGTGCATGTCTGTGTTTGAATCCATTAGCACACTGGTTCTTAACCTGTGGGATACTCCTTGTGCAGCTACAGCAGTGAGGGCTTAGTACCACAGCGCACTAGTTGATTCAAAAATCAAAATACATTTACTTTTTAAAGAATGTTAGTGCTCACTCCTCGTGGTCCACCGCATCAAAACCATCCTTGCAGAGAAAATGAATTTTATAAAGGAGGAGCACAAATATCAATACAATCAATTATTGTAGTCCTTCTAATGATTAGTCCTTAGGCAGTGGATTCAATTGAAAATTCTTCTTCTTTATTGAAAATTTCACAAAAGTTCATTTCAAACACGCTTAATTTTCATTTCCAATTTCTGTTTTAAACTCCATCATTTACATCAAAACTTCACTTTCTGAATCAGCCAACGCGTTTCGTCCTATTTAGGACATCATCAGGGCTGAAATAATGAAACAAAAATATAATAAAAAACATTTCAAATAAACTATTTACATTATTACTTCATACTACCACAAAAACTTACGTGGCATCTTTTCTTTAACTTAATTAAACATCATCTCCTGCCTATATCCATTCTAAACTGTTCACAGTCATCAAGATGGATGAAAAATACCAATTATCCAAATTAATTATTAACACATAGGAAGATCTTATAAGACCTGTGTTGAAAACATTTAATTATAACACTTGATTCATGATCATTTCTAAACATATAACTGTATAATAAATATAGATATAAGGTTATCCTAATTTGATCTACCTGTTACCCTCCAAAGGGGAGTACCTAAAGTACCTAATGAGACGTGAACAATTTAAAGACACCTTTTCCATATCAGTGTACCAATGTACTAATATCCATAGTGAAATGTCACTCACCACAATTAAAAATTCATATAAATTTATTCGATGTTCAGTTCACTAATTAATTATCTTCAAGAAAAATATTCTGAAAAAACCGAAAGAAAGTCACAGCATTACCAATAAATTCCATTAAACACTTATATCTCTAGAGTCATGTCGCAAAAGAAGGACTACAATAATTGATTGTATTGATATTGGTGCTCCTCCTTTATAAAATTCATTTTCTTAACCTGTGGCCTTGTGCATGTCTGTGTTTGAATGTATTAGCACACTGGTTCTTAACCTGTGGACAGAGGACCCCGGGGGGTCCGTGATGACTACTCAGGGGGTCTGCAACTGCTTAGAATGTGAAGGACCATTGTGCAATGCCAGTGCGATTGCCATGTGATGTCACTGCGTCCAAGCTTGCAGGTGACACCACAAGGTGGATGTGGACTACAACTGCCATTAGATCTGATAGAAAACCGGGGTGGGGCTGCACTATATTGCTTGTCCAGGCTTTAACACTGAGGTGCACTTCAGTTTCACTAAACCCTGTAGAAATATATGTCATGGGGAAGGAACATATTGTAAATGTGATGTATAATCAAATTCAGACATGAGCAATGTTGGACTTGGCCCTCTCTGCAGGGTCATCCCCAAACTTTTTCCTTTTTTCTGTCCACGTTTTTCTGCATTAATTTTTGTTGACCTTAGTACTCTGTGCACTTTACCACTGCTAAACAGTGCTAAAGTGCTTGTGCTCACTCCCCTAAAACATGGTTAAGTTGGCTTATAAGCAATTGGTATATTTAATTTACTGATAAGTCCCTTGTAGAGTGGTATACCATATACCCAGGACCTGTAAATTAAATGCTACCAGTGGGCTTGCAGCACGTATTGTGCCACCCACTTAAGTAGCACCTTAAAACATGTCCCAGGCAGGTCTGCCACTGCAGCCTGAATGCTGTTTTAAACTGAGACAAGTTACGGACAACGGCGGACACAATAACCGCACTCCCCTGCTGTGTTCCCTTCGTGATTATGTTCCCACTGTGCCCAGATCAGTGTGTACAAGTGTTAGACCTGGCATCCTTGGCGTGGGTCTCCCTTCCATTTGTTCGTAATGCCTCCACTGTTGCCGATATGTTTTTGCTGGACTAGATGCTCATGGGCACTTGGCCGCTGCTAATCAGTGCCAAAGTGCAAGTGCTCCCTATCGTTAATTGATATATGTATTAGCGACTCCATGATTGGATGATTGGTTTACTCGTCAGTCCCTAGTACAGTGCACTCAGTGTGCCCAGGGCTTGTAAATCCAATGCCGCTGGTGGGCTTGCAGCACGGGTTGTGCCACCCACAGAAGCGGCTTGTAAAATGTGTCTCAGGCCTGCCATCGCAGAGCCTGTGTGCAGCCTAGGGCTGCCATGTCGACTTGGTGAGTGCACCCACTTACCAGTCCCTAAACCTTCCCTTTACTGCATGTTGGTCACCCCTAAAGAAGGCCCTAGGGCAGGGTGCATTGTAAGTATAAGGTAGGACATGCCCTGGTGTGTGTGGCATGTCCTAATAGTGAATTACAGCCATTTTCGTTTTTCACTATTGCAAGGCTACCTGTTCCCCATAGGCCAGAATGGGCAGACTGACTATTACACCTTATAGTCAGGACTGACCCAGGGAACATGGTAGAAAAACGAATTTAGTATGCCTGAACTCAGGATGATAAAATGCATCTTTTAGTGAAGTTGGTTTTAACATTCTGTGTTTGAAAATACTACTTTTAGAAAGTGGATATTTTCTTGCCTAACTATCCAAGCCTGCCTCTGCTAGGGTGTGTTTTCCTTGCCTGGAGATTGAGTGACAGGGGCTGGGGGTGGCTACAGGAGACAGGGTGAGTCAGCGCAGGGCTGAATAGAAAGATCTGCATCCAGAGTGGAGGGAGGAGTTGCACCTGGGTCTGAATAGGGCTGTGCCTGCCTTCCACAATGCTGGCTCCACCTCCTGCCGGGCGGCTGAGCACTCTGCCCCACATTCTGAAAGGAAAGAAGGAGTCAGAAAAAAAAGTGCTCCAGAACTGACCAGAACTGGTTTTGGACTAGGCAGAGGCCTCTCTGCCTCCAGAGAACAAAGAGAATCAGGGTATAAGAGGGGCACCCAGACCCCAAGAAAATTAGATCACTTTTGGGAACAAGAAGAAACCTTTGCTGAGGAGCGGAACCAAGAAGAAACTGAGGAGAGACTATCCCTAAGCTGAAGTGCTGCTTGGGGATTGGCCTGCAGTGGTTTGCCTGACTGCCAAAGAAAGGAGAAAGGAACTTTTGCTTTGCTGTGACTTTCATCAACTTGTGAAGGATCTCCAAGGGCTTGGAAGAGAGCTTGCCCCCTGACCGAAGTCCCAGGACCATTGGACTTCACCCCCTTTGTGAACTGCTGCTGGAAACTCTGTTTCAGTGGCTGCAGAGGTAGGGAGCTGTGACCGACTCTCACAACCGACTCGGTGTCCTGTAAGCACCGCATCGAAGCACCGTCTCGCCCTGCAACGCACGGCCCTGGTCTCACCGACTCCGTCAACGAGCCGCTGCCTGCACCGCATCGAGGGACAACGCGTCCTGCAACGCTTCGCTACGCCGAATCGAACTGGTCCGACCGACACGGTCACTGCTGCTGAGTTCGAGTCCTGTGACCGCACCGGAGTTGGGCACCGCTCGCACGCTTTGCGACGCACCGCCCGACTCGCACCGCTGTCCGGACTGATCGACGCCAGCTCCTGAATCCGGCTCCGTCGCCGCACCGCAACCTGCCAGCACCGCATCGAAGCACCGTCTCGCCCTGCAACGCACGGCCCTGGCCTCACCGACTCCGTCTCGACGACGTCAACGAGCCGCTGCCTGCCCCGCATCGAGGGACAACGCGTCCTGCAACGCTCCCATTTTTGCATCGCGACCGTGACGAACAGCCATCCGGCTCGCACGCCCGTGCCTGCCGCTTCAAGTAAAGGTACTGTGACCGAGTCTGTCTACGCTGTGTTGGCCCGTCTCGACGCGGTCAGCTGGATTTGTTAGACTCTGTTTGTTCTCGACATCGCCGTAGCCGGAGGAGGCTACTGACTCGCACAGAACCTTGAATTAAGCCTTTTTGATCAGAACTAAGTATTCTTAACAGTATTGTGGATTATTTTTGTCGTTTATGGTCTTGTGATAAATCTATATAAAGTATACCTATTTTTATAAATATATAACCTGTGTGGTGTCCATTTGTAGTGTTGTCACTTGATTACTGTATGTGTTCACAAATGCTTTACACACTGCCTCTGAACTAAGCCTGTCTGCTCGTGCCAAGCTACCAAGAGGGTGAGCAGGGGTTATTTCGGGAGTGTACCTACTTACCCTGACTAGACGCAAGGGTCCCTATTTGGACGAAGGTACCTACCTCTGCCAACTAGAGACCCCCAAATCTAACATTGGTGGTCAGCGGTGAGGATTCTGGACTTGCATTTGTGACTCATGTACAGTGATTGGTGAACACTACTTAGTGAGTGCAGACCAAAACGCAACCACATACTTTTATAGCATTTTTTCTGGGATTTCCTATTTTTGCAAATGCCAAGTTCAGTCACTATGGAGAAACCAGCATCAGTAGCCTCTGTTGAGTGTGATTGGGAAGAAGAGAGGCTAGAATGCTACACCCTCAAGCAGCTCAGGCAATTCTGCAAAAGTTTAAAGTGTCCATGACCGGACTCTCCAGGAAGGAGGACCTCCAAAAGGCGCTGAGGGCCTGGGTCGAATCAAGGAGTGCCCCTGTGGAGGGGCTGAGAATGCAGAAGGGCAGCTGGAGGGGCTATTGGGTCTAGGGGCTAGAAGACCACCTTCCCCAGTAGGTAGCAGTGTTTCTGCCAGAGGACTGTCTCCAGAGGAGTTGGAGGACAGGAAGGAGAGTAGGATGCACGAAATGCAGATGACCAAGCTCAAGCTGAATGGGCAGTTAGAATTCGAAATGCAAACTAGGAAATTGGCCCTAGAGGAAAAGAAAATGCAGTTTGAACATGAGAAAGTTTTGAGGGAGTTGGAATTGAAGGCCAAGAGCTTAGAGATTACTCCCTCTGGTGGCAGTGTACCGCCTGTGCCTGTTGAAGCTAGGGTGTATATTCCAAAAGATGTGGTTAAGGAATTTTTAAAAATGATGACATTGGGCAGTGGTTCAAAGCCTATGAGGTAGCCATGTCTTCCCACCGGGTCCCTGAGAAGGATTGGGGAGCGGGGTTGTGGGGACGGTTCCTCAGTGAAGGGCGGGATACCTTGTTAGATTTGCCCTCTGAAGTCTATAATTCGTACAGCCACATGAAGGATGCCTTAATGACTAGGTATGGTTTGACCCCTGAGCTTTATAGGCAAAGGTTCAGGAACTGTAGTAAGATTGAAAGCAGTACCTGGGTTGAATATGTGACCTTCTTTTGCAGAGCCTTGGATGGTTGGGTAAAGGGTAGCAAAGTGACTGATTTTCAGGCGCTCTTTGATTTGATTGCCTGGGAGCACTTGTCCGGTAATTGTTTTCCTGAGCTACGCCAGCACCTGATTGATAGTAAGCTGACTAACCCTAGGCAGCTTGCTGAGGAGGCGGACCGCTGGGTGAGTACCCGGGTCCACAAGGGTCACGTGGGAGACTCCGCCAAGGGTGGGCAGGGTCCCCAGCAGAAGAGTGGGTGGGACAAGGGTAAACAGAAGGAGTTCCATAAAGGGCCCCAAAGTAAACCCCAAGGGAACCAAGGGAAAGGTTCCCAGCCTCCCCCTGAGAAGAAGCCAGTGGCCCTGACAGGCCCCCCTGTTCACCAGGGACCGCTGGTATGTTACAAGTGTGGCGCCCCTGGCCACAAGGCAAACGATCCTCGTTGCCCTTTGCATGGAAAACCAGCACCCACCAGTGCAGTCCCCCGGCAGTTGGCTAGTGTAGCCCTGGGGGAGGAGTTGGGTGCCCAAGGTGGGGGATCCCACAGTGTTTTCCCTTGTCTCATTAGGAGACTCTGAGATGGTCCCTAGGACCCCGCTGCCTGAGAACACTAAGAAATACAGGCAGTGGGTGACCATCAATGGCCATAGGGTGGAGGCTCTGAGAGACACAGGAGCCAGTGTTACAGCTGTCAAGTGTCACCTGGTGTCTAAAGAGCAGGTTATCCCTGATGCATTCTATCCGGTTGTTGCCGCTGACAACACAGAGAGTCACTGCAAGGTGGCTCAGGTTCCCTTTGAGTGGGGGGGTCTCAGGTACTCTTCAAGTAGCTGTGAGGCCAGCCATGCCTGTTGACTGTTTGTTAGGGAACGATTTGGAGAGCTCACCTTGGGCTAAGGTGGAGCGGAGTGCGCATTTAGAAATGTTGGGCTTGCCTGATTGGGCATGTGTGACCACCCGGTCCATGGCAGATAAAGGTGTTCAAGAGGACCTGGAGCCTGAGAGGGAGGCCCAGGTGCCTGCCGGAGAGAGAGGAGGCAGGGGGCGCGGGAAACCGGCCCCCGAAGTTCCCACGGTCCAGGAGGAGGCAGACCCTGAGGGGGATGCCCTGGAGCCTACAGGGGAACAGGTAGCTGAACTGGGGGACCTACCTGAGCTGACCCATTGGCAGCAAGAAGGAGGACCCTCCAGGGAAGAGTTTTGCAAGGAGCAGAACACATGCCCTTCTCTCGTGGGTCTGAGGCAACAGGCCACAGACCAGGCAGCAGGTGATCAGTCTGGATCACATTGGGTTTACTGGGAGAATGGTCTCCTGTATTCAGAGCCTAAGGTTGCTGAGCCTGGGTCAGCCCGTGTGCTGGTGGTACCCCAGCGCTTCAGAGCCTTCCTACTGGGGTTGGCTCATGATGTACCGTTAGCGGGACATCTGGGGCAGGACAAGACCTTTGACAGGCTTGTTACCCATTTCTATTGGCCCCAGATGCGCAGGAGTGCCGCCACTCACTGCAGGACATGCCAGACTTGCCAGGCAAGTGGAAAGAGTGGGAGGAAGCACAAGGCTCCTCTCCAGCCATTCCCTGTGGTCAGCACCCCCTTTGAACGGGTGGGTATTGACATTGTGGGGCCACTGGACCCCAAGACAGCCATGGGCAACAGGTTTATCCTGGTCTTGGTGGACCATGCCACCCGGTACCCTGAAGCCATCCCTCTGAGGACAGTGACGGCCCCCGTGGTGGGACGGGCACTGATGGGAATTTTCTCACGTGTGGGATTCCCTCAAGAGGTGGTGTCTGACAGAGGTACCAACTTCGTGTCCAAGTACATGAAGTCCCTGTGCCAGGAGTGCGGTGTAACTTACAAGTTCACCACTCCTTACCACCCTCAAGGGAATGGTCTGGTTGAGAGATTCAACCGGACCCTCAAGGGCATGATTATGGGTCTGGAAGAACCCATGAGGCGTAAATGGGACGTCCTCTTACCATGCCTGTTGTTTGCATACCGGGAGGTGCCACAGAAGTCTCTAGGGTTCAGTCCCTTTGAGCTCCTCTATGGACACCCGGTCCGAGGACCTCTGAGTTTGGTCAAGGAAGGCTGGGAGCAATCTCCCAGGAAACCTCCCCAGGATGTATACAGTTACATGCTGGCCTTCAGGAACCAGACTAGGCGTTTCAGAGAGCTTGCTGAGGCAAATCTGGAAGCCAGCCAGGAGGAGATGAAGCGGTGGTACGACCAGAATGCCACTCTGGTAGAGCTTCAGCCTGGTCAGAAAGTGTGGGTCATGGCCCCTGTGGAGCCTTGTGCGCTCCAGGACAGGTGGACCGGCCCTTTTACGGTGGTGGAGCGCAAGAGTCCAGTTACCTATTTGGTGGACTTGCAGTCTCCCAGGAACCCCTTGCGGGTCCTGCATGTGAACCGCCTGAAGCCCCACTTGGAGAGGTCCCAAGTGGGCATGCTCTTAGCTACAGATGATGGAATGGAGGAGGAGACCGAGCCTCTTCCTGACCTCCTGTCAGCCCGAGAGCAAGATGGATCAGTGGAGGGAGTAAACCTCTCTACCTCCCTGACACCTGAGCAGCAGGGTGACTGTCGCCAACTGTTGGGACAGTTCCCTGACCTGTTCTCCCTGATTCCCAGTGTCACTCATTGGTGCGTCCATGATGTGGACACTGGGGACAGTCTTCCTGTGAAGCACAAGGCTTACAGGGTGACTGACAGGGTCAGAGCCTGCATCAAGGAGGAGGTCTCCAAGATGTTTGCGCTAGGGGTCATTGAGTCCTCTAACAGCCCTTGGGCCAGCCCAGTGGTCTTGGTTCCAAAGGCTGCCGCGCCTGGTGCCACACCAGAACTCCGGTTCTGTGTGGACTACAGGGGACTCAATTCCGTCACCAGGACTGACGCCCACCCCATCCCCAGAGCTGATGAGCTCATAGATCGGTTAGGGGCTGCGCGGTACCTCAGCACGTTTGACTTAACGTCTGGGTACTGGCAGATCGCCTTGACTGATGGGGCAAAAGAGAGGTCAGCATTCTCCACACCAGATGGGCACTACCAGTTCCGGGTGATGCCCTTTGGGATGAAGAATGCCCCTGCCACCTTTCAGAGGTTGGTCAACCAGGTGTTGGTTGGACTGGAGGATTTCAGTGCCGCCTACCTGGATGACATCGCAATGTTCAGTGCCAGTTGGGAGGAACATCTGCGTCACCTCTGGGAAGTGTTGATGGCGCTGCGGAGGGCAGGCCTCACAATCAAGGCGAGTAAGTGCCAGATTGGGCAGGGTTCTGTGGTGTACTTGGGACACCAGGTTGGGAGCGGCCAGGTGGCGCCCCTCCAACCGAAAATTGATACCATTCTGGCTTGGGAGCCCCCAAGACCCAGACAGAGGTGAGAGCCTTCCTAGGACTCACCGGGTATTACCGGAGATTCGTCAAGGGGTATGGCAGCATTGTTGCCCCCTTGACAGAGCTGACTTCCAAGAAGCAGCCCAGGAAAGTGATTTGGACTGACACCTGTCAAAAAGCTTTTGACACCTTGAAGACTGCCATGTGCACGGCGCCTGTGCTCCAGGCACCCAACTTCTCCAATGAGTTCATTGTTCAGACCGACGCTTCAGAGCATGGTGTAGGGGCTGTTCTATCACAGATCAATGAGGAGGGCCTAGACCAACCTGTAGCCTTCATCAGTAGGAGGTTACTTCCCCGGGAACAGAGATGGAGTGCTATTGAGCGGGAGGCATTTGCTGTGGTCTGGGCACTGAAGAAGCTGAGACCATACCTGTTTGGGACTCACTTCCGGGTTCAGACAGACCACAGGCCCCTCAGATGGTTGATGCAGATGAGGGATGAGAATCCAAAGCTGTTGAGGTGGTCCATTTCCCTACAGGGGATGGACTTTACGGTGGAACACCGCCCTGGTACAGAACACGCCAATGCTGATGGTCTGTCCAGATTTTTCCGCCTTAGCGATGAGAACTCCCTAGGGGTAGGATAGTTCTCCCCACATTTCAGCTGGAGGGGACACGTGTTAGACCTGGCATCCTTGGCGTGGGTCTCCCTTCCATTTGTTCGTAATGCCTCCACTGTTGCCGATATGTTTTTGCTGGACTAGATGCTCATGGGCACTTGGCCGCTGCTAATCAGTGCCAAAGTGCAAGTGCTCCCTATCGTTAATTGATATATGTATTAGCGACTCCATGATTGGATGATTGGTTTACTCGTCAGTCCCTAGTACAGTGCACTCAGTGTGCCCAGGGCTTGTAAATCCAATGCCGCTGGTGGGCTTGCAGCACGGGTTGTGCCACCCACAGAAGCGGCTTGTAAAATGTGTCTCAGGCCTGCCATCGCAGAGCCTGTGTGCAGCCTAGGGCTGCCATGTCGACTTGGTGAGTGCACCCACTTACCAGTCCCTAAACCTTCCCTTTACTGCATGTTGGTCACCCCTAAAGAAGGCCCTAGGGCAGGGTGCATTGTAAGTATAAGGTAGGACATGCCCTGGTGTGTGTGGCATGTCCTAATAGTGAATTACAGCCATTTTCGTTTTTCACTATTGCAAGGCTACCTGCTCCCCATAGGCCAGAATGGGCAGACTGACTATTACACCTTATAGTCAGGACTGACCCAGGGAACATGGTAGAAAAACGAATTTAGTATGCCTGAACTCAGGATGATAAAATGCATCTTTTAGTGAAGTTGGTTTTAACATTCTGTGTTTGAAAATACCACTTTTAGAAAGTGGATATTTTCTTGCCTAACTATCCAAGCCTGCCTCTGCTAGGTTGTGTATTCCTTGTCTGGAGATTGAGTGACAGGGGCTGGGGGTGGCTACAGGAGACAGGGTGAGTCAGCGCAGGGCTGAATAGAAAGATCTGCATCCAGAGTGGAGGGAGGAGTTGCACCTGGGTCTGAATAGGGCTGTGCCTGCCTTCCACAATGCTGGCTCCACCTCCTGCCGGGCGGCTGAGCACTCTGCCCCACATTCTGAAAGGAAAGAAGGAGTCAGAAAAACAAAGTGCTCCAGAACTGACCAGAACTGGTTTTGGACTAGGCAGAGGCCTCTCTGCCTCCAGAGAACAAAGAGAATCAGGGTATAAGAGGGGCACCCAGACCCCAAGAAAATTAGATCACTTTTGGGAACAAGAAGAAACCTTTGCTGAGGAGCGGAACCAAGAAGAAACTGAGGAGAGACTATCCCTAAGCTGAAGTGCTGCTTGGGGATTGGCCTGCAGTGGTTTGCCTGACTGCCAAAGAAAGGAGAAAGGAACTTTTGCTTTGCTGTGACTTTCATCAACTTGTGAAGGATCTCCAAGGGCTTGGAAGAGAGCGTGCCCCCTGACCGAAGTCCCAGGACCATTGGACTTCACCCCTTTGTGAACTGCTGCTGGAAACTCTGTTTCAGTGGCTGCAGAGGTAGGGAGCTGTGACCGACTCTCACGACCGACTTGGTGTCCTGTAAGCACCGCATCGAAGCACCGTCTCGCCCTGCAACGCACGGCCCTGGTCTCACCGACTCCGTCAACGAGCCGCTGCCTGCACCGCGATCGAGGGACAACGCGTCCTGCAACGCTTCGCCGAATCGAACTGGTCCGACCGACACGGTCACTGCTGCTGAGTTCGAGTCCTGTGACCGCACCGGAGTTGGGCACCGCTCGCACGCTTTGCGACGCACCGCCCGACTCGCACCGCTGTCCGGACTGATCGACGCCAGCTCCTGAATCCGGCTCCGTCACTGCACCGCAACCTGCCAGCACCGCATCGAAGCACCGTCTCGTTCTGCAACGCACGGCCCTGGTCTCACCGACTCCGTCTCGACGATGTCAACGAGCCGCTACCTGCACCGCATCGAGGGACAACGCGTCCTGCAACGCTCCCATTTTTGCATCGCGACCGCGACGAACAGCCATCCGGCTCGCACGCCCGTGCCTGCCGCTTCAAGTAAAAGGTACTGTGACCGAGTCTGTCTACGCTGTGTTGGCCCGTCTCGACGCGGTCAGCTGGATTTGTTAGACTCTGTTTGTTCTCGACATCGCCGTAGCCGGAGGAGGCTACCGACTCGCACAGAACCTTGAATTAAGCCTTTTTGATCAGAACTAAGTATTCTTAACAGTATTGTGGATTATTTTTGTCGTTTATGGTCTTGTGATAAATCTATATAAAGTATACCTATTTTTATAAATATATAACCTGTGTGGTGTCCATTTGTAGTGTTGTCACTTGATTACTGTATGTGTTCACAAATGCTTTACACACTGCCTCTGAACTAAGCCTGTCTGCTCGTGCCAAGCTACCAAGAGGGTGAGCAGGGGTTATTTCGGGAGTGTACCTACTTTCCCTGACTAGACGCAAGGGTCCCTATTTGGACGAAGGTACCTACCTCTGCCAACTAGAGACCCCCAAATCTAACAACAAACAACTCCAGCACCTGCCGTTGTTGGGTGCCAACTGCAATGCAGAGGAAGAGCAAACCGAAACTTGGAGTGATGCACTACTGTGTGGCAAAGTTCGTTTTTCAATGAATCATATAGTCTTGTTCGAACAGAGCCGACGGTTGCTTCCAACTTTGCAGAATTCAGTGCTTATTGGCCCTTATTAAGGAGGCCTACACAGTCGCATTACTTTGTGCCTGTGCAATTTTGCCTTTATACAATTTTACATTTGGACCGACCCCGTATTTAGTTCAAAGGAATCGCCAGGGGGAATACAGGACTCTCCCCTTCAAAGAACACACATCACTCAATGCCCTGAAGAAGTTCATTGAATATGAACGAAACGCGTTGGCTGGTATTTTTAACTGTTGGATGCGTATGAAAATAAAGGACTTATTAAGATAAAGCAAACAAGACTATATGATTCATTGAAAAATTAACTTTGCCACACAGTAGTGCATCACTCCAAGTTTCGGTTTGCTGTTTTAAACTGCCATCTCAATTTGGCAATAAAACCCTCTTGCCAAGCACTTACCGCCCCTTTTATCACACATGTCACCTGTAAGGTAGACCATAGACCTATGGTCTATAGGGCAGGGTGCCCCATATGACAGGGTGCCTTGTAATTAAAAGGATGGATATGTACTTTTTAGTTTTAAATTTATTTTTCACTACTGTGAGGCCAACCACTCCCGTAGAATAACATTGGAGATTCCTTATTATATTTAATAAGCTGTACTTTCCAATTGGTAGCAGGTAACTATGTCTTCTTTAGTGTCTTTGAAATATTAATGAAAAAACGTATTTAATGGTAAAGTCAGGCTTTTGATTACAATTTTGAAAATGACACTGCAGCCTGTCTTGGGCCACCTGAATGGGTGTAACTGACAGACTTTGTGACTTCCTCCTAGACACTCACACAATAGAGTGATTAGGTGTGCCTGAATGGGCCACCTCCTGGCAGGATGGGAGGGGTTGAAGGTGAGCATAGCCCCACTTGCAACTGAAAAGGGAGTTCTCTGCCTTCACACAATGGACCTATCACCTCCACATTGTCACTGCAGTCAGCTTGGAGCCAGGGCAGGGGAGTCAGGAAATTCCACACACTTCAAAAACACTGTCAAGAAGAATCTCCCACCTTCCAGAAGGAGGGCACCAGCGTATAAAAATAAGACCTCAGACAACAATTTTTAGTTCACTCCTGGACCTGCGGAAGGACTCTCAGAGGAATGCCTCTTGCTGTGACTTTAAGTGCACTGTGCAAGGCTGCTTTGCTGTACCAGGAAGGACTGCTTTGTTGCCTGTTTGAACTCTCAGAGGCCAGCCCTGCTATTGGGCCCTGTACCTTCACATTAATCCAGGACTAAAAGAGTGACTCCAAGGGCTAGTTTGCTGGTCTCTTGTTCAGAGCCATAAGGACACAAAAGGTTCCCACCATTTTTTTTTTTTTTTGTCCTCATTTTGCCAACATTCTTGTTAGGGTGTACTCTGATCCCTCTAGGTCTTACAAAAGGGGGGGCTTGACCGGTGACCAATGAGGTGATCTTCAGTAGTGACCCACAAGCATACTGCTGTATCTACTTCCCTCTCCTGCACCCACCGATACCACCAATAGAAGATAATAGTAGCCAACAGCAGAATGGCTTAATCATAGGACTCACGTTTCCTTTTCTCGCCACCTCACCAACGGAGCCCAAATTTTCCTCTCGCTCGTAGGGTCACATGCCAAATCAGACTCACTGGTGTATATTATATTTCTAAGGCACTCTATAAATAATGGCGGGCTTCCTGATTTCCATAGTCTGCATATCTCCCGCCTAGCCAAGAGAATCACATAAAACAAAAAAAAATTGTTACACGCTGAAGGTTGTGTATCTTCCTCCAGACTTAACCCCAAAAATATTAGGCGAGTACAAGCTTTAATGTGCATCCCGATTATTTCCCTAATAAAGTCACAGACTAAGTTCCAATAGGAAGATATTTTTGGACACGACATGAATAGGTGGATATCGTCCGCCGCTATCAGCATACATCTAGGGCAGTTATATAAATTACTAGTAATCTTAGTTAACTTCGCAGGTGACCAGTACACTCTATAGGTGGTGAACAGGTGATTTCTCTTAAGTGATGCCGGTTTAACTACTGTTCGTAAAATGCCATAAGAGTCACGCCACATTTGCATCAAATCTTCTTCTCCAAACTCCTGACACCAAAGTTTTGTGATTTCAGTTTCCAATTCCTTGTCTGTTTCCAAGAAGGCCCAGTACCAAAATGACATCTCCCCTTTCCACTGATCAGTTCTCGTCACCTGACTGAATTTTGATTCTTCATCCTCCACCCAATCCTGTGTAGCCCACCAAGAACATAATTGATAATATTTGAATCTGGTTAACTGCCCCTTACACAAATTATTAATGGCTCCCCAACTTATCATATTTAATCCCTGCTTAAGATCAGCCCAATAATATATACCCCCTGATTTCAGAGGCTGGCTAAGTTGGTCCCTCAGACATTCAGGGGTTCCGGGAGAATCCCATATTGGGCATAGCTCGAGAAATAGGGAACTTTCAATATTTTCCTCACAAACAACCACGTATTCAGTGCAGCCTTCAAAACCTTCAATCTTACTTTCTTGAAAAACTTAGATTCTCCAAATTTGAAAAGAAAATGCAGTTGACCATGCAGGATATCCTCCAGCATAGCCTCAAAAAGTAAGCCTATAGAAGACTTGTCTATCTTATTTGCCAACATGCGCACATTTTTAAAAAGGAAAGCATAACTATATGCCAACAAATCTGGAAGTGCCAATCCGCCCACCTCTAATCTTCTCCTCAACTTCTTCCAGGATATCCTAGGACCTTTTGATGCCCAAATAAAGCTACCTATTTTACCCTGAAGTTTGGCTATATCTTCTTTCTTAAAGATTAACGGGATAGAGTTAAAAAGGAAAGTGATTTTTGGGAGAATAATCATTTTTATCAGATTCACCCGGCCGTATATATTTAAAGGAAGATTTGCCCATTTTGACAATAGCCCTACCACTTCCTGACTAATTTTCTTCCAATTAACTTTTATGATGTCCTCGATCCTCTGTGAAATTAAAATTCCCTAAGTATCGTATTTGAGCTTTTACCCCATGACTCTGTAGGTCCTGATTCCACTCCATTATCTTGGTTTTATCTATATTTACTTTGTATCCGGATACCTGACCAAATATCTCTGCCTTCCTCATTATGTTCGGGATTGCATCCTGCGGATTTCTTGTAAACAACATTAAATCATCTGCATACAGAGCTAATTTGAGTTCAACATTATTTGATCTAAAAGGAAGAATAGTGGTATCTGCTCTGATCAAATTTGCCAAAGGCTCAATATACAGGTTAAAAAGAAGCGGGGACAGGGGTCAGCCCTGCCTTGTCCCCCTAAAAATGTCGAACCAGTCAGACAGCTCACCGTTCACTAAAACCCTAGCCTTTGGACCATGATACAGCTTTTGCACTGCCAAAACTATATTTTGTGGAAATCCAAAACTACGTAGAGATTCCCATAAGTATGCCCAATGCACCTGATCAAACGCTTTTGCTGCGTCGACCGCTACTATAGTAAGAGGTACTTTCCGTGTCTCCGCTATGTCTACCGCTCCAACCAACTGAAAAGTTAATTCATTAAGTTGTCTCCCAGGAATAAAGCCTCTTTGGTTGGGATGGATAACATGTTTTATTACCTTAGCTACCCGAGCTGCTATGACACCGGAAAATATCTTGTAATCCGAGTTCAATAGGGTCTGTATGAGTCAACTCTCCTTGGGTCTTTATTTGGTTTTAAAATCAAAGTCACTATAGCCTCTGACCAAGACCCAGGAGAATTTTCCCCACTGATGTAGATTGCATTAAACAGGACTTTTGAAACTGGAATTACTATATCAATAATACACAGAAAGACCTCCACTGGAAGGCCATCTGGCCCTGCAGCTTTCCTGAGCTCTAATCTCTCCCTCCATGATTTCTCCTTTTAGGGCTTTCTGTTGTTCATTAGTTAGCTGAGGGAGAGTCGTTAATCTTAACCACTCAGTAATAACCTCTATGTCAGGTTGGATATCCTCCTTATATAAGTCTCTCATAAAGCCACAAGCCTCTCCACAGATATCCACATTAGTATGGAGTAATTCCCCTGAGTTTCTACTAGTTAACTCTCGAATAGTATTTCTAGCTCTGTCCGCCTTAGCCTTCCAAGCTAGTAGGGAGCTACACTTTTCTCCATAAGCAAAGTGCCGGAGCTTACTGGCTTCCATTTATCAGATACTTTCTTATCTATCTTCCCTTGAAATATTGCCTGTAGCCCCTCTAGCTCTTTACTCAGGGCTTGAACTTTATCTATATCTTCCATTGAGGCCCTCTGTAATTCCCTTTCCTTTGCCTTAATCTCTTCCAGATTATGCTCAACCTCTCGCTTCTCCTCCCTTTTCTTCCCTACCAATATGGATCTTAAAACCCCCCTTAAGTAGGCCTTATAGGCATCCCAGACTATTTGGTATCCAGCTGATCCTATATTTGCATGGAAATATGTCTCTGATTTTTCTCTTAAATCTCCAACCACCCCCTCATCTAAAAAGATAGTCCTATCTACAGTCCATCTTCTCTGCCCCTCCTTTTGTTGTATCGTCAGTGCCAAAGTGACAGCAGAATGATCCGACATTATCGCGGGAGTATGTGCTACCTCAATTACATCTCCACACAACTCTTGATCTAATACAAATAATCAATACGGGAGTGATGTCTGTACTTTTTACTATAAAAGGTAAACTCCCTGGCCTCTCTCCACTTAATACGCCAGATATCAATCAGATTAAGCTCCTTCATCAAACTTTTTAGCCTGGAGAATGATCTTGGTGGATTTAAATACTTTACTTTTGAAGTCCTATCTAGTACTTTATCCATAACTAAATTAAAATCTCCTCCCATCACAATAGGTGCTGTTGTTTCTAATAAACAGGATTCCATCTTGATTAAAGCCTCAGGGTTATCATTATTTGGCCCATAATATACTGCGCACACTATAGGGGTGTTTTGAATTACAAGAGTCGCCACTAACCATCTGCCTGAACAGTCAGTTTCATATTTGACTAACCTTATCCCATTGTTACTTTTAATAATAATGGCAACTCCTCTGGTACTCCCCTCTGGTCAGAACATACTACCTCCTGAACCCATCTACACTTATCAAAGCTTTGTCTACATTCAATACTTTCAAGATGTGTTTCCTGTAATAATATGATTTGGGCAGTGCTTTCCTTAAGAGTTTCGATAACCCTGGACACCTTCCTCCTAGATCTCAACCCGTTCACATTCCAAGTTAAGAAATTAACTACTTTTAACTTATCCATTCTCTGAACCTGGGATGCCAATTCTTACCCTATAATCTTGATTCCGGCCCATAATCGTACCTACTCTTATCTCTTCCCCTTCAATAAATAAGCAAATGAGGACTATTTTTTTTGTTTTTCTCCCACTGCTCCCCACACCCAGTGCCCCCAATACCCCCTCCCCCAGGAAACCCCCTCTCGAAACCTGGGGCGATACACTCCGCCCTTTGCGATTGCCCCCATCCCTCCCAGAGAGGAGAGACTTAACAGAACACAAAAAAGAAAAAGAACATATGAAAAATAGAGATAGAAAGAAAGAAAACAACCAATCTGTAACATTCTTCAGTACCATAATAGAAATTCTTTATGGGGCTCAAACCCTAATATCATGAACTCAATCATAAACTCAATCATATATCTTATCATGTCATCTGTGATAAGAAGATATCCACTTCTTCTGGGTTACTTATGTTATACATTTTGTTCCGCCACATAATTTTTAACATAGCGGGAAATTTTAGCTGGACCTGAGCGCCCTTACTCCGTAACTCGTTCATTCTAGTACCCAGGTCCCACTGCCTCTGGGCAGTCCTCTTGCCAAGATCTGACCTGATTTGATATGAAAACCCATCATGATTTAAAGACCCCCCCTTCAAGGCCCGCTCCAGTACTAACTCTTTTACAGCAAAAGTTAGAAAGTTTATCAAAAATTTTCTAGGGGTCTTCCGATCCAAGTTTAACCTAAAGGGATCCCTGTGGGCCCTCTGGATCTCCTTCTCCCAATCAATATCTGGCCTATCCTTCAAAACTTCCTCCCTCAGGAGACCACATATAAAGGCCTTAACATCCCTTTTCTCAGCCCCCTCAGGAATTTTGAGAAATCTTAGGTTGTTACGTCGGGATTGAGTTTCGAGCCTTTCTAAATCGTCTTGTAATGCTTGATTCTCTTTTCTTAAGGACTCAATATCTTTTGAGTTACCCGTCACCACTACTGATAGGGCTTTAACCTCCCCTTCTAGTATTCCGGTGCGCGACTCGAGATCATCGAGCTTCTCCTCCAGTACCTCGCATTTATCGCGGATCCCCTTTTGATTCATTTCCGATATCTCAAATTTTGTGAAAATATCTTGTCGTAGAGCTAAAAACATCTTCTCCATAAGGTATTCACCTTCATTACCTCCACTAGCTCCGTTACCTCCGTTATAAATTATGGAGCATGTTGAAAGCTCGCAGTTAAGGGGGAATAAGCCGCAAAATAAGCCACATAACAAGCTACAGACTGCTCCACTTCCCCTGGAGAATCGATTTGCTCCGCTGGCAGAGCTAACACAGGGTGCAGAGCCACAAGTTGAGAATTTAAGCCTTGAGACAACCCCCAATTCCAGTTTTGATTCTAGCCCTGCTTGTGTTGCTGGGTCATCTGGGCAGGTGGTGAACTCCAAGCAAAGCGAGAGTACTATACGTGGAAACGGAGGTTCCCACCATCTTGATCCCACACCTGGACCCAGCCTGAGCGAGTCCCGAACCCCCAAGTGGTGTTCCACCAGTCCTGGACCCTTGGTTGTGGTGCTAAAGTTGCCCAGATGGCCAAATCCCAAAATTGAGGACTTAGAAAATGTGTGGCCAAAAACTGCTCTGAGAAGCAGGAGGAGACCGGAACCAATCTTCTTGTCTAACCGCCCGAGGTGCATTGCTGGTCGGATTGATTTCATAGCTTCTCCAGCTGCGTTTTCCGCAACAGCAAATCCTGTTCAGTGGTCTTTTGCCAAAGGAGTAACTGACCACGTGGAATGTCTTTGGCTACAGGCCTCTTCCTCATACTGCTGTAGATTTTCGACTTCCAAAAAGAGACTAAGTCCAAAGTGGAAGCCTTCACTGCGGCTTTGACCCAAGGCTCCCCAACAATGACTCTCCCTCCTCGGACACCTTCTTCCCCCTTGCCCCGCTGAACTTTACCTTCTCAGAACATTTTTCTCAAAAATGTTTCTAAGTCCGAAGGTAAACGCTGACTGGGCCCAATCCACTTCTTGTGTCCAATGTCTGCGGTTGGCGCTTTGATGTTTTAGGCACTAGTTTTTACTCAAAACGTCAAAAATTCATAACTCCGGTTCTACCTATTGGATTTAGTCATTTTGGTGTCAAAATATTTATAAAAAATGACTCTATTTTTCTGAATTGGTGACGGATTTTTCTTGAACAGTGCTTTTACTTTAGTACTGTTTGTGTGCTGCACAAATACTTTACACATTGCCTCTAAGTTAAGCCTGACTGTTTTTTGTGCCAAGTTACTCAGGGTTAAGCACAGGTTCATTTAGTGACTTTTTGTGATTCACCCTGCCAGAGACTGAGGCTGTTGCTTGATCAGGGCTCACACCTGAGTCAACCAATAACCCGATTTCTTACAAGCATGAATATGGCATTGGTAATGAGCTCAAAGTAGCAATGCAGGCCTTATGGTTATCCGTGAAATGGAAATACGAGTGTGGGCACAGACAGCGGGTTATTGGAGAAACTAGTTCAACTTGGTAACCACGATAGAAGCATGGTGTTTCTGTACTAAATCAGGGTTTATATTCAGACTCATAAAACAGCACTTGTAAACAGTCTAACTTTAAAGGTGGACTACCTAATAAGTGATGTTGCCAGGACGCAGGCCCCAAAGGCGCGTGCCGGTGACCCCCCACCAGCAACCGCCGGCTTAAATTAAGCACAAGTTTACATTTGAAATTCTCCCTAACTCATAGTACGATACTATTCTGCCTCAACAGCGACCCATGGTTTCTACACTGGTCACTTTTTTTTGCATCAATAATGCATTCTCTGTCTCATCTCTAATGCAGACGTCACATCCCCCGTTTCGGACAGAGGACACTTTCACAAATATATTCTCATTTCCAACCTAGCGGCTTCCTAAATCGATAAGGAAAAGCGTCCATATATTTGTTTCCGATTCAGTCATTTTTGCAGACTCGGCATCTCTGTGACTGTAGTCATTGCTGCTTGTTTTTCACACTCAGGATTACAGCATTTTTCCCTCTGCTAACCCTCAGCTGATTTTTATAAGTGCAGAAGAAATAAAATCAATACTGCAGCAGCAAACGGAGTCAATCCTAAACGAGGGCTTAAAGGAGGTCATACTCGAACTGAGGGTCTCTATCAAATTGAAAAAAAGCAGAGGTCAGCGGTGAAATTCCCCTGGCACTCTCAATTGGACTTAATGTCCCAGTGAACGGCAATCACTCACTCTGGTCTTCATGCATGAGACCCTATGAGGCTACCAAGCCAGATCCCAGCTCTGCCGCTTAATCTTCTGCCCCATAGTTTATGTACAATTTGTCAGTTGTTTTCCGGATCAATAAAAGCCACCACTGTGAACTGACCTTTGTCCGTTGGGTGAGAGAAGGTCATTTTTTTAAACTTTCGGTAGTTCATGGCAGCTGAATGACCTTTCTGTAAATGTAAATGAGAGCGTGTGTAGATGCTAGGTGCATTCGTGCTTAGAAGCGGAGAATTGTGGGGGAAAAACATACTTTTAATGCTGTTAAATGAATGGCAGATCAAATATTATACTCTATACACAAATGCATCAGTTTAGTAGCCACACAATGCTGTTGTTTATATGAGAAAGGTTTGTAAACAATGATTTAATTCATACACATATATAAAACAAGATAAGGGTGTATATGCATTGCTTGCTGTGTCTCCTCCTAGATAGATACAAGGTTGATAGTCGTAATACCCATTGTCCATGGGTGCCTCGATTTTCAAAGGAAATTTGATCAGTACTCTCCTTCTAAATCTCGCATTCTCAAGTTTCAAAATATCTGATTTCACATGTCTGTAACATTTTTTTTATAACAACCTTTTCTGTGATTGATATTTTTGCTAGCTTACAAACAGAGCATGATGAAAAAAATCTCCGAATGTTTTACCTAAAAATATCCACCATTAACCGGAGAGTGGAGAGCACAGTAGGAACTATTAGTTTGTTACTTTAAAAATCAAAATCCTTTCCGGGGTTTACTCAGCCTCTAGAATGTCTAAACCTGGTCTGAGTGCATTAAATTGCCTGCACGGTTATCCACTGGCCTAGAAGAGCAAGGGCTAAACCACGGAAAAGGGCAAAGATGTCAGCTTGTCAGGTGAAGTCGCAGAGCCTACCATCTTCATTAACTTTGAGTGAAGCACACATCAAGCATACATCCTCTTGATTACACAATGATCGTCAAAACCATTAGGAAACTAAACATTGCTAATGAGCAATCAATGCACTGCCCCCAAATTCATTACCACCTGAATAACATAACTACGCATAGTGAAAGCTCAAAAATTCAAGTAAAGTAGTTTACAAACCTACAGACTTCGTCACTAAAAACACATTCCACCAATGCGTTTTAAAAAAAAAAAAAACATTTATCACAAAATACAAAGTCATGTAACAAGAAAATGTGCTTTGTTATGAGTAAAGTTAACATTGAAAGTAAAATAATTTTGAAATATGCATATTAAACTTGCCAGAGAACAATTCTATATTGGACAATGTCTATAATAAAGCACACATGCCACAACACGATCAATGAAAAAACTAATCGCAGGATTGTGTAATACTTGCGGCAGGAACATGCAGAAACTACAGAACTGCAGCTCATAGTATTTATTTCACCATCCTCCAGAAAGTTATAGACTGTGGCATGATGTGGATTATATTAAATTAGATAAGATCTCAACCTCTCAGAACATTCGTCTGCCCCCCTTGCTCATCCAAAACCTAGGAATGATGATCACTGCACACAGAAGATGGAAGTTCAGGAAGATGTTCACACTCTAGGATTGCACCAACTGGAAATGCATGTAATGATTCAGACTTACAGGTGTACAGTCAAAGCCCTTCTACACCTCATCACCTAGAAAACAAGCCGCACACATTTACTACAGAGACCAGGCTGCTATGTGCACTGCACAACTTTGCTACTGAGTCCCCACAGAGAGTTACCATAGGATCAATCAGCATTTCATAACCATTTATATCCCAGGCCATACGGCAACCCACCGATGCACTCAAGACCCATGTCACATGTCATGTCACTTTTCTCTGGACAACTAAACAGAAAGCTAAGTCAAGTCACGGAAGGCAAGTCAACTGTTGAGGTTCTACCACAATCTACACAGATGGCTTCCAATCCTGGATGACCAGGGCGATCTCTCCTAGGTTTACCACTTGACCTATTTATGCCTGGGATCCTTAGAATACCACTGGTAAAGCAGCGGCATGGATAAGATGCTCAGAATATGATCGCAGATCAAACCTTGGAGACATGTCACTGAAACATACACTGGTTAGTACTTCATTAGTGGGTACAAACTACTAAAGGAGTGTATAGAGCACTGGCTGCTTTTAAGATACTTCTGACTGCTGCAACTGCACCACACTATGCCCTTGTCCAGACCTCCTATACAAGAGTCTAGACACGATATTTACCTCATTCAGCCTAGCCAACAAAGTCAGCACAGAGATGGGAGCAGAGAAAAATGGTGCAGTGCCAAAAAAGGGGAAGTAGGATGATGTGTTGAGATGATAGTGATAGCATTCATTAGCCAGGCGCATTGGCAAAGAGCCAGTGCAGGGGAAGGGTGCAAAGTTCCAAGTGTTCCCAACAGTAATTGTGGAGTGCGTGGCAGACTCTCACCTACAGATTGATCACTACCCACATTATTGATATCCTAGAGCTATGCATCTATATGGTATAAATGTGCTTACTCCCTTCTTCCCTAATTGAACAGATATAGCATTCTGTATTTGCATGTCATCTTGCATATCAACAACCACTAACCTTGAGACAACGTAAAAACTGCAACATCGCCTTGGATCTCAATTCCAATATGTATCGGACAACATTTGCCATATCTTCTATTCATAATGCTTTGCCTGACACATCAGGCTATATCACTTTATACATTTCACACTCCTTTCATGTGCTGTTCCATTTTCTAATATATCGTCTTAATTCTTCATTCATGGTAAATGTTGTCCCTACATTTCAGAAGCATAAGCATGTGTGAGGAACTGTAGTGCAAGCGTGATATGAAAATCATGGGCTATAATTCCTAGGGCATTCATCATAAATAATTATTGCTCAAGAGACAGAAGGAAACCAAGACAGACTCTTACACATCCAGGTCAAGTTCTAGGAAACCAATTGGTACGAACTGTGCCAAAGCCGTCAGGTGCAATTCCTGGGGAAGGTGTGGGTGAAGAGAAAGGAAGCTTTATAAATATCAATGAATCAATTATAAATATAATTAATCAAGCCTGAAAATTATTTAAGGGCAGTCCGAGTTGCATTTGAAAGTAAGGGTATAGATTGCTATTTGCTTACCTTCTTCTTTCATAGCCCTGTTCAAGCGTGGGTGGGTAGGTCTTATAGGAAATTGGGTTATTAGTTGTGTGACCTGCAAAAGTAATAGGTCCACAATTCCCCTTACTGGGAACCAAGCACCCCATTGGAACGCTTGACTCTTTCAGGATAGCGCAGCCTTGTAGTCCAAGGCCTACTCAGAGGAGGTGTGGGCTAGTATTCACCGTTCATTGGCAGGCAATAACAACACTCCATAAATGATTGTCCAGTCAGTGCTTTTTCTTTAGAAAAAGGAAAAGTACACACATATGGCCGAATACTATGCAATAATTTACAAATATATACATTGGTAGATGAAATATACCATACATGATGTAATATACTCACTGTTGACCCCCTAAAGGGGTCATGCAACCATATAAGGTAAGTGTTGTGGCTTGGTCTGAGGTTCAAGTTCAACAAACCACATATTAAAGACAGTGGGCCCAATTCAAAAAGGTAAACTTAGATGTTTGGTCTAAACCTAGACCAAACCTCTACGTTTACAACTTTGAGAAATCACAAAGGGCATTTACGAGTACTATCTTTATGACCGCACTCAGGCTCCACCCCGAGTGCGGTCATAAAGATAGTACTCATAAATGCCCTTTGTGAATTCCCAAAGTCGTAAACTTGGACACCTTTGTAAACGGGCCCATCATTTTGTAGCTGAATGCAATCATCAACAATATTCATCAGATATAAACGTACTTATTTATGTTAATAAAGCGTATTTAGTTTGATGAATAATTATTGTCAATATTATTAAATCAATAAAGCATTTAAAATGAGAATGAATAAACCATTTAACCCCTTCGCTGATAGGCCTTTTCCCCATAGTGCCAAGCTTGTTTTTGGGTATTTGAAGTAGTTCGTGCTTAGGCCTCCATAACTTTTTTCCACATAAGCTATCCAAGCTCAATTTGTGTCTTTTTTTTTCCAACATCATGAGGAGTCTAAAGGTACCCAGGGTTTGTGGATTCCCCTGGAAGGGATTGAGAAATTAACCAAAATATAGCTAAATTCTGTTTTTTGAGGGAAACATAGGAAAAACGTGCTGCAGAAGAAAACATCTGTTTTTTTCTCCTGTATATGGCATAAACAAAGGTTTTGCGGTGCTAAACTCACAGTCTTCACAAGTGGTAGGAACAAGCAAACTTGAATCAAAAAGTCACACTTTTTAACAGAGTGTTGGCATTTTACTGGGAGAGAAACAATTTTTCCTACTTTTTGTACTTTTAACCTCCTTCCAGTTTGTGATAGAAACTGGTGTAAAACCCATTGTGGATCCTGGAAAGCTATACCTTTCTATAAACTAGACCAAATTCTAAATTCAGCAAGGGGTCATTTATGTAGATCCTTCAAGACATTCCTATAGAAAGTAGCAGTTGAAATAACAAAAGTATTGAAATTGAGTTGAAAAAAACTGCCATTTGTGTATACATTTTCATCTGTAAAGTCTCCGTACTATTACACATTTTCAAAAGCAATATATCCACTGACCCTTCTGGTTCTGGTGATATATGGGGCTTTTGGTCCTCTAAGAACCCGAGGTACCCATAGCCAACCATTGAGCTGCACCTTACAGTGTTTTATTTTATTGGTTACTGACTGTACAGCAATTCATACGGTAAAATATAAAGGGGCAGATTTACAAGCCCCTTGTGACACATTTACTCCGCCGTTGCGTCACTTCTGTGATGCAGCGGCGTCGTAAACAATGCGCCACGTTGCGACAAATTTACAACGAGACGCATCTAGGGAGATGCGTCACGTTGTAAAGCCCTGCGTCAGGGTGGGCGTTCACACGCAAGAAAGCGTCGTATAAGTGACGCAGTGAAATCTGCAAGATTTCACGGAGTCACTTTTACGACGCCGCTGCGTCAAAACCTTACGCCTAAGCAGGCGTAAGGAGTGACACAGCACAGCAAGTATAGGCCGCCCCTGAGTAGTGCTGGAGTTGCGTTGCGCTAGCGACACGACTCCAGCACTGCGTTACCTTTACGCCGACAGATGCGTCACGCATCTGTCAATCCTTGCACCACGGTGGCGCAAGGGTTTTTTTACGTGACGCAACTTAACTGACGCATCTCTGCTGATATGCAGAGATGCGTCAGTTCTTGTAAATCTGCCCCAGAGAATGGAAAAAGGGTATGAAGGTAAACTCTGTATTTCTGAAATATACACCAGATACTAAGTTTAGGAGCAGTGTTTTTTGTATATCTCCGAATTTATTGGTAACCATACTGGCATGTGTTTCAGATTGTATTTTGTGAAATGTCTTCTGTGTTACACACTTGCTTATTTTTGAAGGGCACACACATAGAGATATTCAATTGGTAATACCACATGTTCTACTATTCTATATTCCCACATGTCTCCCAATAAAAATGGTGCCCCACTTGTGTGGCTGAGCCTTGCACCTGCAATACAAAATCCCCCAAAACATGACCTAGGAGACATAATATTTCACGAAGCAGAATGCACGTTTTTTTACAAGGTGGCTAGCTGGGGATTTTGGGCCCAGCTCAGCCGCCACCTAGGGAAAGGTACTAAACCAGTGTAGTGATATCCCTTCAGGGCCCACTTTGGTTCTCCCTTTCGTTAAGCAAATTAGACGTTTTCGGGCGCCTCTGCTTGCACAGCTACACATAGTACTTTATTTTTTGTGACATTACTTTAGAAATATGCTGTACATGTTGTTTTGTTATTCTGTGACTCTTTTTGGATTTGGTTTGCGCATTTTGTACAAAGTCGTCTAGAATACATAACACCATGTTGTACTGTTTTCTGCTCGGTCAGCAACAGCTTCTAATGTTTTAGACATAACAGGGTAGTTTAGCTGCAGCCTTCCAACACAGTAGTTTTATCGTATCAACTGTGTCTTGTACCTTTTGGGGGCAGAGAGGAGAATTCCGGCAGAGAGATTTGTCCTGGAACAAACACATGCTAGGTATGGGGTCTGTTGCTAATCCCAGAGATCACTAATATATCCATTTTCTTACACAGTCAGATTAGGCCTAGAAAAATAAATCATTTGCCATGGTTGGGTTGTTTATTTATACAGTCTGCTAGCAATGTTGATTACTCTGCTTAGTTGTATTTGCCTACTTATTGCTATTTATTGCTTCATAATAGACTACGATAGTCTCAATAAATGTATTGTAAACTTTGATTGTGTCTTTCTTTTGTTTAATAAGCGCATGTATGAGCGAGAGACGAAAGGTGGTGATCTGTTTGCACGGTTCCTTTGAGGACCAGAGGGTGATGGTCTAAGTTTTCCAAAATCATCTGCTACTCTGGGAAGCATAGGAGTTCAGGTGAGGTACTGTGAGCTAGCCCGGGTTTGGGCCAACAGGTACTGACGTGGTTGAGAGACACTGGGGCATATTTACAAGGAAAGTGATGGAGCGCAGAGTTATCCTTCCTGGCTTAATGCCACGCTCCGCCACTTTTGAAACGCAGGGCTGCACTGGATTTATAACAAAATGGTGCAGCCCTGCGTTTTCCCCTGTGCTGGCTCTAATTACAGCTGCCTAGCTCCAACGCAGGCACTCTTGCACATTAGTGCATGGGTGCCCGCGTTGGGGGTAATGATTGTTTATTATTTAATACCCTGCCAACTGAGCAAAAAAATGATGGATTAAACCCAGATCTGTGACTGAGAGAGAGTGGTTGAAAAGTTTAAGTTCTCCGTCCACTATCTTGTTGTGTTTGCTATGTCACCCTAAGTGGCCTGGGGTATGCCGAGACATGGTTACCTGCTTGCTGTGCCACTGGATTCAAGCTAGCCTGACTGAGGATGGCTAATATCCCGAAACAGGTCCCAGGATGCTTGTTTCCAGTCCAGGAAGGAACTAGCCTGGCAGTTCGGGCTGGACTGTTCCCATGAGGCACAGGGTCAAGACTGATTTGCATATGGCTGTGTCCAATCTGCGGTGGCATAGTGAGCAAGATCTGTGACTATGGGTGAGTGGTTGAAAAAGTTCAGCTCTCAGTGCATCATCTTGTTGTGTTTGCTATGTTCGCCCTAAGTGGCCCGGTGAATGCCCAGACATGGGTACCTTGCTTGCTGTGCCACT
This sequence comes from Calotriton arnoldi, assembly GCA_963921515.1. Classification (NCBI taxonomy): domain Eukaryota; kingdom Metazoa; phylum Chordata; class Amphibia; order Caudata; family Salamandridae; genus Calotriton; species Calotriton arnoldi. The sequence goes on from CAWUFW010009190.1 coordinate 580,106, forward strand.
GGATTCAAGCTAGCCTGACTGAGGAGGCCTACTACCCGAAACTGGTCCCAGGATGCTTGTTTACGGTTCATGAAGGACCTAGCCTGGCAGTTTGGGCTGGACTGTTCCCATGAGACACAGGGTCAAGACTGATTTGCATATGGCTGGGTCCAAACTGGTGTGGCATAGTGAGTAAAAGAACAATAGATTAAACCCAGATTTGTGACTGGGGGTGAGTGGTTGAAAAAGTTCAGCACTCCGTTCATCATCTTATTGTATTTGCGATTTTCCCTACGGACAATCTACACCCTGCCAAAGAAAGACAGAAAAGAGAAATATTACTGCACAACCATCTATTACTCAAGTACAAACACATACTGGTTGGATTTGGCAAGAGGGTGAGTGAAAGGTTAAAAATGTAAGTTTTATTAACAAGAGATTTCACAATAATGAAATTCACTGTTAATCACTGAAAGTAAAAAAAACTGATCCAATGACTCACAGCTCGTGAGCTGCAAAGCCGTAAAAATGCACCAACCGCTTTACAGGCCCTTCACACACCTTTCATGCATCACATACACAAAACCATTCACACCGCCAGCCATGGGCCCAGCACCTTACAACACTCACATCAACAAACAGCACCGTTCAAGGGCCCATCTCTTTCATATGCCCACATGACTGACCCAGCATTAACACCGGCTGGCGGCTGACCGAGTGTTTGGTCTGGTGTTTGGCTGGTAATGTGTGAGTAGTGACCAGCAGCAAGTCACTACACACACCGCCAGCCAAATGCCAGCTCATATGCACCACCAGGCAAGCACCAGTCCATGCACACCGCCATCCAAGCACCATTGCACGCTCACACACAGCCAAGCACCAGTCCACGCACACTGCCAGCCGAGCACCATCCATGCACACCACCAGCCAAGAGCCATCCATGCCCACTGCCAGCCAAGCAACAGTTCACGCACACCGCCAGGCAAGTGCCAGTCCACACACACCACCAGCCAAGTGCAAGTCCACACACACTGCCAGCAAAGTGCCATCCATGCACACCACCAGCCAAGTGCCATCCATGCACACCACCAGCCAAGCACCATCCATGCAGACGGCCAGCCAAGTACCAGTCAACGCACACCACCAGCCAAGCGCCATCCATCCAGACCGCCAGCCAAGTACCAGTCCACACACACCACCAGCCAAGCACCAGTCCACACACACCACCAGCCAAGCATCAGTCCACACACATCCCGAGCCAGGTGCCAGTCCACACATGCCACCAACACATTTTTTAACAAAAAAAAAACACAAACCATTTTGAAGGAGATGAAGTACCAACTATGACCTCAAACACAACAGGTCTAACTAAATACATCAAACTACTGCCTTTTGTGGAACGGAACATAAAATATAAAACGATACAGACCAGTCAATTCACTTTTGCACTCATGGTTGCTCCCAATAATTCCATTGTGTGTGGTACAATTTAAAACATGCAGGCACACATAGCCCACGACTCTCCTTCTGCAGGCCCCTTTGGACACCTACTCTACATCTCCTACAGGGAAAGTTTTTTTGGGCATGGGAGGAATGTAATTAGGAAAGTGCCAATATTTCAATATAGCCACATCCTCCACCACTCCAACTATAGGAACACTTGCCTGCTCCACTACAACAAGGTGCCTATCACAGCAGACTGAAACTGGGCAAAAGTAATCTTTGATTCTGGAGAACAATCCTTGAATACAACAAAAACATTGAAGGTTGCCAAATGAGACAGATGGACAGCCAACTTCTTATATCAAATGTATGCCTTACAAACAGCACTGTAAGGCTCTAACCTGTGATCGGGGCCGGACTGGAAACCCAAAGCATCTCCCAGGCAGGGGGGTTAAACAAGTGTGAAGCACTGCTGCTTTTGTTACTTGGGGCCAATATTGCAGCACTGCTGCAATCTGGCCCTCAGTACCAAAACCGGCCCCACTTCGGCAAAACCTGCCTCCACCCTTCCAGCCTCCCGGGGAAAAACCTGATACCCTGCCTCTGATCAACTGTATCTACACCACCAATGTTCTTATTGTAGTGTAAAATGCACACAGATTTGCACACTTCAGCAACCTGACCCCAAACAGTCACAGGTAAAGTACTTTTATCATGAATGGCCTTCATAACATAACATGTGTAATTGTAGAGCGCACGTTCACCCATAGGCATCTTGGCGCTGAGTAACAGATGTTTATTGTTACCCACCTCAATGGTACTCATTTTATCGACCTCAGATGGGTAAAAGGCTGAGTAGAACCGCCGAGATTTGGACCTGTGACCATGAGGTCAAACACAGGCCCCTGCAGCGGACGCATTAGTCCACTGAGCCAGCAGAGCCTGCTACTCAGCATGTAGACATCTCTCCTGTCTAAAACCTTCACAGCTAGAAGTTCATCACTACGCAAGGCACTGCATTGTCCCCTCTGAAGTTATTTACAAACAAACTCTTTAGGGTAACCTTTACGGTTAAAGCTGATTGTGCCACATGAAACAGTGTCCAATATGAACCATTTCTTGAACAATTGCAATCCAATGTAAAAGGTATCTATGTAAAAATGGCGCCCTTTGTTAAAAAGTCCTCTACCAAGTTCCCGCACAATTTTCTCACTGACTCCAAAATTGGACGGACAACCAGGGGCGGGTCAATATTGGAATCCCTACCAGTGTAACCCTGAAATTATAGACATAACCACTACTACTCTCAGACAGCATATACATCTTTTTTCCATAATGGGCCCTCTTGCTAGGAAATGCTGCCTAAAAACCAAACAGTGCTTTATCAGGACCAAAGACTCATCCACATCTATTTCTTTCCCTGGAACATAAATCTCTAAAAATCAGTCTGCAAAATGATTAAGGACATACCTAATCTTGAAAAGATGGTCGCAATCAGTGTGATCCCGTGGCAATGCTGAGACATTAGCAACAAAATGCAACATGCGAAGCAGAAGCAAATACTGATCATGACTCAAGGTTGCAGGAAATATACTAGTTGCCATCAATGGACTAGAAGACCAATATGAAAAAAGCAAGCAACAGCTTTGTTATCAATCCCATCAAAAAAGTTAAACCCCAGAATTTCTTCAGCTCAACCAGATTTGTGGGAGTCCACCGGGTAGCTCTAAAGTGGGTATTACGTCTGGCATTGTTGTCCCTCAAATACTGTTCAGCACATAAATTAGTCTGTTCAGCAATCTCATCCAAAAATCCATCATCCATAAACAACTGAAAGAAATTTAAAGGCAAAAAGTTCAGTATTGACTCTACACCCTGCACACCACTAAAGGCAGGCAACACTGGCTGCACCATGTTTGGGGCAAACCAGAGTTGAGTGCTTCCAATGGGAAGCCTTTCAGTCCCATGCTGCAATCCAGATGCCTCTTGCTGCACTATTGGCATATCAGTGTCCTCCTCTAAAAGAGTCACTTCCTTCGTACTAAGGGGCATATTTACAAAGAAGTGACGGAGCATGGCGTTAGCCTTGATGGCTTAATGCCACGCTCCACCACTTCAGAAACGCAGAGCTGCACCATATGTACAACACTTCGGTGCAGCCCTGCATTTCCCCCTGCGCTGGCGCTAAATTAAGCTGCCTAGTGCCAACGCAGGCACCCTTGCACCATAGTGCAAGGGTAGCTGCGTTGCAGGGGAATCTGAAATGGTGAATTGTAACTTCTACATGTGCTGCTTGAGCAGCACACATAGAAGTTGTAACTCGTCATTTTTGCAATTGTCATGATCAATGGCATTTTGCTGTTTCTATGTGTGCTCTACAACGTAGCATACACAGAAACAGCAAAAACAAGGAGAAATAAAGCATTTCTCCTATTTGCGCCTGTTTAAGACCAGGTTTTCCCTGGGCTTAATTTTGGTGCTGCCCAATATTTACGCCACGTTTGTAAATATGGGGCAGCGTCAAAATCAATGGGTGTTGCAGTGGAACGCCCACCGCAGAAGCCATTGCCCACCCCTTTCATGCTAAGTATAGCGTGAAAGGTTGCCTTATTTACAAGGCATCCTTAAGCCACATTGAGTGGCTTAACGCTGCCTTGTAAATAAGGCAAAGCCTCTATCTCCACAGGAACATAACTAAAAGTGACATTCCTGTGGCGACAGGGGCTTGTAAATATGCCCCTAAGAGTGGCTTCATCATCAGATGAGTCCTCTCGGACAGAAAATTCACTAGACTTCCTCCACTGTCTCTGATGCAGAGTCAGTGTCAGAACCATGGTCAGAGGAAGATTCAAAAAGCAAGCTAGCAACCTGCTGAGTGGTAATCCTGCAGCCAGCCATAACCCTTACTAATTAAAGTAACACAACAAATAAGTCAACAATAACCAACACTGTGCAAAATAAGTAATATGAAAACTGACTTTATCATACAGAAAGTAAAGCTACTGGCATGCAGTAATCTGAAAGGAAAAGTCAATCAATACATTCACACAAAGACCTACATACTTAAAACCTATATCACTCACTTGCCAGAGACAGCTAGACTGAGGCTCACCTGCACCTACTCTGCACAGACACAGCAATCACCAATGATAACCCACTAGAAAGGAAAAACCAAAGAAAATTACACAAAACACTACATGATACACATGTTGCACAAATCCAAGGATAATTTGTCACAGAGTAAAACAGAAGCTAAATATGCTGATATTATTACATGAGTTACAAAAAACACATTTATGCAGGACAATTATACTCTTTTGGAGTAAACAGTACAAAAACATTTTTCTTACCAAATTCATGCAACTATACAAACTGCAGATCTACCAGTGCCGAAACCACAAGAAGGAGTCGCAGCGAAGCAAATAAAAAGCTTTGTACTAAAATAAAAAGGAGAAATAAAACATTACGATCCCAAATGCAAATGATGTCCCCCCTACACATGCATGTACGGTGCGAGTCGCACCTACGCGTACCCACTGTAGGGGGCCCCCCTGTTCGCGACGTGCCCATTCAGTCAATGGGAGCCCGTGTACGCGTTGTACGACCAAGTCAATGGGAGTCCGACCGAATCGAGTCGGGCAGCATACGGCCGCATCGTACTCGCTCGGTCGGACTGGGGGAGTCCGGCTCGGTCGGAAATCTCTCCGGATCCGGCTCGGTCGGAGAGCTTTCCGACCCAGATCGGAATCGGCCCCTAAGAAGTCTGCTCATCGGATCACTGACAGAATATCAACGACAGGAATATCGAGGTACATAAATATCGTGTACAGAATATCGATGTCAAGAATATCGACATCCTATCTCTACAAAGGTAAGTACAAAAATATCGAAACCAAAATATCGTTGTTTAAAATATCGTTTTTTAAAATGTCTTAAAAATAATATAAAATAAATAAAATAATAAATATAATTATTAAAAACTTAGGAGCCTATTAGGATGGCGGGCGTACTTTCGTCCGCCTGCCACCCTAGCGGTGCAGGGACCGGCTGCCAGTGGTGCGGCAGTCCCGCACCGGCGATTAGGATGCCACCGCCACCGTGGCGGTGGCATCCTCCATTCCTAGCATTGTGGCGGGCGGTGCTCACAGCACCGCCTGCCACAATGCTGGGAATGCACTGTGTGCATTGTCATGCACAAGGTGACAGGCACCGCGAGGTGCCTGCCACCATCCCCATGTGCACCCCCCAACCCCCCAATACCCTGGGGGCCCGCAACAGGCCCCCGAAAGCAAACTCCGCTTGGCTTTCCATGGCGGGGTCTCCGCCATGGAAAGCCCTGCACCGCTGCCCATTCTAATATGGATGGCGGTGTCTAGCAGACACCGCCACCATATCCAGCCTCTTTTCCGCACGGTCGACTGGTCGACCGGCGGACGGTCTTTCCGTCCGCCTGGGTCCCCACCGCCATACTAATAAGGCGGTGGGGAAATGTTAGCGGGCGGTGGAAAATAGCGGGCGGATCGCCACCGCCATACGGGCGGTGGCGATCCGCCCGCTATCCTAATGACCTGCAGAGTTAGAATTATTAAAAATGTTAAAAATTATAAATAATAAATGTAATATAAAAAACAATTAAACATACATATATAAAAATAATTATATATATTTACTTAATAATATTGATAAATAATTATTTTATTAAATTATAAAATGTTAGAAACATAATAAAAATTAAAAATACATATATATATATATACATACACCTGTAACATAAATATAAAAATAAAATTTATATATATAATAAATTAAAATATTAAAATAATTATTTAATTTTAAAGCAACATTTTATACTACATTAACTAAAACAGTAGGGAAAGTGTTGGATAGCGGAGGGGATAAAATTCGTATTCCCACTCCAGCGAGTGCAACAGTAGGGAAAGTGTTGGATAGCGGAGTGGAATAATTTACTATTCCCACTCCAGGATGTGCAACTGTAGGGAAAGTGTTGGATAGTGGAGGGGAATAATTTACTATTCCCACTCCAGCAAGTGCAACAGTAGGAAAAGTGTTGGATATCGGAGGGGAAAAATTTACTATTCCCACTTCAAAGAGTGCAACAGTAGGGAAAGTGTTTGATAGCGGAGGGGAATAATTTACTATTCTTACTCCAACAAGTGCAACAGTAGGGAAAGTGTTGGATAGCGGATGGGAATAATAATTTACTATTCCCACTCCAGCAAGTGCAACAGTAAGGAAAGTGTTGGCTAGCGTAGGGGATAAAATTACTATTCCCACTCCAACAAGTGCAACAGTAGAGAAAGTGTTGGATAGCGGAGGGGATAAAATTACTATTCCCAATCCAGCAAGTGCAACTATACAAAAGTGTTGGATAGCGGAGGGGAATAATTTACTATTCCCACTCCAGCAAGTGCAACAGTAGGGAAAGTCTTGCATAGCGTAGGGGATAAAATTACTATTCCCACTGCAGCAAGTGCAACAGTAGGGAAAGTGTTGGATAGCGGAGGGGATAAAATTACTATTCCCACTCCAGGGAGTGCAACAGTAGGGAAAGTGTTGGATAGCGGAGGGGATAAAATTACTATTCCCACTCCAGGGAGTGCAACAGTATGGAAAGTGTTGGATAGCGGAGGAGAATAATTTACTATTCCCACTCAAGCAAGTGCAACAGTAGTGAAAGTGTTGGATAGCAGAGGGTAATAATTTACTATTCCCATTCCACGGAGTGCAACAGTAGGGAAAGTGTTGGATAGCGTAGGGGATAAAATTACTATTCCCACTCCAACGAGTGCAACAGTAGGGAAAGTGTTGGATAGCGTAGGGGATAAAATTACTATTCCCACTACAACAATTGCAACAGTAGGGAAAGTGTTGGATAGCGGAATGGAATAATTTACTATTCCCTTCCCAGCAAAAATAATAAAACATTAATTAACAAATACTTAAATAATAAAAAATAATTTACGTCCCACCAAATCCCCTATAAATGACACCACCAATATTGTAAAACATGACACAATTAACATAATTGCTTAACAATTAATTAATGTACTAATAACAATGAACAATCAAATTAAAAACAATCAATAATAAATTAATTCACACTATTAAGACTATAAATTAGCAATAACTAAATATTATATAAAAAATATATTAAATTTTAATTACTTCCCACACTACTCCCCTATAAATCCACAACCCACTCCTAAAAAAATAACACTATTTACATATTTACCAATTAATTATTAATTATTAATAACCAATTAATAATTAATTAGTAATACATTATTTAACACAATTAACAATATAAAATATTAAATACCCAAATATTAATTAATAAAAATATTAATTAATTAAGAATAATTAAATTACTTCCCGCCCTACTCCCCTATAAACCCACAACGAGCTCCTAAAAAAATAACACAATTAACATATTTACCAATTAATAATTAATAACCGATTAATAACTAATTAATAACTAATTAATTAACACAATTAACAATATAAATTATTAAATACAAAAATATTAATTAATTAAAATTATTAGTTAATGTATTATAATTAAATTACTTCCCACCCTATTCCCCTATAAACCCACAACCTGCTACCGAACTAAAACGCAAAATTTAATTTTTATAAAATTAATAACTTCTAAAACCTATTAATAAATATATTATAATTACATTACTTCCCACCCTATTCCCTATAAACCCACAACCCGCTACGGAACTAAAATACACAAAAATACATTATCATAAAATTAAATATTTCTAAAAATTTCAAACATACATTACAAAAATAAGCTATACTTATACAAAATATTTAATTCACATACTTTTAACACATATACTAAAATACAGAACACTAAAATAAATTTCCATATTATTTACAACAATATTTTTACTAACGATATTACTAACTTCGATATTAAGTAAAACGATATTTCTTACCTGCATGTCGATATTCTGGTCGACGATATTCTTGCAGGTCGATATTGTGCCACATCGATATTTAAACATCGATATTCTGGTATATCGATATTTAAACATCGATATTATGACTGCATACCCTGCTCATCACCATCCAAATGCCAGCCACAAATATCAGCAGCCAGAAGCCAGTCAACACACAACATCAGCCAGAAGCCAGCCAACACACACTGCCAGCAAAATTCCAGGTTCCAACACACTATCAGACAAACGCCAGTACACAAATACTGCCAGCCAAGTGCCAGTCTACCCCCCCACAGGCAAGCACCAGTCTACAGACACCAACAGGCAATCGCCTGTCTACACACACTGCCAGCCAAGTGCTGGTCCACAAACACCACTGTTAGAAATGGGGGTCTCCAGTTGGCAGAGGTATGCACCTTTGACCAAGTAGGGATCCTTGCTTCTAGTCAGGGTAAGGGAGTTACACACTTGAGATAACTCCTGCTCACCCCCTTGGTAGCTTGGCACAAGCAGACAGGCTTATCCCAAAGACAATGTGTAAAGTATTTATTTGTACCCAAACATACAGTAACACAGTGAAAACAAAACAAACAGGCACCACACTGGTTTAGAAAAATAAAGTATCTTTATCTAAACTAAACAAGACCAAAACAACAAAAAATCCAACATGCATGCATCAAATTATGACTTAAATAAAAAATGTTATATCCAAAATAAAGCTTGTAGAAATCAAATAGCTCCAACGAGGGCTATTACGACTTCGTGACAGGCATAAATCCAAAGTACAGTGGCGTCGAGGCCGGTTCCCTGGTTGCCACGGGGAGGCGAGACGTTGGGTCCGCGAGGAGGCGATGCATCAAGTCCAGTACAGGGGAATTTGGCGGTGTCGGTTCCGATGAGGTGACACCAAGTCGAAGAGTTTGTGAAGTCACCCTCGTCAGTTATCGGCTCCACGATAAAGGTATGCAGGCGCTGGCGGTGACTGCAACGGTGCGAGTGCTGGCATCAGGAAGGCTGATAACTGCAGGCGTCAAAGGGCGTGGGAGCTGCGGTGCAGGCGGGGTGGTGCGTCATGCGCTTCACGAGCGGTGCCCCCGGCCTCGGTGCAGGTCGCGGCATCACGGTGGCATCGCTAACAGCATTGGAGATGGTTTTCTTGCGTTGTAGCACCCACCACACAATTCTCAGGGCCCAAGAACTGGATTTGGCACCCTTTTGAATGCAGGAGTCCACACAGGAGTCCAGGTGCTGGTTAGTGGATTGCAGGTGAAGTCTTTGTGTCCCTGAGACATCAGAAAAGGAGGCTAGCACACACAATCCCTTGGAGATTCTTCTTCAAGCAGGTTCACAGCAAAGTTCCAGTCTTTGTCCTTTCCTTGACAGAAGCAGCAACTGCAGGCCAACCCAGCAAAGCATAGAGCAAAGGGGCAGTACTCCTCCTCACAGCTCTTCAGCTCTTCTCCTTGGCAAAGTTTCCTCTTGTGTCAAGAAGTGATCTGATTCTCTGGGGTTTAAGGTCCAATACTTATACCCCATTTTCTCTTTGTTCTCTTTGTGGCAAGGGTCTCTGAGCCAAATCCATACCAGTTCTGTCTTCTCTGGTGCAGTATGACCACAGGAGGAGGAGACAGCATTGTGCAGAGGAGACACAGCCTATTCAGGTGCAAGAGAAACTCCTCCCACCACTCTAAATGTAACCAAGGTCTATTCAGCCCAGCTACGAGTCACCGAGAAAAGGCAGGACACACCTCAACCCCCCTAGTGGCTGCCTACAGTAAATGCACATCCCAGCCCCTGACACTCCAAAACTGGACAGTCAATACAAAAACAGACAGAGGCACATAGAATGGTTAAATAAGAAAAGGCCTACTTTCTAAAAGTGATACAAAAGGGGATGATGGACGGAACGTTTGAGCCAATCAAACACTCACCCCAGTCAACTGATCTGGGTTTAATCCATCATCATTCTTTAGCTCACACCACCACCCCAGTTCAGACATGGCCATATGCAAATCAGTCTGACCCTGTGCCTCATGGGGAACAGTCCAGCCCGAACTGCCAAGCCATGTCTTCCCTGGACCGGAAACAAGCATCCTAGGACCGGTTTCTGGCATTTCAGCCGTCATCAGCCAGGCTTGCTTGAATCCAGTGGCAAAGTGAGCAAGGGACCCACGTCTGGGCATACCCCCGCCAATTAGGGCGACCAAAGCGATACAAAAGGGGATGATGGACGGAACGTTTGAGCCAATCAAACACTCACCCCCAGTCAACTGATCTGGGTTTAATCCATCATCATTCTTTAGCTCACTCCACCACCCCAGTTCAGACATGGCCATATGCAAAATCAGTCTGACCCTGTGCCTCATGGGAACAGTCCAGCCCGAACTGCCAAGCCATGTCTTCCCTGGACCGGAAACAAGCATCCTAGGACCGGTTTCTGGCATTTCAGCCGTCATCAGCCAGGCTTGCTTGAATCCAGTGGCAAAGTGAGCAAGGGACCCACGTCTGGGCATACCCCCGCCAACTTAGGGCGACCAAAGCGATACAAAAGGGGATGATGGACGGAACGTTTGAGCCAATCAAACACTCACCCCCAGTCAACTGATCTGGGTTTAATCCATCATCATTCTTTAGCTCACTCCACCACCCCAGTTCAGACATGGCCATATGCAAATCAGTCTGACCCTGTGCTTCATGGGGAACAGTCCAGCCCGAACTGCCAAGCCATGTCTTCCCTAGACCGGAAACAAGCATCCTAGGACCGGTTTCTGGCATTTCAGCCGTCATCAGCCAGGCTTGCTTGAATCCAGTGGCAAAGTGAGCAAGGGACCCACGTCTGGGCATACCCCCGCCAACTTAGGGCGACCAAAGCGATACAAAGGGGATGATGGACCGGAACGTTTGAGCCAATCAAACACTCACCCCAGTCAACTGATCTGGGTTTAATCCATCATCATTCTTTAGCTCACTCCACCACCCCAGTTCAGACATGGCCATATGCAAATCAGTCTGACCCTGTGCCTCATGGGAACAGTCCAGCCCGAACTGATTGAGCCAATCAAACACTCACCCCCAGTCAGACTGATTTGCATATGGCCATGTCTGAACTGGGGTGGTGGAGTGAGCTAAAGAATGATGATGGATTAAACCCAGATCAGTTGACTGGGGGTGAGTGTTTGATTGGCTCAAACGTTCCGATCCATCATCCCCTTTTGTATTACTTTCTAAAAGTGGCATTTTCAAACGCACAATTTAAAAACCATCTCCCTAAAAATATGCGTTATTAAATTCTGAGTTCAGAAAGACTAAACTCCATTTCTCTATCTTGTCCCAATGGAAAGTTATACTTGTAAGATGTTACAAAGTAAGTCCCATATTAGCCTATGGGACAGATAGCCTTTCAATTGTGAAAAACAAAATGTGCAATATTTCACTATCAGGACATGTAAAACACTCCAGCACATGTCCTACCTTTTACATACACTGCACCCTGCCCAGGCGGGTATCTTGGGCCTACCTTAGGGGTGCCTTACATGGAAGGAAATGGAAGGTTTGGGCCTGGCAAGTGGTTCCACTTTGCAGGTCGACATGGCAGTTTAAAACTGCACGCAGACGCTGGAGTGGCAGGTCTGAGTTACATTTACAGGGCTACTCATGTCGGTGGTACAATCAGTGGTGCAGGCCCACTAGTAGCATTTGCTTTACATGCCCTGATCACACACAGTGCACTGTACTAGGGACTTAGCAGTAAATCAACTATGCCAATTATGGATAACAAATCTTAAGAACAATTTCCCTAGGGAGAACTTGCACTTTGACACTGATCAGCAGTGGCAAAGTGCCCAAAGCATCAAAGCCAGCAAAAACGAAATCCAACATACCATCAAAAATACAGGAGGTAGAGGCAAAAAGTCAAGGACACCACGCCAAGGATGCCAAGTCTAACAACCGCCAGCCAAGCGCCAGTACACGCAGACGATCAGCCGAACAGAGGGGCAGATGGGCCTAAAATATCACTGATCTACAGCAATGACTAAAATATGTGCCAAAAATAAAACAGAGACCTTCCCAAATTGGGCACACTATTATGGCAGGAGTCTAGTGGGTTTCAGTCTTCCTTGGGGGCAGATCGGCCTAGAAATATGGCCGGTCTGCCCTGCACAGGGGGGCAGAAACAGCCAACAAAATGTGCCCATAACAAAGGGAAGTGACCCTTGACTAAGGGGCTGCTCCCCCCAATTGCACTAATGACGGGAAATTCCTGGTGTCTAGTGGCTTCCGTCCCTCCCCCCCAGAGGGCAGATTGGCCTAAAAATGGCCGATCGGCCCTCTACCGGAGACGAAATACAAAAAAAATGCCCACCAAGAGGAGCAACACTTACTCAGGGATCGCTCCCTCAACAACAAAACAAGCCTTGGTGGTCTGCCCTCTGGAGGGTGGAATTCCCAAAAACATTCTCCCCTAAGAGGAGCAACTCTTGCCAAAGGGGTCCATCCCCATAATCAATCCCCAAAATAAAATCCCAGGTGATCTAGAGGGTTTCGGCTCCCCTGGACAACAGTAGTATCCCATGCCCAGCCCGAACACGTATGAACACAAATGTGTACACGTGTTCACATGTAACCCCCCAAATGCACCTTACCATTGCTGCTTCGCAGTGGCTTTATCTTAAAAGGTGGACACTGCTGGTAAACACGCACAGTCCATTTGCCATGTGATTTCTGTGGGTGAGACGCATGTAGTGAGACTCACCGATAGTAAAAAGTCCAAAAGAGAGTGATCCAAAATGCAAAAAATTCTGGGTGTACCAGATGGGCGGAACCCAATTGCAACAGGTCTGATCTCTGACAGAGGTACATTTATGAAGAACATGATCTGAGCTTTACATCATCCACCACAAGCTCTGCTACATCACAATGTAGCCCCATGACTGCACTGGAGTGGCATGATATGATATGATAAAGACATTTAATATAGCTAGTCTATTCTGTTTTTGGTTTAAACCTATAATAACTGATAAAACCCCACCTAAAGGGAAATAGCCCTCACCAAAACTGAAAAAACACCTGCACAACCACAAACTAAATGACATTAAAAGAAAGGAAAAGTAGAATGAAAGTGTAATTTTTATTCCTTCCTGAAGGGACTATACAATGTAACTTTGTAATACAAGGTAGCAGCAAGAAAAACTGGGCTAATATTATTATGCTTGAGTTTTGTTGTTTAGGGATGTCACTAAAATATTGTTTCCTCTTTCTTTTGCTTTTTTCCAATTTAGTGGTCTTTGGTCTAAAAATGCAGGGTTTAAAAGCCTATTTTAGGTCTTATTTAATTATTTTATAAACTATAGAGAATCAAGAAATATTAAAATCATATTTGATATTTTTTGCTATGTTTGATTCTTTCACTGATAGGTAAAATGGCTGGTTTCATAACAATCTTTCCCAATATGTACCATCACATTTACCCACAGACAGAGAATGGGTGAAACCCTTTGCTACATCAGCCATGTTTTCTAGCGAGTCAGTATTGATAGTAGGTGAATTGCAAAATACCCCAGGCTTTAAACATTCAATCAAGATGTAGTAACAGGTATTTGTGAAAAGAGTGCTGTCACCAAGCATCTGGGATAGTGGTGAAAACATGACACCAGAATGTTTGGAAAACATGGAACGCAGTGTCACTTTGAATACTGCTGCAAAAAGTTCTTATCAAGTTTAGCAAAGATTGAAGTGATATTGTTTGTATTCGCAGTGATTCAGCTACGTATATGAAAAAGTTGTGTGATGACTTGGCAAAATTGATACCTGAGCTGAAGTGCTTCCCTGTAAGAAATCCTTGCTATTTACAAGATGGTATGCTGAAAGCATCTTTACAATCTTCTTCAGAGTTAATGAAGAATGCTATTGACTTTGTTGTTCATTCTGGTGCACTGTTTCGTTATGCACGAGAGCTAAAACACAAATATTTCTCATTTTGTGCTTTGTGTGGCATCATAGAAAGAGTCATCCCAACTCTGTCATTTAGCCAGTGGTTCCCATTCCTACAGGCCGTGAATGCTATATTATCCATGTGGTGACCGATTACAGAATTTTTGCTTAGTGATGATGCCAAAGGTAGGACATGTTGGGCTTATCAGTCGCATATTGATAGTGATGTGAAAAAAAGTACACTCTCCTGCATTCTTAGATTTTTACAGGAAAACATGACTGCTGTAGTGGACATAATTAAAAAAAAAAAAGGTTGAAAACACCCTGGTCTACCAAGTATTCAGTGTAATTGATGTAGATGTGAAACATCTCCTTGAGAGTAGGCTGGGCAACACTTTTAGTGACTTTGGCACTGCAACGTTCCATGTTAGAATGCTTGCCACTTGGTAAGCAGAGAAATGTTGAGGAGCAATTTAGGAAATTTTATTTTACAATGCATGAGAAATAGCTTGCAATGATGCATAGAAATATCTCTTCACCGACCACAGCATTTCAAGTCCATGAAGTCTCACAGTAGTACTCTGCACAAGTTCTAGATCCCTTTCATAAAGGGGAATTTTCTCCACACTTTGAATAGTACTACTTCATTTTTGACTGCTTCAATACCACTGAGGGGTTATGCGCCCAGTTCAATGCATATGTTGCAAAACCTGTCCCAGTGAATCGCAATCTTCAGGTGCGCCAGTATTGGCATGGAAAGCTATATCAGTGGCCAGAGTTAGCAAATTGTGTACTGGCTGTGTTGGCGTTTCCATCTCAAGTGGCAATTTTGAGAGGGACTTTTCACAGTTAAAAGTTTACATGGGAAGAAAAGTGCGAGTGCGCGTGACCAAATATTCACTGAAGAAGTATTGTATGGTGTACTACAATAAGTTTGATTTGTAAAAATGTATTTGGACCTCATATACACTGTATGTACACTCTCTATATACCATGCACTATCAGTGCAAAAAACAAGCAATAATAAAAGCAAAACATTCCATAAACACAGGAAAAACACTGTTTCTGTTGCTTTTAATGGCGCCAAAATGTGTAACCACTGATAACCACTGTTTTTTAAAGGTATTGAAATCACTGAAAAAAAAACACCAGGATTTACCAAAAATAGAAACTGAAAACAGGAAAGCCTAAATATAGCACACAAATCTCTCCCGTAGGGGTAGCTCAGCACTGCTGAAAGGGGGGGGATTTCTAAAATAACCAAGCCTTTAACCCCTTCTTAAAGGAGGTAAAGTCTGAGTAAGAGCAGAGGCTAAGGGGGAGTTTGTTTCAGTGATAGGGGGCAGTGTAGGAAAACGATCTGCGACCCTGTTTTAAGGTCCATATGCGGGGGATAGCCAGAAGTGACTTATCCGAGGACCTAAAGAATCTGGAGGGCAGATAGGGTTTTAATCAGATAGACAAGTATGCAAGGTGGAATTTGTGAAGTGCCTTATGTGTCAAACAACAAAGTTTAAAGATGGCACATTTTCTAATTGGCAGCCAATGAACCTTCTAAAGAATAGGGGAGGAGGGAGAGTGAGAAGGAAGATTGTAGATTAGCCTAGCGGCAGTGTTCTGGACCATTTGCAACTTGGATAGCAGGGTGTCGTTTACTGATGTCAGCAGAGCTTTCCCTAAGTCGAGGTGGCTGGTAATGTGAGCCTGGACAAGAGTTTTCCTAGCACAATTGGGAAGCCAGGGGAGGGCCTTTTTAAGAAGCTTCATAGTGGCAAAGCAGGTGCCCCAGGTGGCGTTAACTTGATCATTTTCATGGAAAGTAATTGATCTAATTTCACTCCAAGATTTTTCCCTGCCTGCTTAGGTGAAGGGGCAGGGCCAAGGTCAGACGGCCACCAGTTGGCGGACCAAAGCTCAGACGCTTTTCCAAAAAGCATGATCTCTGTTTTGTCGCTGTTTAATTGGAGATAGTTGCTAGTCATCCAAGCAGCGACTTCACTCATGCAATTAACAAATATGCTTTTTACTTTGTCCGGATCGGGGCCAAATGAACTAAAGAGTTGGGTATTGTCAGCGTACGACACGATCTCCACACCGCAGGCGCTCACGATCTCGGCAAGTGGCACTACGTAGACATTAACCCCTTGACCGCGATCGGAATTCCGCCCAGGTGCTGGACATTCCGATCGCGGGTGTGGTCGTGACGAGCTCAGCTCGTCATGCGCACACGCCCACCGCGCAGCATGACGAGCTGAGCTTGTCATGAGCATAGAAGGGGTTAAAGATGGTTGGGCAAGGCACGAGCCCTGGGGCACCCCCATGTTCAGCTGCATCAGATGTGACTTGAAGGAGTCCAAGCAGACTTGTTGCATTCGGTTTGTAAGGAAGTCACAAAGCCAGTGCAGCACTCCACCATGCAGCTCAGCTTCGTGAAGCCTGCGGATTAAGATGGGATGGGAGACTGTGTCAAATGCCACCAACAGATCCAAAAGAAACAATTGATGGACGGAATGCAGGACAATGCAATCATTCACCCCCAGTCACAAGGATCTGGGTTAAATCCATAATTCTTTTGCTCACCACACCACACCACCCCGGTTTGGACCCAGCCATATGTAAATCAGTCTTGACCCTGTGCCTTGTGGGAACAGTCCAGCCCGAACTGCCAAGCCAGATCCTCTCTGGCCCGGAAACAAGCATCCTGAGACTGGTTTCAGGGCATCACCCTTCATCAGCCAGGCTAGCTTCAGATCCAGCAGCACCAGCATAATTGGGGAATCTGTGTATAGAGTGAGCCTGATGTTTTCAACCACAGCCAGGAGAGCACTCTCTGCGGTGTGGAGCTCTCTGAAAACAGATTGTGAAGAGTTCAGGATGTGATTTTCCTCAAGAAAGTTGTTTATTGATAAACCTTTCTAGAGATTTAGCAAGTAAGGGTAACAACGAAATTGGTCAGTAGTTAAAGAAAACATTCGGATTTGCTGTGGAGCGGAGATTCCAATGCACGCTTCCATTTCTGGGGCACTTTGGCTGGAGTCAGAGAAAGACTGTTTAGATCTGTCTGTAACTGCAGGAGCTAGACAGGTATCTAAGCTAGCTGCTATTCTGGGAGGGCAGGGGTCCAGAGGTGAGTCAGACTTGGCGTGGGATAGCATATGCAGCACCTGAGCTTCTGCGCATAGTGTGAATTTGCTCAGGATACCCATGGCCGTAGGATGAAGATGAGTTAGGTCAAAATAGTGCTGATGGCAATCAGGGAACGTCTGAGAGGCCAAGACATAGGGGGCAATAAAGTCAATTAATGCCTGCACAATGTCCTTGTTAGCACCTGGAGGGCGATACAATAGCACCCCATTCCAGACCTCTGTAGCCGATAGCGACAACTTGAAAATGTAATTCTCAAGCCACCCGGTGTGTCAATGAGCTCAACCTTAAGAACCGGGCATTCTGTCCTGTCAGATCTGACCAGGGAGTAGTGCTCAGGAATGGCTAGTGAGATGCAGGGGACCGCGGAAGCACAAAGCCAGGTTTCCATGAAGAAGCAAATCCCGGCTTTGGATGTTGAAATGAGGTCCCATAGCTCTATGGCGTGCTTGCCCGTAGATCTAATGTTGCAGGAAGACCATGTTTTTTCTTAGAATTGATAGAAAAGGTGGGAACCTAAAGAGATTGACTGATAGGAAAAAATGCCAGGTAGGCAAAATGGGGAAATTGTTGGAGGGGGTGTTTTCTCAGGTCTTGGCGTACCAGCAGGGGCTAAGCAGGAGGATCTGCAGTGCCTGCATGAGACAGAACCCTCAAGGAAAGGAAAACTTTGGTTGCACCTCAAGGGAGAGTCAAGGAGTTTTGTGCTGTCCGACCAAATATGTAATAGTTCTGAGGAGGAGTAGCCCTACGACCAGATTGTTAGAAGGTTGGAGAAAAACAATAAGAGGTCCTGGCATCTGGCGTCGTCCAGGCATGGACAGAAGCAGGCAGGCTTGCCTTTGGCGCGTCTTCTGCACGTCTGCACCCTGCAACTACTTTTAAGTGTTTGTGTGCTGGTGAGGCGAAAAGCTAGACTGCCGACCTGCACAAAATGGCGGCGGTCCAGGGCACACAGGAAGTAGGG
This sequence comes from Calotriton arnoldi, assembly GCA_963921515.1. Classification (NCBI taxonomy): domain Eukaryota; kingdom Metazoa; phylum Chordata; class Amphibia; order Caudata; family Salamandridae; genus Calotriton; species Calotriton arnoldi. The sequence goes on from CAWUFW010009190.1 coordinate 598,541, forward strand.
ACAGACTCACAGGCCAGCTCTCTCCACAGCAAACGGCACCACAGCCGCAGCAGACCGGAGAGCGGAGAGCGTCATCATAGCCTTTGCACTGCTGTGGAAATGCAAAGGTGCAGACGTTTGAGGGGTTTGTGTGTACTAGCTGCCTATGGAATTTTTGAGGCTTGGGGTTGCCCCAGAAATCTATTTGATGTTTTATGCATCCTTCTAATCTGTCTAATAAGGGTATTGGAGGTCTAGGGGGGGGTCACCATACAATTTTTCTCTTATGTGTATGTAATTTTTCTACTGTGTGGTTTTGGTGTCTGTGGTCTTGCATTTGTCTTAGATGATTTAGACATGTCTCTGCTATGTGTGCTAAGGGCATGTGGTGAATTGGAGGCCTGGTCTCAGATTTCTTTTGAAGTTTCAGGAATTTTTCTTCTTTATGTCCTAGAAAACTGGAGTGTGCTGGTGTCCCTAAGGCAGTCCCAGAATTTTAGTCTGGCATCTTATTTCTACTTGCCTACAGAGCTATCCTTGCCCTAGACAGCTGTTCCTTGGGAGCGGATCGGCCTAAAACTATGGCCGGTCTGCCCTGCACAGGGGGGCAGAAACGGCCAACAAAATGTGCCAAAACAAAGGGGAGTGGCCCTTGCCTAAGGCGCTGCTTTCCCAATTGCACTAATGATGGGAAATTCCTGGTGTCTAGTGGCTTCCGCCCCTCCCCCCAGAGGGCAGATCGGCCTAAAAATGGCCGATCTGCCCTCTGCAGGGGGCGAAATACAAACAAAATGCCCACCAAGAGGAGCAACACTTACCCAAGGGATCGCTTCCTCAACAACAAAATAAGCCCTGGTGGTCTGCCCTCTGGAGGGTGGAATTCCCAAAATCATTCTCCCCTAAGGGGAGCAACCCTTGCCAAAGGGGTCTATTCCCATAATCAATGCCAAAAATAAAATCCCCGGTGATCTAGGGGATTTCGGCTCTCCTGGAGGCAGATCGGATGAAAAACAAATGGTCGATCTACCCCCAGGGGTACCGAAACAAAGATAAAGAATTTTCCCCCATGGGGAGCAACTCTTGCACAAGGGGTTGCGCCCCCCAACACAAAAGAAATCCCTGGTGATTCAGAGGTAGTACTGCTGCTCCACAATCGCGGCCCTCTCAGTGATAGTGGAGCAGGAATCTACTGCTCTAAACAGGCACAGGGGGAAAGGAAAAACTCTTTCTATTCCCCTATGTCTGTTTTCCCCCCCGGGTTCACCAGAAAAAGGTCCTCTCTCTCAGCACAGTTGAAGCAAATGACTTCCAGTGCATCGCCAGCTGCATTTGATGACATCGATGCACCAGCAGATCGCCAACGGGGGGCTGGGGGTGGCAGCGGAAGAGCTTTTACTACCTTCCCTAGTGGGAGGCTTTAGAGGGGCGCCCCAAGGGGAGAGGCTTGGGGTTGCCCCAGAAATGTATTTGATGTTTTATGC